>CM061139.1:182870663-183567365 GCA_030789695.1 Scilla litardierei | reverse complement strand
CATTTTTTTTATTTTTTTGAAATTTTTTTTTCAAAAATTTTTTTTTTGATATTTAATCCATACAAATATATACCCCAGGGAAAATAATGGGTGAACCCGTTGGGCATTAGAGCACCCATCCACCCGTTACAAATTTAACGGTCTCAAAACGTGCGAATTTGATGAAATGCCTTGATCGAAGGCCAAATGACATTATTTCTCAATGATTATTTTTTGAGAGGGGTATAACAACATATAATGAGGGTGGAAAAAGGAATTTTTGAAAAAAAAAATTTCAAAAAAAAACTAAAAACATTTTTGCACGGTGCGAAATGTTCTCATTTGAAAATTTTCCTATATATATATATATATATATATATATATATATATATATATATATATATATATATATATATATATATATATATATATATATATAGGGTAAAGTGTTCCTAGGGTGACTCCTTAGATGAAATCTAAGGAGTCGCCCCCATTTTCTCCCATCTCCCACAATTTTTTTGGATTTTATTTTTCATGGGGTTGTTCACCTCATGGATGGTCAACATACCAAAAATCAAGCCATTCCAATACTTTTAGGGCCCCCATCTACCCCTTGCAACTTCAACGGTCTGAAAACGTGCTAAAAACCCATGAAGTTGCAAGGGGTAGATGTGGGCTCTAAAAGTATTGGAATGAATTGATTTTTGGCATGTTGATCATCCATGAGGTGAACAACAACCCCATGAAAAAAAATTCCGAAAAAAAATGTGGGATATGGAGAAAATGGGGGCGACTCCTTAGATTGAATCTAAGGAGTCACCCGAGGAACACTTTACCCATATATATTCTTATGATACCAACATATTTATTTCTGCAGTGCTGCAGTTAATGTGTTATTCTTTCACTGCTTGCATGAAGCTAGAATGTGCAGTGGATGGCTACTATAAAAATTAGAGTTGGATCTCTACTGAGTAGATGATAAAAATTGTAGGAGAAAGGTCTTTATGTAGCCTACCTCAGTGATTTGGGATGAAGGCATTGTTGTTGTTGGTTGGTTGTATGATGTTTTCCTACTTCAAAAGCTGGCATCAATATATCTTTGCTGACTTGTGTTAATTGTTAGCGGTTTCTATTTCATAATTGATTTTGTTTATCAATTAGTGTTTTGGACATGCCATGAATCATGTGTGACTTATATGCAAACATCATGCTAGTTATATCCTCCAGAAGATTGGCTGGTAGCATCATCATTGCCTTCCAAGTTTGTTCCAAACATCATTCAGAGCGCGCTGGATGAGTTGACTGCAGAAAATGTCAGGTAATTATGCTTTTTGGTTGTATGGCTGCTTGGACTTGACATTGAATACTGAAATGCATGTGAATTATGTTCCTTTTTGTATGCCAGTATTGCATTTTCTTTGTACTCATCTGGGTCATCTCCATGTTGCTTTCATGGTAGTAAATATATAACCTAACATTTTATGATTATGCATTGTCATCGTTGTTCATAAATATGTACATGTATGCTACGAGAGTGATATTCTGCAAGCATGATATTCTGTGTGCGCCACCATGCCTAATTGGGACTTTTCTTCAGGAAATTGTTTTTATTCAATATAGGTAAATGTGCATGATTATTAGAACTGTCAAAAAAATTATGTTGCGAACTGCTCAGTTTGACGGTGGTGATAATTACTGTGAATAATGCATGTTTTTACTTTTTTTTTGGTATTTTCAGTTCGTGAGTTTTCTGTTGTTTTCTTCACTTTCTTACTGTGACAGGACTAGATGTTACAATTAATTCCCTGGATGTTGTTGCACTTTCCATTTGTTTTTTGATCACTGTTCTTGTTGTTTCATGCTGCTATCAATATTCTCTTATTGTCAGAGTGTTCTGTGAATCAAAAAAGTTTGAAGGGTGTACTGATTTAGTTGAGCCATGGTATGGAACTGCATACTCTGTTGATAAGATCACCGCTTCAACCATTCAGGTTTGTTGATACATTTATGTTCATATATTTATTGGTGAAAATCAAATTAAATTGTTATAGTAAATTATGTTTTGGTTTATTTTTAACGAATGTTTCCCATATGGCTGTGTAGTTCCAAGTTAATCGTAACTTGTACAGTTATCCATTTACAATAGTTTGATATTTTGTGTGTAGCAATGGGTGGACAAAGCTCCTAATGCAGACCTACGCCTACCAATTCCTAACATATTTATCCCAACTGACTTATCACTGAAAAGCATGCATGAAAAGGTTAATTCTCTTTATGTCATTCTTTGTTGTCTGAGTTCACTATATTTTGCATGCATTTAACATTATCATCTTCTAAAATAGGTTAAATTTCCTACATTGCTGAGGAGATCACCATTTTCAAGATTGTGGTACAAGCCTGATGATATGTTCTTTACTCCTAAAGCCTTTGTCAGAATAGATTTTAATTGCCCACTGTCTAGTCAGTCACCGGAGGCGGAAGTCCTTACTGATATTTTCACACGTTTGTTAATGGATTATTTAAATGAATATGGTAAGCAGCTAACCTTTATTCAATTCAAGTAATTTTAATATTTAGGTTGATGACTTATATCTAGCTCATTCACCCTTTGTATGTGTTCGTGTGTGCATAACCCCGTGTTTGTTGGCATGCATGCATGTGTGCATGCACTACACTGCGTGCACCTGTGTCTGCGAGTTTGCATGTGCATGCATGTCAATGTCAAATGTTGCACGGACTTGCTTGTACTTGGTCTGTGCTAACTGTGCATGAAGATGGCATTTCTGTGTGCATGTCAGACAATTTTGACATTTTTGATGCTTCATTAGTATATTTTTCCGAAGGTGGAATTTAGTTATATTACCCCAATCAAGTATGGGGTATTCACATTTTCTTTTTAAAATTTTGTATTGGATGGTTGGTATGAACAAATATGGAATAAGTTTGTTTAGTGAAGTCTGTATAGACCTGAAATTATCTCTGAAATCTATCTTATTAAAAAGGCATAAATCATCTTGTAATTGCTTCAGCAACAGCTGGTTAAAACTTTGTGATTATGCATTGTGCAAGTGTGTTTGCCTTGTGATACCTCGGAGCAAGTGAATGATCAAAATGATCCTAAATGGGTGGAAGCAACATAATACACATCCTTATATGAATACTTTGAGTGGAGGAAAAGTAGGATCTATTAGAAACGTGTGCACTTTTGGTTTGCTTTGATCGCAATCCCAAAGTTATAAGTAGTTGCAAGATTGGTAGTCCAAACCGAAAGCTTTAAAATCACATTTGGTGTGATCATTCTTTATATTTATCGTGTGATATATTGTCTGCAGCCCAACACATAAGCTTTTCGATTCTGTTCAACTTTCCTAAAAGAAAACTAACGTTGGTGAATGGAAAACTTAGACATATTAAAGCAACTCTAAAAACTAAATGACACAAGCTAGTTTTATTGGAACCTTAAGAGGTAGTAGTAAAATAAATTTCCAGTTGATACATGTAGTTAAGTGCCGGATGCATTCCAAAAAAAATGACTGTTATTTCTTGGAAGATTTCGTCAACCGTCAAGAACTTCCTTTTTACTAGGCATTGATTGACTCCATAAATTCTGAGATGTGTAGCAGACAGAAGAAGACAATTCCTACCTCTGTGTGTATAAGCAAAACACTGTCATGAAAATTCTTTTTAATTTTGGAAATGGAAATACCACTATAGAACTGAAGTGTCAAGGTCCAACTGGCCAAGCAAGACTCAACTTATGGAAGATCATGTTAGAAGCATGTTGGACTTTTTGTTCATGTTCTAGCATACGGTCAGCTGGTATGTCATATAGACCTGTAACTTATAACCTCATACTCCTCGTACTAATTCCAAGTTAATCTCAGTTTACTTAAACATTCATTCATCCTCAGTGCCATTTTGAGATTGAGTTACTTGGGCCCATTCTTCATATGATTGGTTGTTCATCACTTTGTTATTTAGTATTCTTCCAGATATTCTACCACATGCCATTGTTATAAGATCACCTGGCATGATCAGAAAATAAATTTACAAAAGAAGCAGTTCTATCTTTGGCAATATCTGTAATTGGCTGATTTTTCCAACCACCCTGCCTGATGCAGGATTGACAGCATGCATATCTTGTTTGTTGCAGTTAATTATTTGTTCTACAATGGCCTTTCATGTTGTGAATTATAAAAAGTGTTAGAGACTCTTTCCAATTTCATATGTTATTATAACGTCTGAAGACCCTCCCATAATGGTTAAATCCATTCTCTCATGTGTTTGCATATAGGATTTGTTTGAATAGTTGGAAGGAAAAGAATGGTAGTGTGTTCTGAGCCACATACAAGCTGTTATATCAATCAAGCTCTCAAGTATCATTCCCTGCTCACTGAAATAGTGATGTTCCGTCATGTAATGGCTCTTAGATGTGGCATGCCGCCATTGAATACAGCATCTTCAGAAGCTGTAATGAGCCGATGTTTCTTCTTTTTCATTTTTTTTCTTTCATATGATTTTTTCCTTCTTTCTTTGGGCCTGTAATGAGCCCGCTCGGACTCCTTTTTATTCTCATTTTCTCTTTCTCCCTCACTTCACAGCCGAGCCCAACTCGTGTGTTTTCAATTGAAGGGCGATCGGCCACCTCTCTCGTTCGCTCTCTTCGGTCGATCGAAACCCTAACCGAGCCGTTCGAAACCGCCGCTCCTCTTCCGTCGGTTACGCGGGAGTCTTGCCACAATTCTCTTCCCACGATCTTCTCTAACGTTCTCCTTCTCCATATATAACTTTCTCTACTGGGTTTCATGGCTTTACACTTGCAAAAAATTCATCTCAAGCTTTCAGATTTCATTTTTTTTTCCGATTATGGCCGTTATTGAGGCCGGATCCTTATAAAGCTTCAACTTTTTCCCCTGCTTGAGCAAAGCGCAGCCGTAAAGAGAGAATCGGCAAAGTGATAAGTTTCGTTTGGGGATTTCGGTGGTTCTTTGGCTTTGATTCACGGTATATTACTCTTCCACAAGAAATTTCAGTTATTTCCTTCGTTAAAATTTATTTCGTTGATAATCATAGCTGGAAATATTCTTTCTTGGTTTACTTCATCCTATGAAATTAAATTTCTGGTAACTTACTGATGGGACGCGGGTTTATACCCGCCGAAGGACCCGCGTCCAAGCCCAAGCCTTCGGCCCACCTAGCCCCCGCGCGCACCCCTAGCCCTTGAAACCCTATTTTTCTATTATTTATATGGGGACTAGCCGTCACTTTGTCTTTTATGATATTATTTGATATTGGTGTGATCTCATAGGTAGACGAGTGCGGACGTCCTCTTTTGGCGTCTTGGAAGGAGAATACACCTTTCTTGTATTCATTTATCTAGTTTGTGCTATTATTTCTCTATAAAGTTGGGATCTTTGGTTCGTTCCTAACAATTTGGTATCAGAGCGTGTGACGATCCATGGCGGCGCCGACGACGAGATCGAAGGATAAATTTGATACATTGGAGGAGAAATTCAATGGCAAAATCGAAGGGGTGAAAAGATCGTTGGCGGAAAAGAGGAGGCGATAAAGTCGTTGACGGATTCCATCAAGATTTTGGCGGCAAATCAATCCCAACACGAAGAACAATTTGCGAAGTTCATCCTCTAATGGTCGGCGAGTAACCACGGCGAAGGAAACCCTAAATCGACATCAAAGGCGACACCTTTGGAGAAGGGGAAGAAGAAAGACGAGATTTTTGACCCGTATCGTCCCCTTAAGGAGGAAATTGAAGAAGATGAAGGCGGTGAGACGGAAGGGGTCGAGTATTGCGAGGAGGTGCGGTGGAGGACGGTGGAATTTCAGGGGGACGACGGCCTTAGCCGCCCCTTTCAGGCGTCACGACCTAGCATGGAGGGGCGGCCGAACCCCCAAATCCCTCCTGGGGGCTGGCCGCCACGGCATTGGGGCGGGGGGACTGCCCTCGCCTCAAGCGAGGCTCGGCAGGGCCGGGCCCTGCCGGCCATCGGCAGGGTCCGTCGACCCTGTTGGAACCCTGGCAGGGCCCGCCGACCCTGTCGGAACCCCGGCAGGGTCTGTCGGCCCTCCGACATCCCCGGAGGGTCCCGCCGGAGGGTGGCTACAGCCAGGAGACTCCCCGGCAGCCGCCAGGGGGGAGACACGCGCGGACAGGGCCCTGGGGGGATTATGGGCCTTTGGGGCAGCGGCCAGCGGTGGACCAGTATTACGGAGACATACGGGGTAGAGACTATTATTACGATGGTGGGAGAGGCTACGAGGCTGAGTTTGGCGGTGATGCAGGTTGGGATGACTTCGATGGCCGGCGTGAAGGTCACCGAGGGGACTATGGGGCCGCGGATGAGTGCCACCTTGACAGTACGAGACCCAGGATGTGAAGCGGCCAGCACTATCGTCCGCAACATCGTACTGAGAGGAGGCCCGATCGGGGCACTTTAGGAGAGACTGCAGGGTGAGAAAGTTGGAGATGCATCTGTTCAGGGGAGAGGGTCCACTGGCTGTTCACTGCGGAGAGATACTTTGCGGCACATCGTATGACAGATGCTCAAAAGTTGGAGGTAGTCGCTATTTGCATGGAGGGGAGAGCCTTGGGGTGGTACTAGTGGAAGGAGAGGAGGCAACAGATTCGATGCTGGGAGGAGTTGAAGGACCTCGTGTTGGAGAAGTTCAGAGATCACCGCTTGAAAAACCTTCACGAGCAGTTATATGCTCTCAGGCAGGAGGGACATGTACGGGAGTACATTACATTGATTGGTTCGAGACCTTGGCGGGGAGAGTACATGGCGTATCAGATGAGTCACTAGAGGGCACCTTCCTGAAGGGGCTGAGGCCCAGCCTTCGAGCTGCAGTGAGGCCCTACAAGCCCAGTGGGCTTTCTGAGGTCATAGAGATGTCGCAGATGGTACAGAACGCTTAGCCAGAGGATAAGAGAGTCAGGAGCGGCTACAGTGGCCAGATACAGAGGGACACCCCGTCTGGAGCTGGAGGAGCTGGGACCACCACGTGGGCGAGCCAGACGAGCAGGGAGAAGAGTAGCGCTGCCCCAGCAGGAGGACAGTTCAGGAGGATGACAGATGCTGAGATGGGGAAAAGCGCCAAAAGGGCTTATGCTTCCGGTGTGACGAGAGGTTCACGCCAGGCCACAGATGTGCGGGGCGCAAGATTCATGTTCTGTTGTTGGAGGATGACGACGTGGACGGGGACGTCGAGGACGAGAGTACTGAGTAGTAGGAGGAGGAGCCCAAGGGCCATCAGCTAGACGTGGCAGATGTGTCCCTCAACTCCGTGGTAGGGTTCACCCAAAACCACACCATGAAGTTGAGGGGGAAGATCGGCGAGCAGGAGGTGACCGTGCTGATTGACAGTGGGACGACCCACAATTTAATATCCAGAAGAGTGGTGGACCAGCATGGACTGCAGCTGACCGACTGCGGGAGCTTCAGTGTGATGATGAGAATGAGGAAGAAGGAGAGTAGTCGGGGAGTCTGCAGGGGGTTGGTACTGACCCTACAGGGGATACAGGTGTGATGGCGGACTTTCTACCTCTGGACTTGGGGAGCACATATGTCATCCTGGACATGACTTGGTTGCAGACACTGGGGGAGATGACGATGAACTGGAAGCTTCTGCGGATGGAGTTCTAGGATGTGAGGAGAGCAGTCACTTTACAGGGAGATCCTAGCCTGTGCAGAGCGGTAGTGTCATTGAAGACCATGCTGAGGACCTTACATGCTGAGGGAGGGGGGGGAACTTGGTTGAGATGTATACCATGACAGAGGGAGGAGGCGTAGAGACCAGTGGAGAGCATACCGTGTCGGGGAGGTGTAGCAGATGTTGGCGCAGTTTGAGAAGATTTTTCTGAAGCCTCGGGGTTTGCCACCGCCGAGGGACCATGAGCATGCCATTGTACTGCGGGAGGGTGTTTCCCCCATTAGTGTCAGACCCTACCGGTACCCCCAGCACCAGAAGGACGAGATTGAGAGGATGGTAGTCGAGATGGTGGAGGCAGGAGTGATTCAGCCCAGCGTGAGCCCATTCTCTAGCCTCGTGCTCCTGGTGAAGAAGAAGGATGGGAACTGGCGCTTCTGTGTAGACTACCGAACCTTGAACAAAGAGACGAGCTCCATGATGAGTTACATGGGTCAGCCTGGTTCAGTAAGATAGATCTCAAGTCAGGCTACCATCAGATTATGATGCGACGGGAGGATGTGCCTAAGACGGCGTTCAGGATGCATGAGGGCCATTACGAGTTCCTCGTCATGCTTTTTGGCTTGACGAACGCACCAGCCACCTTCCAGTCCCTTATGAACAAGGTATTCCGTCTGTACCTGAGGCGATTCATACTTGTTTTCTTTGACGATATATTAGTGTACAGTCGCACCCTGGAGGAGCACTTGGACCATCTACAGGTGGTGTTACGGAGTTGCAATATCATTAGCTGGTGGTAAATAGGAAGAAGTGCCTATTTGGACAGCCACAGGTGGAGTACCTGGGACATGTGGTGTCAGCAGGTGGGGTGGCAGCAGACAGGGGGAAGATCGCCGCGATGCTGGACTGGCCGCGCCCTACCACTCTCAGGGGCTGCGGGGTTTCTAGGGTTGACAGGTTACTACCGCAGGTTTGTGGAGGGATATGGAACCATCGCCTGGCCGTTGACCAAGCTATTGAAGGACCAGTTCCATTGGGGAGGAGGCGACGACAGCCTTTGAGGCTCTGAAGAAGGCCATGACTACAGTGCCAGTCTTGGCACTACCAGACTTTTCTAGACCCTTTGTGGTGGAGACGGATGCGTCAGGGCACGGGCTAGGGGTGCTGATGCAGGATCAACAACCTATTGCTTACTTCAGCCAGGTGTTGACAGCTAGAGGCTGACTGCGGTCGGTCTACGAGAGGGAGCTGATGGCCATAGTCTTGGCAATTCAGAAGTGGAGGCCGTACTTGTTGGGACGGAGTTTCCTGGTACGCACCGATCAGCGGAGCTTGAAGTATCTATTAGAGCAGCGGATGGTAGCAGAGGAGAATCAGAAGTGGCTGCAGAAGCTGATGGGGTACGGGTTTGAGATTGAGTATCGTCCGGTGCTAGAGAATAAGGCGGCTGATGCATTATCCCGGCGAGAGGAGGCAGAGTTGGCTGCACTAGCAGTGTCTGTACTTCAGGATTGGTGGCCGCTACAACAGGAGGTGGAGCAGGACCCGGAGTTAGCAGGTATACTAGAGGCTCTTCTGCAGGGGTCGACTGAGTTTTCGGGGTATTCTCTCCAGGATGGACGGCTGCTATATTGGAGGAGATTGGTGCTACCGAGGACATCCGCATATCTACCGGCCATACTCCAGGAGTTTCACAGCAGCGCCGTCGGAGGACATTCTGGGGTCCTCAAGACCTACCAGAGACTGGCGAGGGAGGTCTATTGGAATGTGATAAAGAAGGAGGTGGCGAGGATGGTGGCAGAGTGTGACGTGTGCCAGGGTCACAAGTACCAGACGATGCCTCCAGGAGGACTACTACATCCACTGTCCTTACCAGATCGAGTATGAGAGGACCTCTCCATGGACTTCATAGATGTGTTGTTGAAGTCGGGTGGATACACCGTCATATTTGTTGTAGTCGACCGCCTCAGCAAATATGCACACTTTGTTCTGCTCTGGTATCCTTACAACGCAGCATCGGTGGCAGAGGTATTTGTGAGGGAGATCATTCGTCTGCATGGAACTCCAAAGTTCGTAGTCTCGTACCGAGAATAAGGTGTTCCAGAGTAGATTCTGACAGGAGCTTTTCAGGCTGCAGGGGACGGCGTTGTAGCGAAGCACGGCCTACCACCCTCAGACCGATGGACAGACGGAGGTGGTAAACAGGAGTGTTGAGACTTATCTGCGGTGCTTTATTTCAGATAATCCCAAGGAGTGAGCGCGTTGGCTATCGTGGGCGGAATACTGGTACAACACATCATATCACACGGTAGCACAGACGACACCCTTCATGATTCTTTATGGCAGGGACCCCCCTCACTTACTACATGATGGGCATGAGACGACGCCAGTGTCGGATGTGGAGCAGGACTTGGCGGAGAGGGATCAGATTCTGGAGGAGCTGAAGCTCCATTTGGCGAGGATGCAGCAGGTTATGAAGGCGAGAGCAGACTTACATCGTCGTGACGTGCAGTTCGAGGTGGAGGACAAGGTGTACCTGAAGCTGAGGCCCTACAGGCAGATATCAGTGGCTCGCAGGGGAAATGAGAAGCTGGCACCACGTTATTTTGGACCTTTCGAGGTTGAGGCGAGGGTGGGACCGGTAGCCTTACAAGTTGAGATTGCCCCCATGATCGGTTATTCATCCAGTATTCCATGTTTCGCAGTTGCGCCAGGCCATTGGCGACCACACACCTTTCCCTTCCTTACCAGAGACCAGTACTACTGATATGGAGGTGAGGCTGAAGCCCGAGGTTTTGAAAGGAGTTCGACGGGGAGACACAGGAGAGCGCCAGGTGTTGCTACAGTGGACAGTCTTGCCAGAGCATGATAGCACGTGGGAGGCCATGGACGAGATGGCGACGTGTTTCCCAGACTTCCACCTTGAGGACAAGGTGGCTCTTTGGAGGGGGAGTATTGATGGGACGCGGGTTTATACCCGCCGAGAGACCCGCGTCCAAGCCCAAGCCGCCGGCCCACCTAGCCCGCGCGCGCACCCCTAGCCCTTGAAACCCTATTTTTCTATTATTTATATGGGGAGTAGCCGTCACTTTGTCTTTTATGATATTATTTGATATTGGTGTGATCTCATAGGTAGACGAGTGCGGATGTCCTCTTTTGACGTTTTAGAAGGAGAATACACCTTTCTTGTATTCATTTATCTAGTTTGTGCTACTATTTCTCTATAAAGTTGGGATCTTTGGTTCGTTCCTAACACTTTGAAAAATTGAACTGAGCATGAATTGAGATTGAGAAGTTTTCCTCTTGAATTATTTAATTTGTCGGCAAATGGGGTTGATGAATAAGGAATTTGATTGGGTGTATTTACTCCATGAAATTGAGGCCTACGGCCAAATGACTAGGGCCGGTGGCGACCCTCGACACTGTCATTTTCACGCCTTGTTTTGGGTTTTGTTTGGGGACAACTTTGGTTGTTGGATGCTTGAAATCTTGCGGCAAGAACGGGATTTTCCCCCTCTTTTTACTGTAGCTAGCTGAAGCTTTCATCCTCTTTTTTTCACCTTCAGTAGGATCGGCACATCGCCCCATCCCTGCAGTGGGTCCGGCCCACTGTTACAGCCCTATTTTCCAGTGTTCGGTCCTATTTTCTCTTCATGATAATTCCAGTTCTTGTCTCTGTTTTCTTCAGACGTGTTTGGCTTGCCCCTGAATGGATCTGTTGCTCGTTATTCCTTTTTAAGCGTGAAAAAGATACGAAATTCCTTAAACCTGATTAGAAATTTGCCTAATTTCATTTTGGTTTTAAAATATTTTCAGTTAGTTTTAAATCCAAGTTTACAAAAATGTTATGTTTTCCTTTTTCCTCGCAACCAATTAACTTGCAGATTAGAAGCAATCTCAGGTATGGCTGTCCTGCTTTCTTGGTGTGAATTCTTTAAAATAATGATATGTTAGGCATTATTCTTGGAAATGGTCGACTAGAAATCGATTCATGATTATTTATGTCATGTTAGAATGTTTAATGTTTATTTAAATTGAGTAGGTAAAGGGGTATTAAATTAATGAAGCTGCTATTGAATAGCTAGTGGATTGATACAAGAAATTGACTTATGACATATCTTGATGGTGGTTCATGTTCATAACTTGACTTATTGCCGGTGGACCTTAACTATGTACTTTAAATAATATTGAACGTTTGCAATTCCTGATAGGTACAACAAAACATGATTGACAGTGTAGACATGCAACCAAGAAACAACCATGTATTTCGAAAACAGAACTTTACATTTACATCAGACTTGACAGACACTCACCGACACAAAAGAACTATACAAATTGACTCACGGGGTTTGGAAAACTTATAATTGAGGGAGTGCGGGAGTGATTGGAGCCATGCTTTCAGCCCGTATCTGGGAGGATTTCCGTTTCTGGATCATGAGACCCTACCTTAGTTGACCTTAGACTAGGCCCGGGGTAGCACCCCGCGGTCCAAGGTGGTCTCCAGGTTCCACATTGTAATATTGCATCAACAATTACATTATATAATAGTCCATGATTGCATATACTGCATTAATTATAAAAAGAACAATATGCTAAATACTTGTCTTTATTTTCTTAGAAATTTCAATAAGTTGGATAAATTTTCTAAGCTGCCAATAACAAAAATTGTACTCGATTCGAAACAAATGAAACCATCGAAACTACCTGTATCAATGCTTTGAGTGGTAGCCCGATACCGACCCCAATACTGATACCAAAATTTAGAACCTCGTTGTTTAATGTTCTTTGTTTTTATTTGACTGTGTTTTGATGGTTCTACGTCCGATGGGACCCTAGTTACATCTTTCTTTTTCCCCTTCAGATTGTCTTGTCAAAAACATTATGGCATGAGATTTAAATACTTATCTTTATATTCTTAGAAATTTCAATAAGTTGGATAAATTTTCTAAGCTGCCAATAACAAAAATTTATACCTGAGACTATCAAAACTGCATGTATCAATGCCTTGAGTGGTAGCCCGATACCGACACCAATACTGATACCGAATTTTTGAACCTTGTTGTTAATGTTCTTTGTTTTTATTTGACTGTATTTTGATGGTTCTACATCCGATAGGACCCCAGTTACATCTGACCCCAGTTGCATCTTTCTTTTCCCCCTTCAGATTGTCTTGTCAAAAACATTATGGCATGAGATTTAGATATCATCTATTACTATTACCTTCATATATTGTATTGTGATGATCTTAAGGGATCTGAAATTTTGTGGGTGTGTGGGTGTGTGGGGGGATGTAGACCTTGAAAAGTTGACTAACTTTATTTTTGTAACATCAGCTTATGATGCTCAAGTTGCTGGCCTTTATTATGCAATACAACATACTGATACTGGATTTCAGGTGTGTTATTTTTTTCTTAGTTACTCTATTGGACGATAACACTTCTTTAACACATAGGTTGATAGATTCTCCATTTAAATCTCACTAGATGCAAGAAGTTCCCCTTTAATTTACTGATCAATTCTAACTTTGTATGGACCATTATAGTTACCATAATGTTTGTGATCATGGGACAATCAGAGGAGAACTTGTATTCAATAACTCATCATTGCGACATCAATCAAAGCCTCAAATGATCAATTTTTGATCAATCACTGTGATATATTGGAAGAATTTTTTGAGCTTGAGCTACATAGCTATGTGCAATATTCATCAACTTTGTGATCAGGATTTTTAACAAGTTGAATAAGACAATGATCGATGGGCATTCAGTATTGATATATCAACCGCCTCCCAAACTACATTAGAGTCACATGAAGTCTGCATTTTTGGGCAACCAGTGACAAGGCAGTTCTTCTGCAACGGCTTGAAGATATTACAGTTATTATGGAAACGAAGCATAAAGCATTTGTACTTTCCATCAATGAGTCTTGACATCATAGTGAATCTTCACTAGTAAATCAGTTAACAATAATGTTAAAAATTGGTGAGGTTGTCAAATGCATCTCCATTTTGAACATAGGCGCACATCATTAGCTAATGGAGAACCTTCATTTATATGCTGATTTTCTAAGCTGACCGTGCAACCGGTGATGGAAAAGTGGTCTTGTTACTTATTGGGTAAGTACTTATGAGTAAGGCTTGTTGGGAAGAGCTTTGATGCCAAGTGTTGGATCCCTGTGGATGGTTACTTGCACACTATACATGTACGACTAATGCTAAGATATAAACAACCAAATTTACAGCAATATACGTAGCGGAAATTATAAAGGTATTACAATAAAAAGAGAGTATAGATAAATTAAACAGTCAAGTGAGAGTTCCAAACACAAGAGATTATCTTGGTTTGATTTTTCAAACCTATTCCAATTCCCAAATCTTCATGCTTGAGATATTTCACCATCTTACTCTTGCAAACCCGTAAAACTAAACAGTACTGTTACTAATTGTACATCCAATCTCAAACACCTTGACATTGGTTGCTCTCAAAAACAGAGAGTAAAACTCTCCTCGCTCGACAGCCTGATGAAAATTTATGGTAAATGAAGTTACAAGGTCTTATATTGCCTTGAGGTCATGTACATGTGGATCAAAATGAGGCTAAGAAAATTTTTCTGTTCTATTGGATCAAGAACATTAATGCATAGAATCATGTCCTAGTTTTTCTCAAGAACTTGGCACAAGAAATCAAAGGGACGAAAACTTAACAAATGGTCAAGTGTTTTGAACAACAATGGGATAAGTCCTTATAAATAAAGTTAGGTTTCAATGTTTAAAGATTCAAAAAAAATTAGATGTTGTAACTGTCATAACGGATATATCATGAACAGATATATACAGAAAACAGGCTGATTGGTTGACTAATTGCCTTATTGGTAGATTAATAGTTCACATAATGAAGCAAAGTCAATCTGAATTAGTCAGCTGGAGACAACATTAGTCGACTAATGTAAAGGATTCTAAACCATGTCAGTGTGTAATGGATTAATAAGTTTGTTAGTCGACTAACAAAAACAAAGTAGGAAAATCATAAGTCTGTGTTAGTCGATTAATCCACTACTAGTACAAAATAAAGAATTTGTCAATTTGTGTTAGTCGATTAGGATAGTGATTAATCAATTAATTAGTGTATGTTTTAATTTCTCAAAGAACAGATACGTGTCAATAGACTAATAGATTGACTAATAGGATTTATTGGTCGACTAATAGATACTTAGAAACATAGAATTGATTTAAGATTATGATATGATTTGAGATTGAGGATATGCGTTTTAAGTCTTGAAACCTAAACGATGATATTTGTGTCATCAAGGCTTTACAATATCATAAATAATATGGCAATAAAGATAAATCAGTGATACAATATAAAATAACTTGAGCTTGAATGGATGTTATTTTCTTGTGATCTTATCTTTTTTCTATTATGCCCATATTTTTTTGTCATAGATGTGACATTCAAGCTTGAGCTGTAAAACATCACCACATGCTTCTTCTGTAGTTGCATAACACAGGTCAGCATAAGCATATTATTTGATCATCATCAAAACACGTATTAAGGTCATCCAATATCCAACATTTTTCCTTGTTGATGACAAACACAAATATAATTAAGTCAAAATCAAAAGAAATAATATAAACATACTGATGCGAATGGGGGGCAAACTTGTAATTTTGGGTATAATGGGGGTATTTTTGTAATTTTAGACACATCAGTCCATTATATATATGTGTGTGTGGGGACTAGGGTTATTGTTTTTATGTTTAATTTGGGTGACAAATTGATTGTGAAGAGGAGTAGAACCTTTAGTTTAGTTAGGGAGTTTGAGTTTCTCTCGAATTTAAGCTTGGGAGAGCGGTCCTCTCGAAAGAGGGCAAATTATCCATTTCCTCTTAGTATATATAAAGATCAGATTTTTATCCCCCAAAACTGTTATGCCCCGCAACCCAGGGACGCAACTGTTTTTCGTAAGAAGTGGTAGGTCACGCAGTTAACTAGTGAAAACAATCTAGGCTATTAACGAAGATGCATCAAAATGGCATCCAAAATACAAAAAGAAAGATATATCAAGGTTATATACAACCTCAAGATTAGAAGTCTACGGTCTCTACAACAGAGTCCGTGTCCTCAAACGCCGGCGTCTCCGCTGGCGTCTCAACACCTGACGGTGCAACAAAAACAAAGAGCCGCCAGTAGTCAGAGGTAATTCACAATAATTCTAGAAATTGGAATTAAAAATAGCTATACGAGCATAATAAAAACTAACTTGTAGTAATTGGAAACAATTAAGCAAAACAGGCATGTAACACAGTTTATGGTTCTAGCAGTTATATCAACATAGTTTATGAATCATATTTGACTGTACAGTAAGCAAACAGGAGTCCATCTTGTCCCGGGGGCACTCATCCGGCCCGCGCCCAACAATACAAATAGGAGGGGCTGACTCATTTGTCCAATATGAACAACATTAAGGGGCAATGTAAACAAGGCTCCAGTCACTCTCGCACTATCACTAATATGATTTATCCCAAAACTCATTGAGTCTGAAGTGCTAAGTGTATATCAAATGTACGTCACTCAGTGTCTCAGTGATATAGCACATGCGTTCTAAGTTGGTAGCATTTATTTACATATGAATTTTGAAATAAGTTCAAAGACACATCGAAAACTAGCTAATACGTTGGTGTGCTATGTAATTAAATCCAGTCATGTTTTCATGATTCTAACATGATATTCCATCAAGATCTTCCAACAGGATATACCAACATTGGGATATTATGAAATTACTTTGATATTATAGCACATCCAACATATTACCATTATCGATGTCATGAAATAGCATGCAACATGTGATATAACAAATTGAAACATAAAACATGTAGTATGCAACAGATGATAGAACAATTCAAACATGAAACATGTAGTATGTGTGTAACATGTAGCAACAGAAGAAGAGACTAAGCATATAACAAGTGATAAAATAGTCTAAGCAGAATATCATGCAATAATTAGTGAAATAGTCTAAACCTGAATAGTATGTAACAAATGGTATCACAACGGAAATATGTGGGATTGACAATGGGGAGAGAGACAACTGCGATGATCTCGAAAAATTCACCATCGATCATTCTAAGGGTTATAACCATATGTTTATGGTTTTCATATGATCCAATAGGCAGTAAACATATGATCAACAGATAGTAACCTCATGATCAAACATGCAGTATAGGGGCAATGCTCAGTCAAAAGTCCAAAACCTAAGTCCAAAGCCAACCACAGGGTAGCAACCCAAGCCAACACTGAGGGACAAAGAAGGGTAAAAGCCCAAGTTCCATAAGTCGTGCGAGGCCCAAAACCAACTTCAACATGAACAACCAACATCAAACTCACGGTCACCTTCTTTTCGCTGGGTTAGTGAGTTGGCGAGCGATTGTCAGTGTGTGAGATCTAGTGTGTGAGATCTGAATAAATTTTTCTGCACATGAGGTGTTGAAGTCTGCGATCGACCTGATCTTTGGGGTGAAAAGCCCAACGTCATGCCGTTTATCCGTTGGTTTTGAACACCCAAGTATAGTTTTTTAATTCCTACAGCAAACCCTAAATTTAACCTTGACGCGTCCACATACCCTATCAATACTTCTGAGGCCAATTTTTCAGAGGATATTTAATCAAGAAGATTAATAGAAAATGGTGATTTGGAGTGTACTTAATCATGAAGATAGAAAAAGAAAAGAGTGATTTGATGGAGTGTACTTAATCTATGAGATAAAAAGCAAAAAAGGAATTTGAAATTCAAAATGGGGAGATTGTAACACTATTAGAATTATTTTCTATTTTTGTTCCTTCAACCTTTGACACATGTCACACTAGGAGGAAAGAGAATGTTCCCTTTTTGTTTTCTTATATATGATAGATTTTGCATTGTAATAATCCAAATGATAATATGTTTCATTTGTCTCTCATTACGTTTACAAAGCACTGCCACTCCTACACAATTTCAAATTGTCGTGGATCAGGAGAACCACATTATATGAACCTTATGTGTTACTTTTCTTCACTTTGATGTGATGAGTTCTGAATTTAAGTAGTGATCGCGCCCGGATATACACCTGAAAAACGACTGTAGTTTTACCGCAAGCGCACGGCGTACTGGCGAGTGGGTATCGAACACAGGGAGGACAATTGACAGTATCATACTTAGATCACCTAGCTATTGATGGAATAAGAATGGTTTTGATAGTAATGTCACAATCGTTCAAATAGCAAATAAAATTCAAAATAATAAAAGCGTCTAGGGATAGAAAATTCTCGCTACGGACCGTTACTTACCCTTGTGGATCATGAATATCAATGTTGCAAAGCTTGAATATAGGTGAACTAGTCACAACTTAATGTAGAACCAAGCTCACGCTCTCGCGCTATTGTCGGTCTATAGCAAGCTAGATTAGGGCACACTCTCGTACAAAACCTAACCTAAGCCACTAGCGTGAAGATCGACATCATCGTCCAATCTCAACTCGAGCCCACTCTCGTGCAAACTCGAGCCACGATCTAGGTTTCGATAGTTCGTATTCGTCCAATCTCTTCCAATCGAATATTAGGATAGATTTATAATAAAAATCCTAGCTTTGGTCCAATCTCTTGCAAACCAAATCTAGAGAATTTCAATTATAAACCAAAGTCGAATATCTAGGCCTTCCTATTAATCGGGATCCAATCTCTTGCAAATCCCAATCGATAGAAAATTCCTAGCTACTCGTAATAAATCAATCACAACCTAACCTTTTATCAATCCTAGCAACAATTCAATTTATTCATCACAATTCAAAGATCGGATCCATAGGGTTCATCCCCATGCCCTAGAACGACGAAACTACTCACAAATCATCATGGAAATCTCAGAAATAGCAAATAAATTCATAGCACAATTCATTGTAAAGAAGAGACAATTCATAAAAATAAGAGTATCAAAGAAAAAAAATCAAACCAAATTGTGCGTCTATGATGTCCAGCTGAGATTTACAAAAGGAATAGCCGTCAAAAAATAATTGAAGTCTCTCCTAAAACTAGGGATAAAACTAGGTTTAAATACAAGCCAAATTCGTCCAAAAAATCCTGACAGAATTGCCCCTGCGCAGCCCAGAAAACCTAATTTGCGTAGCAGTCGGATTGTGCTACTCGGCCGAGTGAAACATGTCACTCGGCCGAGTGACAACCCCAATAAAAACAAAGAATCTGGGGGGTTTCGGGGGCCCGTCGCTCTGTCTGACTCGGGCGAGTGGGCTTCTCCACTCAGTCGAGTGAGCAATCTTGCTCGGCCGAGTGGGTCTTCTCAAAATTTCCAGTAACTTGGCCGCTTCTCGGAAGAAAATCCATGTTCCACTCAGGCGAGTGAGCTTTCTCACTCGGCCGAGTGAACTTCCTTGCTCGGCTGAGTGAACTTCGTAAATTGACAGCTTGTATCGGTTTCACTCGGGCGAGTGCAATCCTTCACTCGGCCGAGTGAACTATCTGTTCGGTCGAGTGAGCTGTATCTGGGCTCTTTTCTTCTCCTCCTCGCCTCCTCGTCGATTCTATCAAATTCCTTCCTCTTCCACTCATCCTCTAGCGCTGCTAACTCCTCAAATAAGCTGTGGGTGACGCTCCGATGTGCGTGAAAGTCTCTTGATCTCATTTTCACTCCAAATCGCTTCATATCTCCTTAAATACGACAAAAACAGGAAATAGTGAAAAGTAACGCGATATCGTCGAATAATCGTGAAGAATGCAATATGGGCGATCGAAATGATATGAAAACATGCAGAAAAAAGGTGTAAAATAAGGAGCGATCAAGTAGCCATTATATTAGAGTACTACACTTTGCTAATTTGCTAAGTTTGTTTAGGTCAGATTATATTTATATTTATGAAAACTGTTTTAGTGTATTGCCAAGGGGAAACTTCTTACCACTAATAACAGCTGATTTGATCATCTTATTTATTTGCCTTTTTTTCATTAGCTGACAATTATTTATATAATATCTCGTCTCAAAGAAGGTGTGGTTCCATAACATATTTACTTAATTAGCATAGTGCCTTTTTCATATATATTTACTTGTTTTTCTCTGTGATGCTCTCATTGCACTAATTGTAAGCTTCTTATAGGTAATTGTGGTCGGCTACAATGACAAAATGAGAATCCTATTGGAAACAATTATTCATAAAATCCAGCAGTTTGAAGTTAAACCAGACCGATTTGCAGTAATCAAGGTACCAAAATGGCTACTGTTATGCAAGTGGCTTAATCATTTTCAAACTATATTGTGTTATTTTCCAACAAAAAGAATCTAAGTAACTCAAGTAGTTTTACTTTTGTTCTTTCATGGTCAACTTTATAACTGATGCACTACTTTTTCTCTGTGTTGGTTATCATATGTTATAAAGTTATGGTAGTATTGATCTATACAAGCATTCAAGGCTCACATGACTATAGCTAGCTCTTTAAGGATTTTCTTCTGTTTTATCTCCCTAATATGGGCTTTATAGGAATCATTCTTCATTGTCAATTTTAAAATTAACAGTCAACAGTAAGCTTAATCATCTTGTCCTTGGATGAAGTCCATCTACTTGTTCTAGAAAACATTTTCAGGGCTATCACATACATGGACTGTTCTGCTTCTTTGCCCACGCAAGTTGGTTATTATTTTGGATTGTTGCATCGCTGCATTTATAATTTTTCCTGCAGAATTTGGCAGATTTTGTTAAAATAAATCTTATTATATCTTCAAAGCCGTCAATTGAATGCTTTTTTCTTCAACGCTTCAATTTTATGACGCTTTTGACATTAATAATTAGGGATCCATCACTTTTTTCATTATGAAGTGTTCCATCGAAAATACTGGAAAACTGTTTATAAAATGGAGCATATTAAGCTTACTTTGTGATAGTGGATGCAATCTTTTTAATTTTACCAATTAGTTGACTTTTATTACGGTTCATTCTTACCACAATATTCCTCATTGCAGTGTCATTTGGTTTGAGTTCAAAAATTATGAAAGTGTCAGCTTGTTTTGATGTCATTTCGACTATGCTCTTCCTTCACGGCTTGTTTACTCCAAGCATAAAGCTAATCCGTCATCTCTTAAAATTGCTATCACTAATGAAAGATGGCTTAAGCTAATTGCGAATTATACCACCCAACAGTTATCGCCACAACATGAATTATGAGTACCCAGCTTAGCGAAGAACTTCAATTAACAGTATCATCGAGTTAAGGCTCTCCAAGCCCCTTCACAAAGTTCCCATTCTGACAGACTGGATCATTGATACCATCCTCCAAATTCTGCTTTTTTGATAATAAATCATTATAATCAAATAAATCGATAGCTAACTGTCAAAGTACTACATTCCCTCTCTCTCTCTGTGTGTGTGTGTGTGCGCGCGCGCGCGTGTTGTTACTATAATGGTATGTACTGGTAGCTTCTTTCAGAAACCATTGCGGCTCTGTATTGTATTGCACATGCTTAAATTTTTTATGTGTGTTGTATATTGATCTCCCTTTAGTTCTGTGGAAGCATGCCAGAAGTTCTTGATTTAAACAAGGAATAGTATAAGTGCAACTTAATAATATTTGGGGGTGAAATGTTTTGAACAAAGAGTATGGGAAGATGTGTCCTAGGCTGTTGCCTTTTAAGTGTTGGGTTAAGTTCTCGCTGAACAGTATCAAAGGCACATCCTTGGGATTTAAAAGTTTTTTCATGCAATTTTTTCCCAGAGGATTTAAATTTTACTGTCAAGTGCTCGTTTAAAGAGGTATCAAGGACTGTTTTTCTTATTTTGTGCATATTAAGCGTCAATGATTTTTAGTTACTATGTCTGTCAGGAAACAGTCACAAAGGAATACCAGAATTTTAAGTTTCAACAGCCATACCAGCAAGCTATGTACTATTGCTCGCTCTTATTAGAGGATCATACATGGCCATGGAATGAAGAGCTTGATGTGCTTCCTTATCTTGAAGCAGATCATCTTGTGAAGTTCTATCCTCATATCCTTTCAAGGACCTTTTTGGAGTGCTTCATGGCAGGTTGATCTTTTCCTTGGTTCTTTTAATTGTGAACTTTATGTAGTTGCTATGTCAGAAATGTGCATGTTAAATATTCTTGATCTCCTGTAGGAAACATTGAGCCGGCAGAAGCAGAATCTATAGTCCAACACATTGAAGATGTTCTATTCAAGGGTTCCCAGCCTACATGCAAACCTTTGTTTCCATCTCAGCACTTAACAAATAGGATAGTGAAGCTTGATAAAGGCGTTAGGTACTGCTATCCAGTTCCGGGCCTAAATCCGAGTGATGAGAATTCTGCTCTTGTCCACTATATTCAGGTACTTCTATGCGGTACTTTGCTGGCACTTATCTCCATGATACTAGTTATTTGTATTGGCTTTTATTCCCATTATACTATTATTTATAAATTCGACGTGAATTTGGAATAGAGCAAATTCCGTAAAGTAAACGGCCATCTCAGATACTTTCTGAAGAGAGCACAGGTTGCTTGAAGCAAAAGGAAAGTGCATGACTGTTTAGCAAGCCTTTTGGAGGTGAAAAGCGAGAATGAGTTACTCCGTGAAGTGGCTAGAAACTTTTTGTCTACCCTTAAAAGAAAGGATTAAAAGACTAAGGATTGATCTATCATTCTCAGTTATTTGTTACAAAAAATCAAATTCTGAATAGTTAATATGGGTTCTGTTATCAAATTCTAGTATTTGAAGGACAAATAAAGTTAGCACCAGAATAATAGCATGCTGGTAGGAACCCATGGAGTATGCTTTGATTGGCTATTTTTCTGTACCCAAGAATTTGTTCACCTTGTCCTGTTGTCATGCTGTCTTTTTGCAGACTCTAGATATGGTATGCATGGAGGCATTTAGGACGGTATCATTTTAACCATGAGAGCTTTTAAAATGAGATCACTTGTCTTTGCCCCTCATTCCAAAGATTAAAACCACATTCTCTTTCTGAGTTGATGCAATCAATCTTTTAGTATTTTCTCCCAGCTTGTTGAATAAGCTCGTATATATTGCGCAATTCTGCAATTGCTGTGTTTGAAGAACCAAAATATATGTCTGAGAATGGTCTACTACCCTTTCTAGAGATTAAATAGTTTTGGAGGGACCAATTGGGACTGATCCAGTGTTGATTACTTGGAAACTTTGTATGGAATTAAAATAAAGGTTCTTTCAAGAGAATTTGGTTATATAATCTATTAACAGCTAGCTAATACTTCTTGGAGGACACAGATGGTGAATGAGATATAGATGATCTTTCAGCATTTCATATTACAATGTTCACACATGTTTGAGGCGTAAATTCAAAGTTTTTCTGCTCTTGATGATTGTGGGACGGTGAATGTGGTGGATTTTTAAGAGGTAATCCAAGGATTGGAGTTAATGATTAAATATGTACAATTTATCTTATGGATGGCAGTATGTGTACTTTAGACTGCACACAATGGCTAAGATCTTGGACTTAACTTCCTCATTGACAACCATTCCAATGAAATCCCACTAGCAATCCCATGCCTTCTCCTCGTCATTGTCCCCCTGTCAGCGTAGGCTATAAATGCTACCAGAAAATACTGTTGTTACCATTTTTAATATTTTCAAGCCATAGATCCTGGCTCCTGGAGAAACAAAATAATCAAATAATAAGCCTGTGACCGCAACACTATGAAACTGTACCAATGTATCAACCAGTTAAGTGTGCTTAGAAACCATTTTAGACTGATGATTGTCGTGGTAATAATTCTGGCACACGGGAGCTGCTGTTTGTGTAACTTAATTATCAAATTGTCATGTACTGATTTATTTTTTGATTAAGAAGCACTTACTGCATGGATCATGTAGTTTTCAATGTATGTATATTTTTGGGCAGGTTCATCAGGATGATATTAAGTTAAATGTCAAGCTTCAGTTGTTTGCTCTCATTGCTAAGCAGCCAGCCTTCCACCAACTTCGTTCCGTAGAACAATTGGGATATATAACTGTGCTTATGCAGAGGTAATTGGGATTTCCCCCTTCTTTTTCTACGCATGTGGGCATACTTTTCCATTAAATCATTCTATCCGCTACTCAGGAATGATTCTGGAGTTCGTGGAGCACAGTTTATTATTCAGTCCACCGTAAAGGTACAAATGATTGAGCATTTTGCCACCTGTACTAGCTCTCTCTTCTAAATATGCTGTTCCTGTGATCTTTACAGGATCCTGCACAACTTGATGCTAGGGTTGGAGCTTTTCTGAAACTATTTGAAAGCAAACTTTATGAAATGACTGACAAAGAATATAAGGTTGGTACCTTCTAATTTCATAAAAAAAATTCTTGTTTATGTTAATTGATTAATTATTATTGGCTGATAATGTGGTAATGAAAAAGAATTACTCAACTGATTCTAGTAATACAAAAACACATTAGTCCTGTCCACCATTTGAGTGACAATGTTTTACTATATTTGCCTAAATTGACATGTTTGGTAAGAAATGCAACTTTGTGGCTTATTCATCATGATTGTTCATAAACATATCATGCAGACAGACCCTTAAACTGTAATTACATATGTAGACACACAGTGACTATGCTAAGGGCCCTTAATCTGATGTCAACGTGACAGCAGAAGGCTAAAATCTCGAGATTGTGGTGGGATTTAGGTATTTAGAAAAAAACATCTAGGATTTGTTTTAAAATAAAAAAAATAAAATTAAAAGATATGGCAGCTTGGGCCTCTCACCCAGACGAATCACTCACGCGTCAGGCACATCACATGCAGAGAGATTCAAAAAGTAATTGGAGTGCATCCCAAACCACTAATGATTCTCTCAGTTTTATTCGTTCAATTATTTATTCTTCATTGTTTACAAATAAAATCATAATTGCCTTAACACAAAACAAAACTTGAAAGCCAAAAAGATAATCCACTAGAATTTTAAAAGTTGCCTTTTATAAATTAGGCCACAATTAAGATTCAAACTAAAACTCTAAATAAAAAGAAATTAAAAATCGGAATTTGCCATAACACTATAAACCAAACAAAAAACTAAATAAAAGAAACTCCCAAAAGAAATACAAAAAGTCCTAAAACAATTGAGACTCTAATTTCTTTAAGTTGTCACTTTTGGAATTGTTATGAACTCCTTTAGCTCCAAGATAAAATAGAACTTGACCATGTCTTGTTCCACATCCAGTTTTTCCTTGTTGGGAAAAATTTTTGGAACAATAATTATGTACTCTGGCATCATAACCTGAAATCTAATAGGCTTTACCTTAGGGAGCAACTCAAGATGTGCCTCACGTTCAAGCTCTGATTCAAGATCAACAAATGGCTTGGTTTTGGATTCGATCTCTGGCTTAGGCTCCAATTCAGACTTTGCTTGTAGTTCAGGTTCTGACTCTACTTGAAATTCTTGTTTTGGCTTAGGTTTTGGCTCGTGCTCATTGTCTAAAACAAGCTTTAGGTAAGCCTTCGGTTATAGGTCTGGCATCAACTGAGGTTCATGCTCTAGTTCTCAGCCATTTGCTTAGGTTCTGATTCTAGTTTTATCTTTTGTGTCTGATTCTAGTTTTATCTTTTGTGATGTTTTTAGTTATGGTATCATAATTTTAGTCTGGCATCATATTTTTGAAACATTTTGTTGGTATACTCATGTATGTTTGCTAATAGTTCTAGTCCTTACTTAGGCCTTGGATTTGATGATGGTTGAGATTAATGTTTGAGGTTTTGACTAAAAATGATACGTTTGTTTCATACCGGTTCCAATGGGGACCGGTACGAAAGTGGTCGTCAATCTTGGATTCGGCCCATTTTGTGGCGAAAACCTTAAAAATTTAAAAACAAAAATTGACCAAAAATTATGCACAGTAGAGTAGAGATGACTTGACTAAGCGAATATCAATGTCAAGGAAAAAAGACTTGAGTAAGCGAATATCAATAATGGCACGGAAAAAAATCTTTTTGTCGTCGTTTTTGTAAAAAAAATTGCGATTGAAATAGAGAGTGTGTGCACTTACCTCTTCATGGTCATCGGCATCGGATGCCCGGAGAAGCAATGGGTTGTTTATATAGGAAGCGGGTCCGGTGTCGATCCGCTTCATATGACTTAAACCTGATAAATTATTATGTTTAAGTTATAAGAAGCATGTTGGCACCCAACCTGTTTCTTATAACTCTAATCTACACATGCTCTCTCTTCAATGACAATCGCAACGGTAGTACGGTTGAGGAGCAGTTACAATATATGTGATTTGTAAATATAAACCTTTGATAAATTTATATACAATAATTAGACTATTACTAATGTTTATAGGGAGAAATGAAAGAGAAGTGTGGGTGTCATTGTGGGTATTGTCTTGGGTACAAGGGGATTTGTGGGAGGGTGGTGGTGTGGCTCACATCGTGAGGTGGCTAAATCCTGACCACCACTCTTTGTCCGTGAGCAAACTCTCTCTAGTGTATAATAGACTTGAAAATACACATGCACAAAGTGCGCGTGCTCTAGCGAACTCCCTCCAAATCCCATGTCACGGGCCCCACCTGGCAATGAGTCTTTATGTGGGTGCGGAAATGGGTGCATGAGATTTTGTAAGAAGAGTGAGTGTATGTGTGGGTGTGGCCTTGGTTACATTAGTGAGAAGGGGTGGTGGGGACCACTTGCTGAGGTGGGCAATTCATGGCCACGACTCTATCAAGAAGTGGGGTGGGGACCATACGATGAGGTGGTCAATTCATGTCCACTACTCTATCAACACTTTTATCCTAGTCATTAGATTCTTCCCTCATTTGTGTGTGTAATCTAAAAATAAAAAAAGGATGGACCTATTCACTCTTATACCAATTGATGGGGACACCACAACAAATGGCTTTGATATAGAGTTTGTGGTATGATTTGGGAAACTAAAAAGCAGAACTATGGTTTTCTAGAAAAAAGATGTAATTAAAAGGGATAAGGATTTGAGCATCTTATCCAAACAAATCACTCATTCTAGACACATCACAGACAAAGATTCAAAGATGAAATTAAGGTTGATTGCAAAATGATTTTTCTAATTTTATTCAATCGATTTTCTATCTTCACTAATTACAAAAGAAGGACTAATGGCATTTTTATATACAAAACTTGAAATTAAAAAACTAATCCTATTAGAATTCTAAAAGTTGAATTTTATAATTAATGTCACAAAAAAGACTCAAAGTAAAACTCTAAATAAAAAGAAAGTAAAATCCTTTACTTAAATTCTAAACTAAATAAAAATGGAAATTCTCAAAAGTAACACACACGAAGTTCCAAACAACTCAAACTTCAATTTCTCCAAGCTGGCTCGTATAGAATATGCATGAATTTATTCTAACTCCAAAATAAAAATAATACTCGACCATATCTTGTTCTGCATCATAATGTAATGCTCCCCCAAATTACGCTGGCATGTTTACATATATGAACCATACTAAAGGCCCCTAATAAAATGCTCATCCAAAAGACATGATTTCATTGGATTGATGCATCATCATTAGAAATTGCTGACAGATGAGTCAATGAAGAAATTCATGTGTTGCCGTCCGATGTACATCAGATCTGAGTAGAGTTGTAGATTTTATAGCCACAGCATAATTCACGAGTCACCTGTGGTTCTGCATTGGATTTGGCTTGATTCCTTTAATTTTGCTGTAGTCAAAATGCTTTTCTTTACATTCTATCAAGAGATGACTGAATGGTGTATCCCAGTGATGATTACAATGTTCATCCTGATCTTCGCATCTCATATTGACTTGGATAACAGGTTAAAGGTTAAACTCCTTTGCTACGCTTCTAGTAGTTATTAATAGATGGGTTTTATCCATAAAATATAAAATAAATTTTACCTTGTGGCTAACAAATATATATTCTTAATGTTAATTCTTTTGCATTGCTTCATTTGGTTTACAAGGGTTGTATATACACACTGTAAAACAGAGATGCCTAAATCAAGGAAGCATGAAACAAACTTTCAAATAATAAAACTACTGTTATAACTACTAGGAGACAATCTGTGGAGATAAGATATGGGCTGATTTTATTGAAGCTGTTGCAACAGAAATCTTTGGAGAAGCCGAGTCCATTGAGAAGGGCGTTGAAGCTTGCACCGGTTGTTGAGATATTACTTTGTGGTGGCTTCTGATGAAGATGCTTTGATTTGTCCCCGCAAGACGGTGCTCCCATTGGAGATACCGATCTTGGAACGTAAGTTGTGAAAGGTGGCAGACGGTCAGGGCTTGGTGAGGGCATCAGCTAGTTGATCTTTAGAAGATAAGTGATACAGTGAAAGACCTTTTAGCCACATGGCCACGAACAAAATGATAGTCGATGGAGATGTGTTTCATTCTTGAGTAAAAGACAAGATTAACACAGAAAGATATGTTGCACCAATGTTATCACAAAAATTCCATGGAGCGGTTAAGCAAGTAACATGTAACTGATTATTTTTAATCCAGAGCACCTCAGCAGCACAAGATGCCAGAGCACGATATTCTGCTTCTGTCGAGGAACGGGCAACAGACTTTTGTTTCTTTGAATACCAGGAGATTGCATTGTCCCCAAGATAAACAATGTATGCTGAAGTGGATGTGCGATCATCACGATTGCCAGTCCAATCTGCATCTGTAAAGGCAGTAACACAGAGATTCTGATGTCTTTTGAGAAAAAGACCGTGATGTATGGTAGCTTTTGAATAGCGTAAACTCCGTTTTGTTGCACACTAGTGAATCTTTGTTGGAAAATGCATGAATTGTGCCATTTTGTTGACTGCGAAAGATATGTCGGGCCGAGTGAGTGACAGATTGCAAAGCACCAATTACTTGATGAAACTGGGTTGCATTGATCGATGAAGAACCATCAAGTAGCTGAAGGGGCTGAGTGGAAGACATTGGCGTAGTACATTCTTTTGCACCCTACATTTTTGTCCTTTCCAATAAATCTCTTATATACTTGTGCTGAGTTAAGAGAAGCCCAAATTTGGTTGGCAGAGCTTCAATACCAAGGAAATAATCCTTGATGGAGAAGCGAGTTGCCAATGCTTGCAAAAAACATGTGAGGAACTCGTTGCCGGTGACAATCAAATCAACATAGACCAAAAAATAGAGAGTAATAGCATTGTGATGATAAATGAAAAGTGATGTGTCACTTCGTGAGTTAGAAAATTCATAGGAGAGTAAATATCCCTTGAGCTCTTTATACCATGCTCTAGGATCATGCTTAAGACCACAAAATTGCCTTATAGCTTGCAAACAGAATTCGGATTGTTTTGATAAACAAATCCCAGCGGTTGTTGCATAAAGACTTCTTCAGATAGTGTTCCATGAATAAAAGCATGGTTGACGTCTAATTGTCGTAGAGGCCAGTCATTTGACAAGGCAAGGGAAAGTATGAGTCGAACAGTTGTTGGTTTAACAACCGAGCTAATAGTGTCATGAAAATCAATACCGGGACGTTGGTGAAATCCCCTGGCAACGAGACGAGCTTTGTACTTGGAGATGGAACCATCGGGATGTTGTTTAATCCGAAAACCCCATTTACAGCTAACTACATTTTGAGAATGAGAAGGAGTGACGAGTTTCCATGTTCCATTTCGAAGAAGTGTTGTAAGCTCATCACACATGACTTGCCGCCATTCAACATGTTTAATGGCTTGGGTAAAACAGGTGGTTTTAGAGTCGGTAAGATGATGGTTTGTAATTGTTTGATAGAAACGTTTGGGTTTGAAAATATTATTTTGGGAGCGAGTGGTCCCATTTACAGCCAACTACATTTTGAGAATGATGAGGGACGAGTTCCCATGTTCCGTTTCGAAGAAGTGTTGTAAGCTCATCAGACATGGCTTGCCGCCATTCAACATGTTTAATGGCTTGGGTAAAACAGGTGGGTTCAACAGTGTCGGGAAGAGTATGGTTTGTAATAGTTTGATAGATACGTTTGGATTTGAAAATATTATTTTTTGAGCGAATGGTCCCATTTACAGCCAACTATATTTTGAGAATGAGGAGGAGGGACGAGTTCCCATGTTTCGTTTCGAAGAAGTGTTGTAAGCTCATCAGACATGGCTTGCCGCCATTCAACATGTTTAATGGCTTGGGTAAAAACATGTGGATTCAATAGAGTCGGGAAGAGGATGGTTTGTAGTTGTTTGATAGAGACGTTTGGGTTTGAAAATATTATTTTTGGAGTGAAATGAGAAGGAGCTTGCTGAGTTGATTTGGTTGGAATTGTTGACATGGGAATGGCTGGAAGGGCTTGTGATAAATTGGCAGGAGGAAGATCTGCAGCAAGAAAACTAGAGATGGGAGGTGGGGAAGAAGCATTAGTGAGAGGAGAGGAGTTATGAGTACAACTACCTGACTCTGCAGAAAGTTGCGGCAAAGATGCAATGATTAGCGATGGTAAAATGTGCAAAGGAGCTGACATGGCGGTCTTTACTGGTGGTTGTACAACAATTGGCTCTTGCGTTGGTATAGAAAGAGAAGTTGAAGGTAAATTCCAAGTATTAAGAGAGGTAGACAGAGTTGATAAATTAGCAGAGGATTTTGAAAAAGGAAACTCAGTTTCAACAAACCGAACATGACGAGAGGTGTAGATTTTATTTGATATAATGTCCAAACAAAAATAGGCACTTTGATTTAGAGAACAACCAAGAAAAATACATGGAGACGATTTGGGTTCAAGTTTATTAGAAGTGTATGGTTTTAACCAAGGAAAATATAGACATCCAAAAACTTTTAGTTTACTGTAATTTTGTTTCCGAGTACATAATTTTTCATTAGGGGAAGCAAAATGTGGTATAGGAGTTGGAAGCCGGTTAATTAAATAAACCGCAGTTTGAAAAGAATAGGACCAATATTTGTGAGGGAGTTTTGCTTGATGAAGAAGAGTGAGGCCACTGTCGACAATGTGCTTATGTCGTCTTTCGGCAGTGCCATTGTGTTGAGGTGTGTGAGGTGGTGTTTTGAGATGTTGAATACACATTGTGCTTAGAAAGTCTTTTAGAACAGTATATTCTCCGCCATCATCCGAGTAGACAAAGATGATAGGATGTTTAAAAAAATTTCTCAACCACAGCTTTATATTGACGAAAAATAGTGAACACATCAGATTTGAGACGCAAAGGATAGAGCCAAACATATTTAGTAAAATGATCAGAAAAAATTACGTAATAATAAAAATCATTAATCGATTGGACAGGAGAAGGGCCCCAAACATCAGTGTAAATTAAATCAAGAGGCACATGGCTTTCTAAAGTGGATTTGCCAAACGGTAAACATTGGCTTTTATTGCATAAACACGATTGGCACATAAAATTGGGAGGAATAGAAGAAGACAACGACACTGAACCAAATTGAACCAGATATTTTATTATTTTTAAGGATGGATGACCAATACGGCCATGCCAAATTGACGGAAATGTAGAAACGGTGATACCAGTAGAGAGAGCCACGACTGGGCTAGTATTTGCACCTCCTGCAGTTGGCCATTCATAAAGTCATGCTGATTCTTTACGCGGAGTAGAGGAGTCCCGTACATAAATCATTGACAGTAAAATAAAAAGGAAAAAAATCAATAAAGGTTTGGTCGAATCGACAAAATTTGGAAAAGATATTAAATTTTGTTTAATAGATGGCACACATAAAACATTAGAGAGATTGAAAGGAGGAAAAGAAACAGAGAGAGATTGAAAGGAGGAAAAGAAACAGATCCAGTATAAGTTATTTGTAAACCTGAACCATCGTCAATTTGAATGTCATCGGGACCCTCATAAGGTTGATGAAGAGTCATGTTTGACAACTGAGTGCTAACATGGTGAGACGCACCAGAGTCAACTATCCATGGATTTGGAGCAGTCTGGGATGCGGTGACGTGATTTGCAGATGGACGATGAGGGCAAAGTTGAGGAAAGAGCTTGAAACATCTTTTGGCATCATGTCCATGCTTGCTGCAAAACTGACAAACTGGCAGTGAAGTGGGTGGGTTGGGTTTGTATTGTTTGTTAGCAGGAGCATGATTAGGAAGTATGCCAGGTGCCGGGAGGGAAAATTGGGCTTTGGAGTGTGGTGGAAATATGTGAAATTTTTGGCTATATTGGCAGTGGAAGGAATGTGATCAGAATTTTGTTTGTCATTGTGAAGAAGGAAAGTCTCATGATCGATAATCTTATCAAACAATTCTTCGAACGAAACAATTGAATCTCGAGTTCGCATGGCAGTAGTAAGTTCTTTGTAAGCAGGGCCGAGACCACGGGGTGCATAAATAAGAAGATCAACATCACTTGGAGGATCACCAAGAGCAGTGAGCTCATTGCAATTTGTTTGATAGAGCCAAGAAAGTCAGTAACAGAGAGAGCCACGAGTCATAGTGAGTTTATCCTTGAGATGGATCATGTGAGTGGTAGATCTCTTGGCATAGAGACGAGAGAGACGAGTCCAGGCTTCCTGACTAGTAGTTGCAGAAGAAACCAACGGTATAACAGTTTCACTCAGAGATGCAATAATCGCATGCAAAATTAATTGATCTTGTCGACGCCATAGAAGATAAGCTGGGTTGGGAATAGTTTGATCATCTTGAGCCAATGTTGGAGAGGGACACGGGAAGGTGCCATCGAGATATCCTAGAAGATCCATACCAAAGAAAAGGGCATTAAATTGAGCTTTCCACGAAAAATAGTTGAGAGACGTGAGCTTGATAGGCAACTGAGCAGCAGCATTGATAGTTATTAGATTTGAGATTTGGAATTTGAAGAGATAACGGCAATTGTTGATGAATTGCGTGTAGCTGAGTCGAAGGCCATTTAGAAAAACAGAGGACGGGAAGAGAGAAAAGAAGAAGGATCTAACTCATAAGAGGAAGAGCTCTGATACCATAACAAATATATATTCCGAATGTTAATTCTTTTGCATTGCTTCATTTGGTTTACAATGGTTGTATATATATACACGGTAAAATAAAGATGCCTAAATACAAGGAAGCATGAAACAAACTTTCAAATAATAAAGTTACTGTTATAACTACTAGGAGAGAATCTGTGGAGATAAAGATAGGGGCTGATTTTGTTGAAGCTGTTGGGAAGGGCGTTGAAGCTTGCACAGGTTGAGATATTGATGTTGTGGTGGCTTCTGATGAAGATGCTTTGATAGTGGCATTTCGGATATATAGGTTGAAACCGAGTAAAACATGATAATTTCTGCAGCTAATTAGTGTTAGTGTGCCTCGGAGTTGAATGCACATTTCTATAACAAATATAGCATCTTTTCCCCTCTTCTTCTGCATGTTTTCACAATTTTTATGAGAAGTTGGATTACACTTTTAGGGCTGTGGCTAGGCCCTTTCTTGTCTATAATTTTCTTAGCTAGGAAGTGGGTACAACTTACGAAAGGGTTGGCACTAGATCAATAGTTGATTGTAAAACTGTAATATCCTTTTTGGAGGGGTGCTGCATGTCTGATCCATCATAACAGAAAAGTTGACGATGATGTTTAGTTTCTGCAGATGCGTATTCGTCTTATCTGACCTCTCATGCGATGTTTGTTCATCCTTGTCTGCCTACTTTCCTCCCTCCTATCTGACCTCTCATGCGATGTTTGTTCGTCCTTGTCTGCATTTTGCATCACCACTCATGTTCAGATGTGTCACTGCAATGACAAACCACACTTCATCCCAAAATCCCACAAACAAGGACATTATGCCAGAAGAATCCGCCTGTTGCTGTCTCGTGCTGCTGAAAGGCTAGAATTGAAGCATGATGCATGTCAGAAAACCTGCAACTGCCACCCTGCAGGTGGCAATTGGGTGGTTGAATATCTTGCTTTTTAGAAAACTATCTACCTACACCGCATTATGTAAGAAGAGAACTAAACTGATGTGTAGTAATTAAGAGAAGCATATGGAAACCGGATTCGGGAGATGTTCATGATTTGTTATTGAGAGTGTTCAGACCTATATTTCCTTCCGATGATATCCATAGAGGGAAGAAGTTTTTGATCCTCGTAATGGAAAACACGCAAGCACACACCCATTATCACGCCAACATAGAATTATAATGATCTGAAAATTTTCTTTATGAAAATTCTAATGCCAACCGAAGCAGTTTATTCATTTAGAACTAGGAATGTACAGGTTCCAAGTTTAGCTCACCTTAAATGAATGTGTTGTTGTGGCTTACAGAGCAATGTTAATGCCCTGATTGATATGAAACTGGAGAAACACAAGAACTTGAGGGAGGAATCAGCGTTTTATTGGAGAGAGATTGTTGATGGTACTCTCAAATTTGACAGGAGAGAATTGGAGGTACGTTTTTGCTTCTTAGAATCAGACTGGTGGTCTGTTGTCTATAATATCTCTATGTGTTAATAATTTTCATATTCTCGGACCACAGTCTGTTATATGTTGTCGGACTTGGGCTTATTTGACATAAGAAATTACAGGTTGCAGCTTTGAGGGATCTCCCGAAGGAAGAACTGTTGGAATTCTTCAATTGCTTTATCAAAGTAGATGCGCCTCAAAGAAAGACCCTCAGCGTTCGAGTCTATGGCGGGCTGCACTCAGCAGAATACAAGATGCACTTGGCAGAACACGAGAAAGCTGTCAATGACACAAGTGAACCACGAACACATCAAATCAAAGACGTATTCACCTTTAGAAGGTCAAGACCTCTTTATGGCTCTTTCAGGGGTGGCCTTGGCCAGATGAAACTATGATTTCTTTTGACTCGCTCGTTTGCAAACTGATTTTTTTCAAAAGGATCGGGTGGTGAAGAATAACATTCATATAATTGAAGTGGAACAAAAGGTTGCCCATTATTTGATTCTTCCCTTGGAGGGAATGAATTGTAAATTTCAATGACAGGAAAATATGCGTTCATATTTCACGTCTATATTGAACATTTATGATTCCAAGAATTTACCCGTAATCAAATAGTCAACTGTTGTTTTAATGGTCTACTTATCCCTGGAATTTGTTGTGTGGTCATATAAATATTTAGTAATGAAAAAACCAGGACTTGGCTTTCCACATCAAGCATCAAATCCATGACCAACCCAAGCAATATTTCGTTATGAAAAAACAAATCAAGGGATAGCACGGGACATTTCCAAATCATAATCAAACATCTGATTTTAATCCTAGCAAGGGCACGTTTGATGTCATCTGTTAAAAGTGAATCCTAATGCTCCCCATTTCAATGGATGAAACCAGATAGAAAAATAAATTGAAACATTCAGCCGAAAATAAATACGATAGCATTTGCCATGACCAATAGGAGACCTCAATCGAGTAACTTGAGTGATGTAGCTAATAAATCCACTAGATGAAAAAAAAATCATCAATTACAAACACATCGCGGTATCCTGAAATAGGGGTAGACCCTCAGAAAGTGACAATGCATCATGTTACAATATGCAGCCCGTTTTGTTTTAAATGGCATTTCCAAGGTAAAACATGTGCACACAATCAAATACAATTTTGGCTGGGACAGAACCTACAATAAAAATGGAGAGGGCAACAAAAGAATAAAACTTGAATTCCAAAGTTTTCCCCAGCATTAGGGGCAAGTTAACAGAACCCCACAGCGCTTCTACAACCATCAAGTAAATTCCCCCGACCTTCAAGAATATGTGTGAGGCTTCCGCACCAAAAAGAAGTACATTGGTGTGAATACCTCTTTCCTGCAAATTGAAGCACCATATTGATATTACTCCAAGCTTAAAAGCGGGTGACAGCAAAGGGTAGATCATGCGCAGATGATGAATATGAAACCATTCAATTACCTTCCACCTTCCACGAGCCCTTCAGCTGCCTTCTCTAGAAATGAAGAAACTCTGTCGCTTCCTGCTGGAGCTAGCCCGATGAATTCCAGGGTCTTGACCTGCAGCTCAAAAATTAATATTATAAGCCAGTGTACAACGAATAGGATGATCGGCGACATGAGAAAGACCCCTAAATGGGGTGAACTTGATTGTTTATGTTTCTTACCATGGATTTGGTGACGAGTCGTCCAAAAGAAGTCAAACGGAAACTAGTTATGGAGAAAACACTCGTGTCCAATGGCAAATACCAGGGCACGGGCGAATCTAGAGCAAGGTCCTTTTCCCATACAACCTTTCCGAAGCAGGGTTGATTTATAAATATTTATATTAGAACAAGAATCGGATGTATAAATTAACTAAGATGTAAAACATGACTTGTTACCTCAAATCCAGCAAGTTTCAGGGCTTCCAGGCATTGAGTTGTCGATCTTACATCTGGGAGCCCATTCCCAAGCTCGATTTCAGCCTTAATCCTCTTGTGTACTTCATTCTCGGGATCAAAGTGGTCAGTCATGCACCATTCGTAGGCAGCAAAGCACTGACCAGGCTTCAGCACTCTGTATATTTCCTTATAGCAACCAAGCTGTTTTATATGAAAAAGCAGGATACATAAATATTTACTCAAATAAAAAGACAAAAGGAAACAAGAAAAAAAAGGCGGAAAATTCATCACAGTAGCGTATACCAACCGCATCAGGCGCATGGCATGTTGCTTCTATTGCATAAATCGCATCAAAAGAACTGTCAGCAAATGGCATTTTCATGAAGTCGGCCTGCATATGCGCAAATGTGAAAGATTACAAGGCGTAAAGCTCGCATTAAGTCTTAGACAGTACAGGTTATGCAATCATTAATCATTGTCAACAATACAAAGGATTATAGTGAAATGTGACATATTAGGAATAAGCCTTGGATCTGCAAAGAAAGAATACATTGACAAAGAGAATATACCCACAAAGGATGGGGAGGGAGAAAGTACCTTAACAAAATTACAATTTTCACCCAATCCTGTCATCTTGTTTAGCTCCTGTACATTGATGATCATTAGTATATTCTCTTCACAAGCAAATTACTGTGATGATATAGAAAGGAAGCTAGACTTCTAAGGAGAGCTACAATCTCAAACAAAAATAGCATACGTTCTTACCATGCCCCTAGATATCTGGTACTCATTGTTGTTCAATCCAGTAATGGATGTAGAGCTGCAACATGTATTCAAAATGGTGTCAGTTTAGCCATTATACCTAGTTGAGTCTGAAGGCAAAAAAATAAAGACTTATAATTAAACTGTTTAGTTAGTTTATCCCGTATAAACCTTTATGGAACTAAATGCATACAATAATACAGATGAAATATGAAATAGCATTTATGCTAACTGACAAGGTTTATCTCTAGCAGCATATTTTAGGGTTCTGTTGTCAATGTCCAAGAATTTGAACTACCCAAAAAAAATATTTTAAAGTTCATGGCAGCACATTGCAAAAATATGGATCATGTAGTAGTTTGCTCCATGTATTTTGTTTCTCCTTGATATAGTAAGTATAGTGTATTTCCTTCAAGTATCATTTGCAAAGCCAACAGCATGCTTAACAAATTCTTTTATCCCTGGCATTGTGGCTAATTGATTTTAATACATCTCAGATGAAGGATCGACACTGATAATATTGACAACCTTATGGAAGAACTTAAGTTTTGAATATTAAGAGATAACGGAGTAACTCGGGTTAATAGTACACGTGATCCTATATTTCAGAAAGCAGAAAGAATTACTGTTATAACATATTTTATTTAAGGTACCACAATAAGCTGAGCAAATAGGAAAGCCAAATCCAACAAGGCATGTCTCCCACTGAAGCTGATAAAAACACAAGGACAAATATAGGACTTGAATCATGCTTCAGAATTGATGGTGCAGTGCAAATAGTACGACAATCAGCTTTCATAAATTTTAGTTGTCCTATTAATGATGTTTCACAACACTGAAACTTAAAATTGCCACCGAGTACAACATAATGTGTTGGTACACAAAAGTTATACAACGATGTTCATAAATTGTGCAGAAAAAATTGTACAGAAAAAAATAAATGAAAAGTTTTAAAAAGGATATTACCTGAACCTAGCTATTTCTCGTAATGGTCCTCCGATTCCACATCCCACATCCAACACCTTCAGTAAAAAACAAAGAGAGAATTTTAATAAAAAAGTCATCCCAAGAAAATTACGTGTGATCAACAGAACCACATTTTGTCATAAATAGACTGGTTAAACCTTCATTCCTCTTTTCAATCCCAGTTGTAGTGCAAGAAAGTGTTCATGTCGTTTGATGCTTTCACGTAAAGACTCACCCTTCCATCTACAGATAGTTTGCCGAATTAATAAATCCAGTATTGTTATCATAAGCAAAGAAAAAATGCCAAGCAGCACCGGTATATGTAACACAAGAATTATAGTGAATTATTGAGGTTCTGCTAACCTGGGCGCAAAGTGAAAGGACTCTCCCCAGCCAAATTCATAGAAGCTGGTAGCAAGGTCATAGTACTTGTTTACCTGAAAATGTGAAATAGATGACACAGAGTCAGTCACAATTAGGCCTTACACAGTGCATCCACAGTTATTTAATGCCACATTGTGTCTCAAGAGAACCGACTCTATCTGGAAACAAAAAGACAAAAGCAGTGCATGCTTGCCTCTACACTTCCTCATAGTAAAACGAATAAAATATCATCCATTCAATATTTCCTCACAACTATGTCTTGTTATGGTCTCACCCCGGATCATCTACTGGCAGCTAATTTAGTTAGTTAATCCAAAAGATATGTAGCATTCTTGCATTATTGAAAACGGATTAGAAAAGCAAATAATGTAGTTATTACAATGAATAAAAGAAAGAAAATCTTTGCAGCAAATAATCGATTACTATTTAGGTAAATTGAGGATTGAACTGAATTAAAAGGCATAGTTATTCAATCTAAATGAAGAAAGCAAACTCTTCTAATAATGACCAGAAGCTGTCAGCTACAAATAAAAAAATTGTTGGTGCGTAAGTTTCTGCATTGAAGGTCCATTCAATTAAAACTGTCTGATCAAACCGAGATCAGTTTATTTAACAGAAGTTTTTTTGGAGTCATGGAGTAGCAAGCAGATTCTGGAATAAATGGAATTCCTGGTAAATTCGATCATTATGTTGATTAGACTACTAAACGTAATACTTTCTTTATTGGTGTTTTCAACTGGGCATTCATCCCCAGAACTCCAAAGTATCTGACTAAATTTATAAACGTATAATTCATAGCAGCTTTAATATTTATTTTACGGAACAACGTTCATACAATAATGCTCTTAATCAATTCTATGTTCAATTCTGCCCAGGTAAACTAGGAGACACATGAAGCACTCGACACGGATAAGACACGAGGTCGTGTGAAATTCATCCGAAGTAGGACATGGGGACACAATGATACATTGTGTATATGCATGCATTGGTCTCTATATATAATGAATATTAGAACCCATAGTGATTAGTGATTAGGGTATGTTCTACTGTAAAGAAAAAGAAAACCGATGAATAAAATTTCAACGACAAAAACCTAATCTTGTAGCCAAGTCAAAAATCTAATAAAAATAACAAAAAGAACAATTAAAAAAATCTCAAGTGGCATCTAACCTAGTTGAAGTTTAGTCTTTGTTAAATTAGGACCCATCTTATGTAGATCATTTCTGTATATTTCGTGAAGAGACATGTTGTTCAAGAGTCTACGATACTCACGACCTTTGGTTTTTACTTAAAAGTCAACACATCTCCAACACACACCTCTTTGGAGTTTTTAAATTCGGACATGTATTCATAGTGGCATGTCCCACAAGTTATTTTAACGTGCTCGTGCTTCATAGTGGGATGTCATTCAAAATAATTGAAAGCATGTCTAAAGGCAAGTGACTGAAAAGTTCAGGGAAATTTGTATGAGAACATAATGTGCTCAAATTAATTTTTTTTAAGGAAGCATGATTCCGTCTAGGATAACGTATGATATACTTCGACATAATAACAGAAAGGTCACTTTTTTGGAATTTTTGAAAAAAAGCCAAAAATTAAAAATAATTAGGAAAATCGACCCAAAAATATTTAGGAAAATCGACCAACTTCCGCCACATCAGCGACCCGGGGGTGACTGGGCATTGACAGGACGTGCTTCAAATTGGCCGTGGATGCCAACCGCGGCCAAATCGTTGATATGCACATATATATCTGTACACAACCAACAGCAAAGAGAAGTGGTCTGGTGGTATGGCTCTTGGTTGGGGTGTGATAGGTCCCGAGTTCGAATCTCGGAAACCCGCTGAAATGGGTTTTTTATTTTATTTTTTTAACAAAAAATGTATGAAATAGCCTTTATAAGGGAATTCCGAGATTCGAACTCGGGACCTCCCTCCCGCAAACGGAGTGTCCTACCACTAGACCGAACCCAACTCGCCTGAAGAGGCATGCCCCTATAAAACTACTTAAAGAAATATTTGTTATCAAAACTACTTAAAGAAATATATGTATGTGACTGTTTTTTTATTTTTATTTTTGTTTTAACAAAAAAATTCTTTAAGTGGTGAACTAATGGACATTAATCGTCAAAAAAAATCTTTAATACAAAACACAGGTTGCATTTCTACATTTAGTTGGTTTGTATCCAAATCATAACGTGAGTCTCAAGTTCAACTCTAGGAATGCCATTTAAATGCTTTTTTTTTGTATAATTGGTTTGTATCCAAAATGGAATACAGGTTGCATGTCCATTAATCATCAAAAAAAATTCTTTAATAAAAAAATCATCGGTTGCATTTCGACATTTAATTGGTTCGTATCCAAACCACCATGGGACGTGAGGTCTCGAGTTTAATTCTAGAAATGACGTTTAAATGCTTTTTTTCTTTTTTAATAACAAATAATTCTTTAAGTAGTTTTATAGGGGAATGCCTCTTAGGCAAGTTGGGTTCGGTTTGGTGGTTTGACACTCCGTTTGCAGGAGGAAGGTCCCGAGTTCGAATCTTGGAATTCCTCTATAAAGGCTATTAAATAAATTGTTGTTTAAAATAAAATAAAACACACATTTCAACACGATTTCGAGATTCGGACTTGTGACCTCTCACCCCCAACCAAGAGGCATGTCACCAGACCACTTCTCTTTGTTCTTGGTATATAATATATATACATATCAACGATTTGGTCACGGTTGGCATATGCGACCAATTCGAAGCACACCCAAGCAGCGCCCTGGGTGCTGACATGGCGGTAGTTGGCCAATTTCCCTAAATATTTTTTGGGTCGATTTTCCTAATTATTTTTAATTTTTGGCCTTTTTCCAAAGGCCAAAATTTTCCTAATAGAAATGAAGTACCATGTCGATCCGATAGATTCCAACACTATAAATCCAAAGTGCCATAGATGACATTCCCATGGAATATGGAGAAAACTACATAAACAAAATCATGCATAACCATAAGCTATCTAACAGTCACTAGAACAAGCATTGCTGCTTTTGCACTCACAGACAAGGGAAGGTTTTCTTTTTTCAGCTGTTCTTGTTTGCTTATTATACTTTGACTCATGATGCAAATATGGATAATAAAAATATCATATTCAATGCTTGGTTTACTGTTGGGGGTGTTCTGGTAAGGTGCATGAGAAACTGCATAATTAATAATGTGTGTAAGCTTCCTGCTAGTGGCAGCACCCTTCTTGGCGTCTACCACATAAATCCGTTCTCTCTATTTAGTGTTATTAAAAGCCACCTCCTCTGTTGAAGTCAAATGATACGCGATTAACAATTAAAATATAGGCCAACAACCACTTTATTATTGCTATTTGCTTTCAACTCCCATGTGGTTGTGTGTGGGGCATGGATTCTGTCCCCCCTGCTCAATCTTTCTCTTTGTATATCAATCTTTTTAAGGAGATTAGTTCATAAGAGACAAATATTTGAAGTGTTATAAAACTATGCAAATCCATATCTGTCCAAATAACTTGTCTGCATCCTGTGAATGACCATAGAAGGAATGTAACGCAAGAAACATTCTTATGTCATTGTAGAGTTGTGTGATACAAATAACAACAAGCCTTCTGTTGACAATTTCAGAATGTTTTAAAAATAGGGTATCAGGATTGTATTGAATGGATATTTTTCATATCGGACAGCGGATATCGAACAATAAACTTGAGATACACGTCAATATCGGGTTACTCGCATTATAAACAGAGAAATTGTGATACCTAAAGAATAGTTATTACATCCTAGATGTCCATAATTATATCATAAAAATATCACGAATAAGGTCAAACAACATTACAATGCTAACATATTTCCTCCAAAATGATATAATAAAGTATGAAGGGAAAAAGTATCAAACAATTTTAACAGTAAGATTGTAGTAAGAATATACGTTACTTATTCTTTAACTACAAATAACTATTAATAGGTCACTGACTTGCAAATCATAAGCATCAGCAGTAACAAAAGCACAAACAATAGCAGAAGAGGAAACAGAAGCAAGAAGAAAAGGAGCAAGAAAAGAAGCAATGACAAACCCAATAGAAGAAAAAGTAGTAGGGGCAATGGTAGAAACAGAATTAGTAGAATAAGGAGGAGGAAGATGCAGAAGAAGAAGCAACAGTAGAAGCAGTGGCAACCGTAGCAACAGCAAAAGAAGAAACAGAAGCAAAAACAATAGAAACAGCGACAGAAGCCACTACGATAGATGCAGCAGAATAACGATGAGGAGGAAGAAGATACAGTAAAGGCATCAGTAGAAACCAGGGCAGAATCAAAAGCAACAAAAGCAGCAGCAGCAACAACAACAAAAGCAGAGGCATCAATAGAGACCACAAACACAACTAAAGAAGAGAATAAGAGGAAGCAACAACTACAAAACCTAAAGGCCCACAAAAACATCAAATTTTTTTCCAAACCCAGTAATTTTGAACAAAATTTCTCAAATTCAAGCAAATAAAATGAAATCACGCAATCAAAATCGAAATTTTTATGAGATCTTTGTGATTACTAGGCATTTGGGGATTTTGATCGAACAGTCTTGTAATCCGCTTCTTCTGATCTATCAACAGAAGAAACCCTACCTTTCTCTTTCTCTCTTTTTTCTTTTGAGTTGATGACAATAAATTTGAGGTTTTTTGTTTTGCCAGATGTAAACAAACCCCTGATTAAGCAGGTTAGATCGATTTTGACACAAACCAAAGTCAAATGTAAAATTAAAAAAACAGTCGCTCAATACCGATCTGATATATATTGAGATTGATATCATGTGATACATCCGATATTTAGATTGATATCACGTGATACATCCGATATGGCCCGATATTAGATCTTAAATTTGAACGTAATACAAATAAGTGTATCGTAGCGGCAGGCCACCAATACTGATATCTCCGCCACCGCAGTCGATATTGAAAACATTCAAATAACCCATACTAGACTACAAGATGCAGATACAACACAACCCCAACAACAACAAAGACCTTATCCCAAAATTCTACTATTGCTACATGGATCCTTATCTTCCATCCATCTCTGAAGGAAAATATAACTTGCAATATATGAAATATCTAAATCTAAGTTGTTTTCCTGCTAAAGTAGTAGGTTGTTAAAAAAAATATATGTTTTCTAAATATAGGTTAGGATGAGGCAACTACATAATTTCAAACATAATCCTTAACCTTATGCAGAGTCTAGAGTGGTAACCGAATGGTCTGATTCCACTTGTAGAGTACAAAGAGAAATTTGGTGTAAGACCACTGCAAATACTACACAAACACACTATCCCCCCCCCCCCCCCCCCCCTCCTTCTCCTCTCCTCGCCCCTTCACACTTTCATGCCACTCCATTCTTCGCACTTCACCTCACTTTACGCCTCACCTCACCTCCTCTCTACTCCACTATTTTTTCACCTCACATTATTCTCCACTCCTATGTCTTTCTCGCCTTACTTTCCTAGCTCATCTTTCTTTTAGTCTCATCATGATAGGATTTTTATAGGTTTTTGATGTAGAAAGTTAGGATTTTGATGGAAATGGTGGATTTTTAATAAAAAGATGGGATTTTTAGGGTTGGAAAGAGGGTTTGTGGAAAGAAAGATATGATTTTTATTGATAAAAACTAAAAATAACAAAGATAGTGGTCACAATTCTATATGTGGACTGCTCTCCCAAGCAGCCAATTATAGAGGACGGCCGCACACTCCATTAGACGAGTGAATTCTCTACCTCACAAGTTTTTTCTCTTCATAATCAAGTATGAGAATCCCTAGCCACATTACAAATACTAATTCAGAAATAAACAAAATTACAGAAAAGACCCCTAAAACTGAAAAATTACAAAAAGACCCCTAAAACTGAAAAATTATGAAAATAGCCATAAGACTCCTAAATTCCAGATCTGCCCTTTTCTTCATAAATATACGGTCCCATCATTACTTTGTCCCTGAAAATCCACCTTGTTCTCAAGGTGGTGCATGAAAACCATGGGCATGCTATTCCATGTGAAGATGCTCGTCCCCTTCAAGCGCTCTATCTCTTCTCTTATAAACGTCTCACCTTCATCCACTATCAACTACTGGATAGCGTGGTTGCGACAACAATGCCCAGGGCTGAATCTTTCGTCGTGGCTGAAGCACAACCCCTTCGCCTACATTTCTCTCATTTGAGCCTGTACCATTGCCTCTTCCCCTGCTCATCGTTCTTTTCCTTACTGTTTCCTTACTGGACTGGTCTTTTCCTGCCGGTGCCTTTGGCTCCCTACTGGTTCCTAACTGCGAAGATTAGGTCTACTCCAAGTCCCTCTAGACCTCCTCTCCTCCGAAAGACTATCCTCTACCAATTGTGCCGAGTCCATCTTCACTGGTCCTATAGAATGATGAATGCGGAGTTATGCGTGAATGTTCGGCTTGAGCCCCTAATGAAGCTCCCCCTCAAAGTCTCCTCCGGTATGTCTCTAGTCTATCCTGAAAGGGCCTCAAACTTCTTTCTATACATCTGACGGATCCATCCTGCTTAAGCAACATCAACTGCTCCTGTAGATTCTCTCATTGTGTATCTCAAAACATGTCCACCAAACCGTCCTTGAGCTCCTTTCATGAGCGTAGTGGTTCCCTCTGCTTCCTCCAAAGAAATCAAGAAAGCGCCTCCCCTTCGAAACATACACCTGCCGCCTATAACTTCTACCCCTCCGTCAGGCGTGTCACCAAAATATATCTCTCAGCTCTGTAGATCCATGCATAGGAATCATCTCCCTCAAATATGGGCATATTCAAGTTTCTCACTCAACTGTCCACCCCAAGAGTCCCATGATCTGCTCGTGCCCCCAACCTATCTGTGATGATGAGGTTGATAAGTATATCGCCATATGTTCCTGTGTCGCTCAAACTATCTTCGTGGGCCTTCATCCCTGTCACCATAGCCTCACAAGCTATCATCACCCCAAGTTAAGCCTCCTCTGCTTGCATCATGATCCACGTAGTCCTTTGGATACTCCTCATGGGCCGAAAGTGGGTGATGTCGCATCTCTGCAGCGTATCGAGACTGTGGGGCTCCCGGAAGTCTTCGTCTTCGTCACGCTTCAGGAGGTAATTCCGAAGGCCGACGGTGTCTAGGTGTCTTGCTAGGGTCCACGGGGCCCCGTTGGTATTGACGACGTCGGCAAAGCTCCAACAGCCCTGCATGGACACTGCAGGGGCTGTGCGCCCCTGCCCGTGTCATGCAGGGGGCGGGCGGCCCTGCAGGGACACTGCAGGGGCCAGGCGGCCCTGTCAGGGCCCTGCGGCCTGCAGAAAATCTGCAAGGGCCGGGCGCCCCTGTAGATGGTCTGCAAGGGCCGGGCGCCTCTATAGATTAATTGTAGGGGTCGGTCGGCCCTGCAGACAATTTGCAGTGGTCGCGCTGATGTTCCGGGGGCAACGGCTAAGGTTTCCCCCTTCACAGGCTTTTCTTTTGCTTCCTCAAAGTATTCGTCGGTGTCGGAGAGCAAACCCTCAACAAATTTCTCCGCTTTTCCTTTCTCTTTCTCCAAAGCCGTCGTCTTTTGACCTAGATTTGGGTTTTCGTCCAAATTTGAATTTTTCGCTGCCTTTAGCTCAGCGATTTATTGCGTTAGGGTTTCAAAAGCATCCTTGATCATAGTTGCCATAGAAGGTTGTAGTTTAGAACAATCCTTATCTCCAACAACGTCATCTCCGCTTTCATCTCTTACTGTTGCTCTTTTAGGGTTCCAACCTCGCTCGCCAATTTTTCCTCCACGGCTTCAATCCTTTTGGTGTGTGTTGTCGCCGTCATGGATCGTCGAGTTCTAATACCACTTGATATGATTTTTATAGGTTTTTAATATAGAAAGTTAGGGTTGTGATGGTAAGGGGATTTTAAATAGAAGGATTGGATTTTTAGGATGGAAAAGCGGGTTTGGGGAAAGAAAGATCTGGTTTTTACTGATAAAAACTGAAAATAACAAAAATAGTGGCCACAATTCTAAAGGTGAACAGCTCTACCAAGCTGCCAATTATAAAGGACAGCCGCACTCTCAACCTCACAAGTTTCTTCTCTTCACAATCAAGCATGAGAATTCCTAGCCCCCTACTCGCCTATAAATACTAATTCAGAAAAAACTCTTCACAATCAAGCATGAGAATCCCTAGCCTCATACTCGCATATAAATACTAATTCAGAATTAAACAAAATTATAGAAAAGACCCTAAAATAGAAAATTACAAAAAGGCCCCTAAAACTGAAAATTTACGAAAATAACCGTAAGACTCCTAAATTCCATATCTGCCCTTTTCTTTATAAACATGCAGTCCCATCACATCACCACACACGAAGAAAAGAAAAGGGGGTTTTTAATAAAGATGCTAGGCCAGCTCTTTATCGTGTTGTCTATGTCAGTTGGGACGACCAACTTTATCGGGTTGCTGCTGACTTCTTCAATACTACTAAGTCAATAAAGATTTTTCCACTCATGCTGACATACCTCACAAAAGCTAGATAGAATAGAAAACCAATTGTAAGTCATTTTCAAGTTCTCAATTATGATATGTGTTTGTGCTTAAGGACTCTTGCAACAAGTTTGAAAAGAAAGTGGTGCCTTATGGGTACGATAGCAAATGTAGGTGTTGTGACCCTATAGTTGGATGGTGCAATGCATCAAGTGGTGTTTGATTAATCATCATCTTGATGCGAGACACAAGTGCCACCAGATTCCAAAGAACTAGAAGTTACAAGAAGATGCAGGAAGCCAGATGAAGAAGTGCTACAGCAGTATGAAGATGTAAGGCCCAGTTCTTCGATATCCCCAGAAGACGAGAGCATGTGGTACATCAAAAGGCAAAAAAGCAGCCAAGCCAAATCAAATATTTTAGTAAAGAACCATTGCCACACCTTCAAAGATCAACTGGACTAAGAACAACCCCGAAGTATGCCAATGCAACAATCGTTAAAGACAGAGATAAGTCATCGAGCTTTGACACGACATCGGCATGGGGTAAAGAAGTCAATATTAAGGCATAGATTGAAGACGTCAGCACGCACTTAAGAAAGTTGAAAACCCGCTAAATAAAGTGAGATGGTTGCACCAATGTTAAACCCCATATATAGAGGAATGTAGCTGTGGATGTACACAGTTAGCTTATATGTGCACATTCACTTAAATTTGATTTTTACTAGGGGGTCGAGTTATTTTGGGATACATTTGACAGCTGCAACTTCATTCTCAACTTCTGATCAAGATTAATAAGCCCAAACTTGACCCCAATATGAATCGTGGTCAACAAAGTCTAGAACCAATTTATGTTACGCTATGGTTCTCTTTCTATATGAATTATCGATGTGCATATTTAAGATCCATTATGTAATTCTCTTCTCATGCATCTGATATTGGAGCTGTCCCCCTACTGCAAATTTGAGCTTTGTCAAGTATTTCTCACCTCATGCATCAACTCTTGTGATCTGCCCCAAAAATGTTAATGCATTTACTGAAAACTTTTGTAAATGTGCATTATCGATGTGCATATTTAAGATCCATTATGTAAATCTCTTCTCATGCATCTGATATTGAAGCTGTCCCCCTACTGCAAATTTGAGCTTTGTCAAGTATTTCTCACCTCATGCATCAAATCTTGTGATCTGCCCCAAAAATGTTAATGCATTTACTGAAAACTTTTGTTATATACACACTTGAACATGAGTTATTGGAATTCGCGCGGGGGGCCACCATATCCCATGGGCACATTTTTGGATCTGTTCTGTTACAAGAGAGTGATATGTCGCACCACTTTCAAGATTGGTAAGTACCTGAGAATCAACATCAAGCCACAAGATGGAAGCCTCAGACTCGACTTCATGAGATGAATGCCAATTGGGCTGCTTGGTAGTTCCTAAAAAACTCTCTTCTCAATCTCTAATTTGGCCTAGTTTCACTTGCCCTCTGACAAGTTCTGAATCAGTATGTCTACTTGATTTGTAAATTAAATATCAGCAAAAACTTGATAGCCATTTTATTTGTAAAACATAATACTAGTCCTTTACTAAGTAGCAGTCCTTTTTGAGAGCCATCGCATAAATCCCCATTAAGAGTTGAGTGTGCACTTCGGCAGCGAATTTTATGATAATTCTGAAACATTGATTTTGCAAATGAATTTTGCATGGATAAAAGATATTCAAATCATTTTAAAAAAAATTATATAGTTTAGATATGTTAGATTACACTTAATGGAACAAATTTTCTATTTGGATTGCTCAATTTTAAATGAGTAGGTTGGATCTACGTACTTGATCCACTCGATTGGATCTTCCTCAACACACACATAAATGTATGTGTGTTGCAAATCGATATGGTGAAGAATTAGTTGTAGAACCAACTTCACACCTCAATAAAAAGAAACCCTTCGCTTATCTCTGTGTGTAAGGGTGTTAAACGGGTCGGGTCAGTTATGTAATGGGTCAGACTAGGTCTGACATGACCCGTTTAAAGGTATACCCAAACTCGATCCAGATGCCCTGACACATTTAAGGTTATACCTAGACCTAGCCCAGATTGGATCTGGATCGGGAACTTAAAAACACATAGCTGACACAATGGGTTATCGGGTATCCGAACCCGACCAAATTCACTATGTTTTTTCTTTTGAAAAATAAGTGAGCCTTGAACCCATGACCGCGTGCATGTATGCACAAGCACTAACCAACTAAGCTAGAAAGTATGTTGTTTGTTTGCTTAGGCTTAAAAATTATTTATTTCTTCTAATGCTTATAATTTGAAATTAAAAACAGCTTAAATAAATAGCCAAGTTTCGAACCCATGAGTGCACGCATGCGTGCTCAAGCCCTAACCAAGAATGGGAGTCTCTTGAATTTTGCTTAGCTTTAAATCATTTATTTCTTCTAAGCTTATGATTTGAAAATACAAAAACATGTCAATTAAATAGCCAACACAAAACGTTGAACCCATAACCGCATGCATTGAGCTAGGGAAGTTGGTTTGCTTATCTTTAAATTATTATTCCATCTAAAACTTATGGGTTGAAAATAAAAAATATTTATAATGCATGGAGTCAAATCACAGACCTTCGTAAGCATCGCCAAGCACATCAAGCGTGTAACCAAAAATCCCAACATCTGCATATGATATATGTTTGCATATGTTGATGATGTAGTTGTGCAAGTGCACACCTAAGTTAGCTGTGCATGTGCACAAAAACCCATATTCTGCTATTTTTTGAAAAAATTTAATAGGATTGATGTACACATTCTAAAACCCCAAAACCCGAAATTATGGGTGACCCCAAGGGTGCATTTGACCCTCAATTCATCCGTTGCAAAAGATCTATTTTTCGGAAACTTTGGAGACATTGAATTTGCAAGAACTAAGGATCAAATAGCATTGGATTCACTTGATTTTTGGTGTGTTGAATTTCAAAAAATATGAGAAAATGACTTTTTATGCACGTGCATAGCTACACTTTTTCCTTTTATATATATTTCTATATGTTTATAAAATCAAAACGATCCAGATCAATCCATGGGTCGGATCGACCTTCACCTGACCTAGATTAATCTAGGTCGATCAGATCAATCCTGATCTTATATAGGTCAGCCCGGTCAATCCAGATTTGACTTGACTTGGTTAGGCGCCTATACATACCTAGTTAAGGAGGCCGGGTTCGGTTCGGGTTCATTTTGACACCGATATCCATGTGGTTATAGAATGATGGGAAAATAGTAAGAAAGAGATAAAAAGCGAAGACGAGTGGAGAGGAGGAAGAGTTGCAAGAAGATGAGTGGAGAAGAAAATGTAGGGGTGAGCTTATGTGAAAAAATGAGGTAAGATGAAGAAAAAGAGTGAAGTGAAAGTATGAGGTGTTACATGTTAGTGAGTGAGTGAGATGAAAGTGAGATGAAAGAGCAAGTGTAATATTTGCATTTTATCCTTTGTAGAATGTGGGGGAAATAAGGTGAAATTTCAGATCACTTGCCCACCACTTCAAATTCAACCAGCGATATCACATCACTTGCCCAGCACACCAGACTCTACACCTTGAAGTGACAATCTTCCATGCAACACTCCATGGCAATATCTTGACTCGCTTCTTCAGCATATCATGCTAAATTGCCACTGTTAACTGTATCTTCAATTCTCCTCTTTTATTCTAATAATAAAAAACTGATGCTTGAAATTTAGCAAGTTTTACATGTCAACAAAGGCACCTGCTTCCAACGAACAATTTTCATCTATAGCGCTAAGTTTAGAAGCCTAGGGCTACAACAGCTTTTGCACAACTGAGCACTATCCCTTTGAGATCTCATGATCAAGGCATCCCTTCTTAAAAGACTCAACAGGCTCATTGAGCACATATCACAGACTCGGATTGGTTTGACACCAAAGTTTCAAACAATCTGACTACAGAACTTACACTTGGATCAGCTTAACACACATCTTATATGATATCATCTAAGCTACCAAAGGCAAATACTGAAAAAAGTTTCGAGTATGATGGTGTCTTGATTAACAAACCCTATAAAAAGACTCATGACCATTTACTATAAAGTGAAATCCCAAAAAAGGCATGATGTTTAACCCACAATAAGCCCAAAATTAGATACAACAATCTTCTGTTGGCAAAACTAATACGTTTTCACAGCTTGTTTGAACATCAAATGAAACAAGTCATAGACAAGATATAGATTTCTATGTGAAAACCTCTTTCAAAAAATTATGGAACAACTCCGAGTAATTTTATTATTTCAATAAATTAGTACAACCTTCCGGGTTTTATGAAGAGAATTTGAAAATTATTCTAAATAGATAACGATACACTTTTACCTTCATCACAAAACAATATCTAAGTTTCGAGAAACAAAAGTTGTAGCTTGCTACAAGGCCTACATCATGATGAGAATTACAAAAGAAAAATCATATAATAGGACCTTGTAATTAGCCACTTCTTTCTTCTCATGTTTTTTTACTTCTTTCTTTGCTTGGAGCGTTTGGATGAAGCTTCTAAATTGATATGAGATGAATGAAATTGTGTGCATTTATAAAAATTCAAATAGATTGGCTAGTTAAAACTAACCATTATGCATGCCAACACCTAATCCTTATGCAGGCCAATAACCTTAATTACCTAACATTCATGTATTCTAACAAATTCTAATCTTCTTTTATGACCGAAATACAACTTATGATTATTTTACATGGTTCACATACAACAAGCCAATATCATTGGCTCTAACACCACTTGTTAAGAAAACTAATGTGTTTTCAAAGTTTGTAAATTGTCGTATTCCAGCCATAAAAGAAGACCAAAATTTATTAAAATACAAAATTATTTGTTAATTAAGGTTATTGGTATGCATAAGGATTAGGTGTTGGCATGCACAAGTATTAGCTCTGACTACCTAATCTATTTGACTTTTTATAAATTCACAATAATTTATTCATCTCTTATTAATCAAAAAAAACTTCAGACAAACACTCCAATCAAAGAGAGAAGTGAAGAAAGAGAAGAAAAGAAGAGACTAATTACAATGTACTCTCAAATAATTCTCGTGTGATCCTTATCATGATGTTGATTTTGTAATAACATAATAAGTTTTGGTTCTCTAACCTTAAAAGATTGTTTCCACAATGAAAGTAAAATTTCTCTATTTTGTATAATTTTCTAGTTCTCTGGACAAGACTCGGAAGTTTATATAGTTTATTGATTTAGTAAAATTGCTTGGAGTTGTTCCGTGATTTTTTCCTGAAAGGATTTTTCAGCAAAAAATCAGTATGTTATATGCGACTTGTTTTATTTGGTGTTCACACAAACTGTGAAACTGCATTAGTTTTCCAAACATCTTCATAAAATTAGCACCAAGATACAGATATCACTTTGGCACCTTGTTATCTTTCAATTCACACCAAGTGTAACAAATCTAACAAATAATAAATGACACGTTGGCATCTTTTTTTAAGTATAAAATTCAACAAAAAGAAAGAAAATTGAATCTTACCATATCACTGTAGTTAGTTTTTCTTGTTTCCTCATCACCACCATGGTAGACATGATACTTCTCGTACCTAATCAAATCAAAATCAAACCAAATCATTACTATAAGGGAGTTGCCTTGTTGCTAATGGAGGAAAATACATCATGGGCCACATCTTATCATCTCTCTTCCAATTTTTTGCTACTTTGGACAAACATCACCTCTATACACCTCAATTTGAGGTGTATATAGAAATTCTCTAATATAAAATTGTATAATTTTATTTTATAAATTCCAATAATTCTACATTGAGTGTCATGTACTCATCACAGGTGTTCACTCCCCAAATAAGTAAAACAAAGACTACAAGATGACAGATCAGCCACCAATATTTTTAAAGAATTAAAAATAAAAAATCTTGAAGCTGTATTTAACTAAAAAAATAACCCACATAGAGCAAAGATTTAAGAAACAAACTGTTCAACAGCAGATTGAACTTCTTTCTTCTTGATCTTTCCTCCAACACCCGAAGCGAGATCCAAGGCTCCAGTCTTCGACATCTTCGGCTGCGCTCAAAGAAACAGATAGCACAAAACCTCTCAAAAATCTCGTCAATCCAAAATCACAATTTACTTCAACTCCATTGGAGATCAAAGAATGTGACACAAATAAATGCAAAACGATGTACAGCTGCCATCCACTAAAAGCCAGCCTTTATTTATTTTATCCCCCCGACTCCACAAAGGATGAAAAAATGCAACTTTGCGACTTTTCCAAAGACGAGAACTCTACTCTTATTATTTCATTATTTTCACAGAAGGAAAAAAGAAATCATTTTCAAGAAGCATTTTTGCCAAGAACTCAATTCCTAAAGAGATCTTAGCAACATGAGAGACCTACATTTAGGACAAAATAAATGGAAAGAAGAAAAAACATGAGAGAGGGGGGCACTAAGCAATTGAGCTTTTTAAAAATGATAATAAATTTGGAAGACAACCTCGTAATTGAGAAGGAGAATATATGGAATATTGAGAGGGGGGAGAGAGAGTGAGAGAGGGGAGATGAAAGCGCTTGAATTTATAGAGAAGAGAGAAGGTGACCGTATCCACAATAAAGGGATACTTAATTAATATTATTAATTATTAATTATCATTATTGCTATTATTAGGGGTTTTGTATTGTTAATTCTCGCGCGATGCTCCCGTGCACGGGCCTGAGTCCTGACACAGGGCATGAGGGGTGAGGTCCTCAAAAGGGGGTTTGGTGGTCACGTGCCAGCCAGGCTGGCGTCTTGTGGGCCGAGGGCCCAGATTGGGTGAAGTCTCTGCCGGAAGGGCCGGAGATCACCCGTTGTCGTGTACCCAAAGCTCCAATTGGTTGGAGCCCAATAATTTTGTAATGTCGGGTGAGGAAGTGAAGATATTGGGCCTACGATAGAGATGGTGTCCAACGTTCGATTGGGCTTTCAATTGGACATGTCACATTGTCATTCCTAACAATCCTTCATTAGTTCTTAACATCGTGCCTCTCACAGGCAAGATTCTCTCCGACATGGCTCACATCAGCAAAAAAATACGACACCAATACATTGATTTTTCGTTGATTGGTGACGGATTCCTGCCATGTGAGCCTCACTTCGTTTTAAATTGAATAAATGTTTAATTATTATTTTTTTGATCATTCTCCCTGATGAGAAATGGATCACGCATCTTCTATTCGCGTTTTTATATCGATCTTTCCGCAACTCCCCAAATCTTTCCAACGTTTGCTTTTGAATTCATTTTCTATACCCAAACAAAATAAAAACTCTACACTTTGAAAAGTCCTAACGCGATGTTAAATGAGGTAAGGAATCTGAGAGGACACCGATCGAGCAAATGGCTCCACTAATGACTCTTTGTTGGATCACAAATGACTCCGAGCAGATGCTTTGAAGCCCGAACAACCAAGAAATCTTCATGTTTTCGGGCTCTTTGAAATATCCATCAACTCATCCGAGTACCATAGGTAAATCGAAGAATGAATGATCCATGCATCCTAAATTAATACAAGGGAGAGCATCCTCTCACATGCATTGCCATTGCAAGACATGCATCCAACTAAAGTGAGCAATATAATATTATTATTCTACCAAACAAAGAAATAAATGGAAAGATGTGGAGTAGATGGGATGTCCAAAAGCTAGCTCCAAGTCATCTGCAGATCAACAGAACATGGGTGCCAGTGCCACAATCAGCTTGCATTGAGAGCCAGCTCCATTGACCCTACGTACCAACTCTCTTGTACGTACTTTTATTCTCTTTTTTTCTCTTTAATGCTTGCATGTAGATAGAGAGATATACATGCAGCTGGATAGAGCTGGCCTTATTTTGTTCTTATTTTTATTTCAGGCATGTTTATCCTTTGAATATTTGCCCTTCCCCTTTCCCTTTCCCTTTCCATTGCCTTTTCCTTGGGGAGACACCATGTGCTGGCCTTGATGAGCTTTGGCACCTGCAAGTGTCAGACAAGGATTAAGACCAAGCATGTGTATGACCGGAAATTTCCAAACCTAGTTAATCAAAAATTTCCAAACCTAACCATCATAATAAAACTTGTTTCGGGGGGTGTTTTCTCACCACGGGTTGGTTGACTGTAGGGCCGGAGATCAACGCAATCACGTGGGACACGTGCGGTCTCCGGGAACGGGAAGTAGCTCGTTCGGCTTGGTGAAGAGCGTGCCGGTCCGAGCGTCGTCATGCCGAAGGGAGTCCTCGGCCAAGCGACAACCTCCAAACGGATGGAGATGCACGGGCTCGGGGGGGGCGAGCGTGTTCAACTCCGGGCTGATAGGGCGCCAAAGGGTAGCTTCGGCACAGCTAGATCTCCTTGACCTGAATAGGCGAGAAAGCTCGTCAGGGAGGGGGGCGGACATTAGTTCCGACCAAGTCCCCTCCGATGCCTAAGTTTGAGCAGATCTGAAGGATGCTCGGTGGGATCGGTATGGCTCGCGGAGAGGCTGATACGCGATTCCCCGGGCCGAGCTGTGGAGGAGAATTATAAGGTGGGAGACCAGGTCGTGCAAGAAAAATACATTGTAGTTTATTATCCAAAAGAGATGTCCTTTTTCATTTTGTTCTTCGAGTTGCTTCATAGGAATCTTCCCCGGCCACGTCTCCTTAATGTCCTCATATTTCGCTCCGATGATCCGCCACTTTGATGGTGCCTTCATGGGTCATGAAGGTGGGCGTAATGGGTCTTTTTAATGATGATTAAGGGGGGCGCGATTTAAGGGGAGTGGTTAACTCCCGCTGGCATGGGTCAGCGGCTACATTCGCATCGGCCCGAGGCCGGCCTGACTCCGAGTCTTAGTGGGGGCCTCGTTCTACCCAGGCCCATAGGTTCGCGACACTGGCTTGGCCTGTTCAGTCTTGGCCCATTTCGGGAGGGTCGTATCAATTGTCCCCATCACTTGGGCCTTTCGGACTCTGATGGTTCGGTCCGAGGGAATGTGATCCGTGTGGAGTTGACTAGGAGTGTCAGTCGAGGCAGTACATAGAATGAGGGCCATCATAATGCTGCCTGGTTGGACTTCTCCCGCCCCTGGGAGCGGAATTCGAAGAGCCACCTACTGCAGGATGTCGTCACACGTCTTTCCTTGAACGGCCTAGATTCGAAATCGTCTCTCATATAAAATCGTCGTTCTTTCAGATTTTTCCTTTACGCTTCCTAATCTGATTTTGCTTCTCTGATTGTTAACGAATTCCTCTTCGTTTCCCTCTTCAAATCCTTTCAAGGTAATCTCCTTCTTCTGTTTTTGCTATTTTGTTTAATGGCTGCTTTGAGGGTAGGAACTCCCTCTTCTGGGTCTGGTAGTTCTTCTGAACCTCGGCTGCTCCTCGATAAGGGGAAGGGTCTGCTATTTGAGGACCCGGCTCGTCAGGATGATGCCCTTTCGGCGGAGGAATTCGATGTCCCTCCGGTGATCCTTCGATCGGCATCCACCGTTTCCTATTCCACTACCGCGGAGATTAGGGCGAGATACCTTTGTCACCCGTATGACGTTCGGGTTCCCTTTGCTAATGAAAGGATCTGCTTTCCCGGGAGTTGCGAGATCGACGTGTATGTCGAAATGTTCCGTGTGGGTCTCCGCTTTCCTCTCCACCCTTTCATTATCCAGGTTCTGGAGTTCTTGGTGGTAGCCATGTGTCAGCTGACCCCATATTCGATCCTGGCTTTGGTGGGATTCATCATGATCTGTAATGCACATGGGTTGGAGCCAATACTGCCTCTCTTCTTCTGCTATTTCAGGGTCCAGTTGGTTGGTCAGGGGTCATGGCAGCATATCCGCGTCCGGGCGGGGAGGGAGTGTTTGCTAGGTCTGCCCCGTTGGGTTGGCGACTGGAGTAAAAACTACGTCTTTGTCACCTTTCCGGAAGACGCTGTGATTCTGACCGGTTGGGGGAGCTTGTGTCAGTATGATTTGACAATGTCCTTTTCCGAGGCCAGTCGGGCTGCAGTCAGGCTCTTGTCGACGTTGCCGCTGGTGGAGAGGTCGGTCTGGTCCTTGCTGGATGATCTTCTCCTCAAGAATGTCATGTGATCCCCTGGCAGGCGCTTTTTTCCTTTTACCCTTTTCCTTTGCTTACCATGATTTTCCTTCCTTCTGCAGAGATGGCGGGTCGAGAGTTCAACCGCGACGTGCGCGAACTCATTCGCCGGGGAGCCCCTGGAGGGCGTGGGAGTCCTTCTGGCCACGCGCCGCAGCGCATAGTGGAAGAAGAGATTCGTGTGGCCGATGCCACGGTTGGGACGCTGGAGCCGACAGACGTTTCCCTGCCACCGCCCCCCGGGGGACTTGACCGGTGCCCACCCCGGTTCAGCCCGTGGCGAGTGATCTGCAGGGGGCGCTGAGCAGGGCTCTCGAGCACTGGTCGGGAGTCAGGGGGAGCGAATAAACGCTCCCATTCGGAGTCTGAAAGGTGATTCTAGAAGAATATTGTGTTTATTACCCCCCTCATTTGATTCTATTTTGCGTATATTTAATATTTATTTGGTCTCTAATAAGTGTATTATTGAAAGATCATTTAATTTTAGTGCATATCGCTTGTTTATACGTAAAATACCATTTTATGGCCTAGTTTTGTCTCCATTTTAATTTTCAGATGAAGCTTGCAATTTTCCGAATCCAACGGCTATTTTTCTATATTTTTCGGAGATCAGAGCAATTTTTGGGGATTAAAAGGCCCAATAAATGAGTTTAAAAGAAGAAAACATAAAAAAATATTTAAAAAAACTGTCACAAACAGGGGGGGCCGCCCACTGACAACAGGCAGGCACCCGCCCGCCTGTTTACACAGGCGGGCGCCCGCCCGTTTACAGGCGGGTCCGCCCGCGTTTTCCACGCGGGCAGCGCCCTCCTCTTTGACCGCCCGCCGGTTTTGATTTTTTTGATGGGTTGCGGGTCTGCAACCCGCAAGCCCATTAAGGCTAAAAGGCTATAAAATGTGGTATTTGGCTCATATTTTTATCATCCAAGCTCCAAATTGAGTGAAACAAGTTTTGGGGGCCTCTCCCCCAAATTCCAAAGGAGTTGGAGCATCTGTAGGAAAAGTTTGGAAACGTTTTGGCTTCGTTTTGAGTGAAAACTCTCCACTTTTCCATGTTTTATTAGTTTTGTATTAGAGTTTGTAATCAAATGATGTTTGTATTAATAATATTTGTTGTTTTTATTACCATGGTTGGCTAAAAATCTTGTGAGTGTGTTATGTAGTAGTTAGTATTGATGGTTTTCATGTTTCATATCTTCATATCACTTGTAATAATCTAAAACGTTGAAAATGTCGTTTTTCGCTATTTTAATTAATTACGCGCTATCCGAGGATGACATGTCGCAAGGCATCGTCTACGTGCACAAACCCGTAGAGGGGCCCAAGGAGAGTGATGAACCGCGATTTTCATCTACTTCTACGTTATTGTTTAGAAAGACGACCGATTCAACGTTAATGTATTTGCTAAAAAATCACTGTTTTTTAAAGTTAAATCATCCTATTCTCATACCTTGGCATGGATAAGGGATTGAGTAATCCATGAAGAATGATTACCATGATATCCTACAACACTAACAAAAACACAACACACACACTTTTACCGTATCACTTTTTCACGTTATTTTTCGTACACGTTTTACCTCAAATCAAAAACCCAACCAAAAATTCACCTTCAAAGGGTGGTTCATACTTCACTAAATCATTTCCAAGCAAGTTTCAAATCATAAAACTTGTAGATTAGTTTGTCCCTGAGGATTACGACCCTGGACTCACCAGGTTTACTACTTGACCGACTTCCTATACTTGGGAATATAACTGCAATATTTTAGTCCAGTCAAGTTTTTAGCGCCGTTGCCGGGGACAACGGTCTATATTTTCTTGTGATTTCTAATTAGCTTGGAAATTTTGGTGAGATTTGTCCACTTTTTGTGTATATATTCTTTGTATATCTATATTTGCATTTTTTTCCTTTTGGTTATTCATTTTTTTGTTGCGTTTTATATCACTAGTTTTCTTTTATTTTGGATGTTTGGTTAGAGTGTCCCATCTTTTTAGTTAGAGATTTAATATTTCTTTATTTTACATTTTTTAGTCATTTTTGTTTTCTTTTAGAGTGTCCCATCTTTAGTGTGTGATTTAAAATTTCTTTCTTTTACATTTTTTATCATTTTGTTTTCTTTTTATTTTCACTTTTCTTTATATAATCCAAAAAATTCGTAAAACTATAAAAAAATTTAAATGGATCATGATATGGATAATGATACAATCGTTTCAGCCTTTATTTCGGGGTTGATTCAAATCCTACCAGTTTTCCACGGTACGGAGGAGGAGAACCCACATTTACATTTACAAAAGTTTGAAACGATATGCCGCACTTTATTCGGTGGGAATGCACACATTGATGACTTATTTCTTAGATACTTCCCATATTCTTTGATAGATTTTGCTAAGCATTGGTTTGAAACATTGTCTCTTGACTCAGATTATACTTGGTTGTCGTTTCAGGCTGAATTTCTTCGAGTATTTTTTCCTATCTTCTTTGCACATGTACATGGGCGGCAGGCCACGAAGCACCATATAGCGAGTTTTGCTCAAACTGATAAGGAGGCATACTATCAAGCTTGGCATAGGTTCAATGATTTGATGCTTGCGTGTCCACACCCTGCTTCCACAATGATCATCTCCTACAAATCTTCTACACTGGATTACTGCCTTCTGTGCAAGATTTCGTGCAGACAAGCTGCAATGGAGAATTCTTTGCTTAGTCGATCGAGGAAGCATGTTGGTACTTGAATGATCTTGCTGAGTATGAGGTTGCACTCCAACAGGTCCACGGTCGGCCTGAGGTTCTGACTGTGGCTCATTCCAATGCGACCCTCTGGAAAAACTTGAAGCGCATATTGATGGGGGATATTGGTGTCAAATGAAAGAAGGTGAACGACCATATCTTGAGGAGCCAGAGGAAATGGATGATGTGGTGTATGTTGACCATGAGGGAATCTACTTTGATGATGACGATGAGGATATGTGCGAGGGAGCGAGTTAACAGACCAAGATGGAGCCCGAGCCATATCTTCGTCCTACTTAAGTGCAGCGGTTCCCACTTCCTTCACCGCAGGAGGAGATTGATGGCGATTACGAGATGGTCTACATTGAGCCAGTGATGTTTTACCCTCTAGATCCACTTCTGTAGACACTTCCTCCTCCTTCTGAGGCAGAGTGTTCGTGTGTAGTGACACACACCAGGGGAGTTTCCACAATTTCATGCCATATATTATTGAATCACAAATTTTAATTCCATATACTTTTGATTCAAAATATCGTCAATTGAATTTAAACTCTTTAGTTAATTTTGACGACCCATTTTGGAACACTTTTGTTACAAAGCATGAGGATAACGCTTGGATTGATGCAGCTCGTCTGGGAGTTGCATTGCTGGAATCCAAGAAGGCCGGTGGAGGCCTAGCTTCGCAACAGCTGGCTGAGAAGCACAGGGGGCTGATCGTGTAGATGCCACCTCTGCTAGAGAGTCTGGATCCTCCATTTGTAATGGAGTTAGCACCTTTACCGTCCACGGCACATACCCTTATTGGATGCCAACTTTTACACAATTGCCGTTGGCGTCGCCATCTCGAGCACTGACGGAGGATATACGCAAGGAGCTTCTGGAACAAATTCCTCCACCGATAGATATCTGTGATCCTCCATTTGGGAGGCTACGGTGATCTCTTCCATTTTTACCCTTATACGTCGTTATCTATATTTGAAAGGGAAGCTGTTTGTTTATGCATTCACATATTCTGATCTCCATATTTTATTCTACTACGCTTTAAACATTGAGGACAATGTTCATTTTAAGTTTGGGGGAGGAAGTAGTAAACAATATATCATATATGTTTTGCATAAACAATATATATAGTTTGCATTAAAAAAATGTTGGTTGATTGCATTTACAAGGTTACAAGGTTGCGAGAGAAAAAACATAGTTTTCATATGTTTACATAATAAAAAAAGAGTTGTGTTTTTCACACAAACCATCTATATGTCCCTTTGAAGTGGAAATTACATCGTCTTTAATTGAACACTCATATTCATAATTATAAAATAGATTAAGAATATTTTACCCATGTGTAGAAGTTTAAATTATCATGACTTTTATGTAAATTAGTGCATGTATCAACAATTGTAATATCATGAAACTATCTTTTGGTTTAGGCAATTTCATGTCACGTATGTGTTTAGGAATTGGTAATTATGTGAAGAAGGTTATAAATTCTCAAGATAAAAGCCAACCACATACACAGGCTTGCTGATTAGTAGATGATGGAGAATTTTACCCAAACATGTCTCATGTCAAAAATAGAAAAAAAAGAAGAAAAAAATATAGTGAATAAAGTGCACTGTTCTTCCAGCTTATATTTAGTAGTCAGGTCCTCATGCCTCGGGAAGCATGGGGATTCGTGTCGGAAAATGAAGTATGGATGAGTGCATAATAATCTTTAGACATTCCGAGTTATTAAGTTTGAGGGGTTTTTCAAAACCTAATGCCCTAAAACCGTCTGGTTTGGGAGTCATTGACCTAACGCTCGTTACATGGATTGCTCTAAAATGTTTATAAAAAGAAAAAATGAGAAAATGAGAAAAAAGAAATGAGATATTTTGAGTGGATTCAAGATCATGATCTTATGATTTGGAGGTTGTGATGGCCTAATCCTATGAAATTTACATCCTAGGACACGTAATTACCTATTGATTAAACAATTGCATTTGTGTGATACTAAATATGTGTAGATTGAGATAAAATTGTAGATTTTTGCATTAGTACATGAGAACCCATGATAGTTATGAACTTTGTTGGGTAATCTTCTTCTTAAATTCATTTTTTGAGGCGTATGACATATTTTTGGAATATTTGCTTATTTCGCTAAGAGACTAACAAAAAGCTAGTAGGTGGGTGTGATTTGGGAAGAATATTGCGTTTACTACCACCTCATTTGATTGTATTTTTGCGTATATTTAATATTTATTTGGTCTCTAATAAGTGTATTAGTGAAAGATTATGTAATTTTAGTGCATATCGCTTGTTTATACGCAAAATACCATTTTGTGGACTAATTTTGTCTCCATTTTATTTTTCAGATGAAGCTTCCAATTTTCTGAATCCAACGGCTATTTTTCCATATTTTTTGGAGATCGGAGCAATTTTTGGGGATTAAAAAGGCCGAATAAATGAGTTTAAAAGAAGAAAACATTGAAAATATAAAAAAAAACTGTCAAAAAGGGGGGGGGCCTGCCCGCTGACTACAGCGCCCGCCTGTTCACAGGGGGCGCCCGCCCGCCTGTTCACACAGGCGGGCGCCCGCCCGTTTACAGGCGGGTCCGCCCGTGTTTTTCACGCGGGCGGTGCCCGCCAGTACTCTTTGACCGTCCGCCAGTTTTGATTTTTTTCATGGGTTGCGAGTCTGCAACCCCCAAGCCCGTTAAGGCTAAAAGGCTATAAAATGTGGTATTTGGCTCAAATTTTTATCATCCAAGCTCCAAATTGAGTGAAACAAGTTTGGGGGCTTCTCCCCCAAATTCCAGAGGAGTTGGAGCAGCTGTAGGAGACGTTTGGAGACGGTTTGGCTTCGTTTTGGGTGAAAACTCTCCACTTTTCTATATTTTTATTAGTTTTGTAGTAGAGTTTGTAATCAAATGATGTTTGTATTAATAATATTTGTTATTTTTATTACCATGGATAGCTAAAAATCTTGTGAGTGTATTGTGTAGTAGTTAGTATTGATTGGTCTCATGTTTCTTATCTTCATAGCACTTGTAATAATCTAAAACGTTGAAAATGTCGTTTTTCGTTATTTTAATTAATTACGCGCTATCCGAGAGAAATCCACTTAGGATGACATGCCGCGAGGCAACGTCTACGTGCACAAACCCGTAGAGTGGCCCAAGGAGGGTGATGAACCGCGAGTTTCATCTACTTATACGTTATTGTTTAGAAAGATGACTGATTCAACGTTAATGTAATTTGCTAAAAAATCACCGTTCTTTTAAAGTTAAATCATCTGATCCCCATAACTTGGCATGGATGAGGGATTGAGTCATCCATGAAGAATGATTACCATGATACCCTACAACACTAACGAAAACACAACACACACACACTTTTACTGTATCACTTTTTCACATTATTTTTCGTACACGTTTTACCTCAAATCAAAAACCCAACCAAAAATTCACCTACAAAGGGTGGTTCATACCTCACTAAATAATTTCTAAGCAAGTTTCAAATTGTAAAACTTGTAGATTAGTTTGTCCCTGAGGAATACGGCCCTGGACTCACCAGGTTTACCACTTGGCCGACTTCCTATACTTGGAAATATAACTGCAACATTTTGGTCCAGTCGGAAGGCCCGAAGGGAAGAAGAGGAAGTGGGAGAGCAGACCTTCGGCGTCGCTTGATTCGTCGATCGTCTCTGGGGCGATCCCACAGGTGGTGGAGGTGGCCTCCTCTACCTGTCAAGTCGAGCGGACCTCGATTAGTGCGGGGGGTGCCCCGTCTGTGCTTGGGGCTGGCCTGGAGGTCTCGTCCAGAGGATCGGTTTTCACGGATCGTGATGCGGTTGTACAGCTGGCACAGAGCTCCGTCCTTCCGAGTGACCGCTCTTTATTAGAGGGTGTCCGCTCCAAAGGTCTGGCTGACTCCCTGGTGTGGCAGATCCAGCAGGTCAGTCCCTTTCTTGCCTCTACTTTTGTTTTTTACCATCGTCACTCACCCCTTCTGTCCCGCAGGCTTCCACGATGGCCGTAAAGGCACAGCGTCGCTCGGATCGGGTGGATGGTCTCAAGGCAGCCCTAGCGCAGGAACGCCTGAGGACTGAGGCCACCAAGCAGGAAGCTGAGGATGCTCGTTCATAGGTTCGTCGTTCGTGGCGTCAGATCGACGAGCTCACCTCGGAGGTGAGGAACTTGAGGGAGGATCGGGCGGCTACCGAGAGGTCTGCTAAGGAGGTGGAGGAGGCATTCTGAAGGGAGAGGAACGGGCTCTTGGCCGAGCTGGGTGCCCTGCAGCAGGTGGACCCTGCTCGACTCACTGAGGAGGTTGAGAGAGGTTACGAGGATGTTTTGGCCCCGAGGATCGTGGAATCCCTCTGGGGGCATTCCAGGTGTACGAGGATATCATGGCCCTGAGGATCGTGGGGGCCTTTTGGGAGGGGTTCTTGACGTTCGAGGAACGGGTCCGACGGATGCTTCCTCGTCTTCCAGCCGGTCTCAAGGAGCCTGCTCGATCGGGGCAAGGCAAGGCCCCTGGGGATGCCTCTTCCCGGGCCCCGGCGTCATAGGCAGTGCATGCCATTTTGTCCCCCACCCTATTTGTAAAAAAGAACTTTTTAAATGTAAGAGTTAAGTTTTGGAATGAAACTTCCACATTTTTATGCGCCGCTAAGATTTTTCCAAGTGTTTTCTGGGGTTGTGTCTTTGACTCGGTCTTGCCCCCTCCCGCTGTTCATGCCGGGGTAGCTCACTGGTTTGAGTTGTAGGAAGTTTTTGTCGACTGGGTCGCTAGCATGTTGGGGAGGTTGTCCTCAACCCTGCGGTCGATTGGGTGATCGGCCTGCAGGGGGAGTTGCCCCCCGTCTTATGGCCGATCGGAAGGTCGGCCTGCTAGGAGAGTTGCCCCAGCATCAAAGTCAATAGGAGGATCGGCCTGCTGGGGGAGTTGTCCCCAATCTTAAGGTCGATCGGAGGATCGGCCTGCTGGGGGAGTTGCCTCAGTCTTAAGGAGGATCAAGCGATCGGCCTGTTGGGGGAGTTGCCTCTAGTCTTACAGGCGATCAGAATGATCGGCCTGCTGGGAGAGTTGCACTCAGCCTTACGGTCGATCGGGATGATCAGTCTACTAGGGGAGTTGCCCCCATCCTTACAGTCGATCGGTATGGTCGGTCTGCTGGGGTAGTTGCCTCCAGCCTTACGGCCGACGCCTTACGGCCAACTGGATGATTGGCCTGCCGGGGGAGTTGCCCCAGCCTTATGGTGATCAGAATGATTGGCCTGCTGGGGGAGTTACCATCCGCCTTACGGTCGATTGGAATGGTCGGACTGCTGGGAAAGTTGCTCCCAGCCTTACGGCCGACTGGATGATCGACCTGCTAGGGGAGTTGTCCCCAGCCTAACGGTCGATCGGAATGATCGGCCTACTAGGGGAGTTGCCCCGGCATTACGTCTATTGGAATGGTCGGCCTACTAGGGGAGTTGCCCTAGCCTTACGGTCGACTGGATCATCGGCCTGCTGGGGGGTTGCACCAAGCCTTACGGCCGATCGGAATGATCGGCCTGCTGGGGGTTGCCCCTAGCCTTACGACCGATCTGAATGATCGGCCTGCTGCGGGAGTTGCCTCCAGCCTTACGGCCGATCCAAATGATTGACATGTTGGGGGAGTTGCCCCAGCCTTACGGTCCATCAGAGTGATCGGTCTACTGGAGGCGTTGCCCCATACTTCTCGATCAGAATGGTCGGCCTGCTGGGGGAGTTGCCCCAGCCTTACGGCCGACTGGACGATCGGCTTGCTGGGGGAGTTGCCCCCAGCCTTACAATCGATCGGGATGATTGGCAAACTGGGGGAGTTACACCAGCCTTACGATCGATCGGTATGGGCAGTCTGCTGGAAGAGTTGCCCCCAGCCTTATGGCCGACTGGATGATCGGCCTGCTGGGGGAGTGGCCCCCAGCCTTACGGCCGGTCTCTAGGTTTAGTGTGGTGGAAAAAACATGGTTTCTCTATGCAAACTCGCATTTCATTTTCGGAATCGGGAACACATTCAAAGGAAAAAACAGGAAGATAATGGCGAGCTAGTCTTGCCTGGGAGAGGAGTTGCGGCTGATTGTCCCGCCTTCTCACTCGATGATGCTAGATGACGTTCACTTTCTTTCCTTTTTCCATCTGTTTGGACGTCCCTTCTCTGGGGCTGCCTTTGGGTGTCAACAAAGTTCTTCAAGTGACCGCGACTGATCATCTGGTCGATGTATTTCTTTAGGTGCCAGCATTCGTCAGTATCATGACCATTATCCTTTTGTACCTGCAATACTTTTCCTCGTCCCTTCGGCCACCCTTCATCCTCAGGGGCGGCTTGCCGATGTGGCCCTCTTTCTGAGCCTGCGTCAGGATGGCGTCCTGAGTCATGTTTAGCTTGGGGGGGCGCTTCCTCCATGCGCTGTTTTCCCCTTGCCTTCTTCTCTCGCGTGTGGTCCTCCAGCTCGCGGCGCTTGCTTTTCGTCTCGCTTGGAGCTCCGTTTGGTTCTCGCGGGGGCTCCCTTCCTCTGCTGCTAAGGCCTCCTCCGTCAACATGTAACGCTCCGCTCGGTCTATTACATCAGCGAGATCCTTCGCGGGTTCGTTGTATAGCGACTTCTTTAGGCTCCGATGTCGGAGCCCTTTCTTTAGGGCCGTTTTCACAACCATCTCGAGGCAGCTCTCCACATTTAGCCTCTCGACGTTGAAGCATCGTATGTAGCTCCTTAGGGTTTCGCCCGGCCTCTGTATCACATTGAAGAGAAACTATGTCCGGCTTTATTTGTCGGCCGGCCATGAATTGCTTGCAAAATTTTTGGTTGCGGTCTTGGAAGTTGCTGATGGCCTAGTTGGAGAGGCTGTCATACCAATTCCTGGCGGATTTTCGGAGGGTGGAATAGAATTCGCGACAAAACAGTGTGTCGTCGGCTCCCTGGAACGCTATGACTCCCTCGTAGTCCATCACGTGATCCTCTGGATCTCCTGTGCCATCGTATTTCTATAAGGTCGGTACCTCGAACCAGACGGTCCCCGTGCGTCGGTAATGTTCCTTACTGACGGGCAACGATCGTACCTGGGGCTTCCTTGGTTTCCTTGGCCCGTTAGCGCCTCGACGCGAAGGCCGGGTTGCCCTGGCAGGTTGGCGGGGGTTCGAGTGGAGTCTACTTGACGACCATCCCAGCTGGGGATAGGCATCGATCGCCGGGTGCTCCTCCTTCCGGGGCAGTCTTCCCGATCTATACGCCTCCTCTGACAGGAGTTTCTGCTTCGACCTCGCCGATCCTCGACGGTCGAATGGCTGGGTGACTGTCGATGCGTCGAACGAGGTCGCATGGATGAGTCTGTGGTTGACTCGTCCCTGGTCCATTCGGCCCTACCATCCCCCTATATTGGAGTGAGGTAGAGGTGAGGGACCGTACGGGGATGAAGTTTGACAGGGTGAACTGTTGCTCCGAGTTGGCGCCCTCCTCGCAGTGGTTGGCGACCACGGCTGAGCGTAGCAGACGTGGCTCCTGACGGTCGAGGATGGCCGCCGGGCCTCCCTCCAGGAGGCATTGGTGGCCCGCGAGTTGTTGGATGGCTGCTTCCAGCATTTGGATGTGAGCATTAGTCTCTTGGACGAAGAAACGGAGTTGTTCTTCGGTCACCGAGCGTAAGTCGATGGTGCCCTCTGTGGTTTAGCTGTGCTGGTTTTCGGGTGGGACGTGGTCGCCCTCCTCCTAGATGGGGGCATGTGTCCTGCTCCGTTGCAAGTTGATTCCATGTTGGTGGTGTGGTTATTTTGACGTGGACGTTATTACGTTCCCACAAACGGCACCAGATGTTGTGGGGTGTTTTCTCACCATAGATTGGTTGACTGGAGGGCCGGAGGTCAACGCGATCATGTGGGACATGTGCAGCCTCCGGGAACGTGAAGTAGCTAGTTCGGCTTGGTGAAGAGCCTGCAGGTCCGAGCGTCGGCATGTCGAAGTGAGTCCTTGATTGACCGCGAGACGTGCATAATCCAAGTAGGATGCACACGCTCGCCTCCCAAGGGTAGGAGTGTCAAATGCAATATAATCCCGTGAGTACGGGGTCGAATCCACAGAGACAATTCATTTCACGTTCACAATCTCGATTGGTTAAGGAATGCTAAAGGTGTTGGTGCAACCAACTAATCTAACAAGTGCGGTGAGTGGAAGTGTAGGGTGACAATGTCAATGTCGAGCCAAACCCAAGGTAGGTATGGTAGAGACCGAGGTAGGAGCTAGTCAAGCAAGGAGAAGTGTGTGGAATGGGATGTCATTAGGGTTCTGAGTTGATTAGCAATGGGTTCACTCCAAATGAATCAACCCATGCATCCATTTCAAGGCATGCGGGGTTGTGCACGTATATAATGCCCTTAAGGCACAGCGCCTTCTACGGCCCCACCAAGGGTAATGCACGATTCATTCGTGTGTTGATTAGTGGGTTGGAATCCCTAACTTAAGCTCGTGAGTCAATCCTTGCACCCGTGTCAATAGAATGCAAGGATGGTGTACGTAGGTGTGACCCTTAGGGTACACCACCGTTCTATGGCCCCGCCAAGAGTGGTGCACGACTCAATTAAACCTAGGACACAACCCATCAATCAACACTACTAGCATCCATTTCAAGGCATGCTAGGTCTATTAAATGCAAAAGATGAGAAATAACTATTCAATCACACAAGCCCTAATTAACCCAATTCCACACATTATTGGCTCTAGGCCTTCATAATGAAAACAAGATAATAATCATCCAAAATGAGAACACAAATCTTCATTACAAGCCATTAAGCAAACAAATATTTAATGAATCTCACTTTCATTCAATAATCATTCACAAATTCATACAAAATCATATAGAAACCAATAGCTACAAAAGAGGTGAAGAAATCACCAAGAGAAACCCTAGAAATCCATGCTCTTCCCTCTCTTGCACCTCCTCCAAGCTCTCCAAGCCCTCCAATGGCCTCCAAACCCTAGCCCTAGCTCTTGGGAAGAAGATGAGGCTCTCATAGCCCCAATAAAACAGTAAAAACGCAATGACCGAAGTTCCCATCGCTGGAAACGCTACAGGCGCACAAAAACCCTCAAAAATCAGCCTATCGGGTCGAGAACAGGCCTTGCGGGTCGGGCGCTGGCCGCCCGACCCGCCTGCTGCTTAAACGCACGTGCCTGCGCTCTGGGGGCGGGGCCGGGTCGAAACCCGGCCCGTTTTCTGCCCGCCCGCCCGCCCACATCAGCGGACGGGCGCTCAGCCCGCCTCGAAAACGGGCGACGCCTGTTACCAAACAGGGGCACTCGGGGAGTGCGTGCCCCCGCCTTCCAGATCCGCTCGCATCAGCGGACGACTGTGATGGCGCCGTATGGCGCCGCATGATTGCGCCACGCGGCTCTCCCATTTAATTCCTTTCCCCCCTATTTTCTCCCCTCTTTCCTCCTTTTAATTCACAAAAAATACTCAGAAATCCCAGAAAAATCACAGAAAATTCTGGAAAATCCCCAAGGCTCCCAGGAGTACATGAAAAGTAGGAGAAGTAGAAATTAGTTCATATAATGATGTTTTGTGCAAAGAATGTGAATAATCTCTAATATGAAACATAAAGTGTTAAAATACTTAAGAGAGCAAGATTAAACCTAATCTTTAGCACAAAATGGGGGTAGTTATGGGGTATAAATATATACTTTTCACCATGAGTCACACTCCACAACTAACATTTTGCTAGTCCCTAGCAAAATAAGCGATAATTTCGGATTAAATGGAAAAACATGCACCAAATTCAAAATGTCATCATGGCATACTTCATATGTTATTTCCAATTGATTTCAAAGCTAATATACACAATGTATGAAATGAAATAACAAATGACATTCTCCTTAATCCAATTCCAAGAAAAGCAAGGAAATAAGCATCATATCGCATTCTTTGGGAAGATGCGCACATGGCAAAATTTTCAAAATTCAAGGAAGTGGCCAAAACTAAAAGAAATTCCTTCTAAGTTGTGGGAGATGAGATTGCATCATTCATGTTGCTTATTCCTTCATTTATTCATTCATTTTTCTTTTTCTTTTCTTTTTCACTCTTTTTTTGTATTCCTTTTGTTTTAGTATGTTTATGTTTTGCATTCACGCAATAATGCTATGAAATGCAAACACGACCACATTTGCATACACGCGATGACGTTATATAGGCAAATGGATGGAATGATCCCCTAAATCTCATCTTTGGCGTCCTCCCCAATGTTTCGTGGGGCACCGACTACTCAATTTGATTAGAAAAACCATTCACTTATGTTAATTCTATTTCTCATTCTAACATGAATTATCAACTCATCCACCCACTCCTTAAGAGGAAAACAAAACATACACCATTGGCCACATCCTATCCAATCAAAAACTAAGCCATTCATCCCAATTCATGCAATCACTTACACCAAACTATTCCCGAATTATTTCAAAGAGAGTATCATAACATATAAAATAGTTTCATACATGGCATATTAGCATTTGACTCCAAAATAGAAAAGAAATTAAAACACACCAATCAAACATCTATAAATTTGATACCAAAGTAATAATCCGAAAAAGATTGCATTGCATTAAGCGTGTAATGACTAAGCAAAAGAAATGTGATGGAAGCAAGGATGGAGGCATCAAAATGATATGCTCAAAATGAATGAATGATGATGATGGATGAAAAAAAATTTATTAACATCAAATTTTTTTCAAAACTACCCAAAACTAGCATCTAACTTCATAGTTCACTCCCCCCAACTAGAAATAAGCATTGTCCTCAATGGTTGAAGTGAAACTAGCTATTATTAAACGATGGAAAATAAGCATACTAAAGCAAACATGCAAAAACAAACTAAACTTTTATTTTTTTCTTTATTTACACTAAGGAAAGGAAGGAATACACCGTAGCAAAAGGTGGATCCCGAATGTGTAATTGTAGAGGCAGCTGCTCAATCATATCCTTTAGTTCTTCAGCCAGCTGATTTGGAAACGAAGCTCCTCCAGCCTCCTTGGATCCTAGCAACACAGCTCCCAGCATCTCCCTAGAATATGCTCATGTGTCCTGCATGAGACAAGCTGTGTCAATCCAAGGAAAATAAGTAAGACTTCCAATGAAGGAAGTCCAAATATGGTCGTTATAATAAAAATAAGGATATGAATATGAATGACGACAATCTGAATCTAAGGTATATGGAAATGAAGCTTGAGACTCAGAAATGAAGGGAAAAGTGTGATGAGAACTTCCCTGAATGGCGATGCTATCGCTTGGCTGATGTGACTCCTCATGAGGAGGGTGAAATGGCTGCAGGGGCAAGTGTGGAGGAGAAGGCAGCGCAAGCTCAACGTAGATCATCTCGTAGTCACTGTCGCTTGCCGCATCCTCGCCATCGAAAGTAATGGCCTCTGCATGCATCCATGGACTCTGTGGTCCACTCTGAATATCCTCGTCCTGGATGATGGACTGATGCGTGCTCTGAGGTGTCTGAAGTGATGGCTGCTGAACTGAATCTGTAGGGAGGGAGGGCTTGGCTCCAAAGTAGTCTGTAAGCTGTGTCCCGTGCACTCATCCTCCTCAATACCATCATAGTAAGCCATCTCAACAGTACATCCAAGATGCTCGCACACCTCCAACTGTGGTAATGGATCAGACATGCACAGTGACTCAGGCACTCCGATGTCATCTATCTCACTGTCGCCTGGACACATCTCCATCTCATCATCACCACCAACCCAACGAAACTGCATCGTGTATCCAACCTGGGCGACACACACTCCATCATCCATCTCCTCCTGATCCTCAATACACAATCTCTCAATGTCCTCTACCTGGCTCTCATGCAACCCATCCTCCTGCTCTGCTCTGTATCTTATGGGTTCGCAAGAAAAAGAGCCCAAATGTGGCTCCTCAAACTGACACTGGACCTGCTGCTCTGCATCCTGAATTGGAACCAGAGACAGGCCATCATCCTCATATCCAAGTGACGGCTCTCCAGATGGCGCAGTCTGCTCCCACTCTACAAGGTCCCTCAGGCACAACCATGCATCCTCTGTAGTGTATGCAAAGAAATCTCCACTGCTGCTCATCTGCACAAAGTCCCGTATCGACGGTTCCAACCCTGTGTAGAAAATTTGAATTAGATCCTTTGCGCTGAAAGCATGGCATGTGCACCCAAGCACTAAACCATCGAACCTCTCCAAAACCTGACAGTAAGTCTCACCGTCAAACTGGATAAAGCTCGCCATAAGCTGCTCAAATGCATGTCGCATCTGTACCCGATTCATGTAATAAATAGGAAAGAAAGCTCGAAGAAAATCAGTCTGAAAAGAAAGCCATGTAGAAAAAGAATCTCGAGGATAAGCATCAAACCAAATCTTAGCATCATCTCTCAAAATATATGGGAACACTTTAAAATAAACAAAATCTGCATAAGTGTTCTCATTAAACAAATCCCAAAACTCTTTTCTACACCATTTTTCAAACTTTGGCATAAATGAACAAGGATTTTCCAACCCCATACCGTGAAAGAACGGTGGGAGTTGGGAATCCCCCACATCAGCATCGCTAGAGTTTGAAAATGAATCCATAAAAAAAATTTATACAAAAGATTTTTAAAATAAAAGAAAGAAAGAAAGAAAAATGACTCAAAAAAGTATAAAACAAACAACCAAAAAGACTCACACTAAGCTGGAAGTACTGCACCTAAAATGTCCAAAACCAACCAAAAATGTGAGTGTGAAAACCGTTGTCCCCGGCAACGGTGCCAAATTGATTGACCGCAAGACGTGCACAATCCAAGTAGGATGCACACGCTCGTCTCTTAAGGCTAGGAGTGTCAAATGCAATATAATCCCGTGAGTACGGGGTCAAATCTACAGAGACAATTCGTTTCACGTTCACAATCTCGATTGATTAAGGATTGCTAAAGGTGTTGGTGCAACCAACTAATCTAACAAGTGCTGTGAGTGGAAGTGTGGGGTGACAATGTCAATGTCGAGCCAAACCCAAGGTAGGTAGGATGGAGACCGAGGTAGGAGCTAGTCAAGCAAGGAGAAGTGTGTGGAATGGGATGTCATTAGGGTTCTGTGTTGATTAGCAATGGGTTCACTCCAAATGAATCAACCCACGCATCCATTTCAAGGCATGCGGGGTTGTGCACGTAGATAATGCCCTTAAGGCACATCGCCATTCTACGGCCCCACCAAGGGTAATGCACGATTCATTCGTGTGTTGATTAATGGGTTGGAATCCCTAACTTAAGCTCATGAGTCAATCATTACCTCCGTGTCAATAGAATGCAAGGATGGTGCACGTAGGTGTGACCCTTAGGGTACACCACCGTCTACGGCCCCGCCAAGAGTGGTGTACGACTCAATTAAACCTAGGACACAACCCATCAATCAACACTACTAGCATCCATTTCAAGGCATGCTAGAACTATTAAATGCAAGAGATGAGCAATAACTATTCAATCACACAAGCCCTAATTAACCCAATTCCACACACGATTGGCTCTAGGCCTTCATAATGAAAACAAGATAATAATCATCCAAAATGAGAACACAAATCTTCATTACAAGAAATTAAGCAAATAACTATTTAATGAATCTCACTTTCATTCAATAATCATTCACAAATTCATACAAATCATTTAGAAACCAATAGGTACAAAAGAGGGGAAGAAATCACTAAGAGAAACCCTAGAAATCCATGCTCTTCCCTCTCTTGCACCTCCTCCAAGCCCTCCAAGCCCTCCAATGGCCTCCAAACCCGAGTCCTAGCTCTTGGGAAGAAGATGGGGCTCTCCTAGCCCCAATAGAACAGTAAAAACGCAATGGCCGAAGTTCCCCTCGCTGGAAACTCTACAGGCGCACAAAAACCTCAAAAATCAGCCTATCGGGTCGAGAACAGGCCTTGCAGGTCGGGCGCTGGCCGCCCGACCCGCCCGATGCTTAAACGCGCGCGCCTGCGCTTTAGGGGAAGGGCCGGGTCAAAACCCGGCCCGTTTTCTGCCCGCCCGCCCGCATAGCGGACGGGCGCACAGCCCGTGATGTGTCCATATTTTCTATCTTTTTCATATCATTATGTCATCGCATTGCATATCATTTTCGCGTCCAAATCCCACTTTTGACTACAATTCTGTATTTCTGACGATGTTTTCTAGTTTCGTAGTTTTTCGTTAGTTTTCAGGGATTTTGGAGTGATTTGGACCCCCACTTGGGTATGGACACATCCAACGTGCCCATAAGCTCGTTGGCGGGGCTCTGGAGGAGTTCGTCGTGTTCCCGGAGCCATTGGAGGAGAGAAAAGAGAGAAAGCAGAGAGAGAGAAGCCCAGGAGTCTGTTGCAGCTTTTTCCCAGAAATTGCTCGGTCCGAGCAGCTCTGTTGCTCGGACCGAGTCATGTTAATTACAGCATCGACGGATACGGCAAACTCGGACCGAGCAGCTCATCTGCTCGATCGAGCAGCCCAATATTTCACAGCCCGAGCAGCTCCCGAGCGCCTGACCGAGCCGACCTACTCGGACCGAGCAGAAGACTACTCGGTCCGGGTAGGTCGACTTCCAGATCTCCAAGCAGCCGAGCAGCTTGCCTACGCGGACCGAGCCTCTGACCGAGCTACGCTGACTCGGACTGAGTCACCTACTCGGTCGGCACTTCCTGGGCAATTTTGGAATGTTTTTTGAAGCGCGCGATGCGCGGGATCTGAGGGGGGACTGAAGCTCGCGATTGGGGAAAACGGCTGAGGAGTCATTCTGAGTTTTGTGAGGGAATTTTGGAGAGTTTTTCAGGGCAATTTTTGTAGGGCTTTTAAAGATTGATTTTGTAGCGAATTTTGGATTTACTATTGAAGATTATTGCCTTTGTTCTCGTCTGGATCTGTTCTTCGTTTATTCTCGTTGTAAGCTTATTTTAGCCCTAACTTATCTATTGCTAAAATGTTTTCCTCTGTGAAATTGATATTTTTGTGCGTTCCTATTGCGATGTCTGAGTAGATCTAATCTAGGGTTGATGGGTTAGCCTGTAACGGCCTGTTTTCATCAAGACAAATTATTTACGAATTTGACCAACTTTTGAATTTTTAAACTATTTTATAATGGTTTGTCAGGAGTTTTACTGATTTCAAAAATTTCTTATAAAAATATTTTGAAGTACCAGACTAGTTATGGAGTATTTTAGTACGATCGGATTTCATCAAATACTCAAAACATTTATGATAAAATTCATTTTCAGTTATTACCGTTTTGACTTAATGAATTTATTTTCTATACAAACGACATCAAAAAGATTTCAAACTTTTACATTAACATTCAATGATCATTTAGGGCTTCCCACATTAATTTCGTAATTTTTTGAAGTCAAATCAATAGAGAACCCACGAACCCGCTTCCTAAACGTTTTGGCCTAAAAATAGTATTTCTGTAGCTCAAACCCTGAAACGGACTTCGTATTCGCGATCCTCGTGACAATATGAACCCGTTGGTATGTTTTCGTAATTTTTCGAACACGTTTACTAGAAGGGGCAAAATCGTAATTTTGTATTTCTACTATTTTACAAATTACGTATTTACTATTACTATTTATCTTTACCTAACAAAATTACCTAACAATTACATATTTTGATACCCCTCCCGTAAGCACCCCATGTGTTTCATGGGTTAGCTAGAATTCCATACTTAGTCTAAAAAAACCATTTATTACCTACCTAATGAATTAATTGCATTGACTAAGTTTTAATTGCATACTTATAAAATAATAATTTTTGTTTATTATTTAAACCCCCCTTCTCTCTTAACCTCTTCCCCCTAACCCATCAGCTGATCACGCACGCACCCAGGCTACGGCCTAACCCTATCCTTCACTCTCAACCCATTCTCTCTCTCTCTCTCTCTCTCTCTCTCTCTCTCTCTCTCTCTCTCTCTCTCTCTCTCTCTCTCTCCGACGCGCAAACCCCGAGAACCCCATCAGCCTCGCCGTGCTCCGACGAGCACCCACAGCTGCTCCACACAGCGCCCGCACGCTGACGAAGTCTCCGTCTTCGCCTTCGTCACCTCCGAAGCTCCGCCCAACCACGAAGCCCCTCGAGAGGTCACGACGTCGCTCCGACCCCCTCCTCTCCACTCCGACAACTCGAAGATGAGCCCGCCACCGCCGTTCTCTCGACGAAGCCGCCGCCGTCCGCTGCTTCGACTAGGCCCCCACCATTCGAACGACGTCGTCGACAGCCCACAGCTCTCCGCCGTTTAATGCACCGCCGAGCTCTGACCTGAGTTTCGCCGTCAGCGCCGCCTCCCGACTGCCCCGCCGTCGCATTCCGACACCAAGCACCCCCGAAGCCCACCTGCATGCTGCCACCGTCCGGTGCTCCGACGAAAACCCCCACACAGGCCGCCAGTTCTCGCTCCCCGTGGCCTCCCTCGCCGCCACAGGCCGCCGTCACCGCCCCTCCGACAGCCTCGAAGGCCGCTTCGCCGTCGCCTCCCCCTCGTCGCCACCGTGCGTGTGAAGAGCAGCCCCGCTGCACGCATGCGAATGAGCGAAGGTGACGATGGCAATATCGTAAATACGTGAATATTTCGTATTTTTCGTATTTTATAAATAGGGTTTTATGGTTTTTAATCCATAACTTAAAATATAGGGCCCAGACAAATATGAGACTAGTCCCAGAAAATCAGAAATGACATTCTGGACCCAATGGCACTGGTTTCATCTCAATCTGATGCTTAGTTTTTCCAAAATTAATTTTTAAGCCTAAAAGATAAATTTGTTATTTTCATTCAAAAATCCATAACTTGTTATTTTCACGTACACTGATACGTGAGAAAAATATATGTTAAAGTACTCTCCGAGACGGCCATTTTGACAGTTCATTTGCAACTTTCCGATGCAGATTGCATCCAGAATAATTTATTAAATAATTACGTACTTAATTAAAAATTAGTTTTTAAATTGATTTTAAGCTTTTAAAAATTATAAAAATTACTATAAGCTTCCGAAAAATATTTCCTCTTACAGTTATTCTAGCATATAGAAAAATTTAGAACAGTTTTTGACGACGTTTTAATCGATTATAAAAAATCGAAACGACCAAATCCAATTGATGGAACATAGAGTAGCATGTAACTAACGATTTCTTGTATTTGCGGGTACCCATTTTCTTACACCAGCATCTTTTTAAGCTCTAGATCCGATCTCGTCTTACCACGACGATCTCGATGGTAAGTCACTCTAATTCTAGTTTTAGAAATTTAGCCTGTGTACTCGTATGAACTTAGGATCTCATATATATTCTCAGAATAGCTATTGACCTGAACAGATGACTAGAGACCTAATTAACTAGAGAACTAATCAATAGTGGAATAACCAAAGGACTAAATTGAGATAGTGCGCTTTTATGGAATTAAATATCATAGTTGTTGGACTTCAAAGCATTGCTCAGGACTAAATTGAGATAGTGCACTTTTATGGAATTGAACATTATAGTTGTTGGACTTCAAAGCATTGCTGAGGACTGAATTGAGATAGTGCACTTTTATGGAATTAGATATCATAGTTGTTGGACTTCAAAGCATTGCTCAGGACTGATATTCTCTGTTGAGGCTTCTGCCTTGACTTTTCAGCAAGTAAATACACACATATATGTATTTGTTGTACTCATTGATGGATGTATTGTTGTACCCATTGTTGGATGTACGAAATGATGGGCCTATAAGGCCATACTGATACGGATATGGATACGGACACGGATACTGATACGGTTATAAATGTGAAATGTGATACAACACTGGTTATGGGGTAGTCTTGAGCTACGCAGTGTGCGGGAGTGACTGGGTCCACCCGTATTTGGTAAGCTGTACCATCACCCTGAAGGGGATGGTAGGTAGATATTCCACGAGTTGCTCCGTGGGATGGGTGCACTTCTGGTTGCATATCGTACACTCGAGCTAAGACTGTTGCACTAGCTGATTGATACAGGGCCATGAGACCATATTGATACGAACACTGATATGAACGTTGGACTATGATAATACACAGGATACGGGGTAGTCTTGAGCTACGCAGTGTGCGGGAGTGATCGGGTCCACCCTTATTTGATAAGCTGTACCATCACCCTGCAGGAATGGTAGGTAGATATTCCACGAGTTGCTCCGTGGGATGGGTGCACTTCTGGTTGCATATCGTACAGTCGAGCCAAGGCTGATGCACATTTACGGAACACACTATTGGGCCTTCGGGCATTTACGGAGCACATCTACGGAGCACACTATTGGGCCCTTGCGGCATTTAAGGCTGATGCACATTTACGGAACACACTATTGGGCCTTCGGGCATTTACGGAACACACTATTGGGCCTTCGGGCATATACGGAGCACATCTACGGAGCACACTATTGGGCCCTTGCGGCATTTAAGACTGATGCACTAGTTTGATTGATGTTGCACTAATTGATAATTGATTGAGACCATTACTTCAGTCACGACTACTACTATTCTACAGACTAAGTCGAGACTACTCGAACGTGATAGAACGGTTTAATAATGAGCGGTCTTGAATTACGACTGAATCAGTGTCTAGAAAGGAAATGGGAAGGGGGTTGGTCAACCAAGGGACTTGTTCCTGCGGTCTTTGAAGTGACATGTGCCTTCAAGCCCTGACTGACTGGCTGATTTGAAAGTTAAGTTAGACTTCTTATTATTAGGCCATCCTACACTATTAGATAGTCAAGCGACGCTCATCTTTTCTTAAGTATTACTAGGTCTATCTATTTTCATCCCATTACAGATTGGTCAAAACATTGTTTACCTGATTGTCTTACTATTGACATTCCATTGGTCAAAATATTATTGCTACCCTATGCCATGTCACAGTTATCACTCTTACACTTACACAGTCACCTTTACGTACAGCCACCAGTACCTTACTTATCGCTCTTACATACCTGTCTGTTCTTACCTTACTTTTTGCACCAGTATGACCATCTTTTGTTTACTATAGTCTGTTCCATACTTTTGCACCACTTTATTTCTATTGCTAGAATTGTTGTGACTTACCTACGGTTTCATCTCTGTGGCACTGCAGACGACGTACATATGGAGGCAGATGCTCTAGAGTTAATAGCGCCAAAATTTGACCATGAGTCTGCAGCTTTTAGAGTTGTTTCCAGTTATATTTACTTTCCTTCATGTACGATTGTTGGACCATTTTTGTACAATATGGATGTAATAATTGGACACTATTTGGGTATTTTGTACATCTCTGCATCGTGGCTATTTTGTTTTCACTGGTTAACTGCAGGACCTGCGCAAATATCAAAAAAGTAACGGGCCCGGGAATCGGGTCGTTACATAGCCCTAGGATTTTAGGGGGAAAATGTAGATCTGGATCCATACGTTGAATTGGGGATTTAGGGTTGTATTTCGGTAGATCCTATCGAATCCGTAGATAACCCGTACTGAGATCATGCCCACGGTCTGTGGAATTGATGTGCTTAAAGGGTATTTAGGGATTCGAATAGGGAAATCGATGGATCAAACCAAGGCACGTGACCATGCCCGGCTCGCGCCTTGAGGGGATCCATCGACGAACTATACCGCTACGTTGACGGCTACCGTCATTGCGTCAACGAGAGCCACCGAAATACCTCGTAATTCTAACCCATGAGAGTGGTACAAATTGGGGGATTAATTCCCTAACCCTAATGAAATGTAAGGATCATATCCAACATCAACCCCCGACGATCCCAGTGGCGATCCCTAAAGCCCTAGTCCCTTTTTATCGATATCACAACAACAATCAACCCAAATCTTTCACTCCGACCGCTACCTCACTACCAAATTTTAGAAATAGACTGAGAATATTATAGACATTATCTCCGTCCATGTAGGATTCGACTATCTTTTATACTATAACCCGACCCGCCCGCTGCTTAAACACACGTGCCTGCGCTTTAGGGGAAGGGCCGGGTCGAAACCCGACCCGTTTTCTGCCCGCCCGCCCGCATCAGTGGACGGGCGCTCAGCCCGCCTCGAAAACGGGCGGCGCCCGTTACCAAACGGTGGGCACGCGGGGAGCGCGTGCCCCCGCCTTCCAGATCCGCTTGCATCAGCAGACGGCCGTGATGGCGCCGCGTGGCGCTGCGTGATTGCGCCACACGGCGCCCCCATTTAATTCCTTTTCCCCTATTTTCTCCCCCCTTTTCCTCCTTTTAATTCACCAAAAATACCCAGAAATCCCAGAAAAATACCAGAAAATTCTGGAAAATCCTCAAGGCTCCGAGGAGTACCTGAAAAATAGGAGAAGGTGAAATTATTCCATATAATGATGTTTTGTGCAAAGAATGTGAATACACTCTAATATGAAACATAAAGTGCTAGTATACTTAAGAGAGCAAGATTAAGCCTAATCGTTAGTACAAAATGGGGATAGTTATGGGGTATAAATATACACTTTTCACCATGAGTCAGTCCTCGGCCAAGCAACAACCTCCGTACGGATGGAGATGAACGTGATCAGGGGCGAGCATGTTCGGCTCCGGGCTGATAGTGCTCCGAAGGGTAGCTTTGGCACAGCTAGATCTCCTTGACCTGAACAGACGAGAAAGCTCGTTAGGGGGGTCAGACCATGGTTCCGACCAAGTCTTCTCCGATGCCTACGTCAGAGCGGATCTGAAGGATGCTCGGTGGGATCAATATGGCTCGCGGAGAGCCCGATACGCGATTCCCCGGGCCGAGCTATGGAGGAGAATTATAAGGTCGGAGACCAAGTCGTTCAAGAAGAATACCTCATAGTTTAGTATCCACAAGAGATGTCCTTTTTCACGTTGTTCTTCGAGTTGCTTTATAGGAATCTTCCCCGGCCACGACTCCTCAGCGTCCCTCTTATTTCGCCCCGATGATTCGCCACTTTGATGGTGCCTTCATAGATCATGAAGGTGGGTGTAATGGGTCTCTTTAATGATGATTAAGGGGGTGCGATTTAAGGGGAGTGGTTAACTCCCGCTGGCATGGGTCAGCGGCTACATTCTCATCGGTTCGAGGCTGGCCTGACTCCAAGTCTTCGCGGGAGCCTCGTTCTACTCAGGCCCGTAGGTTCGCGACACGGGCTTGGCCAATTTCGGGAGGGTCGTATCAAAACTGATATAAAACAGGAAAATACTCTGCAACAAATTCCATCAAAAATCATGGTCATTAGTTGACTAGAAGTATGCAATTAATCGACTAGTCAGGAGATCAGTCGACTAACAAAACATTTCTAGTCAGCTAATTCCTGAAAATTTTGTGCAGTCTGACAGAACTCTAGATTAGTCGACTACAATGGTCGACTAAATTACAAATTAAGAAGACTTTTGCTACATTTATGTGCAATACGTGTTATCAAATCATTTTATTAAATTATTATTAATTTTAAGGTACCCGAAGGATTAGCTTTAGGGTTTGAGATGCCTTAGTGGTTTCACAAGATTTGTCATTCAATAGGAAACCAAACCCAAGTAGGTTTAGAGTTTTCATTGTTTTTATATATTTAGGCATGTGAATATTTTCCATAAAGTTGTTAACATTTTTATTTTTTATTTTAATTGATCCATGTTTAGGTATCCAAACTGTTATTATATCTTTAGATTTATATTTGTTTGGATTTTTATTAGTTGTTTTCTTAAGGAAGTTGGTGTATAAATAAGCTTGATTTTGCTTAAGTTTAGGTTGAGTTTGTGTATCCAAAGTCAAATTTGTAATTAGTTTGCTTTTGGGTATTTAATAGAATGTTTGAGTTTTCTTTTCTTTTGTTAAAATTTTCAACATTCTTGTATAAATCTTCATATTTTAACTTAATAGATGAAATATTCTTATCTAGTTCATTGTTTAAGTTTTACTTTTATTTTTAAGAAGAGTGTTTTCTTCTTTTAATTCATGGTTTTCATATTAAATGTTATGCATTTTCTTTCTAAATCATTATTGATTTTAATTAAATCTTCTGAGATTGTTTCATTTTTTAATCTAATAATTTCTTATTCTAGTTTTCTTATAGTTTAATTATCATTTTTGCTAAAACATTTATGATTCTTTTTAAGAATTAAAAGTTTTTTTAATGTTTTCTTATATTGCGCATACAGCTTATGAAATTCTTCTTTCCAGTCATGCTCTTCATCATTAGAGTCTGAGTTAGAGTTTACTTTGTTGTCCCCGAGTGCCATGAAGCACGTGTAGGCACCCTCTTTTCCTTCTTCATCTGAATCATCGGATGTCCCATATGGATATTGATCCCAAGCGACAAACACTTTCTTCCTGTGCTTCCTCCATTTTTCCACACTTTTGCCTTTTTGTTTTGTTATTGGGCATTCTTTCTTCACATGCACTGGCTTGCAACCAAAACATATTGGAGATTCATTAAATAATCCATTTTTCTTGGTTTTGATTTTACCTTTTGAAGATCTTTCTGAAACCCTTCATTATGAAATTTAGTTGCTCTTCAACTTCATCTTTCAGCTCCCCTACCCTGAGATGGCTTTGAAAGCAACATATTTCCATGTGTTCATTCGTACACTATAAGGTCACCATGAGGTCTTCCAAGGTGAGCTTAAAAATATCGTTTCCTTCCTCTATAGCTGTTGTCTTCCTCTCCCACTTGGGTGGGAGAATGAGAAATTGATTGGCCTTCGGGAAAAGTTTTGTTTGTTGACGTCATCTTTCAATATATTGGTTCTGATACCACGTGTTGGATCACCTGAGATGGCAAGTAGAACACTAGTGTATGAATAGCATTTATGAAATTTGTAAACTCCTCTAGTAATATCTATCTAAGAATTCAATTTTAGTTACCTAATTGAATCTTAATCAATAATATTACAACATAAAGTGTGCAACAGAAATAGAACGATGTAAGGGACAAATCACAAATACAAGTGTTTATCCTGGTTCATCTAGTACCCCCAGGCTATATCCAGCCCCAAGTCTCACTTAGAGGTAATCCAGTAAATATTTGGATACTGAGTCACCCCATATAGTTTTGATGATTAGCAAACATGTCATATAAATTATGAGTGCGTATATATGAGTTTAAAGCTAATCAAATAGGCACGCAAAGCTATGTGAGTTCAACCAAGGCATAGGAATCAAAGAAGCATGACAATGAGCTCAAAGTGTCAACGATACATCAATAGAATCAAATGTAATTTTATTTTTAAAGTAATTTTTATTCCTTGTCTTACAATGTTAAAACCTTGATTAAAGCTCACATACACATAGAAACACACTAGAAATATTTTTAAAGTTATTTCTAAGTTTTTAGAGCCGTATCAGAATACCTAAAAACTATTCGCGATCAGCTAGTTCTTGAGCAGTGGTCAACTAGTGCTCTCAAAAATTTCTGACAGATTCCAGTAGTCGACCACTATTACCCACCTAGTCGACTAGTCAGCCACTAGTCAACCAGTGGAAGAACTGTGGTCGACTAGTATTTGCCAGCTAGACTACAACGGTCATATTTTTCTAGCCGTTGAACTAGCCTTTAGAGGTGCCTTTTGGTCATCCGGTTAGACCAGAATGTTCTTCTATAAATTGAGAGCTGTTCAAATGTTTTATATATGATTTTAAGGCTATTTTGGAAAGATAAAAAACAAGTTTTAAGATCAAAAGTCTTTAAAAAACCACGCTCCTCTTTGGCCAAGTTTCTCAAAGTTTTTTTATCTTTCATTAGCCAAACCCTTGATCTTCCAAAGCCAAAATTCTATCTTTTGAGATCAAGATTTCTCCTACAGTCACACAACTATATAAGAGCTTCAAACAAGGCTATAGGTAATTGTATCAACTTCTTTATAAGTGAAAATCCTCAAGTGTAAGGTGGTGAGTTGTAAATTCTCTTAGTAAAAGGTAGTTTGTATCCTATTGGAAAGATGTGGTTGTACTATTTGTCTAAATAGTGGAATTAGCCAAGTGGAACTTATGTGCTGGATGTAGGGTAAGATGTACCTGAACCAGGGTGTATCTTTATGGTTGTGCTTGTTCCATTTTTTGTGTTGTGAATTTTTCTTGCTCTATTTTCGTTGCATACTCTTTAGCAAGATTTAATTTTTGTTAATTAAATTTAAATTAGGTAACACTAATTGTAAACTTAGGTAGATTTCCTAAAGGTAATTTTATTATTTTATATACACTATTCACGCATCTCTTTAGTGTCTACTTGCCATCCATATGGATCCAACACTAATCACCTGTTAAAACGAAAGAATTACAAGTACCTCTTCCCCCGATGATTTTTAGAACCACCTCTTCCCCAGGGAATATTTCCAACACCTCATACTTGAGGCTTTTACAACCACCTCTTCCTAAGAGAATTTCCTTCTCACGCCAAAAGTGAGACTATACTTACATGGTTTTTTTGATAAAATTTACTTATAGCCTGAGTTGAAGCTCTTATATATGTGATGTAGTTATAGGAGACTTGATCTCAAATGATGGAATTGAAGCTCTTGGTGATCAAGCAAATGGCCAAAGAGAGATCGAAAGCTTTTGGAAAAATTTCCAAAGAAAGAGGGTTTCTTTTGAAATCTTTTGAGCACAAAAAATATTTATCTCTTTTGAAAATGATCTTAAAATATTATATTAAAAATCTGGACAATTCTTTATTTATAGAAAAAAATTCGGGTCAAGGCAGATGCCAAATCAAAAATGACTACTAAAATCATTCCATTATAAGCCTAATGGCTAGGTCTAGTCGATTAGATTACACTTTCTAGTCGAATAGAAGCATCGCTAACCAACTAGGAAATCACTACTAGTCGACTAGGCAAGGCATGTCATAAAGTTGTTTGCTCTCTGTAAAGTCTAATCGACTAAAGTACACTTGCTAGTCGACTAGCTCATCTACATTGGTAGACTAGATTGACATGCTTATGTGACATGTTTTTCAGTTTGCATGGTCGACTAGGTATCTATCTAGTCAACTGGTTGGTATATAAAACATTGTTTTAGACTTAATTATAACACTTAGGATATATTTTGAAAACTTTTCTAACCATTTTGAAAACATTGGTAAACATTTGAAAATATGTTTAAAGAATTTCCAAGTGTTTGTGAGCTTCAACTAATGCCTTAACATTCTAATCAAGACAAATACAAATTTACATCAAATAAAATATTACGTTAAGCATCTTGATGTAGTCTTGTCTCTTTAAGCTCATTGTCTTGATTTCATCAATTCCTATTCCTTGGTTGAACTCACTTAAGCTTTGAGTACTCTTTGATTTGATTTACGCTTTTATATTGGTACTCATAGATTATTAGATGGCATGTTTTCTTATCATCAAAATACACTTGGGATGACTCAATATCCTAACAGTTTTTGCTTTTGTTAAATTTTGGAGTGGGCTATGAAGATAGCCTAGACTCTCGGGATCGAGAGTACATAAAGTACCATGCAGAATGTTATCAGTCAGATTATTTTACGGTTTTATAGTATAGTAAGACCATTGGCCCAAGTTGTGCTTATAGTTATTTTGTTCAAGACTTTATGTTGTCCTCCTGATGGAGTTGTTATCGAGTATATCTGCTTGTTTGTATATTATGCATATCGGTATTGTTTTCTGGTAACTTGTAGAACCCTCCCTTCGTATGCTTAACACGTGTTGATCTAAAAGGGAAAATGACAATATTTCCTTTTCGGGCAAATACATTGTGGCATGCCTCGCATCATTTCCTTCATAATTGGGAAATGAGGCGTGACATTACCTCTAAGAATGGGGCTCCACTAGCAAGCACCGCAGGGCCCGCGTTTCCTTTCTACAATCTCAACCATAGCAATCGATGCGTACTCCAAAAGGTAAGCAACCAAGTCTAGTGGATGACTCTTGGCCTCAGATCCAGAGCATGATCAACGACAGTGATCCACTTGGTCGGATCACTATTCACAATCGGGCTTGTACCCAACCAAGATGGACTCAAGTCTATCTGACATGCAAAGAAACAAATTATTGACCGATAGAAACCGTCATTAAGGGTGTGTTTGGATTGTAAGAAAATGTACGAAAGAAAAGTGAAATGAAAAAGAAAAAGAAAGAAAAGTGAAATGCAAATGAAATGAGATTCTTTTTCATGTTTGGTTACCAAAGAAAATTTTGAAGAAAGTTGAAAGAAAATAAAGGAAATTTCTTCTATTATGTTATTAATTCAAAACGAAAAAAATTAAGAGGTGTTTTTGCTAAACAATTTAAGAGGTGTATTTGCTAACTTTATAAATAATTTGCTTAAAAAATTTAAGAGGTATTTTAGTCTCATACTAAATTAAAAATTTGTTAGTTGTTCTAAATAATTCAGAAAGTTAGCATATAATTTACGAATTCTAGCAAATAATTCTCAACCCTATAAATATCATGATTCGTAAATAATGTGATATTAAATAGTACATAAATAATTTACAAATTATATGAAAACGTTGGAAATAATTTGCAAGCTATTAGAAAAATTCGTGCATAATGTGCGAATTTTTCAAGCACAACGCAGTACACGAATTATTCGCTAATTTTTTGAAGTTCATGAATAAAAATATTTTAAATATTCATGATTTTCAAAAAAATTCCAAATTATTCACATAATATTTTGAAAAATTCGGTAAAAATTCGCAAATTTTGAATAATTTGCGAATTTTAAATAATTCATGTGTAAAATTTTGGTAATGATTCGTGATTTTTTGACAAATTCATTCATAACTTTTTGAAAAAAATACATGAATTATTCATGAATTCATTAAAAATAGCTAATGATTATATTTGTTAAAAAAACACAAATACATGAATGTGAGAATAGTTATTTTTGCTTTATTCTCCCTCATTTTCCTTGGGTCAAGAGGAGGAAAACTTGAAAGAAAAGTTTTACTATTTATTTTCCACTCTTTTCCTCCATTTTCTTTTTCTTTTCACTTTTCTTTTAATCCAAACAATGAAAAATCATTTTCCTTCTTAATTTCTTTCCTTTTCTTTCCTTTTCCCACTAACCAAACACACCCTAAGAGTCAGGTTTTTATCGATGGAAACCGTCAACGATTGCGCATTTTTATTGACGGTTTTCCATTAGCAACGGTCTTATTTTCGCCGACGAAATCCGGCATCAAACTTTTACATACAACCGCACACTGACGAGATGGCTGATGAATTTTTTTCCTCAGCAATAATTTTCGCTAGCGGTTTTTTAACCTTTGCTATCTGATTTTTCCGTCAACAAAAGACGTTTTTCCTCTAGCTTGTGTTGCTAGCATCATGGGACCAACCCCATCGTCTAATTCCCTCGCCACCGGCCGCATGTATCACTAGGGCGCACGGTTAGAATAATGGGGGTAGGGGTTAAGGAATTTTAGAGAACGACTTTCAAAATTTCCTAGATCTAGTGCATAATTTGTGTTTCCAAATAAACAAAAATCTAACTATCAATTTATTTTCAATTTCACAATTGAAATTTTAAGAAAATAAATTTGCACAACAAAAACATAAATATTGTTGTTAAGGGATTATACCGAGTCGGTTAGTCGGTTGGGATCACAGCTTATCTTATAGATAAGACTGTATCTTATATATCTTATCCGTATACGCTCCTCTACAGGCTATAAATATAGAGCTGGGAGTTCCTCCCCAAATGTTGATTCATAACACGTTATTAGCACGAGCCTAAAAAAATATTCCACACACACTCGATTGTTGCGAAAGCAAAGAAAGGCGAGAGATCCACGTGCACGGCGTCAAGCTTCATCAAACAAGTGTCGTCATTCGCGTATGCTTCGTTCAACCATCGATATATCCGGAGGACGGATATAGAGGTAAAACTCGCAAAAATGTCGTCCTTATCATACGTATGATGGTATTCTCCATAAATCTCGTAAGATCGAAGTGGAATTAGGGCTAATTGTCCAAAAAGATCATGTTTTAAACATGTTTTAATCTGAAAATAATTGGGAAATAGGGGTTTTTACCCTAGCCTCACCGGCGGCCATGTCGCCGGGCCCCCTTCCCGTGCGTTGACGCCGCCTGATTGCCCCCTCCCCCGAGGGGACGCCGCCGTCCCCCACCGAGGGGGGGGGGGGGGCGATTGTCGCCGCAGACCGCCCCCCAAAGGGGAGCGCCGCCCGTCCCCCCTCCCCGAAGGGGGGCACCGCCGTCCCCCCCGAAGGGGTGCCGGTGATTGTCGTCGCAGGTCGTCCCCCCGAAGGGGGGTGCCGCCCTATCCCCCCCGAAGGGGGGCGTCGCCGTTCCCCCCGAACGGGCATGAAGCACGCATGCCAATTCTTAAGCCTTGTGGGCATGAAGCCCGCAGGCAAACTGCGGGCCTCAGGCCTGCAGACCTATTACTCAAAAAAAAATTAGACTGCGGGCCTGACGCCCCAGCCACACTGCGGGCTTCAGGCCCGTAGGCCAGTGTTTTTTTCCAAAAAAATGAGAAAAGGTGGAGGGCTAAAAATAAGCTTTAAAGGCTTTTTGGGCTAAAAATTGATTTAAAAAGGGCATTTGTGGGCCTAAAATTCATGAAAAATCATGATAAATTAGGGGGTATAAGGAGACGTTTGGGGATCAATTGGGGATGATTTAAAAAAGAATATTTCTTCTTTTTATGTAGAACATGTCTAATATTGGGCTCTTTTTCAATCTTTTTGAATAAACCCAACTAGCACAACCTTTGCATTATATGATTCCTGTGTAGGATCATTAATATATGTTTCGCATCATTTTGGCTTATTCTGTGGATAAACTATGCTTGGTTGTGCATATTTTTTTTAAAAACTTAATAATTAGGAAGATCATGCGACCGCTTTGCTGTTAGTCAGCTAACCTAACTGTGTATGACGTTGCCGGTCCAATAATTATTAAGTAATTAAATTGTTTATCCCTTTCTGCGAATATAAATGACTATGATACCTGTGATGAAAATGTCTGCTGAAAATGTTTGATGAGCACAAATTTTTGCATGAATGGCTAATTGCGGTTTTGGATCGGCTGTTTAAGTCCCACATTTTATTTTCCTGCACTTTTCTTTTACTTTTGAGAGAAAATGTAGTGAGGAATTTATGTAAATGTTCAAGACCGAAGACCACTTTTCATGGAGACGAAGGCCACAATTGAAGCTGAAGATCTTATATGAGACCCACGTGGTTTCCAAAGTTGTAATTTCTTTTTAAAAAAAGCTTTCATTTGTGTAATATGGACTGTAATGGACTTTGGACTTTTTATTTATGTGGGACTGGCCGATCCACGTAATTAGCTTTTCATATTAAAATTGCCTCCGCATGAATATGTTATTGTTAAAATTATTAATTCATGCATATTTGTGCTTTGCTAAATAAAATGGCTAAAATCACAAGTGTCGATTTCGAAGTACTGGATGCATCAAGGAGAAACTATCTGAGCTGGCAGCTCGATGTGAAGTTCCATCTGTGGGCTAAGTCCCTCATTTCTGCTGTCACCAAGAATGAAAATGTAAGCGATATAGAAAAGGCAGAAGCCATTATCTATATTCGCCGCCATGTGGACAAGACCCTAAAGGCTGAATACCTTACGGTCGAAGATCCATTTGAGCTGTGGACTGCCCTTGAGGACAGGTATAAACATCAGAAAGATGTTATACTACCAAGGGCACGATACGAGTGCGAGATCCTGAGACTGCAGGACTTTAAGTCTATAGCTGAGTACAACTCAGCTCTTTTTAGCATCACCTCACGCCTGAAGTTGTGTGGTAAAAAGTTCTCAGAAGATCGCATGGTGGAAAAGATGTACACGTCTTTCTATGAGAAAGATGTGATACTTATGCAGCAATACCGTAAACGAAAGTTCACCAAGTATTCTGAGCTGTTGTCATGTTTACTCATGGCCGAACAAAACAGAGAGCTTCTCCTCGCCACTCACAACATACGCCCCCTGGCACTGCCTCCCTCCCAGAAGCCCATAATGCCTCTTCTTCTCGAAAGAAGAGAGACAACAAAAGAAAAGAAAGACCACGGAAAGGGGGACAGAACAAAAGGGCTAGGGGCCAAGTCTAGCAGCGAAGAAATGAAGGAAAGCGCAAGTAAACCTGGCGCAGAAATGACAACAAGAAGAATGATGCACCCCACCTAAAAGGAATTGGGAAGATGAATGTCATAGCTATGGCATGAAAAGCCACTGGCCCAGAGTGTGCCGAACTTCACAGCATCTCCAGGAACTGTATAAAGAAAACAAGAAAAAGAAAGCTAAAACTGTTATGAATCAACTACTGAGGGGAGAGCCCTCAGGTCTATATTTATAGCCAAAGGGGAGAATACAAGTGGGTTTATACAGTTATGGGCCCAAACACTTGGGTTGGCCCAATAGCTCATCCAACCCAGTAAATACTCATTCACAACACTCCCCCTTATCCAGCCATAGTTGTGGACCCTACTCATGAATGCTTCAGGATTCTGAGCCTGTATGGGTCTCACATGGGGTGGATACTTCAGGATCCTGAGTTGGTGAGATTTGCCTCGTTAAAACCTTTGGCTATGGAAAACCCAGTGGGAAAAACCATAGTTAAGGAAAAAGAGTACAAACTCTGCCAAACTCCCCCTGATTTGTACATGTGACTGTGCTCATGAATACTTCTGGATTCTGAGCGTCACAGAGGGGTGGATACTTCGGGATCCAGAGTTGATTTGATTTGCCTCGTTAAAACCTTTGGCTATGGAAAACCCAGTGGGAAAGACCATAGCTAAGGGAAAAGAGTACAAATTCACTCAACTCCCCCTGATCTGTAAAAGCTCTTAGGCTTTCAGATCTCTTAGGCTTATCTCATCACTCCTATTTACAATATTCCGAAAATGTACACAAATTACAAATTTTGTCACCATCAAGCAGCTGCTGAATCCAGAAACTCTGAAGAGGTTGCTAAGTTTCGTCGCCTCTGATGTGGTCTTCAGACTATATGGTTAGCTCCACAGAACCAGCCTCTATCCCAGTCGTCACTGGGATGTGATGTACCACCAGGCGCCCTCAAATACACCATTGGTGTGATTCTGGAATGGTGAGGATCTCGGAATGATAGGATGATGTTGCCTTCATAAGTTGCTTTGCAGATCTGCAGGGGATGGCCATCCCACTGTGGGTACCCGTTCTGTGATTTCTCAGCATATGGACTGGACCTGAAACCTGCATTTGCATAAACATTGGAGGATGCTACTACATTTTGTAAGTCCGAATATTTCGACCCTTGGAGGAAGCGCAGAAGGCTTAACTCAGGTCTAATGGCCCTTTTTAGGTGCCAACTATTCTGGCTAATGAGTTTACTGCAATTGTTATACCGGGACACATGCAGTTAGCCAGGAGTGCATGATTGCACTAAGATAAGGGACTTTAGGACCAGTTATATCATCCCCCTCTTCCAGCGATCGGAAGGGTTCTTTTTGTTCATCCAGTAAGTGTACCACCGTAGGTGTACTTTGGATGACAATGGTCCTTTTAATATCTCCAACGCACTTCTGGGTGTTTGTAACAGGATTCTATGAGCCATGACTTTATATTTGCCTAGGTCTTTTTTATTTCATGTTTAAAAGTCAGGCTTGTACATTTATTTCGGTTTTCTCTTCAAGAGATCCGATGAGATGTTAGTTGTCTACAACTAAGATCTCTAATCCTGTTCTTTGCACAGATGCAAAGACAACCTTCAGTAGGAATCATTGACTTGTCAAGTGATTCTCTTGGTTGTACATTTATTTGTTATACTTATATTTCTTTATTTGAATAGACGTCCCGAAGTCTATTCAGGCATTTTAAGGAAATGTGGAAATTATCTTTACAAGATATCCACGAAGGTATGCCGTCACAACATCCAATAACAGCATATCCAAAATTTTCCTTCGCCAAATCGTAAGGTATTCGCTTTTGAGAACTTAGGGAGACTGATGCATCATTTATGAGACATGCTCATTTGAATTTGTTCGATCCCTAGTTTCAGCGAAATTTTCCTTGGGCTATAGGTTGTACCGTATAGCATACGATTTTGTATTTATTTTTCTTATGTTTGCAATACTCTGTTTTATCCACAGGTTTGACACCTTTTGGTGTCTGGACTTCAGGTCCGAACATTTCACGTTTCGTAAGTGAGTCCAGCTCATCTTTTATTGCCACGTTCCACGTTTGGCCAATCTCTACGTTTGCCTTCTAGCAACGGAGTGTGGAACGATAATTTATAAACGTCATCGCCATTTGCGATGTATATGGCAATATGATACGTGAATACATTGTCGACAATTTATGTTCTATCTGTCCAACACCTCCCAGTACGTACAACATTTACTTAATTTCACTTTTTCCCGGCAATTCCTCTGCAGTGGATTTCGGGAAGGGTGATGGTGTGGACAGGAGCTCATTGTCCTGTGGTAGTATTGTCTTAAGGTCTCCAGGAGTTTCTGTCCTTGGAGCCTGGTGGTCTGCCTCTTTTCTGTTGAGGATCAGCCACTTCTGCTGCTGGTGGATTGCATCCATTCTCGGGGATGTCAATCCTAGCTGGAGTTTTTGCAGCAGGGATGTGTGATCTGACAATCTTCTGGTTGTCAATAAATGATTCCGGTAATTAGTGAACAGTGTTCTCTGTGTGGAAGATCTTCGGGATCTCATCTACACATTGTATTGTTACCGGATCATGGTGGGTCAAACTTTTTGTATCCCACGTTATAATTTTCTTCGCGCCAGATTTTCTAGTATCTCGGCATATTTTTGGGAAACTCGTCTCATCGAAATCACAGTCTTCAAGATGTGCCTTAAATGCGTCCCCCGTTTAGGGTTCTAGGTATCTTATAAGTGAGGGTGAGTCAAACCCTGCATGGATACCTAGGCGACGTTGAGTACTGTTTTGGTCCTCTTTGGTGGTGCAATGGGGATTTAAGACTGCGCGACCGAAGATTCTCAGATGAGAAATGTTCGGTGGCATTCCATATGCAAGTTGCATTGGAGACTCTGACCTCCAGATGGTCTTATTTTCATTTACGATGCAGCATGCAGAGTTTGCATGTCCCCATGCATCCATAGGCAATCGGGATTTAATGGACGTTCAGTCCATTGTAGTCTACTTTCCAGTGACTCTGCCGACCCATTTTGGGTATGAACATGCGGCACTTGTATGTTCATTTTCAATTCCCATTGATTGGCAGTACTCTTGAAAAGACTGGGAGGTATATTTCCCAACATTAACCAGACTTATTTACAACATTTTATTGTCTGGGAAATGTGCCCGCAACATTTTTATTCTCGTGCCAATAGCTTTGGAAAAGCTAAGTTGCGGGTCTTGTAGTAGACATACGTACGAATATTCTGAGGATGCATTTATCAGTACAATGAAGTACCAAAATAGCCCACTAGGGGTGGTGGATTTTATCCACATCTGTCTCCTTGTATTCTTTTTGAGGAAGCGTGGAGATCCTTTTTCAACTTTTCGTGGAGATGGCCTTGTAATTAATCTTCCCTTATATTAAGGGATGCGAGGGAATTTTCCATTCTGAAGAATCTTCTGGTTCTTCAAGTCATACCCATAGGATAAGATGCTGTGCATCATCACAAATCCAGGGTGGCCAAGTCCATCATGCCAGAGTAAAAACTCGGCTGATGTAGGGCACTTCAGGTGCTCCGTTTAATTCTGCTTCCTTTCTCCGAATCTTCGTATGGTAGAGGCCTATAAGGCTCTCAAAACGTTCAAGTGTGGATTTTACTCCTTTTTCTTGAGACGTTGCATACGGTAATTTTTCATTTACATTTGCTGTTTCCAAGTGGGATCCGTTGAAACGGATGTCCTTGAAACTTAAAAAGTTTCTTTTGGAATTCGGAGGGATTAGTGCATCCTTTATTTTTGTGTCGTTTGGGGGCAACAGTGTTGCATTCCCTGGATCTTCAATATAGCCCTGGTATTGGGCTTTGTATTAAAAAAGATCGTACGTGTTTATTGTCTACTAATTATTTATGAGAGCAGTTTCAAAAGATGAAACATAAAGGCACATGCATATTCAGATAGACATATTCATATATTGTCTACTAAAATTTTTCAATCAAAACAGATTGCGTAATACAAAAGCTCTCATAACGTGAGATGTTCTAAACAATTTGCTAAGATAAAAGTAAAGGCTAGTCAAGCATGTCATTATTTTCGAAGTCGTCAGCTGAAAAACTTAACTGTTTCAGCTTTATTTTTCTTGTTCTCTTTATACAAATCCCGGAGATGATGCGGAGTTCGGCACACTCTGGACCAGTGGCCTTTCATGCCACAATTTTGGCACTGGTCTTCCCATTCCCTCTTGGGTGGGGGTATATCATTTCTATTTTTGTTATTTCTGTGCCTCGTGAACTTCCGCTTACTTTCATTATTTCGCTGCTGTTGTTCATGGCCCTTGGCATTTTACTGTTGACCCCCCCTTCTGTGGTCTTTCTTTTCTTTTATTATCTCTCTTCTTTTTGAAAGAAGAGGAATGGTGAGCTTCTGGTAGGGGGGCAGTGCCGGGAGGGCGTATATTGTGAGTGACGAGAAGAAGCTCTCTGTTTTACTCAGCCATGAGTAAACGTGACAGCAGCTCAGAATACTTGGTGAACCTGTGTTCACGGTATTGCTGCATGAGTATCGCATCTTTTTCATGGAAGGACGTATACGTCTTTTCCAGTATGCGATTTTCTGAGACTTTTTCACCACACAACTTCAGGCGTGCGGTGATGATAAAAAGTGCTGAGTTGTACTCAGCAATGGACTTAAAGTCCTGTAGTCTCATGTTCTCCCACTCATATCGTGCCCTTGGGAGTATAACATCTTTCTGATGTTTATACCTGTCCTCAAGGGCAGTCCATAGCTCAAGTGGATCTACGACCGTAAAGTATTCAGCCTTTAAGGTCTTGTCCACATGGCGGCAAATATAGGTGATGGCTTGCGCCTTCTCTATATCGCTAACATTTTCTTTTTCAGTCACAGCAGCGATGAGGGACTTTGCCCGCAGGTGAAACTTTACATCTAGCTGCCAGCTTAGATAGTTTCTACCTGATGCTTCCAGTACTTCGAAATTAACGCTTGCAATATTAGCCATTTATCTAGCAGAGCACAAACATGCATGAATTAATAATTAATTCAGAGAAAACATTTTCATGCGGAGGCAATATTTAACGAAAAACTAAATGTGTGGATCGGCCAGTCCCACAAGAAAGAGTCCAAAAAAGTCCACAGTCCAAATTATACAAATTTGCAGCTTAAAGAAAATGAAAATACAACTTTGGAAACCCAGTGGGTCCCATATGGTATCTCCATCTTCAAGCGTGGCCTCCGTCTCCATGGAAGTTGGTCTTCTTTCTTTGACATTTACATAAATTCCTCACTACAATTTCTCTCAAAAATAAAAGAAAAGTGCGGGAAATAAACTGTGGGACTAAACGGCCGACCCAAAAACCACATTTAGCAATTCATGCAGAAATATTGTGCTCATCAACATTTTCATCAGACATTTTCATCACAGGCATCACAGGCATTTAATATTCGCAGAGATGGATAAATAATTTAAACACTTAATAATTATTGGACCAGTGGGCAACGTCATACACCGTTAGGTTACTAACGACAGAGCGGTCGCAGGATCTTCCTAATTATTAAGTTTTAAATACAATGCACAACCACGCATATAATATCCAACAGAATATACCAGAGATGCAAAGCATGTAAATGTGATTTTTGCAGAAAAAAATCATTACAATGCAAAGGTTGTAAATTGAATGGGTTTAATCAATTAAATTGATCAAGAGCCCAGAATAAACATTTTCTTTGTCAGAGGGAAAAGTTTCCCTCATCATCCCAAAAGCCCCCCCAAGAATCCCCAAAAAGTCCTCGCCTGCCCGATATTTGTCCCGCAATATACCGTGATTTTTCACGAATATTTTGCCCTTAAATCCCCCTTTTTAAATTAATATTTAGGCTAATAAATTGCCTTTTGAGGCGAGTTTATAGCCCTTTGCCTCCCCCAAATTTTTTTTTCAGATAAACCAGCATGCGGGCCTGAAGCCCGCAGTCGACCTATGGGCTTCAGGCCCATAAGCCTCTTTTTTTTTCTCTTTTTTTTTTGAAAATCTGATTGTGCGCCTGAGGCCCGCAGCAGGTCTGTGGGCTTCAGGCCCACAGATTTTTCTGTTTTTTTTAAATCTGTGGGCCTGAAGCCCACAGATCTGCTGTGGGCTTCAGGCCCACAGATCTGGAATAATTTTTTTTTTGAATTCTGTGGGCCTGAAGCCTACAGATCTGCTGTGGGCTTCAGGCCCACAGATCTGGAAATTTTTTTTTGTTTCCCCCTAGGGTTTCATGGGGGGGCCCGGCGCCGCCGCCGCCCCCTGTAGGGGGGGCGGCGTTTGCCGCCCCCTGCAGGGGGGCGCGGCCGCGGAGGCCGCCCCCCTGCAGGGGGGAGCGGCCAGGGCCGCCCCCCTGCAGGGGGCGCGGCGGCGGGGGCCGCCGCCCCCTGCAGGGGCGGCGGCGGGGGCCGCCCCCCCTGCAGGGGGAGGCGGCCAGGGTGGGTGGGGTGGTGTTTTCCGGCGAGGGGGGTTCCGGCGAGGGGTTTGGGGGGGTCCGGTGACGACTAGCCGCCGGAGGGTTCAAAATTGGGTTTTTACCCTAAAAATTGAGTTTTTGGGATGAAAAATCTGTCGTTTTCAAGGCGACGATGAATCCCCATGACGATCTTGCGAGATCTAGGGGAGGGACAATCATACGTATGATTAAAAATATCGTTTTTAGTATTTTTACCTCTATATCCGTCCTCCGGATATAGCGACGGTTGCACGAAGCCCTACGCGGATGACGACCCTTGATGGAGGAAGCCTTGCACCGCGCTCGTGGATCTCCCGTCTCGCCTTCGCCTTTGCAACGAACAGAAAAAATTTTGTGGAAAAGAAAATTTTTAGAGTCGTGCTGATAACGTGTTATGAATCAACTACTGAGGGGAGAGCCCTCAGGTCTATATTTATAGCCAAATGGGAGAATACAAGTGGGTTTATACAGTTATGGGCCCAAACACTTGGGTTGGCCCAATAGCTCATCCAACCCAGTAAATACTCATTCACAACAAAAACAAACCTGGTAACATATGATGCTCCAGTCAAATTTTCAGCTGACGACTTCGAAACTGATAACCTGCTAGATTAGCTTTCTACTTTTATCTTAGCAAATTGTTTAGAACATTTTATGTTATGAGAGCTTTCATATTATGTAATTTTGAATTTGAATGAATAAAATTTATATTCCTAAAATGCAAATATTTTATTCATCTTTATAGATGGATCGCTCTCATGACTGCTTGGAAGACAGTGCTTTGACACATACGATTCTTCAGTATAAGTGCGATTTTCATAGCATTATACCATACAACAGCCCTGTAAATACTATTTCAGGGCCATCGAATATAATTGAAGGTTCTGGGAATGCAACCTTGTTGCTCCCTAAAGGAACGGAAATTAAAATAAAAGATGCACTATTCTCTCCGAACTCCAAACGAAACTTAATAAGCTTCAAGGGTATCTGCTTAAACAGATTCCATTTGGAAACAGCAAATGCAAATGAAAAAGAATTATTGTATGTAATGTCTCAAGAAAATGGAGTAAAATCCATACTTGAACGTTTTGAGAGCCTTTCGTCAGGCATCTACTATACAAAGATTCGGACAGAGGAAGCTAACTTGACGGAGCACCTGAAGTACCCGACATCAGCCAAGTTATTACTTTGGCGTGACAGAATTGGCCACCCTGTATTTGTGATGATGCACCGCATCCTAACACAATCCCATGGGCACAACCTGAAGAACCAGAAGATTCTTCCGAAGGGAGTATTCCCTTGCATCCCCTGCTTCAAGGAAAATTAATAACAAGGTCATCACCACTAAAAGTGGATATTGAGTCTCCAAGCTTCCTCGAAAAAAATACACGGAGACATATGTGGACCTATCCACCCCCTAGTGGGCCCTTTCGGTACTTTATGGTACCGATTGATGCATCTTCAAAACATTCATATGTGTGTCTACTATCAACTCGCAACTTAGCTTTTCCAAAGCTATTGGCACAAATTATAAAGCTGCGGGCGCATTTTCCAGACAACCATATAAAGAAAATACGTCTGGATAATGATGGGGAATTTACCTCCCGGTCATTTCAAGAGTACTGCCAGGCAACGGGAATAGAAATTGAACATCCAGTGCCGCATGTTCATATCCAGAACAGGTTGCCAGGGTCACTGATAAAAAGACTCCAATGGATTGCATGTCCATTGCTAATGAAATCACAGTTGCCGGTTGATGCATGGAGACATGCAATGCTGCATGCTGCATCGTTAATAAAAATAAGACCCTCTGGAGGTCAGAGTCTCTCCCCAATGCAACTTGCATATGGAGGGCCACCGAACATTTCTCATCTGAGAATCTTCGATTGCACAGTCTACATCCCCATTACACCACCACATACGACAAAAATGGGTCCTCAACGTCGCCTAGGTATTTATGTAGTGTTTGACTCACCCTCAATTATAAGATACTTAGAACCCAAACGGGGGATGCATTTAAGGCACGTCTTGAAGACTGTGAATTGGACGAGACCATTTTTCATTTTTCCAAAATGGGCCCAGAAACTGAGAAATCTGGTGCGAAGCACATCTAACGTGGGACACAAAAAGTTTAACCCACTACGATCCGGTAACAAAACAATGTGAAGATGAGATCCTGAAGATCCTCCACATTCAAGACACTGTCCACCGATTGCCGGACTCATTTACTGACAACCAGAAGATTGTCAAATCACACATCCCTGCTGCAAATACTCCAGCTAGGATTGACATCTGATTCGGAGTGATATTTGCATATTTAACCCCCCATTTAGCCCTATTTTGTGCTCATGTAATACTACATTGTTCTCTAAATCATACGTATTTTCTACACATTTATTTATTAGAGAAAACACACTATTTGAGCACAAAACAGCAATTAACGAAGTATTTCTGCACTTTTTATATTTTTCCTAGCATCGTCTCGATCTCACGATTCCAACGACTATTTATTTGTATTTTTCTGAGATCTGTGCTAATTATTGTGATTTATTGAATGCAGAATACCAATTAATTGGAGAAATACGCAAAGAAATACGATTATACGGCCGCTGCCCAATCACCGCTTGACACTTGGCACAATCCTAGCCGCTCCCGCCCAATCCGATGGTACGATCGCGCGGGCGATGAAATATTTTCGTGACCGTTGGATCATCATCCAACGGCCACAACTCAGCTCCGATTCGAAACAAATACGGGCGGCGTGGCCTCCATCGATCCGTTCATTTGAAATCCAACGGCCCGAAGCATCTGTCGACGGAGCGAAGACGCAGCCGAACGACAGCCACGCGATCTCAATCCAACGGCCGACACTCATCCCGCATTCGAACGAAGCGGCCGCGATTTTCGAGCCACATGGCGGAATCCGGAGCGTCGATCTCAACATCCTACGGCCCATATTAATCCGAGTGTATTCGAAAGAGAAGCGGGCAGGCGCGAGCGCGGATCCGAATCCGCAAGTCACGTGTCACCATGGGATTCAATCCCGCCTTTGATGTGCGGTCGACACTTGCGCCGCTCCCGATCTACGGATGAGATTCATTCGGGCGCGTAAATGAAGCGGGTTGTGAACCCGATAGCTTTCTAAACCCGCAATGATTTATATATAAGGTATTTAGGGTTTTTTAAGCGTATTGAAGTAGATGGGGGCGTATTTTGAGCGTATTGGAGGCTCTAGGAGTCGTATTTTCCCCCTGAAAAATTCTGTAAAATTCCAGAGGCTTGTTTTATTATTTTCAGAGAGTTTGAAGTGTTTTCAAGGAGAATTGGTGATATTTTCTTCAACTTCTACCTCGTATTTTAGTGTTTTTCATCGTATTTTGCTATGAATTCAATGTATTTGGCTAAGAAACTTGTTTATTTTTGCATGATGTGTAGCTAAATCTCTGTTGTGCATGGTATGGAGTAGTTAGGTGATATAATTTGCGTTTATTTGGTTGTATTCCTCGTGCTAAACCGTTAAACGTCGCTAAAATTGTAATCTTTGTTCGTAAATCGCCTTTTTCAGATTCCAAAAGAATTGAGTTAGTCGATGATCGCCCCAAAAGGGTGAGTTTTGATCTCCCCAAAAGGGAGTTTCATACCGTAGTTTTGATCTCTCCAAAAGAGAGTTTCATATCGTATTATAACTTTAGCGACGATCTTTTTGAATATTGTGTTTGAACCCCCAAAAGGGCATCTTCCGATGAATTGCTCCCAAAAGGAGAATTCATTGAGTTATATTAGATATTTTCTCGGTGAATTGCTCTCAAAAAGAGAATTCATTGTGATATATTCATCAACCAAATTAATACGAATCGTTGATCCTAACGAACCCATACCATGTGCATACTCTTTATAGGTATTTTCGTACACGAATTTCTTTGTTCGCATTTTTCACGTGTTCACATCACCATCACCGTCATCATTTGTGAAGTGGTTAGTCTCTTTCCGATAGATTTCTATTTGATTTGAATTGTGGTTGCAACAGATTTCTTCCCGTGGATTCGACATCTGGACTCCCAGATTTTACTACTTGTACGGACTCTTGTGCTTGAGAGAGAGCACCTTTTCGGAGCCCACCAACATCCCCGAGAATGGATGTAATCCACCAGCAGTAGAAGTGGCTGCACCTCAACATAAAAGAGGCAGACCACCAGGCTCCAAGGATAAAATCCAAGAAAAAGAAAAATATAGGGGGACCTTGGGACGATACCCCCACAGAGAAAGGAGCTCAAGTCCATACCCTCACCCCTTCCAAAATCCACTGCAGAGGAACTGCCGGGGGAAACTGAAACATCATTAAATTATGTATGTACATGGGATGTGTTGGACAGAAAGAGTACAGTCGTCGACGATGACTTCGCATTTCATATTGATGTCCACGTCGTCAGAAGTGACGATGATTATGATCCACATTCCGTTGCTGAATGCAAACGTAGAAATGATTGGCCAAAGTAGAATTAGGCAATAGAAGATGAGCTGGACTCGTTTCAGAAACGCAAAGTCTTTGGGCAAATAGTCCAGACACCTACTGGTGTCAAACCTGTAGGATACAAATGAGTATTCGTGAGAAAAAGAAATGAAAATAATGAGATCGCACGCTACTAAGCACGGCTTGTAGCACAAGGATTTTTCCAAAGACCGGGTATTGATTATGAGGAAACATACTCCCTGGTCATGGATGCGATCACTTTCCGATTACTGATAAGCTTAACAGCAAAGGAAGGTTTAGATATGCAGCTAACTGCATATCTATACGGTAAACTCGACAAGGAGATATACATGAAACTTCCTGATGGCTTTTCAATGCCTGCTGAATTAAAAGATAGACATCGGGACGTCTACTTTGTTAAGCTCCAAAGATCATTGTATGGTCTTAAACAATCGGGACGGATGTGGTATAATAGACTAAGTGAATTCCTTGAACAACAAGGATTCAACAATAATGAAGTCTGCCCTTGCATCTTCATAAGAGCAAAGGGAAAAAGATTCGTCATAATAGCAGTCTACGTTGACGATCTAAATCTCATTGGATCTCCTGAAGAGATCGTTGAGATATCTGTCAGCCTGACAAAAGAATTCGAAATTAAAGACCTAGGCAAAACGAAATTCTGCCTTGGCTTACAGATTGAATATTTAAAAGACGGAATCGTATTACACCAAACCACATATACGAAGAAAATGTTACAAAGATTTCACATGGACCAATGTCATCCACGTAGTACACATATGGTGGTACGATCTCTGGATGAACATAAAGACCACTTCCGGCCGCTGGAAGAGGGGGAGGATATACTTGGTCCAGAAGTCTCTTATCTGAGTGCTATTGGAGCACTTCTATATCTGGCCAACTGCACGCGTCCCGATATAGCGATCGCAGTAAATTTACTAGCCAGATACAGTGCAGCGCCTACGCAACGCCACTAGACCGGGGTAAAGCACCTTCTGCGCTACCTCCAAGGGTCTATAGATTTGGGACTCTTTTACAAAATGGATTATCCTCCGCACTTGTTGGTTATGCTGATGCGGGTTACAGGTTTGATTCTCACAATGCAAAGTCACAGACTGGGTACGTGTTTACCCATGGTGGGGCAGCCATTTCCTGGAGATCTGTTAAGCAAACCATGACGGCTAGCTCATCCAATCACTCAGAGATCATCGACATCCATGAAGCAAGCAGAGAATGTGTCTGGCTACGGTCAGTTGTAAATCACATCCTGGTGACGACCGGATTGAAGTCTGGGGATCTTGAACCTACTACAATGTTAGAGGACAACGCTGCTTGCATAGCTCAGCTACGATGTGGCTACATCAAAGGCGACAGAACGAAGCATATTTCTTCCAAATTCTTCTGGACGCACGAGCTACAGAGAGATGGAGTGATCGACGTCAGACAAGTACAATCATGTGACAACCTGGCAGACTTGTTCACTAAAGCCCTTCCTACCGCTACCTTTAGGAAGTTTGTACAGAAAATTGGGATGATGCGCCTACGATATCTGAAAGCCTGAGTGCTTGTACAGATTAGGGGGAGTCAGGGAGTGTCTGCACTCTTTTTCCTTAACTATGGTTTTTTCCACGGGGTTTTCCACAGCTAAAGGTTTTAACGAGGCAAACTTCACCGACTCATGATCCTGAAGTATACACCCTATGTGAGACTCCTACTACACTCAGAATCCTGAAGTATGCATAAGCAGAGTCCACACCTATGGCTGGACAGGGGGGGTGTTGTGAAGGGATTATACCGAGTCGGTTAGTCGGTTGGGATCACGGCTTATCTTATAGATAAGACCGTGTCTTATGTATCTTATCTGTATACGCTCCTCTACATGCTATAAATATAAAGCTGGGGGTTACTCCCCAGATGTTGATTCATAACAAATATGAAATTTTAGATCTAATTAATTGCAACATAAGAAATTACTTTTTAGATATATAAAGTTCATACCTTAAAATCAATTAATCACAAATTATATATGATTTTACATCAAGATCAATTTCATCAAAATTAGATCTAAGAACCCTAAAATCAAACTGGTAAAGGAAAAACTCAAAGCACAAAAAATCATAGGCCTAAACCGGGGCTCGAAGATATAAACATGTAATTCCTAATAGATAAGAATGTTAAATATTGAGTGGAAACATTATCTATCAGGAATCTTGGCTTCGTATTGTTATAGTTACGATGAAAATAATCTCCTTCGACATAAAGCAACTCGTGTGAGATGGAGTTTGTTCAAAGCTTAATGACGACAGAGAGAAGAGACCATGTAACTTTAGGTTGCTAGATTTCCTATTATGTGTGTCTTGTAAGAGAGCTAGCCCCCCATATATATATACTAGTCATAACATGTGCCCGCGGGTACGGTTCATTTAAGATTTCCCCTGCGAAATCTTTGTTCACCGAAAAATTATTTTCACAGACAAAATTTAACACAACAATAAATTAGCGTAAAAATATTTAGCGGCACGGACGCCTTCGATGCGGAACAACAAATTTGACGCAGGCGTCTTCGGCACGGAACAACAAATTCGATGTCGAACAACAAACCTTAGGATATTTTTACGCTAATTTGTTATTCTGCTAAATTGTTTTACGCCAAATTTTTTATATTGTTTAATTTAATGGATCACGCTTCTCTACAATCTTTCCCAATGCACTTTTAATTTCAAAGTTTAGGTTCCCAATGCACTTTTCCCATCCAATTTAATCTCCACATTTAGGTTTACAATGCACTTTTCCCACCCAATTTAATCTCCACAGTCTTTCCCAATGCACTTCTAATTTCACAGTTTAGGTTCCCAAGGCATTTTCCCCCCAAATTTAATCTGCACAATCTTTCCCAAGACACTTCTAATTTCAAAGTTTTGGTTTCCAAGACACTTTTGCTATCAAAATTTAAGTTTTTATACTAAAATTTTCACAAAATCCGATCTCAGCCATTGATTTACCATGATCAAATCTCAGCCACTCTTTATCTTGTCCTAGTCAACCCTAAAATTCAAAAAACGTTGTCAAATGTATAATAGATAGATGACATTCAACCTTGACTACTACATAATTAAAATCTACATCTTAAGCATGTATTCCCCCCAAAGAAGAAAGAGAGGTTGAGAAGGGGCCAGAGATACAAGACGACTACTTTGGGGAGATGTCTACAAGATTGTAGAAGCCGGACCCATATCCATCTTTGTTCTTCTCTCTCCCCCTCTCTCTCACATAATTAATCAATAAGATCACATATTTCCATGGTTTGAATGGGACTTCACTAGAATTCAAGAAAACGACAACCACATCCAAAGTACTCGCTGTATGAACACTTCATTGAAAAAGTCCCTGAGACTTCATCGAAACAACTACACCACCAGCTCCTCCTCCTGCAGGCTGGCGCTGGCGTATCCTTTGTTGATGTTCTTTCTGCTTTTTGACTTGATCGTTTTCTATTATGCTTGTGCATATAGCAGCCGCTGTTATTTACGAATCTTTGGCTTGTTATTGTTGGTTGGTTAGCCTGCATCGATTTAGTCTGGGCAGTGGCGTAACTAGGATTTTTTTTTTGTCCTGGGCAAAGCTAAAGTTGATACAAAGAATAATATTTAAAAATACTATTGGCTTTCTACCACTGGTCTCATGTCAAATAGAGGTTATTATGTTGCAATTTCAGTAATAATGGAAGTTTATCACATCTAAGGATGTACTTTTGGGTAATTATGTAACTAATCTTAAAATAATCATATTTATTTTGGATATTGGGTTGGAAATTTTTTTCCCAAAGAACTCATTAGCATACTCATGAGACCATACTAATAATGATAATATTAAGAAATAAAGATGAAAAAGTAATTAATACATACATGTTTTAATAAGATCAAAATATAAACAAAGACATGAAATCTCTATTAAATAATCAAAGAAAGACATTGAAAAACATTATGTATTAAAATAAATACCAATTCAATGCAAAACCCAGTTTTGTTGCGTTAAAAACTAAAATTATGTAAAATATACAAAGGGCATAAACTTGCAAACCACATCCTGCAATTAGATTATTTTCAGGGTCAAATATGTAAATTATTAACCTTACAAGCATCATCCTGCAATTAGAATGTAGCCAGGTTTTAATGTGTAACATTAACCGAAAGTTTTAACAAGAAAAGAGGGAAAATTAACATTCTACAATTAGAATATTTAGAGGATCAAATATGTAAATTATTAACCTTACAAGGCTCATCCTGCAATTAGGATGTTGTGAGGGTTAAATATGTAAAATATTAACCAAAAGTTTAAAAAAGAACGGGGATAAAATTAAAATGTAGTAGCCTCTTGGGCAACATCAAATATGTTTATTAGAATTAATGCTGCCAGGGCTCGAATTGAAAACTTTCAGCTTGTTAAAGGGATAACAAAGGGATGTGATAATCAGCCTTACCCCAACATTATGATGTGCAACTTCAATGAAGTATAATATATAAGCAAATTTTACTTTTTCTTGCCCTGGGCAGCCTAAGGTGGTTACGCCCCTGAGTCTGGGGGTTGATAGTTCCGTACCAAATAAATATTATTATTTAAGTTTTTGTTCGGCGTATTGTCAAAAAATGGTTGGTTGGGCAGAAATTTTTTAGGGTACGAACGATTTTATGGAACGAAAATTTGTCAAGAAGAATTTGGATCTTTATTCATGACTAGTCCTTGGTTCGTTTCCAGCTCATGGAATGATTTTTGTGTTCGCTTAATTTTGATTCATGCCGGCCCACACTTCCATTAAGCCCTTTTTTTGATTGAAATAATCATGTTTATGATTGTTCTTTTTTGATGTTAATGTTGCACTGCAGTGAAGTAAATCAACAAGAAATGCAAAAAGTGCAAACAAATCTTAACGCGACAATTTTTACTCAATGAGCACAACACACGTGCCCGGTGAGTAATAGCTAAAAGAAAGATCTTTTTCAAGGTGGATTGCAATTGAGTAGTACAGATTTGTTTGAAAAAACAGAGAAAAGAAGAAAATAATCAAGACTCTGAGAACGTTTGAACTGCATTGCAAATGGAAAATAGTAATGCAACAAAGGTCACCACCAGTTACAGTTATGAGTAGGTTCTCGGTAAACAAAATCAAACCCCAACAAAATATAGCATACAATCACAAAATTTTTCTATTTGGCACCAACCGTGGATTGGATTCTCTCTCTCTATGGACACAGCCAAACAGCATGTGCTGTCCCCCACTTGCATCAAAAAGCTTCCCCTTGCTGACACAGGCGAATAACTTTCATAGTTGTAAAAAGGAAAGGATGAATTGAGTAATCATTTTCGATCCTCGGATACGCAAACCACAAGCTGTGATTGTGTGTGAGAATAAAAGATCAAAAGCCGAATCAACAAACCACTCACGGTTCCGATCAAAACCAGCAAGGGAAACAAGCAAATATATGTACATGCAACCAACTATAGAAGCAAAGTATACACTTTGCCCATGAGAGAGAGAGGGCGTGCATGAACTAAAAGAACCATTGATCTCAATCATCACTCATGGTTTGATCGCTTTCCCGCCCCACTGGTACAGATGGTGATGTTGCCGGCATCGGAAAGACCGCGGATGGCCCGTCGGCGAGCAAACACACTGCTTTGCTGCCGTCCGCCGGAGATCGCTTGTCCCCTCTTCCTCCTCCGGCCGAGGATTCCTTTCGGTGGCAGTGGCTCCCAGTGCACAAGACCAGACTTGTCGGTTGTAGTAGCAGTAGCCATAAGGAAGCACAGAGGGACCATTCTGACAACACATCTCTATTTTCAGATGAAGGAACAAAGAATGATGGCCGTAAGCTTAATAGAGATAGATCGAGAATTAGATGCTTTGCTTTGCTTTGCTTTTCTATATACTCTGCTTCTTCTCTTCCATATATATATTTTTTTTTTTTGGGGTTTTGGATATTAGCTGAACTTGGTATCAACGCAACACTTGGCGAGGGTGGAGATAAGGGGGGTGCGTGTGGTTGACGTGTCGATTGCTGCGTGCAGTGGCGGTTGAGCACCGCATGCTGCTGTGATTGGATGCAGACTTCGTCCGCCTCAAGGCATCTACACTTTTCTCTGCCTCTTTTATTGTTAACCCTTTTGGAATGATAATTGACATGCTCTCGCTGGAAAAATAAACTTTTGGCCTAATGTTATGTGATGATAATGATTGTTACGAGCATCGACAAAGCTTTCATTATCAACACCAGTTCTAATGCAAATCTCAGGTTGTATGTTCCTCACCTACAACTCCGAAAAGAAAACCACGAGGAAGACACGTGCATCGTGAAATATTCATCAGTTTTACCAGTAGTACATCATGAAATATTCATATCCTGATTTCACACCAACCAACCTGATTTCACACGGTCGATATATTTGGGTCTGAACCAAACAACCAATATCCTACATATTCACAAACGGATTCAGGACAGAAGCAGGTCAATTTGTGTAACCAACATAGTGAACCACAAGGGTAGGTTTTGATTTTTGTAAATGGATTCATGTAATAAGAAGAGAATAATAGGTATCATATGACAATAGAGACATCTCCTCATATACCAAAACACAAAAAGTGAGGTGATACAACAAGTACAAGCCCACTTTACCACCTCATTTTTTGTGTCTTGTATATGAGGAGATGTGTCTCATGTCATATAATACTCATTATTCTCTAATAAGAAATTAAAAAAGAGGTTGGCTTAGAATCTGCTTTCCGACCTGTCCAACCTAATTCAACACACTTAACGTAAGTTGGAAAAAACACAGCCTAATTACAAACTGCCACACACACCCAACCGGCTTACCACCCATTTGAATCTGAAGTTGGCATACAAGAACATATCTGGTAGATTTTATAACACGTATATAGGATACCTGACTTGTGCTGTAGCCATGTAGGATTGGATGCGTGTCGAGATAGCCCTATGTTTTAAGGACAACCTAATAAACGTCTACCTATTTGTACGTAAGTCTACAAGCGGTGGGATAAGGGTAGGGATTTTATACATGTCTATGTAGCCAACTATGGTGAGAGTAAAACATTTATTCCTAAATGATACACTTCTATTTGAGGTATCGTTTTCCATATCAGGGATATATGTTGATAACATAACGGTGTACAAATTGTTACAAACTAAAAAAGAAAAAAGACACTGCATATCTCCTTCGTGTAATTTTGTAAAGACTTCTCATAAATAAATTTTCTTTTGCATTGTCAAATAGTAAATGTCCGCCTCTATTGCTTTGATGAAGTTTTACCCTTCTATCAACTTACTCTATGGGGTAGAGAAAATATTTATCTTTTATCCAGTGATAATTTAGAGATTCAAACTACGTTTATAGGTATATATGTACTTCAGGGAAAGACTATATATTTAATAAAAAGTGGAGAACATACATGTAAGTACATCAAAAAGGTAAAGCGCCCTCACTAAAACATGAAATGCAGATACACTTACTAGACGATGACTAATCAAGTCCAATTCAAGACCATCTCATTAAAGGTAATAAGCTGGTCATGTTGGCTCATAGTTGATAACCACAGGCATTACAACTGAATCCTTGTTAACTCCGTCATGTTACTAAAGTCTTAAGTCTATCTACTTTCTCACAGTAGGCGATGACATAGGCAAAAGCAACAATGACGGGAAAGAAGGAAGAAGATAAACGTCACTTTTCTTTCCCTCTAACATTTTTATTCCTCTCTGTTCTACATATTAGCCTAGCCAGATAATATAATTCCTGGGTGTTATAACCCATGGACTGCTGTCAACTGAGGTGGGTCAACAGGCCAACTTCAAAACATTGGTACATACTTGAAGATGGTGATTTATAACGTATTTTCTCTCTTTTTGGTTCAAAAATGCCTCCCCTTTCGTATTATGTAGTTTGTACAACACACACACTATATTTCTACAAGCTTCCAATACTCTATTAAGCAGACATGCAGGAAACTTATGGTAGGAACTCTCTGGATAACAAAAGCATTCCACTTGCACGATCATAAATTTTGTTATAACACGGCCCAATTGCATTTTCTATATGCCCAAGTCAAATGGGGCATACACCTCTACTCCAAACTCAATCACTAAAACACACAACTAAATAATTCCGCTGTATATACATCTAAATTCTTCAATCGACTAGGATTAGCTAAAAACTATCGCTAATGTATATTAACTGATGTCGGAGTCAACTACAGTTGATATTGAATATGCACAACGATTATCTATTCACAATGTTAGCATTCTAGATAGTAATAAAGTATCACCTGATGAACGAAGCGATATAATATACACATGTAAGTGCGCATGTGTCTGTACCCAATTTATTCAAATACTTAACATTGCCCAAACTGTTTGAGAGGATCTCGAAGAGGACATAACTCTCTCCTCTAGCCAAAGTATTCCCCTAATCGGACTGGTGATAATTGTAAGTTACAAATAAGAGACAAGTGATGAGAGTACTGATGAAGATAACTTACGTGGGGTTATTAACATGCTCCACTCCATGAAACCGTATGATAGTAAGTAGTGGCAATCTGACTCGTACGAAAAAGTGTATAAGTAGATAATTTAACTTGCACTCCCATACCAATGATGTGACGGGGCAATGATAATGTGTCAAAACAAGCATACACTAAAAGGCCGCACAAGACTATAGCAATACACAAACAACATGTGTTTGCCTTTATAGTTTATACAAGTCATAAGTCAGCATAGAAGCATGAGGAAAAAGGTGCACAAAGATGTAACTCATTCATAAGTCAAATACACACCAGCATGTAGCTCACACAATAACATAAATGTGTTGTTTGAATGTGAACTAAGAGTCTCATTCATTTGCTCACTACTGCCATACATAGCATACTTCGTATTTACAATCATTTCAATCATAAACATCCAGTCTATGCAAAGGATGTTTTTTTTTAACTTCATGCATACATTTTTAACAGTAATGGGAGGTAAGACGTACCCCAGTGAAAATATCTGGTTTTCTAGTAAATAACAAGTATCATCTAAACCCCCATATAAGCGATCACTGCATGAATACAAAAGCAGATAAACGATTATAAATAGACATGCAATCATTGTATCATCAAGAGTAAACAAATAACTCACCTCAGTGTAGCAATTTTGATAGACAACAGTCTGGTTTTCTGGATTTACATTCACTTCGCAAAAAATCTTCCCCTGTAAAAAGGAAATAGAACAATGCATTGTTACTCCTTTAACTAATACTGCAGGGTTTAAAACTCAAATCCCAACAACAATGAAGCTGATAATTTCCAATCAATAACATCTGACAGGATCACTAATTAAAACAGAACATGTTGTTTAAACATGTTCACAGCTTTGAATATTAAAATACAAAATGTTTACAATGTTTTAAAAAATGTTAAATATGTAATATGGAAACAAGTTGCAACATTACTCCAGCATTTTTCCCAACCATTGGCAGGCATTTTGCAACACACATTCATTTTAAAAATGTACGTCATCACAAGCTTTCGTAACTGCTTTTTTTCATCCATGTTTTTTCATCTGTGTTTCTCTTGACCATTCTACTCAAATTTCAAATATCCATAGGGAGGCCTGCTCGGATTTTTGCCCCAGATGTTCTTATCTTATGGTATTTAAGGATGTCACGCAGCTATATAGGTTGGTCACTTAAGCAAAGCTCAAGTACTAATCTGCAGTTGTATAGCTAAATCAATCCAATAACATCATGATTTCTAAGGGGGCAACCCATTCAGATTTAACGAAACAATATCAGAATAAAAAGACAGTGAATGAACTTGGGCGGAACTTATAAGCAGCGACATCAAGAAACACTAATGAAGTTTGTGTTTAACATCAGTAACACATCAAATGGGGCAAGCCCACTAGCGATACTCCTCTCTAAGTTACACACCATTTCACGAAGTGAACCGCAACATGATAGTATAATTTCTCATGCGATGAGATATATCATTAGCTACATTCTAACTTATGTTCTATTATACATAGACATACGACTCCACATCATCATCAACTTTAGTGACAATCACAACTGTCCAAGGCAGTATAAGAAGAAGACCACATTACCCTTATGTGCCTTGCAACACAACCCAACACTCGACTGCAATTTAAATTATGAAAAGGAAATCCAAATCAAATAGACCACAATAGTTGGAAGAATAAGAATAAGCTTCGAGTCTTTGACCGTGTTAATTATAACAGTTGGCAACTCATGATCTAAATACCTAATTATTCATGTCTTAGGCTCATGGACCCAATATGGGAAGTCATGTATAACAAATGTGAGGAGAACAACAAGCTCCTCAAGCGGAAACCAACCATGAAACAGTAACAAACATCAACAATGATCTAACCTTTGCTGTAATAATAAAGGATGTCCTTAAGGCTATATACAATCAGAAGCTACACCAATAATTTTGCATTGCTAGAGGTTTATTAGAACGTGTCATGTGCTTAAGTAGCGAAGGCTGAAAGGGCTCAAGTGCTTGTGTGATTTCTGGAACATCAATTTCAGGTGCTACTTAAACACTTTTTGAATGACTAAATCCCTTTGGTTAATAGTAGTTTCAAAGAAGTTCAACATGAACTTATGAGAGTATCTGGGTAAATTGGCAAACGCATATTTAACCATGGTTGGAAAGATATTGCTATATTTAAGATTTTAATATAGAGAGAAAATAAAAACTTTTATTTTGTATGGAAAATTTGGTATCAATACTCCACATGAAAGGGCAATTATCCTGCAAGGAAATAGATGTATCAGATAGAATGACAGTTGATTTGTGTGCCATTTCTTTAAGTGCTAGATAATCTAAGTTCGTGCAGGAATCAAAACCGACATTACATTCATATACACTACACTCATATACATGAATCCATTAAGCGTGCATCGCAATTACACACACCCAGGGACGGATGTACATGGGGACCGGGGGGGGGCACGTGCCCCCCAACCCCCCACCCCCCCCCCCCCCCCCCCGCGCAAAAATTGAGGATGAAATTACTTTTATACCCTTCGTTAAAAAATTATCATGACAAAAAGATATTTATATATAATTATTAAGTAGCACAGTACATGCTATGCTATGTTCGCTAAGTGGTAAGATTGCAAGCTGTCACGCTGGCAACCTGGGTTCGAATCCCATGTTGTGCGTTGCCCCAGCACTTTAAAACGTCAATAAGGATCGTGTTTGGTTCAAATCCCAGGATGTGTGTTGCCCCGTAAATTTTTTGTGTGGTCGTTTTTTGCGTTGCCTCGTAAATTTTTTGCACCCTGAAATACAGAAACCTGGGTGGCTGGGTATTTATTAATTTTTCGTGGTTTTGAAAGGATTCAAAGGAATGGTGCTCTTGGCCTTGGGTGTTGCAGCAAGCGAACAGGTCGGCGTTCTCAAGGACCATGGTAGTTATACAAAGTTAACTTTTTTCCGAAATATATCCGAATCTCTTTCCAAAAAAATTGATCTTTTTTTATTTCTAGATTTTCTGTTATTTGCATGTATGGATAATTGAATCGTGTCTGAAATTTTTTTCATGCACGTCTATTTCGTTTAAAATTTTGGGTAAATTTAATGAACCGGTGTCTCCTTGCTCTTTAACGTGTATGGAATATTTGGAATTGAATTTCTCATGCAATTTTAGGGATCTTCCTCTTCGACTACCAAGACGAAGTACAGAGGCCCGAGCTTTGTTTTGTTTGTTTATCCTATTTGAGCCATCGACTGTCGCCATCTAAGTAAGGCCCAAAGCTTTGTTCTGATGTGTGGCTGTGGCTTAGTTTTGTTTGCTTTGTTAATTTATTTTTCCTGTTTAAGCTTCATTTAGCACTTGACTTTGTTAATTTGTTTTTCCATTATTTGGCATGTTGGCAAATAAACGTCAATAAATTTATTTTGTGAAATAGGTATGCACAGATACTTTAAAAGAACTTTAGAGTCACCAACTCCAACGGGGAGAAATAATGACAACACAAAATCAAGTAGAGAAGTATTTGACCCTAAGTATATTGAGACGACGGGAAAAACGACAACGTGAAATCAAGTAGTGAAGAATTTGACCATATGAAGCTTGAAATGGATCGTAGAAAAAGAGTTCCAATGTCAGATTATCATCTAAATATTCGAGATAATGTACAAATAGCATTTATAGCAAAAAGTCCTTGTCAACCGAACCTTGTTAATTTTTCCTCTACCAAATTTGAGGCAAAAGAAAGACGTTTCAACCATACTTGGTATTATGAATATGCTAATTGGTTAGAGTATAGCAAGACAAAAGATGTGGCATTCTGTCTTTGTTGTTATTTATTTAAACCAAATACTAGAGATCATAGAGGTGGTGATCATTGTGTTGGTTAGAGATTCAGAAATTAGAAAAAGAACGATAAATTTAATTCTCATGTTGGAGGTCATAATAGAGCTCATTACCAAACTTGGAACAAGTTTGAAGCTCTAAGGAATCAGAAATAACATATTGAACACGCTTTCATATCAAACTCGAAGGAAATATCTAATGCGATTGAATGCATCAATTGATTGTGTTCAGTTTCTTTCACGATAAGGACTTGCATTCTGCGATGACAATGAATCTGATAACTCAAGAAATCAAGGTAAGTTTCTTGAGTATTTAAAGTTTCTAGCGCACCATAATGAAGATATAAATTCTGTGACATTAAAAAATGCTCCGCAAAATCTCACATTAACATCACCTAGTATTCAAAAGGATTTGGTTAATGAATCTCGTGATATCTCGATGAAAGAGCAGATGGCTATTGTATTGCATTATCTAAATAAAAAATGTTGTGTGGTAGAGCGTTTTGTGGGTCTTGAACATGTTACAAGTACAATGACTCCCTCACTTAAATATGCAATTGATCGCTTCCTTTCTAGACATGTGTTGAGTATTTCTAGATTGCAGGGTCAAGTTCATGATGGAGCTAGTAATATGCAAGGAGGGTTCAATGGATTAAAAACACTTATTTCAAATGAGAACCCCTAAATTTTTTATATTCATTGTTTTGCTCATCAACTTTAACTTGCTCTTGTAGCGGTAGCCAAAAAACATACTCAAAGTGCAAGTTTATTCCTTACAATCACTAGTGTCATCATTGTTAATGGAGATCCATCTAAATATTGAGATATGCTTCATCAATTACAAGCAGCTAAGATTATTGAAGCTCTTGACAATAACGATATCTCTACTGGAAAAAGCTCAAATCAAGAAACCATGCTTAAGCATTCTTCAGATACACGTTGAAGCTATTATTATGATACTCTACACAGTTGATCTTCTTGAGATAATTGCAAAGTAGGGGTCGAGTTCTGCGCAAAAATTTGAAGCAAATAATTTGTTAGGTGCAATACAATCCTTTGATTTTGTTTTTACTCTCTATTTGATGAAAGCCATGTTAGGAATCACAAATGATTTGTCAGAAATATTACAAAGGAGGGACCAATATATAATAAATGCTACGACTTTGGAGAAAATATGTAAGCAAATGTTACAAATGTGCGAGATGAAGAATGCGAGACATTTTAATATGAAGTTTCTCCTTTTTTGTGAAAAACAAAATTGATGTTCCTAACATGAATGATATGTTTATAGCTCAAGTGAGGTCAATGTGTAAAGTTCAAGAAGTTACGAATGATGCATTCAGCTATTGATATGTAACTTCTTGAGTTAAATGATCATTTCATTGAGACAAATACCAAGCTTCTTCTTTGTATAGCTGGTTTGTGTCCTAATGATTATTTTTCTGTTTATGACAAGCAAAAACTAATCCGTCTTTCTCAATTTTATCCCGGAGACTTTTCTCCTATAAAGCTTTTGAAACTTGAAAATCAACTTAAAGCTTATATATTTGATGGGTGCTCTAATGAGGAGTTTGTTGGACTCAAATGATTCAAAGATCTTGTTAAGACGATGGTCAAGATGAAAAAGGATAAGGTATATTTATTAGTTTATTTACTTATTAAACTTGTTTTGGTTCTTTTAGTAGCTACGGCAACAGTTGATAGAGTATTTTCTGGTATAAATATTGTGAAGAGTCGTTTACGCAATCGAATGTGAGATCAATTGATGAATGACAACTCGACTATGTACATTGAGAATGATATTTTGACAGCATCGACAATGAAGTTGTTATACATCATTTTCAAAACATGATGCCTCGTCGAGTGCACTTGTAATCTGTAAGTTGTTACGACTATCTTGTCTAAGAATGGGCTTGAGTCAATGTAATTTATCATTTTTACTACAATTTTGCGATAAGTAAAAATTATTTCCCGCCAAAAAAAATTGTGCCCCTCCCCCCAACCCGAATTTAATTCCTGAATCCGTGACTGCACACACCATCGAAATTAAGAGCATTGGGGTTCCATTAAAAGCAGAACTTAACCTCATAATGCCGCATTTACCGCAAACACAACATAGAAAGGGACACGACAATGTTATCTCTAAATCATCTACTAACCACCCATATGAACCTAAATTATTATAGAAAAATTCATCCAATTTGGTTGGCTACATTACTGTAATGCCATCAATCATCTGGCTTTCAATGCGAATTGTAATGTGACTTACATCAACAGGAATATCGAGAAAGAACACATGCAGCCCCCCATCGACCTCCGACACTGTGTCGAACGGAATGGAACCCTTGACGACATCCTCAATCAGATAAAAAGCATCGCCAATAACACTAATCCCGTCCAGCTTCAGCTCGGCATCAACATACGACACCCCTCGTGCCCTAACCCTACCCCCATCGGAAGTCACCGACCCTAACCTCTTCCCCCTGTACCCGATCGAAACGACAAGGGATCGATAGTCGAGAGAGAAGAAGTCCCTGTTTCGGATTTTGATCTTGAGGGATAGGGATAGGGAGATCTCCGGGTAGGGGAGGACGGCAACGTGGATGCGGTTGATGCGGAGGCGGGCGACGGAGATCTCGGGGTCGGATGGGAAGAGGAAGAAGAGGGAGATGGCGAGGAGGAGTAGGAGTAAGGATATGGTTAGGAGGGAGGAGGAGGCGAGGGAGGAGCAGCATCGGCAGAGGCGGCGGTGATTCCGGCGGTGGGGGGAAGAGGGGAGGATGATGTAGGAGGGAGGGGGGTCTTGTTGGATGGGGATTCCATAGAATGTAGTGGGCTTTTGGGGGTGGGGAGGGAGAAGGGGCGATTCTTGATTAGGCATTGAGACTCCCATATTTGCTGGATTGATTGGGGGGCCAATGCCGATCTCCGATTCTTTTGCTTCCCCCTCTTGAAAGTTGCAATGCTAGATTTTAGCTGCTTTTAAACATTTTGGACCCTAAGAAGTGTTTCACAAGTTCTGATCAATTGCCATGAATCATTCAGAAAACGAGATTGTGTGATAAATTAAGTTTGTGAGAAGAAGGACAAATTTCCGAAAAAAGGTAAAACTGTTGGAAAATCAAAAGAACGAGTAATCATGTCACAAAGCCATGGTTCTCTGTTTATTCCTAATAGTAGAATATGAAAAGACATGTGATACCAAAGGTCTCCATTAGTAAACTTGATAGTGATTGTTACGACCCAAAGATCGTAGGAATTCAACTCCTGACCAGAACCACTAATATACCACATTGACTCACCCCTTTGCAAACGGGCTACCGGCCCGGAGGTCCGAGTCTACATGGGAATGGGCGCACCTCGCAGCGCCCCCCTCCCGGCCGAGGCGTACAACCGCTCTCGCTCGGCCCGCCAGGGGCAGTACGCTTAGGGAACACCCAGACAGCGCAACCGGGAATACTGACAGAGGCACGTGCATATTCCTCCCTGCCAGCGGTCCACGATCCGCAGCCGAAAAGGTGCGCGGCCAGGCCGAACAACCCACGAACAGGTCGACCCGGCGGGCCCACACGAACCCCGCCGCCGGTGATAGCATTGCCGGACCTTTGATTCATCACACACGACAAACAACCTAGTGTAAGGACACGACTGACACTAGCGCCGCCCGACCATCTGATAAAGCACCCCCTGGCCGCTGCGCCCCCTGACACTTAATGCTTTCGGCCATGACACCCTGACAAAAGTGCCCCTGGCCGTTGCGCCATCTGACAAAAGCGAGACAGACACTCCTGTTCCTGACATCCTCGTCCGAAGCTTCCGCTGACAGCTGGGCCAGCACAGCACATCGAGTCAGCATGCCAGGTCAGCCCAACCTAATCATCTCCCATCAGGTATAAATACCACATCCCTTCTTACGGTGAGGGGGTTGGCAAATTCCCTCCCAATTCCATTATTCACACACGAGAACAAAGGTCGTCCATATCTTTGTTCTCCCACACATAGCTCGTCACGTACGGTCGACACACCCTCAGTCCGACCTGCGTGCCTAGCCCCCGCTTTAAGTCCAGTTACTGACTTAGGCATCGGAGAGACTAAGGGTTGGACCCCCAACCCGGCCTTTCTGACGAGTTGCTCATTGTGCAGGGTAGCTCGCCCCTTGGTCGACGTCCGCCTTCGGCTCCAGCTGCCCGACCCTCCTCCTCCGCGTCCGGCGAGATTTAACTCCGTGGTCTCCCCCCGACGGCAAGTGTAGCCTCTTCACCCCACTAATCACTTGTCAAAAGCCTACCTAAACCCTCTTATCTATATAACCACTGTGCCCTTGGTTCCCCCATAATACAAATTCATTGTACACGAGTTCCACCCCGCAACAATTGGCGCCGTCTGTGGGAACGAAGGGTCACACCCATGTTAGACTCCATGCAGATCACTCGGAACCCTGACCACGGCAAGGATCCCGTGGGTCAAGAGCCACTCTCTCTACCAATCACCCCAGTGACTGACCCCCCTCCGGGAATAGGCGCCGAGACAGTCCAAACCACGGCTCGCGCAATCCAGAAGAACTTTGAGGTCGTTACGCAGGCGATGGGAGGTTGCGCAGCGACGGGAACGGAGGCATCGCCCGGCCCCTCGGAGCCCCCGAACGTGAGACGGAATCTTCACCCTCAGTTCGTGGAGGAGGGGGGAACCCGGGGCTCGCCAAGGAGATTGCGGCCCAGCAGAAGCTATTGGAAGAGGAAATGGAGGTCGCGCGGCTGCGGAGGCGCCAGGAGGAGGCGGCCGCCGCGCAAAGGCATTTGGACGAAGCGGCCGAGACCGCCCGGCGGGCCTACCTGGACGAAGAAACCGCCCGCCACCAGCTCCGCTTCATCATCGCGGAACGCGAAAGGCTACGGAGGGAGAACGAATGCAACCGGGAAATCCCGGAGGTGTCGGCGATGGGCCGGCGGCCCTGGGACGGGCGCGGCCCGCTGTTGGCCAGATCCCCACCGGGAGGAGGGAGTCCGCCTCGTCAGCGCCACTCCCCTGATCGCCTGCACGAGGAAGCCATTTGTCGACAAATACTCTTCCTCGCCGCCGAGCGCGAAAGGCTTCTGCGGGAGAATTAGGAGCAGAGGGAGATCCAGGAGGAGGCGACCGGAGGGCGATGGTACTGAGAGAACCGTAGCCCGCAACCCGTCGAATCCTCAACTCGAGGAAGGAGTCCCTCCAGGCGACCGTCACGCTACTCCCCGGGGCGGGAAGACCGTCGGCAGCCGAGGCGCGACCGGGGCCAGACCCCCGAATGGCGAAGGGGGGACGCGCCCGAGCGCCCTACCTACCCGGAGGAGGTCACGCCGCTGGCACGATGGATCACGTCCGCCCCGAGGCCAGTAAGGTTCAACCCCCCCCCCACCTGGCCACCTACAACAGAAGAGGCGATCCCCTCACGCACGTGCAACAATACCGGGGGGCAATGGAGGCGCAGGATGTGGATGAGGCGTTCCTGTGCCGGCATTTCTCGCAAAGCCTGAGGGACACAGCATTGGATTGGTACTTCGGCCTACCCGCGAGATCCATTGGGAGCTTTGGCGAATTGTCCCACAAGTTCTGCCAAGAGTTTTGGGCCGGGCGGACGAAGAAGAAGCCCTTGGACTATCTCAGCACGATAGTCCAATGAGAATGGGAGACGACGGGTAGATACCTGCGCCGCTTTCAGGATGAGAGACGGGCGGTGGTGACCTGCGGCGACGAGGTACTCATGCTGGCCTTCAAGACGGGCTTGCGGACTCGGAGCCTCCACAAATCCCTGCTCCGAGATCCGCCGGCCGACTATGAGACGCTGGTTGCTATGGCGGAGAGGCATGCGTTGGCCGAAGAGACTCTCGGCACAAAGGCCCTATTTACCCCGGCGAAGCCGCTCCAAGGCGAGCCCAGATCACACCCTCGGCCAAGGCAAGAGGAGGGGCATCGGGGGCGTGACCAGCTGGCCCTACCAAAGCGCGACCCATCGGGGCGACGCCCGCAAGATCGCCCTGGCCCGGCCCGAGAGTTCGCCCCGGTCCAAGGGCCCACCCGAGCCATCCCAAGACAGGAATGCCCCCTGTGGGCCCACTAAACACGGCTCAACGCCCCCATGTTAGAGGTGCTGGCCGCGGCGACGAGGACCGAACTGCTGCCGGAGCCTCCCCGGGGGATGAGGTCGGATCCGGTGAAGCGGGATCTCCGGAAGTACTGCTGGTATCACCGTGACCACGGCCACGATACCAACCATTGCTGCACTCTTAAAAGAGAGATCGAGCGGCTGATCCAGGCGGGCCACTTGGGAGGCTTCGTGGGGGACAGGCAGGCAATACAAGGAGAGAGAGCCCCCCGGGAGGCACGGGGGCCGGAGCCGCCAGCGGACCACGGTCAGGAGGAGCCGCGCCCCCTGGGGCGATCATGCGCATAGAGATGAGAAGCGGGGGGCCGCCCCCAGGTGGGGCCTCGCCCATGATCGCGGAGGCATGTGTCCGACAGGTGATGGTAGCGGACGCCAACAGCAAGCCGAAGCGGAGAAGGACAAACCGACCCCCTATCACCTTCACCGAGGGAGATCAGCGGGAGGTTAGGAGTCAGCGCGATGACGCCCTCGTCGTCGAGGCTCAAATCGGGACGGTCGTCGTCAGCCGGCTCCTGATCGACACCAGAAGCTCCTGCGACATCCTGTTCCTGTCAACAGTCGAGAGGATGGGGTGGAGGCGCGCGGACCTAAGGCCCTGCACGGGCCCCATTGTCGTCTTCACCGGCCATATGATCCCCATGGTGGGGACGATCACCCTGCCGATGACTATGGGGGAGGAACCGAGGGTCGTCACCAGGGGGACACGATTCGTCGTCGTCGACATCGCGTCGGCGTACAACGGAATCATAGGGCGCCCATACATGACGGCCATAGAGGCGCTCCCCAGCCTGCTACACCAGATGATGAAATTCCGGACCCCGCGGGGGGTGGGACTGGTGCGGGGAAACCAGGAAGTGTCTGGAGGCCACGACGAGGGGCCAACCAGGCGCCGGAGCCTGAAGCGGGCCCTGACGGTCCTCATCCCCGACGAAAGGGAGGACTTCTGTGACCAGCGGCCGACCCCGGCCGAGGAGGTCGAAGAGGTACCCATAGCCGTGGAGGCAGGGCCGGTGCAAGCATAAATGAGGCCTAAAGCGAAACAAAATATGAGGCCTGAGTCTTAAGTTTTTGAAACATAATTTAGAATTATTGCTAGAACTTAAAGATAATGTGGGTAGAGATTTTTTTTTTTGCAAACTGCATGGAGGGCTTAAATGCTTTTAGCAGGGAAGGTGACAGAAAATTAAACCTAACACTTGTTACCATCCAGTCAAAAAAACTGATGATAATCCAGTTCTACTGTTACAATGGAAAGAGTTCTGAGATAATAATGTAGCAAGAAAATAACTGTTTTGAGTCTGAAGTTGTCATTTTGCAAAACCCAATCTAACTGAAAGCCATCATCCAACAAGGCAATAACCAATCTAACTGAATTCATACTGAATGACAATATGCAGTTAACTAAATAACTTAAATTCATACTGAATTCATCAAATTGCACAACATTAAGGTAAAAATGCATAAACCCCAAATCAATAACCATAGATTGAAAATCCATCAATTTCATAATTAAAATAGAAAATAAGATCAAAATTTACCGTAGATTGGAGCCGAATCAGTATATTGGAGCGGATTGGAGCGGATTGGAGCCGAATCAGCCAATTGGAGACGGAGGCGGAGGGTCTGACTTCTGAGTTCTGAGAGAGGGAGATAGATCAGTGATGGAAGGCGACTTAAGCGAGTCGATGACGAAGTCACGAAGGTCCGAATCCGACCGTCCAAGGCCGCCGACCGGAGGGAGAGAGACGGAGGGCCGGAGGGGCGGGGGGCGAATCGGTTATCGGCGTCGATGGCGATTGGCGAACTGGCGATTTTGACGATTGATTTGGAGCCGGAGGGAGACTGTAGTAGGAGAGACGTGGAGAGAGAGGGGGGGAGAGAGGGAGGGAGAGATGCCGTGAGAGAACCGTGAAAGTCTGAGAGAGAGCAACGGGCCAACGGCGTTTCGGTTTTGTTTTGGCTAGGGTTTGAGTCATTTGACTTCGCGCCTGCGGTTTGCCGTTTGAGATTCCTCTCTATATCTCTCTCAGTTTTGTGATTTACACGTTCGCATTGGAGATTGGACTTGACCTGAGGCGGGCAAAAATAAATGCTGGTCTTAAAAATGGGCTGAAATTATGTTGGGCTTAAGAATAAAAATAAACAGGAGGCCTCTCAAAATTAGGGGCCTAAGACAACTGCCTAAGTGGGCTTACTATAGAACCGGGCCTGCGTGGAGGAGGAAAGAACCGTCTCCATCGGGACGAAACTCCCGGCCGCCCTAAGGGCGGCCCTCGTCAGCCTGCTCCGGGAAAATGTGGATATATTCGCCTGGTCACCCGCAGACATGCCGGGGGTTGACCCGATGGTGATCTTCCACAAGTTGAACGCGGACCCGGAAGCCCGACCGGTCCGGCAGTAGAAGAGGAGCGCGGGGGGCGAAAAGAAGAGGGCGGCCGAGGAAGAGGTAGAGTGGCTCCTCAAGGCCAAGTTTGTCCGGCCAGTGGACTACCCGGACTGGCTCGCCAACGTCGTTTTGGTGAAGAAGCCTAGTGGAAAATGGCGCATGTGCGTCGACTTCACCGACCTTAACAAGGTGTGCCCGAAGGATAGTTTCCCCCTCCCGCAGATCGACCACTTGGTGGACCAGTCGTCCGGTTACGAGTTGTTAAGCTTTATGGACGCCTTCTCGGGTTACAACTAGATACCGATGGCAGAGGAGGACGAGGAGAAGACGTCCTTCGTCACTGATAGGGGCACCTTCTGTTACACCAAGATGCCCTTTGGACTGAAGAACGCCGGGGCGACCTATCAGCGGATGGTAGACCGAATATTCAGCCCACAGGTCGGACGGAACTTGGAGGTCTACATCGACGACATGCTGGTAAAGAGTAGGAGGGCCCCAGACCACCTCGCCGACTTACAGGAAATGTTCCAAAGGGTTCGCCGATACAACTTAAGACTGAACCCCGCGAAGTGCATCTTCGGCGTGCAATCGGGGAAATTCCTTGGTTTCATGATAACGAAGCGGGGGATCGAGGCGAACCCCGACAAGGTGACAGCCCTCATCAATATGGCGGAACCACGGAAGATCCGGGATTTACAACGATTGAACGGCCGGATCGCCGCTCTGGGGCGATTCCTGTCGAAATCCGCGGAGAAATCAATCCCCTTCTTCAGGGTCTTGCGCACTGTCTTTGGTGAGGCAAAGGACAAAAGGAAGGTGATCCCTTGGGACGACGACTGCGCACGGGCGTTCGCGGAGTTGAGGGCTTACCTACAAAGTCCGTCGCTCCTCGCACGGCCGGAAGAAGGCGAACCCCTAGGGTTGTACTTGGCAACCAATGAAGAGGCCGTTAGTTCTGTCTTAATCAAGGAGGAAGGGGGCGTGCAGCGCCCTGTATATTACGCCAGCCAGATCCTCTGAGAGGCGGAGACTCGCTACAGTCCCATCGAGAGAGCCGCCTACTGCCTGATCACCACGGCTCGAAAGCTTCGACCATACTTCCAGGCCCATCCCATCGCCGTCCACACCGACATGCCCCTCGAGAAAAACCTGAAGAGGTTGGAGCGGTCGGGGAGGATGCTCAACTGGAGTGTCGAGCTCAGCGAGTTCGACATAACATACAAAGCCCAGACGGTGATCAAAGGCCAGGCGTTGGCTGACTTCGTGGTGGAGTGCACTGCAGGGGGCGCCCCGGGGGACCAACCAGAGCCACCATCGGCGACCGGGTCCCCGCAGGGGGGCAGAACCCTCATAGTCCTCCCGGATGGACATGGACGAATTATGAACCATCCACGTCGATGGCTCCGCGACGGGATCCGGGACAGGGGCGGGTATCGTCATTCAAACCCCCGACAGATGCTCGTTGGAATACGCCCTGCGCTTCAACTTCCCGGCAGTCAACAATGTCACGGAATACGAGGCCGCGGTCAACGAGCTGAAGCTCACTAGGGCGGTTGGGGCGACGAACGTGTTGCTCCTTAGCGACTCACGGCTCGTCGTTCAGCAGATCCAAGGAAGCTTCGAGGCCCGAGAAGAAACGATGAAGCGCTACCTTAAGTGCATCCAGATCGAGCTCCGCAAGTTCAAGAGAGCGGACGTCCAGCACCTGCCTCGCTACAACAACCTTCGGGCGGACGCCCTGTCTAAGCTAGCTTCCTCCTCCGCGGCCGAGATCGGGAAGGCCATCTACATCGAAAGCCTACTGACCCCAACCATTGACGAAGAAGAACTAATGTGTGCGGGCAAGGTGACGATGTGGATGACCCCCATTATGAAGACTTGGAGACGGGGGACCTGCCCGAGGAGCGGACGCTGGCTAAAAAGGTGGAGAGATGGGCCCTGTCATTCGTACTCCTCGAAGGAGTGTTGTACCGCCGCCGCCGCGCCAACTTCGACGTCCTGCCCTATCTAAAGTGCTTGGGCCCGGAGCAGGCTGAGCAAGTCATCCGCGAAGTGCATGAAGGCTTCTGCGGAAACCACCATGGCGGTCGCACCATCGCCCATAAAATAATGCGCCAGGGGTACTATTGGCCGGCAATGATCCAGGACGCGGTTCAGTACGGCAAGAGGTGTGAGGCGTGCCAGAAATTCTGCCGACGTACGACTGCACCTCCGGCTAACTTGGTGCCCATTGTGAGCCCGATCCCTTTCGCCAAATGGGGACTCAACATCCTTGGGCCTTTCCCAAAGGCCTCCGGGGGAAGAAAATACATAGTCGTCGCCGTGGAATATTTCACGAAGTGGGTGGAGGCCAAGCCGCTGGCGCGTATCACATGGACAGACATGAAGGGCTTTATCTGGCAATCCATTATATGTCGCTTCGGGATACCCCGCTCGATAGTACAGATAACGGAAGACAGTTCGATTGCGAAGGCTTCCGCGATTTCTGTTCGAGCTGGGGGATCAAGCTCCATTTCGCGTCAGTCGCCCACCCGCAGTGCAACGGAATGGCGGAGGCCGCAAACAAATGCATCCTGAATCCTATGAAGAAAAAGGTGGACGCCGCCCTTGGGGCATGGGTCAACGAACTACCGGGAATCCTATGGTCCTATCGCACCACCCACAAGGCCTCTGTAGGATCTAAATAAGGCCTAGAGGGGGGGTGAATAGGCCTTTGACCAAATTATCGCAAGATAAAAATTAAGCCTAGTTTACAGCATGCAGTTTAGGAATTGGACAATCAAAGCATTCACAGAAGACACAGAATTTAACGTGGTTCGGTCCCCATGACCTACGTCCACCCCAATGAGCAATCACTTATACTGTTTCTTTAAGAAGTTACAATCTCCCTTAGATTGGTGCACCAACACCAACCTGTCAGACCAACTCAAGCTCACCAAAGCCAAAAAGAAACATACAAGTATCACTCCCCAACCCAACTTGCCCCAACAAGTTTGGTTCCCAAAGTCCCAAATAGCGGAAGAAATTATATTACAAAAATGCTGATCAAAACATTAATAACTTCACAAATAAATAAGATCAAGAGTTTAGAAAGCTCATTTGTGAAGATCTCTCTGGTTGTCATCTTTCAGCACATCAGTAGCTTTGCAACGCTTCTTACGGAATGATGATCGGATGTCAGTAGAAGAAGTAGTCGCTGTCCCCGTGGAAGTAGTCGGTAGAAGTTCCTCACTCAAAGTGATCTCATTTTCTGCACAGGAGGAACTAGCTGCTCAACTTGCTATCACTGCGTCGGGGATGAAGTCACGGTCGCAACGCTTCTTACAGAACTCAATTTGGATCTCTAGAACTCCACTTATTGATGAAAATGTGAAGAGATGTACATTGGTATATATAGGATTGAGTTAACGGGTCTGTGCACTGTGCGAAGGGATCCGATAAAGCGACGGCTTAGCGGGTTTAAAGCGCTGGGACCCGCACCCGCAAAACACGCGTTGTCGGCAACCGTTCGATCGCAGATCAACGGTCGAGATTGAGCCACGTCGACGCGGATCCGCTACGTTCAGCGCCCGCCTCAGCTGACCCGGACCCACGAGCCGCCCGCCAGCGCTGACTCGAAGTCGGCAGCGTTTGGACCGCTGGATGGCGATCCGACGGCGGTGATTGTGCCACGTCGCCACGTGGCTGACTCAGCGGCGCCCGCCATCTGCGAATCGTGGGCGTGGTTGGTGGTCGTTGGATCGAGATCGGGCGGTGGACAAGCGGCCACGTCGCCCCGCTTCGATCGACCGTCAGATGCGAAATGAACGGCCAGGATTGCGCCACGTCGACCGTATGGGCTGCGAAGAAGCTGTATCTTTGAACAGTGCCGTATCTCTAATTTCCAGTGTATTTCAGACGTATTCTTGAGTATTTTGGCACCAAATAAATCCCAAAAATTCTGAAAAAATTCTCAAAAATCCCAGAGCCCCATATATTCATGTTAGAATTGTTTCACCTCATTTCTCCACTTGTAGAAAAAGTTTCTTCTTTGTATACTCTGTATTTTCTCGTATTTCCCCGTATTTTGACTTCAAACAATCTCCATAAATCCTGAGAAAATTTCCATGATGTTTATAGCCTATGTTTAACTTTAGGGTAGAGTTTCATAGCTATACTCTCTTGTTTGAGCAGCTTGTGTAATTCCAAATGAAGTTTCAGCTCCGTATTTCAACGTACTTGAGTACGTTCATGTGTAACCTGAGCAATCATGACTATAGGGACCTGTGATACACTCAACAAACATATTAGAATAGTTCAGTAGGGTTTGTTATCATCAAACATAGGTTAGGATGCTGTTTCCAACAATCTCCCCCTTTTGATGAGAACAAACCAGGCATTAAGATTACATCAAAAATGTGTGAAGTGTGTGAGTGTATGAAGCATGAATATGAGCATGAATGGCAAAATGATATGCTCCCCCTATTGACATGCTCCCCCTATTGACATGCTCCCCCTATCTCTGACATGCTCAATCTTAATATTTCTCTCCCCCTTTGTTTTCATCAAAAAATGTATGAAATAACATATGAGGAATGGAAAATTGAACATTATAAACCAAAACAAAAGGCAATACATCGTTTGACCACAATGAATAAATAAGCAATAATCACTAAGTCATAACTACCATAATTCATCTCCGTGCTCAAGTGTGATGATCAAATGTTTAGTACATATGGAGAGGTAATAAGGAAGACATCCTGTCATAACCATCTTTTCCACTGAATATATGAACATCAAAGATTGAGTTTCCCCTTCTCATGTAATATGAGTTCAAGTTACCAATTCCAAACATGACCGAGAAGGATTTTTAAATGTGAAATGGCAGTGCTTGACGGACTTAACACCAACGCTAAAAAATGACATTTATAGCATAAGTTGGATGTCCAAGGGTAGTATCAAGGACATGGATCGTATCCATTTTTCATACGAAGCTCTGTGTATATATTTTGAAGACACTCGTCTTGCTATTCTTTTTATACACGTCTATTTTGATGAGAGCTTTTCTTTTTACCCATGCCTTGAAACATCATATCCCATTAAAACATAAATTAGTCCACCAACAACCACTTTTCTTATTCAATATTTCAAATCCATATCAAAAAACATATTGATCTGTGTAAGTGGATTGGATGATGAAAAACGTTAGTTACTCATTAATGAATATGACCTAATTAAGCATGTAGTCTTTGAATGCAAGCATTGTTAAGAATATAATATTCAAAATCCATAAGACATATGTTTTGCATTTAAAGTTGTTTCTGATGAAAAAAATGCAAAAGGAGGAGATAGACAATTCACTTTCCCTTTCTGTTTATATTTTTCTTTTTCATTTTTTTTCATTTTTCTTTTTCATTTTTTTTATTTTTCTTTTTGTAGCACACCACACAAAAACAATAAAAGCACACCAAATAATATTTTCACTCTAAATATAATCAATAATGCCCAGTTCTAGACGTAGACGACAAAAACGATCTTCTGGCAAAGGTTTTGTAAAGATATCTGCCAACTGAGAATCAGTAGAAATATATTCAATGGATACATCCTCTTTTGCCAAATGATCTCTAAGAAACTGATGTCTTACATCTATGTGTTTTGTCCGAGAGTGATGAACAGGATTATTAGAAAGATCTATAGCACTCTTACTATCACATCGTAATGGAACTTTTCTAAGATCCAAGCCGTAGTCAGACAGGGTTTGCATCATCCAAAGTACTTGGGCACAGCAACTGCCAAGGGCAATATACTCAGCTTCAGTAGTGGACAAAGCAACACTGTTCTGCTTACGACTAGACCAAGAAACCAATGAATGTCCTAGCATAAAACATGTTCCACTAGTGCTCTTTCTATCAATCATACTACCAGCATAATCAGCATCAGCATAGCCAACCAAATTAAGATTACCACAAGAGGGATACCATAGTCCAAGTGTAGGAGTGTGAATAAGATATCGAAAAATCCTCTTAATGGCTATCAAATGTGATTCTTTTGGACAGGCTTGAAATCGTGCACACAAACAGACAGAAAACATGATGTCTGGTCTAGATGCAGTTAAATAGAGTAAGGACCCAATCATACCTCGATAAAGCTTTTGGTCCACATTTATACCTTTGTCATCCTTTTCAAGCTTCGTCGTCGGACTCATTGGAGTTCGCATTGGCTTTGCATTTTCCATCCCAAATTTCTTCAACAGTTCTTTTATGTACTTGGTTTGTGAAACATATATGCCATCTCCAGTTTGTCTTACTTGAAAGCCCAAAAAGTATTTCAACTCTCCGACCAGACTCATCTCAAATTGATCCTGCATAACCTTTTCAAACTTTTGGCATAAAAGATCATTAGTAGCACCGTAAATAATATCGTCCACATAAATCTGAACAATAAGAAAATGATCCTGTTCATGCAAGATAAACAAAGTGTTCTCTGCACTACCCTTTTTAAAGTTATTTTCCAAAAGATATGAACTGAGACGGTCGTACCAAGCTCTGGGAGCTTGCTTCAGACCATACAAAGCCTTTTGCAACTTGTAAACGTGATTTGGAAAACTATGACTTTCAAAACCAGGGGGTTGTTCAACAAAAACATTTTCTTTCAAATAACCATTTAAAAATGCACTTTTCACATCCATTTGCTTCAATTTAAAACCTTTGAAACTTGCAAAAGCCAGTAATATTCTAATGGCTTCTAATCTAGCAACGGGTGCAAAAGTTTCATCACAATCAATTCCCTCAATCTGGTTATATCCTTTGGCCACTAATCTTGCCTTATTTCTGATTACATTTCCAGATTCATCAAGTTTGTTTTTGAAAATCCATTTAGTGCCAACAATTGGGTAATTATCAGGTCGGGGCACTAATGTCCAAACATTATTTCTATCAAACTGATTAATCTCATCATGCATGGCCATAACCCAACTTTCATCAGTTAAAGCGATTTCAACGTTCTTAGGTTCAATTTCAGAAATGAGGTCACCATGAATGCATAAGGCACACAAGTTATTGAAAGTGGATCGAGTGCGTATACCTTCCGTAGGAGTCCCCATGATCAGCTCAGGTGGATGATGTGGATTGAACCTGAGCTCTCCTCTTTCCAGTCTATGTCCTTGTGTTACTTCTGGTTCAGCTTCCTTTTGGCCTTCAGATGGTTCAGCTATGTTTTCAGGCTCTGTAGTTTCCTTGTCTGCATCTTCAGTTTCCCTGCAATTTAAAAGATCTATTTCAGCTTCATCAAATTTCACATTAATTGACTCAACAACAGTTAAGGTTCGTTTATTGTAGATCCTGTATGCTTTGCTCCTTGATGAATATCCTACGAACACTCCTTCGTCTGATTTGGATTCAAATGTCCCCAGCTGATCTCCTGTGTTTAAAATGAAACACCTGCATCCAAATACTCTGAAATATGAAATGTTAGGAGTCTTGCCATGCCACAGTTCATAGGATGTTTTGTTCATTAAAGGTCTAAGCATAACCCTGTTGCAGACATAGCAGGCTGTATTCACTGATTCGGCCCAAAAATACATAGGAAGAGAATAATCATTAAGCATGCTTCTTGCCATCTCTTTTAAAGTTCGATTCTTTCTTTCGACCACCCCGTTTTGTTGAGGTGTTCTAGGAGAAGAAAATTCATGTAAGATCCCTTTTTCCAAACAGAAGTTTTCAAAAACAGAGTTTTCAAATTCACCACCGTGATCACTTCTAATTTTCATAATTGAAAGATTTTTCTCATTTGAAACTTGATTACAAAAATTTTGGAAATTTTCAAAGGAATCCGATTTCTTGGCTAAGAAGTAAACCCATGTATATCTAGAAAAATCATCGATCAAAACAAAACAAAATCTCTTTCCATTGAGGCTAGCAACATCGATAGGCCCAAACAAATCCATATGAATCAATTCTAGGACTCGTGAAGTGGTAACTTCCCGAATTCCCGTAAAAGTGGATCTAGTTTGCTTACCTTTTGTGCATGCAACACACAACTTACCATTCTCGTACTGTTGATGTGGCAAGCCTCGGACCAGGTTTTTATTCTCCAGCTTATGTAGCAACTTCATGCTGGCATGTGATAGTCTCCGGTGCCATAGTATAGCCTCCTCCTCCCTGCCAATCAAACATTTAGCAATTGTCATTTCTTCAATTATTATTGTATAAACATTATTTTTCCTATTGGCTATGAAGAGGGTATTACCTGTGACCGAGTCATAAATTTTACAAATTTTCTCATCAAAAAGTACTTTCATACCTTTGTCACAGAGTTGGCTTATGGAGATGAGGTTGTGTTTGAGATTTTCAACCCAGAGGACGTCAGAAATTTTAAAAGTATTGTTGCCAACAATACCTTTACCCATTACCTTGCACTTGCCGTTGTCCCCTAATGTAACACTTCCTCCTTCTTGCTTCACGAGGCTAAGGAACTTGTCGCTGTTCCCTGTCATGTGTCTTGAGCAGCCTGAATCCAAATACCACTCACACAGTTGTTCCTTAGCCACGCTGAGTCCCTACACATAAGAAGAACAAGGTATGTGTGACCTGGGTAGCCAAATAGGTCCACAATGGTTAGTCATAGTACCTTTCGGAACCCATACTTGTTTGAACTTCATGTTTTGGTTCTTATAACAACAATTTCTATATAAATGCTCAAAAGAACCACAGGTATAACATTTGGCGTTCCGTTTCTTTTTCTTGATGTAATGATTTTTCTTTATCATGTTTTCATTATAAACATTTCCAAATCCTAGTCCTTGTTTATCGTTTTTGATTGACTGATATCCAAGAATGATGTCTAGTGATTTCCTTCCTACACCAAATTTTCTGATACTCAGTTCTAAATCAGAGACTTTGGATTTCAAAAAGATGTTTTCATTTACAAGCATGACACTTTTATTTATAAAACTCTTTCTAACATTATCTTCATTTTTAGCGAGAGTTTCTATTCGTTTATTTAGGCCAACAATCTTTTCATTACCATTCTTAATTTCTAGCTTTAATGAAGCACAAGTCTGACAAGGTATAGCTTCAGTAATACTAGACTTTCCTTTGAGTTTTTCAATGCTAATTTTGAGCGATGCAATTTCATTTTTCAATTTTATTTCATTTTGCAAAACATTATAATTTTCCTGCTGTAGTTGGAAATTCATTTCTTTATAATTTTCTATAGAGGATTCAAGAGAAGTAATTTCTGAATTCATGTTTTCACAAATGTTCATTAATTCTGGTAAAGAAAATTCATCTCTTACCTTGTTCGTGTCGCTTTCACCTATTAGGCAAAGTGATGATTGCGCTACCTCGTCTTGTGGTTCGTCTTCATCGTCATCATCCCATGTTACCGCAAATGATTTCCCTTTGGCTTCGGATGACGCGTTCTTTGTTGGACAGTTTTTCATGAAATGTCCAAATTTCTTGCAGTTGAAACATTGAACACTTTTAGTAGTATTCTGTTCAGATGAGGAATTCAAAGGATTAAACTTATTAAAACGATTGAACCTTTTTGCCATTTCAGATTTTCCGGCAGGAGTTCTGATGAAGCGTCGGAATCCTCTGACCATCAGTGCATGTTCCTCGTCGAGATCTTCTTTGTCACTTTCTTCGGCTTTGAGAGCGATGGTCTTTAAAGGTTTAGCCTCACCTTTTTCTCTTGTCTCGACAGTTTTGAGTTCCAGCTCATGGGATAACAGATTCCCAATCAGATCATCCAGCTTCAGCTTAGTGAGATCTCTAGCTTCTTGGATGGCCGTCACTTTAGGTCGGAAGGAACTAGGAAGCGCTCTTAGGATTTTCCGAATGAGGTCGATGCTGTCGTAAGACTTTCCCAAGGCTTTTGAGTTGTATACGATGTCGGTGAAGCGAGTGTACATGTCCTTGATGGATTCTCCTGGTAGCATGTGGAAACCATCGTACTCTGAGCTCAGCAGCGCTAATCTGGACTCCTTCACCTGAGAGGTTCCTTCGTGAGCGACTTCGAGAGTGTTCCAGATTTCCTGCGCAGTAAGACAATGAGATATACGGTTAAACTCAGTTCTGTCAAGTGCACAGATAATTGCATTCATAGCTTTACCATTCAGAGCATAAAGTTTATTATCGTTATCATCCCATTTATCTTCTGGTTTTGGTACATCAATATCTTCAATTTTGATTGTAGGTGGGTGATAGCCTTTAGCAACAATTTTCCAAATTTCAAGATCTGAAGAGACTAAGAAAATTTTCATCCTAGCTTTCCAGTAAGCAAAATCAGTCCCATTAAATTTGGGTGGTCTAACTGTAGACTGTCCTTCAGCAAATGCTGAATCATATGTATTCATTATGAACTAGACTCAAATGGCCAGGTCTGGAGCTCTGATACCACTTGTAGGATCTAAATAAGGCCTAGAGGGGGGGTGAATAGGCCTTTGACCAAATTATCGCAAGATAAAAATTAAGCCTAGTTTACAGCATGCAGTTTAGGAATTGGACAATCAAAGCATTCACAGAAGACACAGAATTTAACGTGGTTCGGTCCCCATGACCTACGTCCACCCCAATGAGCAATCACTTATACTGTTTCTTTAAGAAGTTACAATCTCCCTTAGATTGGTGCACCAACACCAACCTGTCAGACCAACTCAAGCTCACCAAAGCCAAAAAGAAACATACAAGTATCACTCCCCAACCCAACTTGCCCCAACAAGTTTGGTTCCCAAAGTCCCAAATAGCGGAAGAAATTATATTACAGAAATGCTGATCAAAACATTAATAACTTCACAAATAAATAAGATCAAGAGTTTAGAAAGCTCATTTGTGAAGATCTCTCTGGTTGTCGTCTTTCAGCACATCAGTAGCTTTGCAACGCTTCTTACGGAATGATGATCGGATGTCAGTAGAAGAAGTAGTCGCTGTCCCCGTGGAAGTAGTCGGTAGAAGTTCCTCACTCAAAGTGATCTCATTTTCTGCACAGGAGGAACTAGCTGCTCAACTTGCTATCACTGCGTCGGGGATGAAGTCACGGTCGCAACGCTTCTTACAGAACTCAATTTGGATCTCTAGAACTCCACTTATTGATGAAAATGTGAAGAGATGTACATTGGTATATATAGGATTGAGTTAACGGGTCTGTGCACTGTGCGAAGGGATCCGATAAAGCGACGGCTTAGCGGGTTTAAAGCGCTGGGACCCGCACCCGCAAAACACGCGTTGTCGGCAACCGTTCGATCGCAGATCAACGGTCGAGATTGAGCCACGTCGACGCGGATCCGCTGCGTTCAGCGCCCGCCTCAGCTGACCCGGACCCACGAGCCGCCCGCCAGCGCTGACTCGAAGTCGGCAGCGTTTGGACCGCTGGATGGCGATCCGACGGCGGTGATTGTGCCACGTCGCCACGTGGCTGACTCAGCGGCGCCCGCCATCTGCGAATCGTGGGCGTGGTTGGTGGCCGTTGGATCGAGATCGGGCGGTGGACAAGCGGCCACGTCGCCCCGCTTCGATCGACCGTCAGATGCGAAATGAACGGCCAGGATTGCGCCACGTCGACCGTATGGGCTGCGAAGAAGCTGTATCTTTGAACAGTGCCGTATCTCTAATTTCCAGTGTATTTCAGACGTATTCTTGAGTATTTTGGCACCAAATAAATCCCAAAAATTCTGAAAAAATTCTCAAAAATCCCAGAGCCCCATATATTCATGTTAGAATTGTTTCACCTCATTTCTCCACTTGTAGAAAAAGTTTCTTCTTTGTATACTCTGTATTTTCTCGTATTTCCCCGTATTTTGACTTCAAACAATCTCCATAAATCCTGAGAAAATTTCCATGATGTTTATAGCCTATGTTTAACTCTAGGGTAGAGTTTCATAGCTATACTCTCTTGTTTGAGCAGCTTGTGTAATTCCAAATGAAGTTTCAGCTCCGTATTTCAACGTACTTGAGTACGTTCATGTGTAACCTGAGCAATCATGACTATAGGGACCTGTGATACACTCAACAAACATATTAAAATAGTTCAGTAGGTTTTGTTATCATCAAACATAGGTTAGGATGCTGTTTCCAACAGCCTCGACCGGAGAAAGCCCGTTCATGCTGGCATACGGATCGGAGGCGGTCGTTCCCGTGGAAATTGGAGAAGAGACGCTCCGGTTAAAACTCTTCGACGAGGATATTAATGGGGAGGGGCTCGGCCTCAGTCTCGAAGTGGTGGACGAGATAAGAGACCGAGCCCTGACGAACCTCGTTAGGCACAGCCAGAGGATGGCACGACACTACGACTCTCGGGTGAAGAAGCGGACTTTCAGGATCGGCGACTTGGTCCTCAGAGACGCCACCTTCAGACCCGAGACCGACCTCCGGGGGAAGCTGGCCGCCAAATGGGAAGGGCCCTACGAGGTCATCGATATCATCGGACCGGCTACGTACATCTTGGCAACCCCAGACGGCAGTGAGCTAGCCCACCCTTGGAATGCGAAGCACCTGCTAAGGTTCTACCAATAGTTTTTAGTTTTTCTTTTATATATACAAGATACACGTCTACCCACTTTCCCAAACTTTGTTGTTTCCACATGAGTGTTTAAGCGCCAAACCTCCGAACCTCTGGGGCAGTGCCGACCCTCGCCACCCAAACCAGAGAAGGGCACGGGCCGGGCTACGCGCCCGCTCTCCCCCTAGACCTCTGGGGCAGGGCCAACCCTCGCCACCCAAACCAGAGAAGGGCATGGGCCGGGCTACGCGCCCGCTCCCCCCTCCAGACCTCTAGGGCAGGGCCAACCCTCGCCACCCAAACCAGAGAAGGGCACGGGCCGGGCTACGCGCCTGCTCCCCCCCTCGAGACCTCTGGGGCAGGGCCAACCCTTGTCACCCAAACCAGAGAAGGGCACGGGCCGGGCTACGCGCTCGCTCCCCCCCTCCAGACCTCTGGGGCAGGGCCAACCCTCGCCACCCAAACCAGAGAAGGGCACGGGCCGGGCTACGCGCCCGCTCCCCCCCTCGAGACCTCTGGGGCAGGGCCAACCCTCGCCATCCAACCCAGAGAAGGGCACGGGCCGGGCTACGTGCCCGCTCCCCCCTCGAGACCTCTGGGGCAGGGCCAACCCTCGCCACCCAAACCAGAGAAGGGCTTGGACCGGGCTATGCGCCCGCTCCCCCCTCCAGACCTATGGGGCAGGGCCAACCCTCGACACCCCAAACCAGAGAAGGGCACGGGCCGGGCTACGCGCCCGCTCCTCCCATCCAGACCTCTGGGGCAGGGCCAACCCTCGCCACCCAAACCAGAAAAGGGCACGGGCCTGGCTACGTGCCCGCTCCCCCCTCCAGACCTCTGGGGCAGGGCCAACCCTCGCCACCCAAACCAGAGAGGGGCACGGGCCGGGCTACGCGCCCGCTCCCCCCCTCCAGACCTCTGGGGCAGGGCCAACCCTCGCCACCCAAACCAGAGAGGGGCACGGGCCGGGCTACGCACCCGCTCCCCCCCTCCAGACCTCTAGGGCAGGGCCAACCCTCGCTACCCAAACCAGAGAAGGGCACGGGCCGGGCTACGCACCCGCTCCCCCCCTCCAGACATCTGGGGCAGGGCCAACCCTCGCCACCCAAACCAGAAAAGGGCACGGGTCGGGCTACGCGCCCGCTCCCCCCTCCAGACCTCTGGGGCAGGGCCAACCCTCGCCACCCAAACCAGAGAAGGGCACGGACCGGGCTACGCGCTCGCTCCACCCTCGAGACCTCTGGGGCAGGGCCAACCCTCGCCACCCAAACCAGAGAAGGGCACGGACCGGGCTACGCGCCCGCTCCCCCCCTCGAGACCTCTGGGACAGGGCCAACCCTCGCCACCCAAACCAGAGAAGGGCACGAGCTGGGCTACGCGTCCGCTCCCCCCTCCAAACCTCTGGGGCAGGGCCAACCCTCGCCACCCAAACCAGAGAAGGGCACGGGCCAGGCTACGCGCCCACTCCCCCCTCCAGACCTCTGGGGCAGGGCCAACCCTCGCCACCCAAACTAGAGAAGGGCACGGGCCGGGCTACGCGCCCGCTCCCCCCTCTAGACCTCTGGGGCAGGGCCAACCCTCGCCACCCAAACCAGAGAAGGGCACGGACCGGGCTACGCGCCTGCTCCCCCCCTCCAGACCTCTGGGGCAGGGCCAACCCTCGCCATCCAAACCAGAGAAGGGCACGGGCCGGGCTACGCGCCCGCTCCCCCCTCCAGACCTCTGGGGCAGGGCCAACCCTCGCCACCCAAACCAGAGAAGGGCACGGGCCGGGCTACGCGCCCGCTCCCCCCCTCCAGACCTCTGAGGCAGGGCCAACCCTCGCCACCCAAACCAGAGAAGGGCACAGGCCGGGCTACGCGCCCGCTCCCCCCTCGAGACCTCCGGGGCCGGGCGAAGGCCTCGCCGCGTAACCACAAACATGGCAGACTCGTGATCCTTGAAAAGTCAAAACCTGGGGAGGAGGACACAGGCACGTTAACCGGGACAAACCAGGTGTCAGGTCTCGATGAGGCAGCCCCGAGGTGACTCGACGAAACAAAAGTACGCTCGAGAAACACGCCACCATTAATGATACGCCCCAAAAGAGGTTCTATAAGCGCCACCTGGCAAAAGCGGTTTCCAATGGGCATGCTTTCGAGGAGCCCATTAATAATGCCAGCTCATCACAGTAATTAGGGGGGAAACCATCAACAAAATGCCCCTATAAAGGCGCCACTCACCCTCCCGAAAGAGGGAGGAACAAAGATTTGGAAGGTATGAGAAATCGGCGCCAACACCCCCCACCCGCGGGGAAACGGGCCGAGATGCCTCGCGCAAACAAAAGGGATGTCACCGGCCACCAATGGTTCCCTCCTCCCTGGGCGACGGTTGCTCCATCTCCACGACCTCCGATAGGATATTCCTCTTACAAACGGATCACCAATAGGATATTCCTCTTACACAAGGAAAATCCACCTTTCACTCCTCCGTCTGCTCTAAACCAGATAAGACGGGGGAAGGTAGGCATCTGCCCCCCACCGGCAGGAAAGGCAAAAGCCCCCCGGGCTTGCAGGCCTACACCTGCTCGCCTTCGATCTCCGGACAGGGGCCACGGCAAGGCTGCATCCCCGATGAATCCAAAAGGTGATTCATGGCGTGTCAGCCCACCCCCGAACAATCGAGATCAGAACCCCGCCCTCAAACCCAAACCGCGAGGCATGGAGGGAGATGACAAAGCAATGGAGGGGAGGGGAGGCGGCCCGGTCGTCAGGAGTTCTCTCCCCCGGACAAACACCACATCAAGACAGCTTCCCTACTGCATCCACCCGGTCGAAAAGACCTTGCAACCCTTCAGCGCGGAGGGAGGGCGCTCACCGAGGCGCCAAGAACAACTGAAGATAAAAAGGCCCAACCCGCAGATGGTAACCCATAAATCCTGAGGTAGTTCGCAGCAAGCGAGAACAGCTCCACAGCCCGCCCTCGGACCGGATCTTCCCCCCCAATTGGCGATGATCTAAGTCCTCATGTACGAACCATAGAAGAGTTCCTGTAAATTTAAATGAAAATGTTTATCCCAATCAAAGTCACTTTAACTTTCTGAGAATGCCCTAGCGTGAAACGATCCCCCTGCCAATGGCCGGGCGAGCTCACGAAACGGGGCCACTCCTCACGGCGGGGAAAGGAGGGACAGAGCGTCGCACTCCCCCCGTACTAACTCAGGGCACCCAGGAAGTACATACCCGCAGTTCGAACCCCCCGATACTAGGAAGGACCGACGCTTCAAAACGAGACCCCTCGTGAACTAAAATCAGCGATACCCTTCAGACAAAGGGGAAGGGGTTGAACTGAGGCTTGCTCTGCAGGGCCACTTCCGCCCGAGGCAAAATCCCCTCGCGACGGACACCCAGGGGTCAACCATACTATGGTTAGCCCCTGTCCGTGATAGGGCGGCATGTCTCATCACAATCCTATCTGGTGATTCCCCGTCCCGCCCAAAGGTAACACGTCGACCATCAACATCCCCTTCCCCCCCAGACCTCGCGCTCTCGGACAAGGGAATGTTAGGGGCAGTAATTGTACTCACGCAAGAAAACAAAATAGGTAACATCCACGATACAACATGGCAAAGACCGGCTTCCCAGGGGCGACACGCTCACCTCGATAGTGGCTACCCGGTTCGGACCGCACAGCGCCCAACGACCCGGGGCTGGCCACCCAAACCACATCTAGACTCCCCCGCCCCGATTAGGCCCATGATCCTCGAGAACTCAAACCTGGAAATAAGGACAAGGGCACGTAAACCGGGGCGGACCAGTCGCAAACCAGGAACCGCAAAACAATGCCTGTCGGATATATGCCTGGTCCCGATAAAGCAGCGCCACGATGCGACTCGACGAAACGAAAGTTCGCCCGGGAAACACGCCATCAGCAGCAACACGCCCCCCGAGAGGCCATGGCAGACGAGCCGCGTCAGATGCCACCAGGCAAAAGCGGTTCCCAAAGCACGTGATTCGACGGAGCCCATTAATGGCGCCAGTCCCTCACATTATCCAAGGCGAACCCTTCCGCAGAATCCCTCTATAAGTACCCCCCCTTCAGAGTTTAGGGAGGAGGAGAAGATATACGAGAAGGAATCGCATCCCTCTACACCGGGTATGAAAAAGCCCTGGACGCCCCACCCAACTACGGAGAAGGCTGATGTCCACCGACGGACCTCACTCCCTCCACCGGTGACCGCTTCCACTCCACGACCTCTGATAGGATATTCCCCTTACACATGGGAAGCCCCGCCTGCCAGCCTTCCTCCTGCTCTTAACCAGATGAAACAGCCGGTCCGGAAGACTGGCAGCGGGCCGCCACACCCCAATTAGCATGCACACCACGCCGATCCCCACCGGGTGTGAGAGTGGAAACCCCCAACGGGTCTCCCCACGACCCACCTGCCTGCCCCGACCTTCCCTGCGAGGACGGCCCGCCGGACTCCCCCCCAGGAGGGCGACGCCACCACCTCCACCTCGTCCTCCGCCCCCTCCAGTGTTCCCCCTCGATGTACGGGATCCCCGGCGAGGCCGGGCAACCATCCAGCACGGCGACGGCGAGACAGAATACGATGAAGCAAGGGAGGGGAAGGAGGTCCACCGACAAACGAGGGCCAGCCCTCCCGAGGGGGGGTCACAGCAGGGCTGCATCCCCGATGAAGCCAAACGGTGATTCATGGCACGTCAGCTCGCCCCGGACAGAAAGGCAAAAGGAGTTCAGCGGTCAGCAGAAAGGAAGGCCGCCCCGCAACAGGGACCCGCTCACCCCGATGCAGCGGGCGACGAGTTAAAACAACCTCCCGACCCGACCACGGGTTTGGTCACACCTGCCCTATTGTTGTAAATACCATCTAGATCTCCTATAAAGGCTGATGCATAATATTCCTCCTTACGGACTCCTCACCCTAAGCCCAAGCGCACAATAGCTAGGAATTTCACCAGACACAGGGCGGCTAGAGCCCCGCAAAAATAACAACCACGTCCGGTAAACACATCACAACGAAAACCATGGCCTTCTCAATAAAACCGGGTTCCCCCAAAGTCCGACCCAACCGCCACATACAACGACGCGTCGTTAAGGGGCAACGCCCCTCCCCAAATCGCAGTGTCACACCTCCTCGCTTTACCCCCACACGGGACGAGATCTCACGATCCCGTGACAGCGGGTAATACTCCACGGGAGCCGCGTCGCCACTCCTGAGTGCGGACCCAAGTCCGAACCCTGTTAGAAGGGAGGTAGTGTTACGTCATCCGAGCCGAGACGGGCTCCCACCTCGCACTCGAATGTCGGGGGCAATTGTTACGACCCAAAGATCGTAGGAGTTCAACTCCTGCCCAAAACCACTAATATACCACATTGACTCACCCCTTTGAAAACGGGCTGCCGGCCCGGAGGTCCGAGGCTACATGGGAATGGGCGCACCACGCAACACCCCCCTCCCGGCCGAGGCGTACAACCGCTCTCGCTCGGCCCGCCAGGGGCAGTACGCTTAGGGAACACCCAGACAGCGCAGCCGGGGATACTGACAGAGGCACGTGCATATCCCTCCCTGACAGTGATCCACGATCCGCAGCCGAAAAGGTGCGCGGCCAGGCCGAACAACCCACGAACAGGTCGACCCAGCAGGCCCACACGAACCCCGCCGCCGGGATAGCATTGCCGGACCTTTGATTCATCACTCATGACAAACAACCTAGTGTAAGGACACGACTGACATTAGCGCCGCCCGACCATCTGATAAAGCACAACCTAGTGCAAAATACATAGTCGTCGCCGTGGACTATTTCACGAATTATTTTCTATTGATTGCGGAATCCCAACAGTCACATTTTTTGCTCTATATAAACTCAGCCTTTCAATAGTTCTCGTACTGCGAAAATTCATTATTCCTCTTCAAAATATTCGTAGCTGCTGCTGCAGTTTCAGTTCGCTTGTTCGTCTCTGCTTCCACACGAACCGCTGCTCATGTTCTATAAATCCTTTGTTGTTCTCTTTCTTCTTCCTGAGAGATCAAAGCACTGTTGCTGCTCGATGGAGCCTTATATTGTGAGTCAACACTTACAATGTTGTTGCCGTTGAATCCTGGAGGATAGCCGCTGGACCTGACTTGCACCGAGTTCTCACTCTGAGGGGGCGGAAATCTACTCTTAAGGACAGTGTCTAGCATGCCTCGGCTTACCGATAAGTCCATTCTTTCTCTGTTTTTAATAGCACCATCCTCTTAAACTCTGCAATTTATCCAACATTTAAGGCATTCAAAAATTAAGAGACAAATGACATTCAAAATAAAGAACTAAGAATACATTGTATTCGTTACCACTGTAACGACTGGTTTTCATGTATCTGGATTTATTATATTATATATATATGTTTTGGTGGATTTTCTCCTCATGTGTGGTTTTCGTCTCCGTAGCTTTCATTTTCGATCGTTTCGTCGTGATTTTCTAGCTTCTTCCTTAGAATCGTCGATTTTGGAGTAAGTCATTCGTGACGGGCTTCATATCGTTCATATCTTATTGTTAGATCAAGCCTAGGAGTCTTAAGAATCGATCCCGGAGCTTTGCGCTCCATTTCGGAACTTTTTGTGCACGTTAGCCGGTACAAGAAGGGGAACCGACCGACTAGATGACGATTTAGTCGGTCGGCGAACCTACATGGACCGACTAGTTGGCTTTGCTAATTATTCAGGAGTTACTGTTTACTTTTAGTCGGTCTAAGAACAATTAACGACCGACTAGATGTGAAACTAGTCGGTCAGAACTTACTCTCAGACCGACTAGTTTCTGTCAGTAGATTTCACCTAAGTTACTGTTTATCGTTAGTCGGTCCATGAACACTCACCGACCGACTAGGTTGCAAACTAGTCGGTCGACGGGCCTTCACAGACCGACTAATTCATTACCCAGATTTTTCCCTACTTTCGCTGCTTGGTGAGTCGGTCACAGTTAATCGACCGACCGACTAGTAGCTAAACTAGTCGGTCAGCCACTCTTCTTTGACCGACTAATGCCCCAGAAACCCTAATTTTTGGGCAGCCGCCGGCTGTGCCTATTTAAACCCCCTCAAACGTTTTCTTTTCTTCTTTCATTTCTCCTGAGCCTCCTTCTTCCCCAAATCATTCTCCAACATTTCCCCAATCCATTCCTTCCTCCCTTGGAGTTTCCCTCTCCATTTTGACCAACCACCATGCCCTAGGCCATCTCCAACCCCCCAAAAATCCCCAAAACCCCATTTCTCCAGATTTTCCCCATCCATTCCAGATCTGAACCCTAGGTTCCCCGGATCGTTTCTTCCGTTGCCGTGCTTGCTCGGCATCGTTCTTACGCTTCCGATACGGTAATAAATCGACCTCTTAATATCCTCATAACCCATATGTGTTTTTGTGAAACCCTAATAAAACCAGGTTGGATGTTGTTCTAATATTGTTTTGCCATGGCAGTGATCTCATCTCCGTAGTTAGCATTTGTGTGACGGCCTCGTTGATCGTCATCCTCGGTGCTAGGCAAGTGAAACTTGCCACTTAGGGTTTTGGGCCATGTCTTAGGCCATTTGCTTGTTGTAGGCATAAAAGAGACTAGGCGACGAAATGATACTCGCCTAGGCGCAATTTTAGGAACTGCTTGGCAACGAAGCTAGATCCGACATTCATCATGTTGCACAACTACCATGTCATGTTTAATTTCCATTAACGGTACGCAAATTAATTGTCATGTCATTGCATTCTTTAAGTGTTTCCGTGATTGCGTAGCTCCGCTACATCTTGTGAAAGGATTGAGGCTAGGTGCACCCCTATGACAAATGAAATACGCTCCTGGTTTGTGATCCAGGAAACGAGCTCTTGTGCGGGGCAACCCTGGCTCATTTACTGAGCTCATGTACATGGACCTTGGCTCGTTCACATGTGGGTATTGGGGTAAGAGGTAAGCGGCCATTCAACTGGGAGTCTACCCGATCAGCAACTGCAGTTGTAAGACGTAAACTCTGGGTTCTGGGGTAGTGTTAAGCGGCCAATCAGTGTGAATGTCAACCGTTCAGCTGTAAGGCGTAAACATCTACAAACAACTTGAAGCGTGACTAGTGAAAAGATTGAGATTGTTAGTAGCTTGGCTACTCTTGACTTGTTCTGATAATTGTTCTCTTGTACTTATTGTTTCACCATGTCTTACTTGTGCACTCGTACCATAACTGCCATGTCATGCATACTATAACTGCTAGGTTGTTAGTTTGCCTTCCTTTCAGTTTCCTTGCCCAAGTCTTTTAGACTTGCTGACATGTGCCCCTTTACTCTTTTGGGTGACACATGTTAGATCCTGAGCCTGAGTACATTGTTGAGGACGAGGTGTTTGCTGACGCCGAGCCCGAGCCTGTGTTTGGCGAGGAGTACGTGGACACTGGGGACCAGTCCTAGTGTCTTCGTTGAGCTTTTCCCTTTTCGTTTTAGACTGCTATTTTGTTGTCGGTGCGTGGCACCTATACTTTGTTATGTTGTCCTTGTTGGCCTTGTTCTGGGCCTTTAGACTCTTTCTTTTAGCCTGGTGGCTTTTCTGGATGTTGAACTTAATTTTCATGTTGGACAAATTCTGAGATTTGAGATTTTATTTCTGTCTCTCCTTGTGTTATTATTGTTGTTCCGTCTGTGGTTACAGGGACCTGCTTATGTTTTATTGACGCTTATCGAGTTTGGGGCTTCACAGCTCCACTCTCGTGCGGGCCTTTTCACGTCTCGCCTCCATTTTAGGGAAGCGGGGCGTGACAGGTTTTGTTGGTGGCCCATGCAGGTCCTCTTCTGTAACTGCGATTATCGGAATGACGATAATAATATTAGAATGTCCAATAAACTAAGTTCGACATCCGAGTCATAAGCTATGAGTCTAATCTGCTTCGTTTTCTGTGTCATTAGATGTCAGGAAGGCGATTCACCTGTGGTGGAGGTAGTGGTGCGCCCCCTCATGACGAGGAGCCTGAGCGGGAACCCACCAATGGAGAGATGATGCGGATGATGCTTCAGATGATGCAGGTGCAGCAGGGCGTGCTCCTGCAAGTCCAGAACGCTCCACTTGCTCGAGCTGGTCGGGCAATCCAGGATGCCCCTCGCTCCGAGCCGGGAGCGAAGCAATTTCGGGATCTGGGTCCCGCATATTTTGATGGGTCTGAGGGTCCTCTGGCTGTCGATGAGTGGATTCGGAACATTGAGGATAACTTGAAGATGGCCAAGATCACCCTGGCTGGATGGGTTGATTTGGCGAAGAGGCAACTCAAGGATAATGCTCGGAACTGGTGGGATGCGGAAGAGAAGATGTTGGTGGAGCCGATAGCTTGGGCTACCTTTAAGTCCAGGTTTGATGAGGAGTTCTTTCCGAAGGCTGCTAGGAAGGAGATGCTGCAGCGCTTTATTGATCTGAAGCAAGGGAGCTTGACGGTGGACCTGTACCACCAAGAGTTCACTAGGCTGAGTCGGTTCGCACCGAAGATGGTGCAGGATGCTGATGAGAGGGCTCAGAGGTTCCTGCAGGGGCTTGCTTTGGAGCTCCAGAGTTTTGTGTCTTCCTCTGATCTGGACTCTTATCAGAAGGTTCTGGTCGCTGCGAGGAGGCAGGAGCTGAACCTGAGTCAGAGGAGAGGACATGTTTCTGGTGCTGGGAAGAGGCCTATGGAGCAGGCCAGGGTGGTGGTCAGGCCTGGTTTCAAGCCTAATCAGCCAGCTCAGTTCAAGAGGCCAGGAGGACCTATTCAGAAGACTTGCCATTTCTGCGGCAAGCCTGGCCACATCAAGGATCAGTGTAGAAAGTTTCTGGGCTAGTGTTTGGTTTGTGGTGATGCTTCTCATGTCGCGAAGGATTGTCGGCATGCGAATCAGCTGCAGAGGGCACCTGTTGCAGCACAGCCGTTGCAGCAGCGAGCGTCTGTTCCTGCTGGACGTGGAGCAGCTCTTGTTCCACAGAGGCAAGCTTTTCAGCAGGCTATTCCGCCGAGGAGGCTGGCTTTTCTGATGACCGCTGTGGAGAGCGAGGATGTGGATGATGTTATTGATTCGGGTTCAATATTACATATTTAACCCCACATTTAGCCCTATTTTGTGCTCATGTGATGCTACATTGTTCTCTAATTCATACGTATTTTCTACACATTTATTTATTAGAGAAAACACACTATTTGAGCACAAAACAGCATTTAACGATGCAATTCTGCACATTTTATATTTTTCTTAGCATCGTCTCGATCTCACGATTCCAACGACTATTTATTTGTATTTTTCTGAGATCTGTGCTAATTTCTATGAATTTTTGAATGCAGAATACCATTTAATTGGGAAAATACGCTCGAAATACGCTTGGAAATACGGGCTGCATGAATCTTGGAGGCCACGTGGATCAATCTGGACCGCCCATACTCCATCCAGCGGCTACAAAAGGATAGGCGATGCGGCATTATCTGGACCGTCGGATTGAGATCCGACGGCCACAAACGAAGCGCAGAATTTACAAGCGGAGGAGCGTTTATGGTCCACGTGGCAGACATCTGCACACTCCAGCTAAAATCGAGCGGTTCCCAGCTACTAGGAGACGCGGCGTTATCATCGCCGTTGGATCGAAATCCAACGGCCAGGATCGCGACGAAGACGCAGCGGAGAGCGCGCGCTCTATGGTCCACGTGGCGAGAATCTGATGATCCGCCGCTCGATCGGACGGCCAGCAGCGATCGTGATTTCGAAACCGTAAGCGGCGACGTGGCAAGTCGACATCCGCTGATCGTTGATCCAACGGCCCAGCATCCTCTCCGAGTTGAATTCGTATTTGTTAGCGGATGCGGGCGAGATGAGATGTCGGATCCGATAGGGAAGGCCACGTGTCGAGCCCTTAACCGATCCCGCTTTTGATGAGCGGCTGCTATTTGATCCGGTTTAGATGTGCGGTCAGGATGTATTCGGGTAAGTTTTGGTGCGGGTTTTGAACCCGATAACACAACCCAAACCCGCAATCTCTTTATAAAAGGTATTTTAGGGGTTTTTGAGCGTATTCAAGCAGATTGGGGCGTATTTTGAGCGTATTGGAGGCTCTAGGAGCCGTATTCTCTCCCTGAAAAATTCTGTAAAATTCCAGAGGCTTGTTTTATTATTTACAGAGAGTTTGAAGTCGAAACTTGGAGATTTGGTGATATATTTCTAAACTTCTACCTCGTATTTTAGTGTTTTTCATCGTATTTTGCTATAATCTTGATGTATTTGGCTATGGAACTTGTTTATTCTGATATTATGAGTAGCTAAAACTTAATTGTGCATGGTATGGAATAGTTAGGGGATGTAATTTGTGTTAGTTTGGTTGAAATTTCATGTGCTAAACCGTTAAACGTCGCTAAAATTGTAATCTTTGTTCGTAAATCGCCTTTTTTAGATTCCAAAAGAATTGATTAAGTTGATGATCGCCCCAAAAGGGTGAGTTTTGATCTCCCCAAAAGGGAGTTTCATACCATAGTTTTGATCTCTCCAAAAGAGAGTTTCATATCGTTTTATAGCTTTAGCAACGATCGTATTGAATATCGTGTTTGAACCCCCAAAAGGGCATCTTCCGATGAATTGCTCCCAAAAGGAGAATTCATTGAGTTATATTGGGTATTTACCGATGAATTGCTCCCAAAAGGAGAATTCATTGCGTTATACCTACCAACCAAACTAATACGAATCTTTGATCCTAACGAACCCATACCATGTGCATACTTTTTATAGGTATTTTCGTACACGAATTTCTTTGTTCGCATTTTTCACGTGTTCACATCACCATCATCGCCATCATCGTTGGAGTGGTTAGTTTCTTTTTCGTAGGCTTTCTATTTGATTTGAATTGTGGTTGCAACAGATTTCTTCCCGTGGATTCGACATCTGGACTCCCAGATTTTACTACTTGTACGGACTCTTGCGCTTGAGAGAGAGCACCTTTTCGGAGCCCACCAGTTATCGCATGTAATCCTCAATCTAGCTGTTACTTTCCTAGCTAGTTTTAATTGTTAGATTATGTTGTTTGCTTGAACATGATTGGTTGCTAGACTATGGCTTGATTGTTAGACTGTTTGTAGGTGTGATTTTGGTGTGCATATTTCCTGCACGAGTTCTCTTTGACTCTGGTGCATCGATGTGCATTATTTCTCGGAGTTTCGTGGAGAAGCATTCCTTGTCGACGTCCCCTCTTTCCAAGAGTTGGAATATCGTTACAGGGAATGGCGTGGTCTAGGTGCATCTTGGTTGCAATTCTTGCCCGTTGGTGGTTTGTGGACATGAGCTTTACGCTGATTTCATTGTCCACGACATCATCAACTATGATATAGTTCTTGGGATGGATTGGCTTGTGAGATTCTATGCTACGATCGACTGTCGGAGGAAGAAGGTGGTGTTCGAGATTCCCGGACATCCAGTATTTGAGTTCAGCCGTGGTAGCAGCTCGCTTGGTCCTGTCAGATTTCGGGCCAGGCCTGTGGAGATTGTGGCTATGCAGATGGAGTTGGAGAGGCCAGCTGTGGTGCGGGACTTTGATGACGTCTTCCCCGAGGAGATGTCTGGTTTGCCACCTGATCGAGCTCTAGAACTTTCTATTGATCTTGTTCCGGGAGCGCAGCCGATTTCGAAGGCGCCGTATCGTATGGCACCCGCTGAGCTGGAGGAGTTGCGGAAGCAGCTGGATGAGCTTTTGTAGAAGGGTTATATCAATCCTAGTGTGTCTCCGTGGGGAGCACCGGTGCTGCTGGTGAAGAAGAAGGATGGTTCGCGTCGCATGTGCGTGGACTATCAGGAGTTGAATGAGGTAACCATTAAGAATAAATACCCGTTGCCTCGCATCGATGATATTTTTGATCAGCTTGGAGGTTCGAGGGTGTTTTCGAAGTTGGATCTGAGGAGTGGTTATCATCAGTTGAAGGTGAAGAAGGAAGATGTTCCGAAGACAGTGTTCAGGACGAAGTATGGACACTACGAGTTTGTGGTTATGCCTTTCGGTGTAACCAATGCACCCGCAGTTTTCATGAATCTGATGAATCTGATCTTCTACGACTTTTTAGATAAGTTTGTCGTTATCTTTATTGACGATATTCTGATCTATTCTAAGTCGGAGGAGGAGCATGCATCGCACTTGAGGACGGTGTTGGAGATTTTGAGGAAGCATCGCTGTATGCTAAGTTTTCAAAGTGCGAGTTTTGGCTGGACAGTGTTGCTTTTCTCGGGCATGTGGTGACTGGAGATGGTATTTCAGTGGATCCCGAGAAGATCAGGGCCATCAGGGAGTGGCCTGTTCCGCAGTCAGCGTCTGAGATCCGGAGTTTCCTTGGGCTTGCTGGTTACTATCGGCGCTTCATTAAGGACTTTTCCCGTATTGCTGAGCCGATGACCAGATTGACGCGGAAGGATGTACCTTTTGTTTGGTCGGGTGATTGTGAGAATGCTTTTGGTGTTCTGAGGGAGAGATTGACGACTGCCCCTATTCTTGTTGTGCATGATCGCAGCGGTGGATTTGAGATCTTTTGCGATGCTTCTGGAAAGGGTCTCGGTTGTGTTTTGCATCAGCACGGGCATGTAGTGGCTTATGCGTCTCGTCAACTCAAGGTTCATGAGAAGAATTACCCGACGCATGATTTGGAGTTGGCTGCCGTTGTGTTTGCTCTTAAGATTTGGAGGCACTTCTTACTGAGTGAGAAAGTGAAGATTTTCACCGATCACAAAAGCTTGAAGTATATTTTCACTTAGAAGGAGCTCAACATGTGACATCGTCGATGGTTGGAGCTTATGGCGGATTATGAGATTGATTTGGGGTATCACCCTGGCAAGGTGAATGTGGTTTCTGATGCGCTGAGTAGGCTTCCAGCGGTGATGATTTTGACCTCGCAGTGGAGATTGCAGCAGGATTTTTGCGAGTCTGGTGTGGAGATTGTTCTTCCTGGGGAGGCTTCTTCTTTGATGTGTATGCAGATACAGTCGACGATTGTGGATCGGATCAAGGCTGGCCAGGCTGAGGATCCGAAGCTGGTGATGATTCGGGAGCAGGTGGAAGCCGGTCTGCGGACTGACTTTTTGATTCATGAGGATGGCTCGCTGAGGTTTGGAGCCAGGTTGTGTGTGCCAGCTGTGGATATCAGAGAGGAGTTGATGGTGGAGGCACATAGTTTGCCATATTCTGTGCATCCTGGTGGCACCAAGATGTACCAGGATCTTCGTCTGAACTATTGGTGGCATGGCATGAAGAGGAGTGTGGCTCGGAGTGTAGCCAAGTGTTTGGTTTGCCAGCAAGTGAAGGCGGAGCATCAGCGTACGACAGGGTTGCTACAACCGCTTCCGATTTCGGAGTGGAAATGGCAACACATCATTATGGATTTCGTGACTGGATTACCTCGGAGTCCGAAGCAGAATGATGCGATTTGGGTGATCGTAGATCGATTGACCAAATCCGCGCACTTTATTCCATTCCGAGTGGGACAGTCCACTGAGACGCTAGCGAGGAGATATATGGAGGTAAATTCTTTTACTCTCCGTTTATATTTCCTTTTCCTAGTTGGATAATGATGTAACGTGAATCGTGCAGGAGGTCGTACGACTTCACGGAGTCCCCGTGAGTATCGTGTCGGACAGAGACACGAGGTTCACATCTCAATTCTGGCAGAGTTTGCAGAAGAGTTTGGGTACGCGTCTGAGTTTCAGCACGGCGTACCATCCGCAGACGGATGGCCAGTCCGAGAGGACGATTCAGATCTTGGAGGACATGCTGAGGGCGTGCATGTTGGATTTCAAGGGTTCGTGGGAGGACCATCTACATCTGGTAGAGTTTTCTTACAACAACAGCTTCCAGGCGAGTATTGGCATGGCACCTTTCGCCGCTCTTTATGGGAGGAAATGTCGATCGCCATTGAGTTGGGATGACGTCGGTGATCGGGAGCTGTTGGGACCTGAGATGATTGTGGAGGCTGTGGATGTTGTCAGGAACATTTGGGAGAGGTTGAGGATTGCTCAGGACCGTTTTACGCATTGGGCGGATGCTAAACGACGTCCTTTGGAGTTTCAGCCGGGCGACCATGTGTTTCTGAGGATTTCCCCGAATCGTGGTGTGATTCGCTTTGGGAAGCGGGGGAAGTTGAGCCCGCAATACATTGGACCGTTTGACATTCTGGAGAAAGTTGGCGAGAATGCATACCGCTTAGCCTTGCCGCCATCTTTGGAAGGAGTTCACAATGTCTTCCATGTGTCGCAGCTTCGTCGATACATTAGCGATCCGTCTCATGCTGTGGATTTCTCGGAGATTACCGTTCGCCCTGATATGACGTATGACCAGCAGCCAGTGCAGATTCTGGACAGGCGTCAGAAGTCACTTCGGAACAAGGTTGTCAATCTTGTGAGGGTGATGTGGCGACACAGCTCGCCTGGGGAGTGTACTTGGGAGAATGAGGATGAGATGCGAGAGCGCTACCCACTTTTGTTTCCGGACACGTGAGTGTTGGGAAATTCCGAGGACGGAATTTTTCTTAAGTTGGGGAGGATGTAACGACTGGTTTTCATGTATCTGGATTTATTATATTATATATATATATATTTTTTGGTGGATTTTCTCCTCATGTGTGGTTTTCGTCTCCGTAGCTTTCATTTTCGATCGTTTCGTCGTGATTTTCTAGCTTCTTCCTTAGAATCGTCGATTTTGGAGTAAGTCATTCGTGACGGGCTTCATATCGTTCATATCTTATTGTTAGATCAAGCCTAGGAGTCTTAAGAATCGATCCCGGAGCTTCGCACTCCATTTCAGAACTTTTTGTGCACGTTAGCCGGTACAAGAAGGGGAACCGACCGACTAGATGACGATTTAGTCGGTCGGCGAACCTACATGGACCGACTAGTTGGCTTTGTTAATTATTCAGGAGTTACTGTTTACTTTTAGTCGGTCTAAGAACAATTAACGACCGACTAGATGTGAAACTAGTCGGTCAGAACTTGCTCTCAGACCGACTAGTTTCTGTCAGTAGATTTCACCTAAGTTACTGTTTATCGTTAGTCGGTCCATGAACACTCACCGACTGACTAGGTTGCAAACTAGTCGGTCGACGGGCCTTCACAGACCGACTAATTCATTACCCAGATTTTTCCTTACTTTCGCTGTTTGGTGTTAGTCGGTCACAGTTAATCGACCGACCGACTAGTAGCTAAACTAGTCGGTCAGTCACTCTTCTTTGACCGACTAATGACCCCAGAAACCCTAATTTTTGGGCAGCCGCCGGCTGTGCCTATTTAAACCCCCTCAAACGTTTTCTTTTCTTCTTTCATTTCTCCTGAGCCTCCTTCTTCCCCAAATCATTCTCCAACATTTCCCCAATCCATTCCTTCCTCCCTTGGAGTTTCCCTCTCCATTTTGACCAACCACCATGCCCTAGGCCATCTCCAACCCCCAAAAATCCCCAAAACCACATTTCTCCAGATTTTCCCCATCCATTCCAGATCTGAACACTAGGTTCCCCGGATCGTTTCTTCCGTTGCCGTGCTTGCTCGGCATCGTTCTTACGCTTCCGATACGGTAATAAATCGACCTCTTAATATCCTCATAACCCATATGTGTTTTTGTGAAACCCTAATAAAACGAGGTTGGATGTTGTTCTAATATTGTTTTGCCATGGCAGCGATCTCATCTCCGTAGTTAGCATTTGTGTGACGGCCTCGTTGATCGTCATCCTCGGTGCTAGGCAAGTGAAACTTGCCACTTAGGGTTTTGGGCCATGTCTTAGGCCATTTGCTTGTTGTAGGCGTAAAAGAAACTAGGCGACGAAATGATACTCGCCTAGGCGCAATTTTAGGAACTGGCTTGGCAACGAAGCTAGATCCGACATTCATCATGTTGCACAACTACCATGTCATGTTTAATTTCCATTAACGGTACGCAAATTAATTGTCATGTCATTGCATTCTTTAAGTGTTTCCGTGATTGCGTAGCTTCGCTACATCTTGTGAAAGGATTGAGGATAGGTGCACCCCTATGCCAAATGAAATACGCTCCTGGTTTGTGATCCAGGAAACGAGCTCTTGTGCGGGGCAACCCTGGCTCATTTACTGAGCTCATGTACAGGGACCTTGGCTCGTTCACATGTGGGTATTGGGGTAAGAGGTAAGCGGCCATTCAACTGGGAGTCTGCCCGATCAGCAACTGCAGTTGTAAGGCGTAAACTCTGGGTTCTGGGGTAGTGTTAAGCGGCCAATCAGTGTGAATGTCAACCGTTCAGCTGTAAGGCGTAAACATCTACAAACAACTTGAAACGTGACTAGTGAAAAGATTGAGATTGTTAGTAGCTTGGCTACTCTTGACTTGTCCTGATAATTGTTCTCTTGTACTTATTGTTTCACCATGTCTTACTTGTGCACTCGTACCATAACTGCCATGTCATGCATACTATAACTGCTAGGTTGTTAGTTTGCCTTCCTTTCAGTTTCCTTGCCCAAGTCTTTTAGACTTGCTGACATGTGCCCCTTTACTCTTTTGGGTGACACATGTTAGATCCTGAGCCTGAGTACATTGTTGAGGACGAGGTGTTTGCTGACGCCAAGCCCGAGCCTGTGTTTGGCGAGGAGTACGTGGACACTGGGGACCAGTCCTAGTGTCTTCGTTGAGCTTTTCCCTTTTCGTTTTAGACTGCTATTTTATTGTCGGTGTGTGGCACCTATACTTTGTTATGTTGTCCTTGTTGGCCTTGTTCTGGGCCTTTAGACTCTTTCTTTTAGCCTGGTGGCTTTTCTGGATGTTGAACTTAATTTTCATGTTGGACAAATTCTGAGATTTGAGATTTTATTTCTGTCTCTCCTTGTGTTATTATTGTTGTTCCGTCTGTGGTTATAGGGACCTGCTTATGTTTTATTGACGCTTATCGGGTTTGGGGCTTCACAGCTCCACTCTCGTACGGACCTTTTCACGTCTCGCCTCCATTTTAGGGAAGCGGGGCGTGACAACCACCTTCTCGATTTTGCAAACTTACTTGTCACTGTTAATTTTTTGGAGTATTGGAACCGTTTATTTTGATCTACATATTCTAAAACCACACTTCACCAAGTATCGGATAAACTCAAAGAAGTTTATCAGTTCATCGATCATTCGTAAATTTACCACCAAGCTTACCCGAATGTAATCCGACTCGAAATAATTGCCACCATTTCCGTTTTAGACCACGTGGACATGAAAAATTCAAATTTTTAAAAAACGATGGGCTCTTCTGTTTGCTTGTCTACATGCACGACAAGTTCGTCGGAACTGTTAATTAGATTCCAGGCTTCCTTTTCGGCAAATCTATTATACATTTGAGGACTTTTTTGAATCTTTGTCCTACGTAGCAGTTTTGTCCCAGTCATGTTTTGGATTGCTGACTAGGATAATGGAGGTGTTTGTATTTAAGATGGAAGCGTTTGAATTGTATTTGGTGGGAACTTTACATTTTGAGACAACATCCCATTTATAAAATTTGGATTTTGAAATTTTGTCAGATTCACAAGTTGACTGAGACAAACGATTGGACATGGTCGCGCCACGTTATCCCGATGGGGCCCGTGGGGGTTGATTGGGGTTCTGGGCTTGGATTTGGGGATGTGGTTTTGATGATTTTATTTTCGTTTTAGTCCATGTTTTTTCCTTTTGCCTTCCGACCATCCTCCACGCCACCCACGCTTTTGTCGATTTGGGGACCACTTCTCTCCGAATTTGCGCCCGGTCGACGACGCCTCTGTGCCGTTCGGGCACAGGCAATTTATAGTTATAACTCAAACGACGATTTGATAATCTGTTTAATTTATCATGGTTTAATATCAAAACTAAATTTTAATTAATTATCATAAGATTTCCATAAAACTACATTTAACTATATAAATTTCAAAAAAAAAATTCAAAAAAACCATTAATTATTCAAGATTTCATCTGAATAATCCATCAAACAAATCTTTCCTAATCAGCGAATCAATTCAAAAACATATATATTCTATAAAAAAATGGAGATTTTGAATCTTATCCTACTAGGACAAAACTTTGTCCTACGTGACAAGTTTGTCCTAGGTGGTAATGACAATTTTGGGAGGACATAAATTTTGGGGGAAACTTGAAATTTTGGGGGAAAACTTGAAATATTGGGGACTTGAAATTGTGTGTGTGTGTGGAGGGGAGAACTTAGCCATTAAATAAACCGTGACTGATGATCACGTGCAATGACTAGTTAGTTTGTATAATAGATTCTTAACGTAAAAAAATGATATAATAAACATATGGCTGAGTCAGCTAGTATTGCAAAAATCAATGAACTTGAGCTTGACATAGACCTTAAAATAGATGAGACATGCTATCAGCACCCCTATGAGTAGAGGTGTTTGTACAGTTTGTTTATCAAAATTGGAAAACTATCAATTTTCATTTCAAATCACTTACTTCTCTTTTCTATTTAAGGTTAATTTTGGCACAAAAAACTACATACACCCCTACTCATAGTGATACAGATAGCAACTGTCAAATAGATAGGCGAAAGATAATGAGATTGGATCAGAGCATGACGTTGGAACGGACACCGTGTCTCGAAGCGATTAATTAGCATTTGTTTGCGCCTCGATTCTAGTCCGTCAGCTATAAACTTTGAGGACTTCCAAGTCCAACCGACCTCGTTTTGTGACCACATTTGCCTTGGGTACCTAATTTAATTATAATGACTAGTCATTCTTAAACAAGTGATTTAAATTTGATATTGTTTACTGTTGTTTTCACCGTAGATTTTGAACTACAAAGCTAAGAGGCTGCATACACTTACCCTTTCTGCTGTTGTAAGGAACAATGTCCTCCAACAGTCGACAGTGGCTGATGGAACTTGAAGATGATTCAATCCTTTTGCTTTTTCTCATCACTTTCTCATCTTTTCATGAACTTCAATAACGTGGCCGAGATCTCGAAAAGAACAAGTATGAAACAAAAGCTATCAATTCTGATTCTAGTTCTATCATCAGCTAACCCAAAGCCTCAAATATGGATGAACCTTATGAAGATTTAACATTTGATCCACTCGTTACAAAAAGTTCTATTATCTGGAACGGTTGAATTTGCAACTGCTAGACCGAGGGTGAAACAAAGTTGGATTCACTTGAATTTTGGTTTAATGAACATTCATTCATGAGGGATAGAACATATCAAAAAAATTCTTCCAAAAAAAATAAAATAACAATGTATATTTGCTTCGGCATGGGATGGCCACACATATACATTTTTCACTAATAATAATTGTCAGAATGAAAAAACTTGGGGTACTTGCATGATTTCCGCTCGGTTCTCCCTTCGGATTCAGGGTGTCAAAATGGCCCGTCTGGGTCAGCCCGGCCCGAGCCCGGCCAGGCCCACCCGGACCATAGGCCGAGCCGGCCTGAGCTCAAAATTAAAAGCATAAGGTTTCTAGCTTTTTCCAAATAAACAGAAGCAAGTTTAAGACCATCCTGAACTACTAAGTGTAACACATGGCATGCACAACGTTTATGAAAAATTAACCCATCTAGATCTGGGTTTAATTGACGTTGCAAAAAATTAATGGCTAAAGTATTATTCGAAGCATTATCAAAAGTAATTGTGCAAATTTTTTTTCTCAATATCATAATCACGACAAATATTTTGCAAAATCCTACCAATAACCATACCCTTGTGTGCATGCTCTAACACCTTAAAATCAATAATTCTTTTCTGAATGATATAATCGTGATCTACAGAATGTGCCGTAAGACATATGTATGATGCACCCCATTTTGTAGTCCATATGTCAGAAGTTAATGAAATCCTAGATTCTAAATTAATAAAAAGCTGATGCATATTGCCTGTCCTTCGTGAAAAACAGTGATACAATCTTTTCTAGGGGTGTTCTTAGACACTTTTCTAAATATAAGGTTAAATGCATTTTGCTGTAATCGCTCTAATTCTCAGCTTTCAGCATAATTTAGATGTAGTTCTTTGCTTAACACAAATCTAGCCATCTCTTTTCTCATATTTTCAACAGAATATGAGAAAGGAGTAAGAGAGGAAGATGATGAAGATACATTTAATATTGATTGTCTAGCATCTTTTTAACATGCAATTTCACGTGTCTTATCAGATGTGAAGTGCCGGCAGTATGTGCAGCAGCAAAACTAGTTTTACATATCTTACAAAAGACACGTATTTGTTCGATGCCATTACTATCTTTTACTATTTCACGTGAATAGTGCTTTCAAACACCGGACTTTGGTCCCTTTTTTGGGTTTGTGTAGTTGGTGCAGGCATATGTGAAGCATGTGATGATGTTTGTGCCGGTGAACTTGTGTACGTGTCACGCACCGTTCCTCAGAATACCCGACATTTAAATTTTTTCCCTTTTCCGAGTATCCCGAAGAGTGAGGGTGATGAGAGAGGAAAAGAAAGAGAAAGAAGAAATAGAACAAGCAGGCCACTGCGCACGTGCTCGGATAGTACAAGTGAAGCTCCACAATAAAATAAATACAACCTCATAAATAACATAGATCTACAGCATCATATCATATATGTAAGAACTCCCATTAATTTACATAGTCCAGGTACACCGTTATATATACACCATCACTCTCGCCTCCCAAACCAACCATGTCACACCACAACTACAGCTCACACAAAGTGTTACCCCTTAAACCCGACTCCAAGTCACCACCAACCATGCTGCCCCTGCTACCTGAAAAATAAGGGGGATCACGTCAATGCATGCCCCAGTAAGAACCAACTTAGAATTGGAACATCATTTTAAGGTTATTAATCCACAAGGCAATGCAGGGAAAATAAGACATGTAACCGAATATATAGGGAAAGTAAATAGTTGAGTAAGAGGGTCATACCTGCGGTCTAATGTCGAGTTACTGCAAGAAAAGGGTTAGCACGAATAGTAATAAAAATATTTATACAACCACATACACAAATACACATACAATGCACAAACCTATAAGTATACATACAATGCACAACACTCAACACGCATACATTGCATATATGTAACACATCACACACAATGGATATAATGATGCATAATGATGCACATGATGCAACATGAGATGCAATGCAATGCAATGCAATGGGATCCCATGAATGTGCCGGCGTGCAAGTGCATCGTGATCTACTCCGTTCTCAACTGTGCCAACTACCGATGGAGTCAAGAGGTGCCTACACGGTCACGGCCCACAGCGAATTCCTCCACCTCCTAATGTGGCTCTTGCTCCATATAGTGCCATCTGTGTCCTAAAACATTGCCAATTCACATCATTTCTCATATTACAAATATATACATGCCCGTACCGTATGTTTCTCAACTTTTGTTTCATTGAGGCATTTCAGCGAACACATGACATGCGTAATTTATATCAAGGAAACACAATATACTTTACATGAGCCAAGGGCATAAATATTCATTCCACCACACAATCATAATAAGCAAGAATAATGATGACCAATTAACCACAATTAATGAATAAGAACATCACTTAATGAATTCAGCTTGCTGAAATTACAGAAGGTGACAATACATGGCCATATAACTTCGGTTTTTAATGAGAATTTGATAAATTGTCCCAAATGAAAGTTATAGATATACTAGTTCTGGATTCACAGATAAATTTTCATGCAAAAATATTAAGTATGTGATTTATGGTGAATTATTTGGTGAAGTGTGTCAGATCTGTTTTTCAGATAGATTTCTGGGTGTGTATTGAAAGCCAATTTTGGGCATGTTGGAGCCAGAAATTCGACATATAAGCACCCTTATGAATTTTTAGAACAATTTGTTAAATTTCCAACAAGACCAAGAACATGAAATTCCATTGTGTGTGCAGGTGTTGAGATCAATTTTACTAAACTGTGTCAAAACTGAAAATCAAACAGACATGTTGTAAAGATTGAATTTTTTTCCCCTAATTTCTGAATTGAACATATATCAAAATTTATATGATTTTGAAGTAGAACTTCAAGATATACAAGCTCATATTTTTTTCGAACCCTAATTAGAACTACAGTAACCACAATCAAGGCAACATCAGACATCTAGATTTCTGAAATTCAAAAGAAGATGACTTTGCTAAGAATTTCAAAGGGAAGTTGTGAAATTGAGCCATAGCATGTAAAAATTGACTATCCTCATCACATATTGGATAAAACATGATATAAAAACTTATTAGCAAAAATTAATTTGATGGAATTCCAGCCCAAGAGAGTTCATTCCTAAAAAAACTCAATTTTCTCTTCCTCTTTCTTTCCTCTCCATCTTCTTCCCTCTTCAAGCCACATGACATACCTAATTCATGGAGTGAGTAATTAGGGTTTCCAAATGAAAAATAAGGAGAAAGAGGAGAGGGGGTGGCCGGCCCTATGGAGAGGAAAAGGGAGGAAGAAAAAATGAAATGAGAAAAGAGGAGAAATGTTAAGAAAAAGAGAGAAGTTTCTCTCAAAATATCTTCAACTAGAAAGCTCCTTAGGATAAGCATGCACCTTGTAAAAAGAGCAAAATACCATTCCATATTCTAGGTATTTACAAGTTTGCCATTACTTTATGCACACACCACATAAGGATGTACGCACAGCAGCTTTAGTCCAAATGACCGTTTTGCCCCTCGCCTTTCTGAAAATTTACGGGGGTTGCCATTGACCACTAACCCCTTTCACACTTGCATGGCTCTTCCTATACACATCCACGCACATACATGCATGTACACATGCTTCACACACACGCGTCTAACACATTCATGTCGTTTTACACCCACGACGCCATTTGCACTTCTTCCGCATTCACATTTCGCATTCTCTTCCCTTAGCCACGTATTACGGCCTAATCCCCCTTGCACTACGTCACATACGTCGATATCTACGTTTATTTCATGCCTACGTATACACCGTAGGTAGAAATATCACGCGTGTTCAGTAGAATACCCGTATAGTACAAAATGGGGCTTGACAGTACGTATGAGCAGCATGCGAGAAAGGTGATTGTGCAGTTGGTGGTTTGACGGGGATAGGATTATTACTAGTCACATAGTTATCAGGTTCTTGTGTTTCAATATCTGCTATATGACGGTCATAGACCGGTGATGTTGAATTCACATCTCTATTACGTAGTAACTCAGCATAAAATTCATAATCGGCAGTATTAGTATCATCTAAATTAAAGTTCATATTGATATTCCTAGATCGAGACGGTCCTGCCATTATGCTAAACTAATATTTATACTACAGGAACCTGTTTGAGTCGGAGCTTGTAGAGCCCGGTAGTAGCTATAGATCGTTGAGGAAAGATTGCACGGTATTAGCAAGAGACCGGACGTAGAGAATTGGAGTAGCGAGACGGTAGACGGTAGTAGCGGGATTGACGATTGTAGAGACGGTAGTAGCTAGAGCACGAGCGTTGTAGAACACCGGGTAGAGAATTGGAGTTTAGAGAATGAGAGTTTAGAGAATTGGGGGGTTTTGTGAGTGTAGAAATAAGGGGGGGTTTTATAGAGGGATGAATGGAAAAAAATAATTAAAATTTTTTTTAAAAGGCCAAACAGGCAATTTCTGCCCGTTTGGCAACGGGCCGAGGAAGGCCGGGGAAGGCACCCCAGCCCGGCCCGAGAATGGGTCCCCGGGCCCGGGCCGGGCCGGCGGGCCTCGGGCTGTTTTGCCACCTTGACTTCGGATGCATTAGGCATCTTAGCTGGCATCAATTTGGATTTCCATCATTTTTATTGCAAATATTCAAAATATAAATGTAATAGCTGTTTGACATTAGGCAAATTTTCAAAATGTGTCAAAGCTTAAAGTAATTTTTAAAACCGGCCCAATTTAAATTTAATTACACAAACAGATCAATTTTTTCCGGGCTGGATTCCATGTGCAAATTCATATCGAAAACCCACAATTCTGGTCAAATTGTGCACCTTTAAATGGCCAAGATTACCCACCACTGACTTTTCACTGAAACAAAGCTGCAGAGGAATTCCAAAAAATAATCAGACCCATCCATTGTAAATTCAAAAGAATAATTCAACATATTCCACATAAAATATAGGAGCGCATTCGTGCGTGAAATCCAATGTGATGGTAATTTGATCCGTATTTATAATTAAATTTAAATTTGATCAGTTTTTTCGTTTTTAATTTTATTTCTAATTTTTGACCCCCTTATGAAAATGTGTCCTTACATTAACGCAACATAAAAAGATTTTATACAGAAAAATAAGGACAAAATTTTAAAATTAGCCAATAATTAGAAGAAATTTTGAATACAAATCAAATTTAAATTTAATTACAAAAACTGACTAACTCCCAATACATATAAGATCCCACACGTAAATTGGTGCTGAAAAATGACTACTGACATAAAGTTTGGTCGTTTTTGAAAATTATCTGTAATTTTTAACTATTTTAAAATTTTGTGCGTGAGCTGTAAGACATAAACACAATTTGAACTCAGTTGATTAATCTCTCTTTTAAAAAATTCTATGGCGGTGGCTAAACATACGTTAATATAAAATAATGTATATATGTAATTAAGTTAATGAAGTTGAGTAGAGAATAAACCTCAACGATTAAAGATTAATTGAGTCGGTGTGAGCGTGTCGGGAAGTAGGTCAGCAGATAGCGTGCCCAAAGAGAAATTAATCAATCAGCCCATCTTTACGCCGAAATTAGAGGCTGCACCAAAACCCTAACCCCCAACACTTCCCTATTCGACCCTGTTTTGCGACCCTACAACTTCTTTTCAACTTTTCAATTTCTTTCACTTCCCTCTTTTGTTTTGTTTTTTTTTACTTGTGCATCAATCCACCGTTTTACTCGCGTGCACAGTGGAGAAACCACTTATTTACAAGTTTGTCACTCAAATTTACTCATCATGCACAACTATTCAATAATACCGAAATTATCCCGATCGTGTGCGATGAGTAAAACAGCCGCCCGCTATCTGGCGACGCCACCGCCCCCTCCGTCGACAAGTGAGATCCTTCCTCGTCCATCTCCTTCACCATGTTGGAAGCTACTCCCAACAAAAAATGCCCCTCATCATGCTCATCAAACCCATCTTCCTTGATCACCTCCTTCTGTATGTCCTTCCATCCCCAAAATTTACATCATATCCTCAAACCCCAACCCTAGCTCCCTTCGTCAACAACGAGAAGAACACGATGAGAAAAACACTAACCCTAGTTTCCTCCAAATTCACGTCCTCGTCGTCCACAGAGCTCTCATCTCTAGACGATAAGTGGCTGAAGAAGCTGTTATATTCTCACAGTTTGCCGTTCATAAAAGAGGGTAAAATTTGCCGTTGCCAGAGTGGGGACGGTGGCGGCGGAGAACGATAAATCTTCGTTGTTCGGCTAGGAGGAAGACTAGTGCAAAAGAAGGTAAAATTTTGAATGGCAAACTTGTGAATAAGCGGTTGCACACACGAGTAAAACGGTGGGTGCGCGAAGCAATTTCCGTTATTTAATCACGGATAATGTCCAGATTGCGGCAAGTTTGGAACGGAAGTGATAACGCATGTTATGTTAATGTTAGATTTATCAAAAACTAGCAAATACTTTGCTTTAATTTGCTAAAACGTCCAAATCTTTTTGAAAATCAAAGTTAAAAGCGCATCCAATGTGAACCGCGGCAGCACCGAATTCAAAATTTGCCCATGAGGCTCTGCTGGGCCGCAGGCAGCAACCCGACAAAATTATTGATTGCTCCAACGTGATTCCTGCAACTATTTAAGGGCCCCAATGGCATGGGGAGAGAGAGAAAGGTCTGGTCAAAACTCGAGTATTTGCAAGCTACTGTTTTGGAAGATAAAACCGTTCCGCAGGAACATCTGACACACCAAGCCGGCAATAAATACAGTCCGACTCTAATACTGTTTCTCAAATACTGGTTTTTTTAGCAAAAAAGAAGAAAAAAACGGATTAAAAAAATGGGAGCCATGGATCTGCTTCTACTCTGCATTTGCTTCTTCTTCTTGGATTCCTACGCTGTTCCCGTTCAGGATATTGATGGTATTTTTCGTGCATTTTGGGGTATTATTTGATGTTTTAGGGGACTTGAGGGTTTTGGGTTTAAGCTTATTAGTATGCTATGCTATGTTTAGTTTAAGATTGTTGCAAGTCAAATCGAAAGAAAAGAAGAGATTTTTCGAGCAAGACGGGAACTTTTTGTTTGATTTATTCTGTCTTAAAAGTAAAATGACGGTAGATCGCTTCATTTCACCAAAAATCCTTCCTTGTTCTTGGTTAATTAGGATTAATAATAGCTTGAAATTTTTTGGTATGCAGCTCTATTGCCCAATGGCAACTTCGAGATAAGCCCACACCCATCGAAGCTCAACAAAACAGTCATCATGGGCAAGCACTCACTCCCCAGCTGGACCATCCACGGCCTCGTCGAGTACATCTCCGGCGGGCCTCAGCCCGGCGGCATGTACTTCGCCGTCCCCCACGGCGTCCACGCCCTCCGTCTGGGCAACGACGCCACCGTCTCCCAAAACATCTCCAACCTCAAGCCTGGCTCCCTCTACTCCCTCACGTTCAGCGCCTCCCGGACCTGCGCCCAGGACGAGGTGCTGAGGGTCTCGGTGCCGCCTCTCACCGGCGACCTCCCTCTGCAGACGCTGTACAGCAGCCTCGGGGCGGACACGTACGCCTGGGGGTTCAACGCTACGAAATCGACGGTCGAGGTGATGTTTCACAACACCGGCGTGCAAGAGGATCCGACGTGTGGGCCGCTGCTGGACGCCGTGGCCATCAAGGAGCTCCGGCCCCCAATGCCGACACGATGTAATTTTTTCCCCCATTCTATATGCGTACAATTTGATCCCGCCTTCTCTGCAAATCATTCATTAATTCGTTCATACTCATTTGCGAAGGATTTGCAAAGATGAGAATGTGGCATGACCAATTGGACGCCCAATTGTTTAGTTCTCTTGAATCACAAACAAAATGTCTTGTGTTTCTCTCTTACTGTGTTGATGAATGCAGTGAATTTGGTGAAGAATGGGGACTTTGAAGAGGGCCCACACGTATTCAAGAACGCAACCTCCGGCATCCTCCTCCCGCCGAAGCAAGAGGACTCCACGTCGCCGCTGCCGGGATGGATCGTCGAGTCCCTCAAGGCCGTGAGATTTGTGGACAAGGCCCATTTCGCCATTCCCTCCGGCCTGTTCGCGGTGGAGCTCGTCGCCGGCAGGGAGAGCGCGATCGCCCAGGTCATCAGAACGGTCCCGAACAAGTCGTACAACCTCACCTTCGTGGTCGGAGACGCGCAGAACAGCTGCCACGGGGCGATGCTGGTTGAGGCCTTTGCGAGCAACGCGACGGCGAAGGTTCCGTTCAATTCGACGGGAAAGGGCGGGTTCAGGGCCGCAAGCCTCCGGTTCAAGGCCGGTTCGGAGAGGACGAGGCTCACCTTCTTCAGTTCTTACTACCATATGAAGGCTGATGACACTGGGTCTCTCTGCGGTCCGATCTTGGACCAAGTTAGGGTTTATCCCATCTCTTCCTAGTTAGGCTGTGTTGTTGCGCGTGCTCGAGAGTCGGTGTGTGGTTGTTTTGAAGTCGAAATAGTTGATTCAAGTATCGTCTAAAATTAAATGGAGGACTGTGTTGTGCTTTTGGTCTCTAATGAAATCATTTCGAGCGTATTATTATGATGTTAAATGACAAAAGGCGAGAATTCATCGTGCAACGAACACTTAAAAGAGAAAAGGTATCATAAGATTAGTCGTTCATGGAGTCAAAAAACAGCAATAAAATCATCTTGTCTATAATATCAGTCAGATAGACATCTTTTCACACTAAAAGGAGTCGGTGCTGCTGACTATGATCTAGACATTGCATTTTATGGCATTAAGGGCATGTTCTTTTGCCCATTTTCTGCGGAATCCGAGCTCCGTCGTCACTATTCAGGTGGGCCCCTCGAGGAATCCGAGTTCAAATTCCCAAGAGCCGTTCTTTTGTGGGTTTCGTTTTTTTGATTTTTTGCTGACGTGTCGTGGGTAAGAAGGATTCTTGGGGGGCATTTGGGGCCTGTTCCTTTGGGATTCTTTTGATGAAGGATTTACTGTAGGGAATAGTAAATCCTAGGAGAAATGAGGGAAGAGAGAGAAGAGAAGTAGTGTGTTTCTTTTGGTTTCTTTTGGTTGCTTTTGGTGGGAAAGTGGAGAGGAGTTTTGTATGTGGGGCCCATAGTAAAGTAGTGTGTTTCTTTGGTTATATGTGTATTGGGAAAGTTGGTTGATGAAAGTGAGAAAGTTGGTTATGGTTATTTGAGGTGAGATTACCCCCAAACCGAATTCCAGTGCTTATTACTTGTGAAAACCCAACTGTTAAATAAATAATAATTAAATAAGTAGTAAATATGAAATAAATTAATATTAAATAAAATATTTAGGTACAATTTACGTAAATGAAATTTAAAAAACCGAATGTTCTAAGGAATATTTAAATGAATAAGGCCGAATAATTAGAAGCGGAAGCACGACAAGCAACGCAACAAACAGAAATAAAAAACAAATTATTGAACTGGCATCAAAACATGTTGGTGATTTTTAAATGCTCACTGATAAGCTCATATCAGCTAGAACAAACGAATACCACATTCCAAAATAGCCAATATTTACAAAATACTTATAATATACATATGAGAAGTATCATCTGACTAGCCCAACAAACAGAAATAAATGTTTACATTTTAAGGGCGATAATAAACAACATTATCAAAAAAAGCAGAAAGGCTAAGATCGCATACAAAACCAACTTGATCCAATTGTATTCGGCGAGAATGGTGTCCATTTTCCTAGCCAACCGCCCCTCAATCTCCAAAAGCCGCCTATCAGATACCGTTGTGGAAGAGGATGCATGGGTCGGGCTTCTTGCAAGCTCATCAAGCAACTGTAGTATCACATAAGTGGACCACTCTGAGTGAGCCGGATCCTTCCATTCGTAGTAGTTGCATTTAGTACTCCCTCGCACAGGACAGCTCCAAAAGCGACGACCAGGATTATTTGGGGTCCATGATGTCTTCCTGGGAACCCATATCCGACAATGGCAAAACCTGCTGTCATCATCATCTGGAGCCAACAGCGACCCTGTAGGAAGTCTGGGTCTGGAAATAACAGACTGGCTGGAACCGGTGCTCATTTGTACCTTGCATGAAATACAGATTGACAACGGAGGCATGCAACATATATACAAATAAAGAATGAAAAAAAATTTAAGGATCAATGCGACCTACAGCAGTGCATCAAGCAGCGACACCACAAATTGAAACATACAAATGAAGAAACCAGTTTCATAAACATATAAACCCATAAAAACCCAGGAAAAAATGAAAAAAGTTTAACATTTGCGAAAACCAAACAATCCCCACAAGGAAATTGCAACATACCAACTTGGTCCATACCCAAGTCAAATAAATAATATTTGACTTGTGCCCTCAGGTAAACATGTTATGTAGCATGAACAGCAGAAGGTATATGACGGTTGCTCATTATAAATGAACCTTCCAGCCAAATACCCCTATATCTTCTTTTCCGAGGGTCAATTTTCGCATATATTGTTCATCATCATCGGGCAGAAGTTGGTTTTTGGGTCATAGCTCCAGGTTGCAGTATGTGTGTATGGGTTGTTAAATTTGGATCATGGCATCAGATTTTTGTGGCATTGCTCCAGATTGCAGCATGTATGCAAAACATACATAAGCCCTCAGATAGAAATTAATTATATCATAATAAATAGTTGGTAATAGGAAGTTGCTCCATCACATATCACCCCCTCAGTTAACATCCGCTCGTCTCATATACCGATGCATACCGTCCGTATAATTTCATTTGATTTTCAAAGTATCTCACTAATATACCTCATTGGGGAGTAATGGAACCATCCAGCCTAATACCAACTATTTATGCATAACCGAGGGACATAGGGATCAAATAAGCAGCGTCATCATTGGGCTATAGGTAAAACATAACAAGGAGCCTTGCCAACCAATCTGTAGCCGATAGCAATGACTGGAGCAATGCCACAACAATATGATTCCAAGATACAAAATTAACCACACATACATATCAACTTCAGCCAGGAGCAATGACACAAAAATCAGAAGTCAAGATCCAAATTTAACAAGTCAAACAAAGTAAATGCTGGCTTGGAGAAATGCCACAAAAATCAGATGCCATGAAGCAAATTTAACAACCCATTCACACATGATGCAGCCTGGAGAAATGCCACATAAATCAGATGCCATGAACCAAATTCACAAAGGAGAAGCTCCTGGGGAAATTCCACAAACATCTGCAGCCATGCTTCAAATTTAACAACCCTGGCACACAGGCTGCAGCCTGGAGCATTGCCATAAAATTCTGATGCCATGATGCAATTTTAACACCCCAGACACACATGTTGCATCCTGGAGCAATGCCACAAAAATGAGATGAAATGATCCAAAAATTAACATTGATAACATAAGAGAAGCTCCTGGGGATATGCCACAAAAATCTGCAGCCATGCTCCTAAGTTAAGAACCCAGGCACACAGGCTGCAGCCTGGAGAAATGCCACAAAAAACAGATGCCATGATGCAAATTTAACCCCCCATTCACACATGATGCAGCCTGGAGAAATGCCATAACAATCAGATGCCATGAACCAAATTCAGAAATGGCAAACACATTAAATGCAGGCTGGAGCAATGCCACATAAATCAGATGCCATGATCCAAATTTATCAACCCATTCACACATGCTGCATCCTGGAGCAATGCCACAAAAAACAAATGAAGTTTTCCAAAAATTAACATTGAAAACATAGGAGAAGCTCCTAGGGAAATTCCACAAAAATCTGCAGCCATGCTTCAAATTTAACAACCCTGGCACACAGGCTGCAGCCTGGAGAAATGCCACAAAAAACAGATGCCATGATGCAAATTTAACCCCCATTCACACATGTTGCAGCCTGGAGAAATGCCACAACAATCAGATGCCATGAACCAAATTCAGAAATGGCAAACACATTAAATGCAGGCTGGAGAAATGCCACATAAATCAGATGCCAATATCCAAATTTATCATCCCATTCACACATGCTGAATCCTGGAGCAATGCCAAAAAAATAAAATGAATTTTTCCAAAAATTAACATTGAAAACAAAGGAGAAGCTCATGGGGAAATTCCACAAAAATCTGCAGCCATGCTTCAAATTTAACAACCCTGGCACACAGGCTGCAGCCTGGAGCATTGCCATAAAATTCTGATGCCATGATGCAATTTTAACACCCCAGACACACATGTTGCATCCTGGAGCAATGCCACAAAAATGAGATGAAATGATCCAAAAATTAACATTGATAACATAAGAGAAGCTCCTGGGGATATGCCACAAAAATCTGCAGCCATGCTCCTAAGTTAAGAACCCAGGCACACAGGCTGCAGCCTGGAGAAATGCCACAAAAAACAGATGCCATGATGCAAATTTAACCCCCATTCACACATGTTGCAGCCTGGAGAAATGCCACAACAATCAGATGCCATGAACCAAATTCAGAAATGGCAAACACATTAAATGCAGGCTGGAGAAATGCCACATAAATCAGATGCCAATATCCAAATTTATCATCCCATTCACACATGCTGAATCCTGGAGCAATGCCAAAAAAATAAAATGAATTTTTCCAAAAATTAACATTGAAAACAAAGGAGAAGCTCATGGGGAAATTCCACAAAAATCTGCAGCCATGCTTCAAATTTAACAACCCTGGCACACAGGCTGCAGCCTGGAGCATTGCCATAAAATTCTGATGCCATGATGCAATTTTACCCCCCCAGTCACACATGTTGCATCCTGGAGCAATGCCACAAAAATGAGATGAAATGATCCAAAAATTAACATTGATAACATAAGAGAAGCTCCTGGGGATATGCCACAAAAATCTGCAGCCATGCTCCTAAGTTAAGAACCCAGGCACACAGGCTGCAGCCTGGAGAAATGCCACAAAAAACAGATGCCATGATGCAAATTTAACCCCCATTCACACATGTTGCAGCCTGGAGAAATGCCACAACAATCAGATGCCATGAACCAAATTCAGAAATGGCAAACACATTAAATGCAGGCTGGAGAAATGCCACATAAATCAGATGCCAATATCCAAATTTATCATCCCATTCACACATGCTGAATCCTGGAGCAATGCCAAAAAAATAAAATGAATTTTTCCAAAAATTAACATTGAAATCATATGAGAAGCTCATGGGGAAATTCCACAAAAATCTGCAGCCATGCTTCAAATTTAACAACCCTGGCACACAGGTTGCAGCCTGGAGAATTGCCATAAAATTCTGAAGCCATGATGCAAATTTAACCCCCCATTCACACATGTTGCAGCCTGGAGAAATGCCACAAATTCTTGATGCCAATAACCAACAACCAACAACCAAATAACACATATATAAACCTGGAGCAAAGCCCAAACAAGCTATTTAACATCCCTCATAAACTAACTTCAGCCTGGATACATGCAACACAAAATGCTACATTCACCCATAACCCAAACCCCCCATCAACACATACTCCCACAAGTAGCAATGCACCAAAAACTAGTACACTAAGCCATCCACCAAAACCCCCGTAAACACATGTTGAATCCTTTTCCAACCCCCCGTTCAAATCTCCCCCAACATAACATCGTCCCCGCTCAAACATCTGCACAACCCAGCCAGCTAGCCTCCTAGTCCAAATCAAACCCCGCAACTATCTCTTCTATCATCATTTTACGCGCCTCATGAGGCAAGGCCAAAAAGCTATGTGCCTCCATCTCATCGTTGCGCAGGACCTTGAATACCTTTAACAATATACCCGGGGTATACTCGGAAAACTCGTAGACATGCTTGGCAAGCGGTTTGGTCCAATGTGCGTGTGCGGACCTTATAGCATCCGCGACCTCTTTCATGTTTTCTGATATTTCCCGCATGATGTCGGGATCTTGAACCATGCCCCGTCTGCGGGGTTTCTTTTTACCCATAGCATGTGGGTTTGAATTACTTGGCCCTCCCTGATTAGCAGGCCCGTTGCTAGCTTGGGTGGGAATCTCTTCCGTGACGTTGTGTGGTGGTGAATCTATATGAATTGGCTCGTGACTTACGGGCTCTCCATCGCCTCCGCCTGCATGAAACTCTCCACCAAACCTTTCAAACACACCCTGTGCTAAATCCCCCTTCGCAGAATCATCACCAATGATGGTAACAAGATCGTCATACCATGGCAGTGGATGGTTCACGTAAGCCCGCAGCCGATGGTTAGCCTGAACAATTACAATATCAAATATGATAACGGGCATGCAAAGCTATATTTAATGTAGTATCACATAGCATATGTAAACGGTATAAGGACTTACTGCCGCCCATGTATCATACGTTTCGGGATCAAGCGTAATGACATTATTCTCCACATCCCATCCGGCTCCGCTTAGGACCATGCACTCCTGAACGTCTTTGAGACGTCTCCTCAACGATTTCATGTGATTCTTCACATTAACACTTGAGAAGGAAGTCCCATGGGTGTTATTTATTTCCGCTGCGGCGGCAGTGAATGCTGTATTTTTGAAAGACTTATCAGCTTTATACCCCTGCCGTGCAAGCTCCGCAAGGAATGGAATGAGGGTTTCATCGTAAGCATTCGTCCAAAGTTTGTTTTGTTGTGTTGACGATGCAGGCTGCTTCGACTTCTTTCGGGGGCTAGAAACAGACCCATCTGCATCTTCGCTTCGTCGGCTCGACTTCCTAGAAGCGTCACTGCCGGGGGTTTGATCATTGCCACTAGGTGGCGTAGGCATGGCGAACGCAGGTGGGGAAGCTGGGCTTCTGTACGAGGCTTGCTCTCCCCCTTGCAGCATATTCATATACCCCATTCCAGGCGACGATGGCATCTGCATTGGCATCTGCATAGGCATGTTGAAATTTGGATATTGTGGATATCCCATTCCATGCCCACCTGATGGGTACACAAGCCCACCTGATTGGAAGCCATGCATGTGATAGGGCATCGTTTGCATCCTCTTGGGAATTGGTCGGTTGACAATTGGGTCAACCATTCTGTCAGCATCTACCCATTGTGTCCCATATACAGTATCATAGCTGGGGAGCATGGGATCACGCCCAGGACGGTTTGGGTCACCCCCCTGACCAGCATTTGACGAGCCTTCCATCCCTAAAACATAATCAAATTAAATTGAAAATGCAATGTTGTAAACAATATAACCATCCAGCCTACCTATAACAGGACCTATACTGCATACGAATATAAAATTGCATAAGTGTAAAGGAAATAGTGGGTACTCAAATGCATGGAATTTATGGGATAACTCAACAAAGCAACACTAATGCAATTGTCGGATAAAAGAAATAAAATGTTCAGTCATAGGAGGCAATAATATACGCCGACCCCCTCATAGCCCCAGCTCTATAGTGTTCCCGTTATTATTTTTGTTACAGAAGTCCACCCACATATCCCAAGCAATCTGCTCCCTACGCAGTTTCCATTGATCACGTTGTTCGGTTTGTTCTCGAACGGGCAACTGTTGGGACAGATCCATAACATCATCATCAACCTCATCGATACCATCTACAGCCTCCTCAACCCCATCTCCATCTTCAATTAGATGGGGGTCATGGGGATCTTCTATTTGGATGTAATTATGCAAAACACTGCAAGCAAGTACGATTTCGACCTGACGTTTGAATGCGTAGTGAGGCTTGGCTGTCATTATTTTAAACTTGTTCTTTAGGATACCAAATGTCGACTCGATCTTTGATCGTAAGGTAGAATGGCGTAGGTTGAATAGCTCTCTGCGGTTTCTAGGAACCCGATCAGTATGGTCCTTCAAATGGTATCTAACTCCCCGGTATGGCGATATGAACCCTGGCATTGTTGTATACCCAGCATCGCACAGGTAATATTTACCTGCAGTCGAAAACATAACCCACTTAATGAGCCAACGATCTTTGATAGAAGTATATCGTATGTCAATGTAAATTTATGCCGATTACCTTCATACACTCGCAGCCCCAGGGGGGGCGGTTTAGACAAAGCATCTTTCAGGACCGTAAAATCATTTGCGGATCCTTCCCACCCGGCCAGTACGTATGTGAATCTTTTATTTGGAGTAACAGCTGCTAGCACATTCTGTGTAACCCCTTTACGACCTCTAAAGCGGGATACGAGACTGGCTGGGAGCATGGCATCTATGTGAGTCCCATCAATGAGACCAATGCAGTCCTACAACGTAATCAATGAGCCCAATTTTCAATCATCAAGACGATACTTATTAGCCTTAGACATATACAGGTAAGCCCACATACCTTGAAAAATGGGAACCAATTGGGGTTATTGACTATCTCTGGTGGCGTCTCATTAGCAGCTTGCTTCATGTACATATCCCGAATTGCACACACTGCCCCCATTACTTTGTTAAAATACCTGCTCACTGTTCCCCCTCCCCTAATAAAATCCACTTGCATTACCCTATTCTTGGACTTGTGACCTACAATATGCAGGAACATGGCCAACTGCTCCTCTATGGATACCTGTATAGTGTCCTTGAGAAGATCTCGCTGACGCATTAATGCTGCAAGATTCATGAAAGCATGTCTTCGCATCCGTAAGTAGTCCAAACAGCTACTTTCAGACCCCCACAAAATTCTCCGCATGTGTGATTTTCTATGCAGATCCCGCATAGCAGAGGGCTCTCTTGGTATAGGTGCAGCCCTAGCATTTGCGTGGAGTTGTAAAGCGACTACGACAAACGATATTGCGGCCGCTGCAGCGGTACATAACTCACAGGCCGTATGGTCTCCTTGTGTATCCATGTCACCCTTAATTTAATAACACATATATTTAATGTTAATTATATACATAACATAATACATATGAGTCACAGAGTGCAGAGAAAATTGTGCATATCCAAATAACTAGCCCTCAGACATACTGTGTATTCATAGTCACACACGCGGTTGCTTTGCCGTTGCTCCTGCAGTGTCACCCCATAAAATGCACCATAAAATCTGAGACACAGATCCGAAAAAAAAAACTACATACACCAAAAATAAATCAAGGAGGCATAAAACAACAAAAACCAAGGACCCAACTTTTTTGATATTAGGAACAACATAAATTACAATGAGCCAAAAAGAAAACCAAATAAAACCCTAAACCAAATAGGGAAAAATTTGCAACCTCCGATACTAAGGGCCTGTTCCATTGTGGTTTCTTTTGTTGATGTGTTCCCTGAAACTTAAAAATTTGCACAAAAAACATCCTGGAGCAAATCCCCAAAACTCTGATTTCTGTATCCAAAAGTACCATCCCCATAAACACAAAGGGAACATGAAGGACTGCCTCTACCAACTGATTCAAATATCCAAAATTATCAACCCAAATATACATAAACTGCAACATGGAGCACAGCCCCAAAAATCTTATTACATTATCCAAAATTAACCTCCAAATAAACACAAAAGAAACATGGTGCAATGACCCAAAATCTGATGCCAATATGTAAAATTAACAACCCAGTATACACAAAATACATTCTGGAGGAAAGCACCAAAAATCTGTAACCATGAACCAAATTTAATAACACCATAAATACAAAAAACATCCTGGAAAAAATTTAATAACACCTTAATTACAAAAAACATTCAAATATCCAAAATTAACACCCCCTTATACACTTACTGCATACTGGAGCTTAGCCACAAAAATCTGAATCCATTATCCAAAATGAACAACATACTCACAAATAGAAACCTGGAGCAATGCCACATAATCTTAATACATGATCCAAATTTACCAACATAATACAAAATCCTTGTCTTTACCAAAGCAGCAAATATCTGATACTATGAACCAAAAACTGCAGAAACAATGCCACAAAAATCTGATGCCATTTTCCAAAATTTACACCAACATATGCTCAAATTTGCTACCAAGAGCAATGCCACAAAAAATCTGATTACATTATCCAAAATTACCCACCCCATAAACACACAATCCATCTTGGAGCAATGCAACATAAATCAGATACCATGTACAAACATGCTGGAGCACAGCCCCAAATACCTTAGATCATGATCCAAAATAAACAACCATATAATCCCATCATAAACTCAATGAAAAATTAAGAATTTATATTAAATACTTGACATAAAAACATCAAAAACTATCAGATTATTGGGGATCAGACTTGGCACGATTCAATCTGGGGCTTCAAGGGAACAATCGTAGCAATGCCATCCACCGTGTGTGAATGTCGTTCGGGCCTAAATTTTTTATCATCATTGGGGTTTTTTAGACAGCACATTTCTTTGCATTCTTATGACATATAAATCATCATACAAAGATATCATTCAACAAACTAACCCCATTTTCACATTAATATCCTCATATGCCCTAAATGCCCCAAATTTGCGACCTTAGCCTCATTCACAACCCAACAGCAATGTACCAAGGCAAGAAAACCCATACAGCAAAGTTCATCACATATAGGCACAAATGGCAGGATCAAATTTAAGTAAAAAGTTATTTGAGTTGAAGAAAATATACCTCCGCGCTAATATCGCAGTACTACTAGGGTAAAGCTCACCAATATGGCCTGCAGCCTCAGATTCCAGTGCCTAGCAGCCAATCAAGGCACACACGAGTTTGCGCAGCCACCAGCGAGCAAATTGGGTGCAGCCCGAAGCTAGGGTTCTGCTCAGAGCAAATTGGGGAAAACTCCACGCTCGGCACACCCCCTTCAACTCCGCCCACCAATTTTACTCCGAAGGAGCGAAAATTTCTAGGGTTCTTCTCCGATACATCCCCAGACGTAGCTAGGGTTCATTCCGCCCTCTCACACAACTGAAACCCGCGGGAAGAAGGAGAGAGGAGGGGTGAGATCCGGGGGTGGGGCCCGTTTTTCTCAGATTTTTGGCGTAATCCCCGTGAAACCCGGCGACTCCGACCTTGGAAGCTGGCCGTGCCACATAGGAGAGAGGAGTAGCGGGGAGGGTCGAGGAGCAGCGGCGAGGAGCAGCGGCGGTGGAACACACGAGAGAAACCCTAGGGGGGATTCGGAGAAAAGAAACCCGACTTGACCGCTGAATAGTGCCCGAAGTGCACTTTCTCGCCCAATAGCAACCAAAAGAACCCGAAAGGAACATGCCCTTGATATCGGAGATTATCGGTGGGATTACAGCGGAATCCGAAGCGCAGGTGGGCCCGGCTCTGTCCACCCACCAATCTGAAGTGCAGAATTTTTTTTCTAGTTTAATTTGTTGCAGCGCGTGGGCTCCTCTCTTCTCCAAACCATTTTCAACTTTCAACTTTCTTCAATCAAAAAAACACACTATACGGAGTGGGACCCACCTCAACTATCCAAGTCCACATTCCAACCACACTTTCCTACAAAAGAACACACTACACATCCATTTCTCTCTCATCAGATTCCACACTCCCTCAACTTTCCCATTTTAACTTTCCTACAAAAGAACAGGCCCTAAAATTCGCATAGTATTCTAAAATTGCAGCTTTAATCATTAAAGGCATGGAGGAGTTGAATGCATTAATGATGGTACCAGCCATTGTACCCTCAACATGTATTCTTAACTCTCAAACGGATTTGGTTCCTTGTGAAAGCTTGCATGGCTTGTCAAGGTGGCCAACGGGCTGGGCCGGCCCGTTGCCCGTTGGGCTTCGTCGGGCTCCGGGCCGGTCCAAAAAAAAGTTTTTAAAAAATTTTCAAAAAAAATCTAAAAATCTGAATTTTTTTTATTAACTACATACAATTTAAAAAATGTTCTAAATAAGGAAAAAAATAAGTTTAAGAAGTAAATAAAATTTTTAAAAATTTATAAGACCTATATAAAAATATTTAAAAAGGTTAAGAATTTTATAGTTTGAAGTATATTTAATATAACATTATCAAAAAGTCAAAATGAAAAGGTTGGCGTATACAATTTTTAAGAAATGTTCAGACTTGAAGTGTATTTCTAATTAAATCTATATTAATGAAAAGAAAGATATTTAAGCCCGAATTCACGAAGGTCGCGGGTTGAACATTTAAATTATATTAATTAAGATTTTTTTGAGGGGTGGACTTACATTGGCCAGCCTTACCCCTCATACAATGGCCAAAACATAGGACTTCTAAATGCTAATACAAGTTAGAAAATAACAATACAAGAAAAAAGATAATCATTCAACTTCTGTATCTTCTTCCTCGGAGTCTTCTGAAAGGTCATGTTTATCTTGCGAGCAATTTTAAGCATGAAACTAATCATTTGCACATACCGCCGCTTCAACTATATCTTCTTTAAGCCTTGATCTCCTGTCACTCAGAACCCGGCCACTTGCATTAAAAGCAGACCCAGACGCAACAGTAGAAATAGGGGCTAATAATAGATCACGAGCCATAATGGTCAGAATTGAAAACCTATATGTTCATACATTTTCCACCATGCCAAAATGTCAAAATTTTCATCAGCCAATTTAGGCTCAGTAAAAGGAAAAGTAATTTCTTAATACTTGGACAACTCATTAGACGAACTTTCTGTAGCTACGATTTTTTGTTTTTTCTTCCCCATAATCTGTCGGAGTTTGCATGTATTATTAGAACTAGCAGGAACAGAAGTGTGTGATGAACTACCATATCTAGCCTCATACGTCGCAAAAAGGACTCTTAAGCTAGTTTTAAAATTCATTATATGATCATCAACTTCAAATATCATGTTTTCATAAAAAGTTTCTAATAACCCAACTACTAATTCCTCTTTAAACCGTGGATCAAAAACCATAGATAATGAATAAAGCAAAGGAACATGCTTCCAATATTTCGCTAGTTAATATTCATTTCTTCTATCATAGGTTGAAGACCAATGGTAGTGGTCGTAGTGTCTCTATACATGGCTAAAGTGTCTGAAATGATAACTAATTAACCAAGGCCTAAAATGGATGTTGAGTAATACACACCCGAGAATTTGTTTGTAGCAATATAAAAACCCTCAAAAAATTCACAAAGCTTCTCAATCGATTTCCACTTAAACTCAGTAATGTTGTAATCAGGGTCATATGGGATGTGTGTACTAACAAAATGACTAAGCTGAATCTTGTTTTTAAGCATGAACGCATCATAAGATACGTTGAATTCCACCTATGTAAAACACTAAATTTAAACCATCGGTAAGGAAGTTGGCTATTTCTACATACTTTTTTGTACAAATTTCTCTTATTGGCAGAAGACTGTATGTATAACATAACGTTCCTACCTTTTTCTAACCAAACAGCATCATATTTTAGCCCATCCTATACTATCAAATTCAAGATGTGACAAGCACATCGATGGTGAAATAAAATACCATCAAGATCAGGATTCAGTTGTCCTTTTAAAAATGTTATTGCATTTGTATTGTTAGATGCATTATCAATTGTAAAGGAAATGATTTTTTCAGAAATATCATACTCGCGAATAACAGTCATAATCACATTAGCAATAATAGCACCGGTATGACCATGTTCTAACAATTTAAAACCGATAATTATCTTGTGAATAACGTAGTCGTGGTCCACGTAATGTGATGTAACACATAAATAGGATAACCCCCATTTTGTTGTCCATACGTCGGATGTTAAAGCTATTCTAAATGTTAAGGCCGCAAAAGTTTGTATAATTTTAGCTATGCTAGCTTGAAAAGCTGCCATATCATCTCTTCTAAGAGTGTTTCTAGGCACTCTTCTAAATGCAGTGTTCAGTGCCAATTGGTTAAACCGTTCTAATGAGGGGCTTTCCCCATAACTAAAGTGTAATTCTTTGCATAAAACTAGTCTAGCCATCTCCTTTCGCATTACATCAGAAGAATATGAGAAAGTAGATAGAGATCTATATGTAGCTGTTAAGTTTAAAGTTGTCTGTCTAGCCTCTTTTTTAAAGCATCCGAGTCTCTTTTCAGGTGTGTTGTGCCATCTTTAGCTGAGCCAACGAAAACTGCTCTACAAATTTTGCAAACAGGCCTAAGTCCCTTTTCAGGTAATGTTTCAAGTGTATAGTTTTCCCAAACCGTAGATTTCTGTTTTGGGTTGCTTGTGTGGAAGTGGGGCCAACAGTAGTAGCAGTATGTGCATGGGTTGAAGTGTGTGCAAAAGAAGAACCCCCTGGTGTACCCACTATGGGGCTAGTATGATTACTATCGTTCCAATCTTGTTCTTTTGGTGACTTTTCCGGAAAGTCCGGTGATTCGATAGGGTTGTTCACCATATTTTGATAATAACCATATTCTTCCGTATTAAAATTAACGTTAACATGTCTACGTGGGTTGTTTGTTCCTGACATTATGCTAATTTAACAATAAAAGGAACATGTTTGCAGATAGAGCAAAGATGCGGAGAGGTATCAGCTGGATGCCAAGACTCAGGGAGGTAGCAGACGGAGCTTGAATGCGGAGAGGTAGCAGTCGAATGCCGAGACTCATGGAGGTAGCAGACAGAGCTTGAATGCGGAGAGGTAGCAGCCGGACGCCGAGACTCATGGAGGTAGCAGACGGAGCTTGAATGCGGAGAGGTAGCAGCCGGATGCCGAGACTCAGGAAGGTAGCAGACGGAGCTTGAATGCAGAGAGATAGCAGTCGGATTTTGAGAGCGCCGTGAGTTGAGAGCAAGAGCTTGAGATTTGAGAAGAATTTGAGAGTAGATATGTTTAGAATTGTGAAGAAAATGATATGAATTGGTAGGGCATTTATAGGATTTTTAGGCCAAAAAGACCAAAATAACCCAACAATATGACCGTTTTATGGCTGCTGTGGTTTTTTTTTGGTCTTTTAGGCCAAAAATGACCAAAATACCCCCCCATTGACCGTTTATAGCAGCTGGAATTTTTGGTCATTTTTGGCTTAAAAAGCCCCCCAGATAGCCATAAAATGGCTGTTTTCCCAACAGCCATGGGCGACCGGGCCGGGTGAGCCAGACCGGCGCGAGGCAAGCCGCGGGCTAGCCTGGCCTGGCCCAGCCCGAGGCGGGCAGGGGCGGGCCACGGGCCAACCCGGCCCGGCCCGACGAGCTTTTTGGAGGGGAGGGGGGGCTGGGAAGCCCGGCCCGCACTTCGGGCAGGGCCGGGTCAACGGCCCGGTCAACGTTGGCCGGGCCGGGCCGTCGGGGCTTTTGGCCACCTTGGCTTGACACTAAGCAAGAACCAGGGACATGAAATTTTATACAGCCAAAGGCACTAAGCAAGAACCAGGGACATGAAATTTTATACAGCCAAATCATGTAATATTTTCTACCATTTGCTTCATTGCCCGAAAATGAGGCTCTAAGTTCCTGTACGCCGCTTCCATGTGCATTTTGCGTACATTAATGCTGAGAAAGATTTTCATTTATGTATTTTATAAACAATAATTCATAGGTAGTACACAAATACACCTAAATAGGCCACAAACCGACATCCATGGCACTGTTTCTACTAGGACTCGGAATGGCCTGTTAATTTTGAAAACATAATCAGGCTTTAGGTTCGAAGCCTTATAAACAAACAAGCCGAACTTGGGTTTATACAAGTCCGGCCTGAACCCGCGCCATTTTCATCCTAGTTTCTCCACAAATAACTTAAAAAGTCCAAGTAGAAAAAGAATATAGCGTTCAACGTACACATCTGACCAAAATAGTAGAAGATTAAAAAATGAAAAAACACACCACTGAGCTCCATCCTGCAGGTCTGTAGATTGATTGCATCTTGCCTCTTCACTTGATTGCATTCTGTAGATTCAGCAGAACACAAACATATTCTTGTCTGAGGACACCATCCTCTTTGCAGCAGCGGTTCCTACGATTCTCTCCAGCTGCAAGTGTTTCATATGTTAGCATGGATTCTCCGAAACGACAAACATGGATATGATTCATGCATGAAGAAAACACATTAAGGCACACACAAAATAGACCAATGTTAACACAATTAGGAGTCTGATAGGATTGAAAGGATACATTTATGGGAATATATATGTGTGTGTGTGTGCGCGCGCGCGCAAATATATCACGCAAGAGTAAGCGGTCGAAGTGGCATACCCGAAGATGATCGAAGCGTGAAAAGAGCACATTGCACATCTTGTTGCTTGATTCTTCAAGCATATTGATGATCTGAAAGCATGCACGTGATCAATTATGGTCAATTCCCAGGCCACGTTTATATGAAAAAAATAATAGCTTGGTAGTTCAACGAGTTTACTACACAACCTCAGGGTAGAATTCCTTTCTCTCAGGCAAAGAGTAGATGAACAAATTCTTTATTCCACGAATCTGCATTGACAGAGAGATTAGTAAAACGTCCAAAAGAAAATTCACTGCTTTTCACAATGCAAGTGTACTGATATGGATTTGTTTATACAATCTACAAAGAAGGGATCCTATTCCCCAGCAATTTTTTTTTTCTTGCCCCTTCCAAGTACATAAAATTGAGCATGACCCCTTCAACGTAGAAGGGATTAGTTTGGCTTCTCAAGGTCTATGTCATTAAATGCAATGTGGTTCCACATTTTTATATTCAGTTCACATGCATCCGAAGAAGCAGGGAATCCGAAGAAATACAGAAGCTACAATCCTATAAAAATTTAAATCCAAAAGCATCAGCAAGACCTTGTATCGATGATAAAAATGGGCTCTTTCAGTGTAAAGCATGATCTTCCGCTTGCCCTCGAAAAACCATACACGCGCACGAGATATATCACTTGGCTCTGCATAACTACAAGGAAGAACAGATGGATAACACGATAAAGAAGTGGAATAACACGCTGAGAGGATAGCTGCCGCCCTTATCCAATGATTGGCCAACAATTTTAAAATATGCAAACTTCAAAGTTATTCATCGATGGATTTGTAACTAGATATTGGACTTACTCTCCAAACAAGCAGAAGGAAGCGTCTTGAGACGTTAAGAAATTTCGAAGTCTCACATATTCAAAATAGGAGCTTGTAAATACCATAATGCCCGCCTGGAAAGGTAAAAAATAATAAGGGGTCATAAAATAAAATGTTACACAGAAGGCGTGAACGAATCTGAAAGAAACATATGCACTTGTGACTTCTAGCACATGGTACATGCTCAAGAATTAAACACAAGCCTTCCAGCATAACTGTAAGACAAATCATGGCATTTGAAGAATAAGTAACCTGAATTCTCATTCCTTGAGCTATTTTGGTGTGTAGTTCAAAATGGAATGGTTCCATCCCAAAGCTAGTTTAAGAACAGTTCTCAACTTATCATTTGATCATCTCCCTATATACACACACACATACGACGTTGCTGAGTAGTGTGGCTCAAGAGTTATGCAAGGCACACCAAGGAGGCTGTAGCAGTAGTGGGAGCTCATTTTGGGAAATGTACTAGTCAAATGATTTGTTAGTGCTTACATTTGTATTGTATTATAGTAGTTGCATCTTGTTTCTTACCAACTTATGTTAGACTCATTTTGGTACTGTTAATGTACTAGAAGGATGTGGAACAATCATATAGCCAAATGTGATTATATGTTTATGGTAGCATGATCATGTAGCGAGATGACAATCTTAAGGGGAATTATGACCTGTCTTTCCGTGCTCTGCTCTTATGCTCGGCTTAGGGGCATGACATGCAAACCAAAGAAAATTTCAACTTGACAGTCACATTAACTTCAAAAATAATAAAGGCATTTTAGAAAACACAAACATGTTTCCGCAACCATGTATTTCTAACAGCTAATGCACTTTGGAACTATGAAAAACAAGGGTTTGTTGGGGGAGTGGAATAAAAATACCTCCATCGAATCTTTCATCTTAGGGAACACCTGCATAAACAAATTTAATGAATTTAAATAACAGTCATTATGCGGCATAAATACAAATGCCAAATTTTAATAAATAGCAAACAGTAAGACTGTCAAGGATAATGAAACTAAAGTATCATTCATATCCTTGTAACAGTTCAACATGGGTGGGCTGAATGGTATTACAAAGTCCAAAACGTGCAAACCTGATATAACACACTTATAAGTTGGTGCAAGTTTCCCTGCTAAGACAACTATAAGCAAAAGTCATGCTGCAAGACCTTGACAACCAGTTTGTCATGTAGGTATAACTTTATTTTCTGCCGTGTAACAAAGTAAAATCTGTCTAAATCCCTAGGCTTTTAAAGGGTTAAATTATAATGTTCAGATGATAATATTAACTATATGGCGTACCATTCATCTAAAGAGCCAAAAAAAGGAGAAAGAACTACTGACATACATTCCGACCAAGCAAGATGGTATCCGTGTGGGTGAAGAGAACTCCCATTTGCGTAGGAGATTTTACCTTTTTTTCCTTTTCTTGTTTCAGGTTTGAGTTTTCTTTTTCTTTTTTCTTTTTTGGGGTTTTGTGTGCGTGCGTGGTTTTTTTTTTTTTTTTTTTTTGGGGGGGGGGGGGGGGGGGGGGCGGATGATGCATTGAAACAAACCCAGGGTATCCATGATAGATTTTCAGGTTCAAGACTGCCCGAACCCGATCCCCCCCTCCCAAATACACACACAAACCCAGACACAAACAAACACAAACACAAAGAACACCCCCCCCCCACCCCACCCCCCCCCCCCCCCCCCCCCCCCCGCAAAAAAAATAATAAAATAAAAATAAATAAATAAATAAATAAAAATAAAAAATATATCACCTAAATCAAATCCAACCCAAGCATTAAGCTGCCTGATAGATGTTGGGTTTGTGACAACTCGACCCATTTCACCCATATATGCAAATATCACCCCCCATGGATCCATGATCGGGATCACGCGACCCAGTTCACATGACGTTCTCGATCCAGTTCGCATGGCATTATCTATCCGAATGCATAAGAGAAGGAAGTTGAAGATAAAGTATTATCCTTATTACAATTGAGGGATATTTTTGAATTTGTCCCATGTGGCAATGTTGCATTGCCACATGGGACAACCTCCTTAAACCCAAAACCCAAAACCCCAAAACCCCACACAACCCCCCAAAACACACCCAAACCCGAAACACCCAAATTCACACCCCAAATCAAAAAAACAAAAACCTCAAGACAATACACACACTCAAACCCACTCTACTCATTTTCACCCGCTTTTGCACTCATCGAAACACCCGTGTGGGTCCCGAGTCCTAATTATGTGGGTTGGTTTTTGGTGTGTCTGTGGACTTTCTACACGGGTTATTTCTAGTCCTTATTACATATGATGGTTGTTTTTGAATTTGTCACATGTGGCAATGTCACATCGCCACATGTGACAACCTCCTTAAACCCAAAACCCCACATAACCCCCCAAAACATCTACATTTGAGGACTTTTTTGAATTGCCTTGTGATGGGACGCGGGTCTATTCCCGCCGAAGGACCCGCGCCCAAGCCTAAGCTGCCAGCCCACCTAGCCCCCGCGCGCGCCTAGCCCTTGAAACCCTATTTTCTATTATTTATATGGGGGCTAGCCGTCACTTTGTCTTTTATTCTATTATTTGATATTGGTGTGATTTCATAGTATAGACTAGTGCGGACGTCCTCTATTGGCGTCTTGGAAGGAGAATACACCTTTCTTGTATTCATTTATTTAGTTTGTGCTACTATTTTTCTATAAAGTTGGGATCTGGGATCTTTGGTTCGTTCCTATCAATTTGCTATCAGAGCAACAACGATCCATGGCGACGACAACGAGAAACAAGGATCGAAGCGAAGCGGGGGAGGAGAAAAACAATGGAGAAATTGAAGAGATTAAGAAGTTGGTGGCGGCCAATAGTGAGACTATCGCTAATTTGACGAAGATCATGGGGGAGATCGCGGCGCGGTAAGGCAAAACGAAGGAGGCCGTGACTCATATGGCTTTCCAATTTGCGGCCTTCAACGAAAAGATGGGATCGGTGGACGTAAACCTTAGTTCTTCCAAAAAGATCTCACCTTTGGTGAAAGGGAAGGAAAAGGTGAAAGCTTTCGAAGAAGGAAGGGATGTGGTCTTCTACAAGACGGGGTATGTCACGGATGAGGAGGATGAGATTGACGACACATGGGGGCGCGAGAAGATCGAGGAAGGCCACCGGACGTGAGAAGAGGGGCGGTCGAGCCCCCAGTTGCAGCGGGGGGTTGGCCGCCACCGGAAAAGGGCCGGGGACCTTCCCCGCCCTCGGCGACAGCCGGCAGGGCCGACGGGACCCTGTCGGCTATCGGCAGTGCCCGTCCACCCCGCCTGGGCTGCGGGAGGGGCCGCCGCCCCTCCGGCAGGCCCGACGTGTACCATCGGAGGCCCAGCGGGGCTGGGCGAATCCCTGGCAGCCGCCGGGGGGGAGGCGCGCAGGACATGGGGCCCGGGGAGTTTTCCGACTTCTCGGGACAACGGCGAGGGGTTGAGGCACATTTTCAGGATAGAACAGAGCATCCTCAGAGCAGATCTGGCCCTTTGGGCTTTCCCGGACAGCGACCAGGCCCAGAGGAGCACTTTCAAGGCCAGATTGAGGAGGCTGGGCCCAGGCCGGGAAGGGGGCAGCATTATGGATGCAGAGGAAGGGGTAGAGACCATTATAACCACGGCGAGGGAGGCATGAGGCTGAGTTTGGCAATGACGCTGAATGGGATGACTTCGATGGCAGGCGTGGAGAGTTCCGAGGAGACTGTGGGGGCCGCGGAGGAGGGCCACCTAGGCAGTATGAGACACATGATGAGAGGCGACAGCACTATTGCCCGCAGCACCGTACTAAAAGGAGGCCCGATCAGTGGCACGTTGGGGGAGACTGCAGGGTGAGGAAGTTGGAGATGCCTCTGTTCAGGGAAGAGGATCCACATGCCTGGCTGTTCACTGCAGAGAGGTACTTTACAGCACATCGCATGACGGAAGCTCAGAAGTTGGAGGCAGCCGCTATTTGCATGGAGGGAAGAGCTCTGGGTTGGTACCAGTGGAAGGAGAGGAGACAACAGATTCGTGACTGGAAAGAGCTGAAGGACCTAATCCTGGAGAAGTTCAGGGATCCTCGCCTGGGAAACCTTCACGAGCAGTTATACGCCCTCAGGCAGGAGGGACCAGTACGAGAGTACATTGAGAGGTTCGAGACCTTGGCGGAGAGAGTACACGGCGTCTCAGACGAGTCACTAGAGGGCACCTTTCTGAAGGGACTGAGACCCAGCTTTCGAGCGGCAGTGAGACCCTACAAGACCAGGGGGCTTCCCGAGGTCATAGAGATGGCTCAGATGGTAGAGGAAGCTCAGACGGAGGATAGGAGAGTCAGGAGCGGCTACAGTAGACATGTACAGAAGGACACCCCGTCTGGAGCTGGAGGAGCCGGGGCCACCACGAGGGCGGGCCAGACGAGCAGGGAGAAGACAGGAGAGAGTAACGCTACCCCAGCAAGAGGACAGTCCTGGAGGATGATGAACGCTGAGATGAGGGAGAAGCGTTAGAAGGGCTTATGCTTCCGGTGTGATGAGAGGTTCACGCCAGGCCACAGATGCGCGGAACGCAAGTTGCAGGTTCTACTGTTGGAGGATAACGACGTAGACGATGACGTCGAGGACGAGAGCGTTGAGCATGAGGAGGAGCCTGAGGATCATCAGCTAGACGTGGTAGAGGTGTCCCTTAACTCTGTGGCAGAGTTTACTCCGAACCACACCATGAAGTTAGGAGAGAGATCGGCGACCAGGAGGTGACCGTGCTGATTGACAGTGGGGCGACCCACAATTTCATCTCTAGGAGAGTGGTGGACCAGCATGGACTGCAGCTGACCGGCTGCGCGAGCTTCAGTGTGATGATGGGAACGTGGAAGAAGGAGAGTAGTCGAGGAGTCTGCAGGGGGTTGGTGCTGACCCTATAGGGGATACAGGTGATGTCGGACTTTCTACCTCTATGCTTGGGGAGCACAGATGTCATCCTAGGCATGACTTGGTTGCAGACACTGGGGGAGATAACGGTGAATTGAAAGCTTCTGTGGATGGAGTTCCAGGATGAGGGGAGACGGTCAATCTACGGGGGGATCCCAGCCTTTGCAGAGTGGTAGTGTCATTGAAGACCACGCTGAGAACCTTACAGACTGAGGGAGTGTACTTGGTTGAGCTGTATACCATGACAGAGGAAGGAGGCGTAGAGACCAGTGGAGATCATACCGTGCCAGGGGAGGTGCAACAGATGTTGGCACAGTTTGAGGAGATTTTTCAGGAGCCTCGGGGTCTGCCACCGCCGAGGGACCATGGGCACGCCATTGTACTGCGGGAGGGCATTTCCCCCATCAGTGTCAGACCCTACTGGTACCCCCAACACCAGAAGGACGAGATTGAGAGGATGGTAGCCGAAATGGTGGAGGCGGGAGTGATTCAGCCTAGTGTGAGCCCATTCTCTAGCCACGTGCTCCTGGTGAAGAATAAGGATGAGAGCTGGCGTTTCTGTGTGGACTACCAAGCCTTGAACAAAGAGACAGTGCCAGATAAGTTTCACACACCGGTGATAGACGAGCTTCTGGACGAGTTACATGGGTCAGCCTGGTTCAGTAAGATCGATCTCAAGTCAGGCTACCATCAGATCAGGATGCGACGGGAGGATGTGCCCAAGACGGCGTTCAGGACGCATGAAGGCCACTACAAGTTCCTCGTGATGCCTTTTGACTTGACGAACACACCAGCCATCTTACAGTCTCTTATGAACAAGGTATTCTGACCGTACCTGAGGCGATTCGTACTTGTTTTCTTTGACGATATACTAGTGTACAGTCGCACCTTAGAGGAGCACTTGGACCATCTGCAGGTGGTGTTTACAGAGTTGCAATACCATCAGCTGGTGGCGAACAGGAAGAAGTGCCTATTTGGACAGCCACAGGTAGAGTACCTGGGACATGTGGTATCAGCAGATGGGGTGGCAGCAGACAGGGGAAAGATCGCGACGATGTTGTACTGGCCGCGTCCTACCACTCTCACGGGGCTGCGGGGGTTTCTAGGGTTGACAGGTTACTACCGCAGCTTTGTGGAGGAATATGGGACGATTGCCTGGCCGTTGACCGAGCTATTGAAGAAGGACCAGTTACACTGGGGGAGGAAGCGACAGCAGCTTTTGAGGCTCTGAAGAAGGCCATGACTACAGTGCCAGTCTTGGCACTACCAGACTTTTCCAGACCCTTTATGGTAGAGGCGGAAGTGTCAGGGCACAGGCTAGGGGTCGTGCTGATGCAGGAGCAGCGGCCTATTGCATACTTCAGCCAGGTGTTGACAGCTAGAGGCCGACTGCGGTCGGTCTATGAGAGGGAGCTGATGGACATAGTCTTGGCAATTCGAAGTGGAGGCCGTACTTGTTGGGGCGGAGTTTCCTGATACACACCGATCATCGAAGCCCGAAGTATCTATTAGAGCAGCGGAGCATCAGAAGTGGCTGCAGAAGCTGATGGGTACAGGTTTGAGATCGAGTATCGCCCGGAACTGGAGAATAAGGCGGCTGATGCCATATCACGGCAAGAGGAGGCGAAGCTGGCCACAATAACAGTGTCCGTACTTCAGGACTGAGGGCCGCTATAGCAGGAGGTGGAGCAAGACCCGGAGTTAGCAGACATACCATAGGCTCTTCTGCAGGGGTCGACTGAGTTTCCGGGGTATTCTCTTCAGGATGGACGGCTGCTATATTAGGGGAGACTTGTGCTGCCGAGGACATCCGCATATCTACCGGCCATACTCCAGGAGTTTCATAGCAGTGCCGTCGGAAGACATTCTAGGGTTCTCAAGGCCTAACAGAGACTGGCGAGGGAGGTCTACTGGAAGGGGATGAAGAAGGAGGTGGCAAGGATGGTAGCAGAGTGTGACGTGTCCCAGCATCACACGTACCAGACGATGTCCCAGGAGGACTACTACAACCGCTGTCCTTGCCAGATCGAGTATGAGAGGATCTCTCCATGGACTTCATAGATGGGTTGCCGAAGTCGGGTGGATATACAGTCATATTTGTTGTCGTCGACCGCCTTAGTAAGTATACGCACTTTGTTCCACTTCGACATCCTTACAGCGCAGTATCGGTGGCAGATGTATTCTTGAGGAAGATCATTCGTCTGCATGGACCTCCAAAGTCCATAGTCTCGGACCGAGACAAGGTATTCCAGAGTAGATTCTGACAGGAGCTGTTCAGAATGCAGGGAACTGTGTTGAAACGTAGCACGGCCTACCACCCTCAGACCGATAGACAGACGGAGGTGGTAAACAGGAGTGTAGAGACCTACCTGCGGTGCTTCATTTCGGATAACACCAAGGAGTGTGCGCATTGACTGGCGTGGACGGAATACTGGTATAACACATCATATCACACGACAGCCCAGACGACACCCTTCAGGATTCTGCATGGCAGGGATCCCCCTCACTACATTATGGGCATGAGACGACGCCAGTATCGGATGTGGAGCAGTACCTGGCAGAGAGGGATCGGATTTTGGAGGAGCTCAAGCTCCATTTGGCGAGGGTGCAACAGGTCATGAAGGTGAGTGCAAACTTACACCGTCGTGACGTGCAGTTCGCGGTGGGGGGCATGGTGTACCTGAAGCTGAGGCCCTACAGGCAGAGATCGGTGGCTCACAGGGGGAATGAGAAGCTGACACCGCATTATTTTGGATCTTTCGAGGTTGAGACGAGAGTGGGGCCAGTGGCTTACAGGTTGAGATTGCCCCCAGGATCGGTTATTCACCCAGTCTTCCATGTTTTGCAGTTGTGCAAGGCTATTGGCGACCACACACCTTTCCATTCCTTATCAGAGACCCTTACTGCTGATATGGAGGTGAGGCTGGAGCCCGATGTGTTGAAAGGAGTTCGGCGGGGAGACACAGGAGAGCGCCAGGTGTTGCTGCAGTCGAAGGGCTTGCCAGAGCATGATAGCACGTGGGAGGCCATGGACGAGATGGCGACGCGTTTTTCAGACTTCCACCTTGAGAACAAGGTGGCTCTTTGGGGGGAGTATTAATGGGACGCGGGTCTATTCCCGCTGAAGGACCCGCGCCCAAGCCCAAGCCGCCGGCCCACCTAGCCCCCGCGCGCGCCCCTAGCCCTTGAAACCCTATTTTCTATTATTTATATGGGGGGCTAGCCGTCACTTTGTCTTTTATGCTATTATTTGATATTGGTGTGATTTCATAGTATAGACGAGTGCGGACGTCCTCTATTGGCGTCTTGGAAGGAGAATACACCTTTCTTGCATTCATTTATCTAGTTTGTGCTACTATTTCTCTATAAAGTTGGGATCTTTGGTTCGTTCCTATCACCTTGCTGACTAGGACAAGCTGATGTCAGATATAAAGAGGTTGATAAAAGAATGACTAGGATTTAATCTTGGTAAAAGAAGGGTTGGGATGAGTATTTGGAAAAAAACCAAAAAAACATCAGCACATGGATCGCTGACGTGGCTAGTTTCAATGAGATCTGATCAGATGGATATTACATATGATGGCTGTTTTTGAATTTGTCACATGTGACAACGTCACATCGCCACATGGGACAACATCCTTAAACCCAAACCCCAAAAACCCAAACCTCCAGCCCCCAAAACATCTATATTACATTTGATGACTTTTTCAATTGCCTTGCTAACTAGAACAAGCTGAAGTCATGCTGATGTATAAAGAGCTTGATAGAAGACTGTGTAGGATTTAATCTTGGTAAAAGAAGGGTTGCGATGAGTGTTTGAAAAAACCAAAAAACCTCAGCACATGGATCGCTGCCGTGGCTAGATTCAATGAGATCTGATCCCATGGATTGATGACGTGGCAGAGATCCAATCTATTTAATCTAACATAAATTAACACAGCTGGATCCAAACCAAAAATTTGAATCCCCACCTGTTTTCAAGAAAAGAATTAATTATGTGGAATGAGTTAATTACATGGAATTAATTGAGGGCGCCCGCTAAATTTTTGTTCTTTAAAATTGTAAAGTGGAATATTATATGTTCCAAAATTTTGGAGGGGAAATAATTTTTGGGGAAACAAAGATTTTAAATGAACAGTGCCCGAGGGCACGGGTTATAACTAGTTCTCTATACAATTGGGGTGTGTGATGTGACTTTGTCCCATGTGGCAATGTCACATCAACCCCCTTTTACCCTTTAGCCCCTTAGCCTCCTTTTATTTACAAGTGTGCCATTGGCAATTTCCCCCCTTTGATCCCCTCTTATTTGCATGATTGCCATTGGGATTTTTACCCCTTTTACCCCTCGACGATAACGACACGCACGCACGCACACACATCTCACTCCTTTTCGGTTGCGCGCGTGCACCACATCCTGTTCGTGTGGTTTTTTGCGCAGTGCACTACGTGCACGGGTTATTTCTAGTGTTAATATATACCATAAAGGTTGTTGATTGATGGACGAAACAAGAAAAAAAACTAGAAATACTTCAGATTTTAAAAAATCCTTAACCAATAAGTGGATCTGTATATATGTATGTATGTATGCATACATGTAGATTACATATATATACACTCGTACGGGCCTGAGCAAATCCTGACCCCCGACCCGAATAGCGAACCAACTCTCCCCACCCCTCTTGTCGTGTACCAGTTAAAATTTAAAATAATGTACCGCATGTCCAAACCCATATCACATACCAAAGCATACCGCAAACCAGGTAACATTAATACAACCATCACCATTTGGAAACCCAGGAAAATTAAGAATATTGTATCATCACTTCCAATATCAATAAACCAATAAAATTACAAAAACTATCTGAAGACTAGAAAACATGAAGTTAGCTTAGAAGGATATCCAAAGACAATTGTTTTGGAAAATTACATTTCTAGAAATTACATGAAACAAGGATGTATGAAACTTAACCTTCTTACAAAAGTAATCAAGGCGTGCATCATCAACATCAACAATTGAAGAAGCATTGAACCGCTCATACACCTGTATACAATGTAAACTTTTTATATATGTCATTTAAATGAATATTACGTGGAGAGAAGTAATCATCTTATGGAGCCAAAAAAGAAATGCATGTTTAAAGTTTCTACAAGTTTACAAACACTAAGAATCTCACAAGCAAAGATGATGCTCTACCCCCCCCCCCCCCCCCCCCCCCCTCCCATTCCCCCCAAACAAAAAACAAAAAACAAAAAAAAAATCCCCCCCAAACAAAATAAAATAAAAAACACACACACAAAATGAAAATGCTCATACTGCAATATATGTTCCTGTATCAAGTAAATGCTGCTAAATGAAGTGCTTAACTATAAAAAGTTTAGAAATACTTTTAAATTATATCCTTAAAAAATCTCAGTTCAAAACCAGAAAAGAATTTACTATATCACAAAACCACCAAAAATTTAAAAAAATTAGATAAAACATAAAACAAAACAAAACACAATACTTGCCTGCCTTACTTGAAGCAGCACTTTAGGAAGAACACCTTTGCATTCACTTATCGATTTAACCTGACATAAATAATAATAATTAAACCGCCATAGTGACTATAAATGAGAGTTTATTTACATACCTTCCCCTCATAATTCAGACAAGATCGATTGAACAGTGCATTCATATCTGTGAAGGGAAACGATTTAATTAGGTAGAATATATCCAAACCAAACTAATACCAACTTTTGTTCAGCAGTTAGATATATAACAAAAAAAATGTCAATATGTTCTCAGAAACTAGAATGATAAATGTCCATGAAAAATACAAGAATCAATAAATCAGTGTTAATTCACTATAGCCACAACTGGCCAGCCTTGTTTTCCGTGTTTGATGTCAGTCATATGTGTTCTTCCCACATAAGTTCTATCAATGTTTATATCTATTATATCTGGCATGACAGAAGTTCTTTCAAATTTATCATCCTTTTTTGTACTTATGATAATACCAATTATTAAATGTCTGCATTCAAAGTTTAGATGAGGTAAGCTGGTAAAAAAAGTTCCAACCTGCTTAACGACTATAATTCTACCAAATGCAGCAACCTCAGTACAGTATATGCTACATATCAATACAGATGGTATCATATCTATTCCTGTCTCTATTAATTATTGTCTATATAATGCAAGTATGTTCAATATTTCCATTTGAATTATTACATAAATCAAAATGCTAGAAGAATGCAGCCGTATATGGTCACCTGGACCAATAAAAGTATAAAATAAGTAACTCAAGATATGATTATTTTTAACCTTATCAGGCTCCTCTCATCTAATTGGTCGGCCACAAAATTCCATATTGAGAAGATTCAACAGAAATACTCATTTTCATAGCAGAATATCAATCTGATGTCAATCCTCTAAGCTATGATCTCCCAGCCAAAGAAATTATGGACAAGAAAGAGCTCATAAAAACACTAGTTGGCAATTACTGGAATCTATCTTATTATTCAGGAAGTTTATTTCCAAAAATAACCAAGATGGAAGCTTCCAAAATTCTTTAATCCTAACAATAAGACTGGATGAAATAGGAACATTTAAATAAAGAGCACAGTGAAATGCAATCCCATACATTTGACAATTTTATTTAACTATCTAAGCTTTTATTGTTGAAGGTTGCATGTATTTGTACCTGGATTAAGAAAAGAACCTAAGAGTATAGTCTGTCGATAGAAGCGTGCATGCCCATCTAGATACCTAAACACGAGACAAAAAAGATAGAAACCATTACATAATTAACATTATTGATGACAAATCTCACCTTTCAGCAAAATTTGTTCAATTCATTTCACGATACTAACTGCAAATAAAAATGATATTATCAATTCACCTTGTTCAATTGATTCTTTCTAGAAAGTGATCAATAAAAGAGGGGAAAGAGAGAGAAAAAAGATGTAACATCGGTTTCTCCTTCATATACCTAATTTAACAGGAGACCCTGTTGGGATTTATTCCCCACCAGCTTGCTTCAATTTCAGAATATATTCTTGATGCTGATTTTAGACTATGTTGATAAGAATACACAAAACGTACCATGGCCTAATGCGCATGACATCAGTTCCATGTTGATTAGAAGGTTTCCGGTTCAGTTGCTCAACAACAGTATTTAAATGGGACCAATTCTGCATATTTGCCAAAGAACAGAATAAACTGATGCTTAGTGCCCGTACAACTATAAAGGCAAACTAAAAAAATATCCGAAGTTACAGATTATTTGCCTTACCTGCATTGCTATTACATCTGCATGATCAATGATCAAAACCTGTAGATTGTAAACTAAAGTTAAATTTTTCTTCTCTCTTTTTGTTTCAGGAAATGTTCAAACAAGTAAATTAAGGAAAAATATATACCAACAAGTCTGACAATCAATGAGAAACCAAAACGATATACCTCTATTGAGGATAGATAATCAACATCCTTTCCTTTTTCAGCCTCTGCTTCACCGATTTTCTAATAAACACCAGTATAAAGACTGTTATAACCGATGTAGTCCACATACTAGTAGAAAAATAGAGCTGCGGATTATATAGCATTTCATTTATCTATGGTACTCCACAACTTTTTCCCAAATGTAACATCCCACACCTACATTATGGCATATGGGAAAAGCAGTTTATAAAACCAAAGAAACACCATGAAAGTAACCAAGTCTTCTCCTTCACATGACTTTGCCTGTATAGCACGCTTCTAAAGAAACTCCATGGAAAAAACACATAAAGACGAATATGAACCTCGTGATGAATGGAGACATAATTCTAAAAAAGTCCACTGTAATCATTGACAAACTACTGTCCTCTCCCAATGCAGAGTTTTGTGTGTGTGTGTACCGGCCGGCGGGCCCAAAAGGAGGTCATTTTGAGTGTTTTAGTTTATTTTATTAGGTAAGGGTATTTGGGTAATTGACTAATTTCTGAAATTGTATTAGAGGGAGTGGTGCTAGCCGGCCCTAGTTTATGATTGATTATTGAATTGTTTGAAAGAGTTCTTAGGAAGAGTGCGGACGTCCTCTCTTTTGGCGTCTTGGGAGGGTAGTTGCCCCTTTAATTGTAGCCAAGTTATCATTTTTATTCCTAATTTTTATCAATTTAATTTCAGATTTACTTGAGTTCTATCAATTTGGTATCAGAGCACGTAATGATCCATGGCGGCGTCGACTAGATCGAAGGACAAGTACGAGACCTTGGAGGAGAAGTTTAACGGTGAGATCGAAGGGATAAAGAAATCTTTGGCGGGAAACGATGAATCCATGACAAAGTTGACGGCTTCCATTAATAGATTGACGGTGAAGCAAGAGAAACAAGAGGAAGCGCTCATGCAATTAATTTTTAAGTTGTCAATCATCACTGGAAAGGATGGGAAAGGTGATGGAAACCTTAAATCGTCGACAAAGGTACCACCTTTGGATAAGGGGAAGGGAAAGATGGAGAAAATTGACGAAGAATCGTTTTTCGAAGACGATGAGTACTATGAGGAGGAAGATGAGGGGCCATGGGTGAAATATTACCACGAATCGATCCGTCGAAGAGCGGAGAACCAGCGGAATCCTAAAATCAGCCGCGAGGGTCAGCGGGGCCCAGATTAGCAGCCACCCCGCCCCGGAGGAGGTGCGACAGGGGCGGCCGACCCCGCCGACCCACTGGAGGGGCCGCCGGCCCTCCGACAGCCCTAGCAAGGGCCGTCGAGAGTTCAGCAGCCTCCAGGGGGATTTCACGATTCCGTCGAGCCTCGTTCCACTGCTTTTCGGACTTCCGTGACGCGTCCCAACTATGAGGAGCACTATCCGCCATCCAACGGCTGTCCAGGGCAAGTACATGGCGATGGGACTCACTATGGGGATGACGGAGGAGGCGGTTACTATGATGATGCAGGGGGAGAGGAGTCTATGATGGTGGTGGTGACGGGGGAGGCTACGGAGGACGACGAGAGGGACCCCGAGGGGGTTATGGAGATCGTGGTAGGGGGTCACAAGGAGGACATGAGACACACCAGGAGAGGTGGCAGCACTACCACCAGACCAGATATGGCGGTGGACGAGGAGATCAGGGGGCATTCAATACGGATATGCTGCGGAAGCTGAAAATGCCTATCTTCCCGGGAGAGGACCCAGTTTCGTGGATCTACAATGCAAAGAGATTTTTTAAAGTCTCCCGCATGACAGAGGAGCAGAAGCTGGAGGCATCGGTGATTTGTCTGGATGGGAAGGCCCTCGCTTGATTTCAGTGGAAGGATGCGAGGCGTCCTTTCCGCTTGTGGAAGGAGATCAGTGACCAGATGGTAGAGAGGGTAGAGAGGTTCAGAGATCCCCATAAGGGGAATGTGTGAAAGAAGCTGTTGTCACTCCGACAGGATGGCACCGTGAGAGATTGTCTGAAGAGGTTCGAGGCCATATCAGGACATGTGCACGGGGTGTCTGACGAGACGATGGAGTGCACGTTCATGAATGGGTTGAAAGCCACTATTCGAGCAGCGGTCTGCATGCAGAAGCCTTAGAGCCTGATGGAGGCCATGGAGTACGCTCAGATGGCAGAGGACTGGCAGTCTGAGGAGCGGAAGGCAAGGGGTGGTTGGAGTGGACCGGTTTTCTGCAGTATTCTGACCACGACAGGAGAACAGAAAATAGTTACAGGGACGGATCAGACGAGTATTGAGAAGACTGGAGAGAAGAGCGGTGCACCGCCAGCAGGGGATCAGTTCCGGAGGATGATCGACGCCGAGATGAGGGAGAAGAGGCAGAAAGGGCAGTGTTTCAGATGCGATGAGCGGTTCACCCCAGGGCACCACTGTGGGGTGCGCAAGCTGCAAGTGCTGATAGCCAGGAAAGACGAGGAGGATGCCGTGGAGGATGAAGATGTTGGAGTGGAAGACGACTCACACTTAGAGTAGGACCGCCAGAAACTTCATGCACCACCTTGAGAACAAGGTTAATTTTCGAGGGCGGAGTAATGTTAGATCCGGCCGGCCCGTCTAATAGGGGGTCATTTTGCGCGATTTAGTTTAGTTTATTTGGTAAGGGTATTTGAGTAATTGGCTAATTTCTAAAATTGTATTAGAGGGAGGTGTGCTAGCCGGCCCTAGTTTATGCTTGATTATTGAATTGTTTGAGAGAGTTCTTAGGAAGAGTGCGGACGTCCTCTCTTTTGGCGTCTTGGAAGGGTGGTTGCCCCCTTTAATTGTAGCCAAGTTGTCATTTTTATTCCTATTTTTATCTATTTAATTTCATATTTGCTTGAGTTCTATGAGTGTGGTAGTGCTGTGGTTGGGGGGGGGCTTACTGTATGGTGATTGTGTGTGGGGTTTTTTTTTTTTTTTTTTGGGGGGGGGTTCCGTGGGGGTGGGGGGTTGTGTGTTTTGGAATGCAACTGTGAAATGGACTAGTTCGGGGTTGGGATGCAGGGTATTTTGGGAGTCACATGAAGCAGCCGAAGAGCCAGAACTGTCAAACTACAATAAAATGAAATGTGAAATCCAAGAAAATCCCGTTCTAGAATGAACATTGGCAACAAGGAGCAATTTGCATTAGAAAGAACGGATGTAGGTTAGATATGAGAATCACAAAATCACAATAGAAAGAACCAGATAATTTGCAGTTAGAACAAAAGGCCACAATGATTCCAACGTTAAGAGGAAGAAGTCAAGAAAGCTCTCTAATCCTTGTTTCTGTACAATTCCAAACTCTGGAAAACTGTCCACTAGCAAATAACCTGCGAAAGAAGTGTGCTGTTCCATTCCTGAATCTTCTCCATGACATTCAAAATTTGTCGATCAGTCATTGCTATCTGATCAAAGATTCAATATAAGTTTGAGGAGTTCCATCTTTTTCCGGGTTCGATACGGAAAGTGGATTATGGTTTGTGTTTTAATTTTGTTTTCCTTAAATTTTCTGATGGGCGTAGTTTACAATAAGAAACATGTTGCTCGATATTTAGATATTTGATGGAAGAAATAGTATCCTAATTTTGTGTATGATATAAATTTATGGAAAGACTATGAAAAAGGTGGTGGAAAGTGAAGAGGATGGAATTGTTTTAAATTCCAATTGTAGGTTAAAAATTCTCCAATTTTGATCGTGTTGGTCACACGGGAACATTTTGCAGGAAACATGGACAGAAGGTTAACAAAGTTAGGAAGCGGTAAAACTTAAAAAATTTATGGTATTGAACCATAGAAAAATACATTAGAGTAATTTTATGAACCACTGTGAAGCTTTATAATATTTATGAGTAAACAGAAACTTTTTGCATCTAAAAATAGAAACTTTTAGCTTGTGAGTCAACATTATCCAAAATAACCCTTGCACAAAAGACACTGCCCTTTAACAAGCAAAAACTAAATATGCAACGTGCACAAATTATGACAAATTATGACAACCGTAGTTCAGAGTATCCTAAAACTCTCTCTAACAACTCCTATCTAATTGTTTACTACCCAAATTCTTAGCTTGCATTCCTCTAAAGGCATCAAATGCTCTTATTTTTAGGATATTGCATCACATTGCAATCAGTAACACAGCACTTTTCCATGGCAGCAGATGAAGTGGCAAACAGTTTATGCAAACATAATAACATAAAGTGGACATATATAAATGAGCTATAACGCTCATACCTGCCACATATATGATACACCAGATATGTATAGGACATATGTACTTACTACTTTTAATTAGCAATGTAACAGATGTGATTTTACATGACAAGGAAATACAATAGCTATTCCAAAATATATTCAGTGATCTGATAATTGAATAGGGTGAGACTCGCACATGGAATAAAGATACTAAGGAGTAACTTTTAGTGCAAAAACATTTCTACATAGAAACAGAAAAGAACTTACCGTGATCAATCCAAGGGGCGATGCTACAATGATGTCTGAAGTATAAAAATCATTGTACATTTTTACGCTTCTCCTACAAAAGAAAAAATATATACCCATCACCATGACATAACAGCAACGTAAACCCTACCATGAATAAATGAACTTGTTGTACAATTAATAACAATTAATAACTGATGTATTTCAACAGCTGATTATTTTCCATTATTTTCCAGAAAGCTAAACCTTGTGATAACTAATACTTATTCATGGTGATCTGTGACAACAAGGGAAATCAGTAGCCTGTAAATCCAGAAATAAATAGAAGCCTGTGTTTCTTTCAAGGGTGAGATACAAATAGTTATGGTACAACCACACTGGCCTGAACATATATGTCACCCAACACAGTATGCAGAGTATGTACTATGTAGTGCTTCACTTTCCTTATTTTCAAGACATATGTTCCCTGGTCAGAAGGATATGTTATGAAACTTTTTTTCTTTATAATAAAAACAAATATAGGTTCTACCCCCCCCCCCCCCAAAAAAAAAAAACAAACAAAAAAGGCAAAAACAAAAACAATGATACTGCCCATTTTCTAGAAAAGAATGAATCCACATATAACCTCTTACGAGAAGTGTAATTTGTGAAAATGTTAAACCTTCTTTCGATGCACAATAATATACATGTAAACTTAATATTTATCTAATAAAGCGAAAGTACTTACTTTGTTATCTTTATTCCGACCATAAAGTGGTCATTGTTGTTTCCACCAAATAAACGTTGGAAGTCTTTAGGCTTTGCAGGTTTTTTGGTTTTCAATTTCTCATCTTCTTCTTCAACATCCTCAGTTCCAAACTCTTTAGAAAACCGATCCATATGGTCCACACTGACCTGAAAAGTCACCAAAACTATTAGATGTGAGTAAGAGCATTTATCCACATATCAGATCCGGATAAATAATACATATACGAGGCTATATGTCAATTAATTGCATTAACTAACAAAAACTACTCAAACGGGGTACCAGGTGCAGCATGAACTATGGTTAGCTCACATGAGTGCTACAGACAACAGTTATTCTTTCAATCATATGAATTTCTATACATATATGAAGATTAACAACTTGATTTTCCCTAAGCTGGCTTAGCATTATAAGATAATCTGCTAAATAGAGCAGCAACCAGACAAAAACAGACACCAAGATACCCATAACATCAGATTTTACCACGACAAAGATCGAAATAGTTGACGTTAAAGAAAAATAGAACATACTTTATTTGATGCCGGAATAAGTCGGATTAGCCTCTTCACTACACGTAATGCAATGCTTCCAATAGGTAGTAAGAACATCACCTGTTCACATCAAAACTCAGGATGAAAATAATGAATACTATAACAAAGATGATACAGTTGACAAAAAATGAAAAGTAAACATGTACAAGAAAAGTGGATGGATAAATCCATTACGATACCAGGAACAAATTTATAACTATAACAACTTATGGAATGTAAGTTCGGTCGAATGAGGCATAAAAATTCTTATTACCTTAGGACGTGTAAAACCATGATCAAGAAACCTGTTGTCATTAAGGATTGCCACCTCGTTAGCGTTTTGTTCTTTGTTGAGTTTTGCATTGTTCTTGCTCACAATATCTCTTGTCTTGAAAACATGATTTAACTGAAAATACGAATAAAAAACCTATGTCAAATATCAGAAAATGAAGTTAATCGATAATGTTGAATAACTTTGTAGATAATGGTCAATGGCCAAGGAGCTGCACATACTGCATGCATAAGATACGCATCCATGGTAACTGGATCCTCTTCTCCTTTAAGATAAAAGGGTTTCTTATTACAATGCATTATATCCCGATAACTGTTGCCTGTCAGAGTAGCAACAAATAAATAAAGTCACTATACATTGGCCAATAGAAAACAATTTAAACCATGTCACCCAAAATAATTGATATTAGGTTGAAAAAGAAATAAAGACCATAACAGACCCTAGTTATGCAAGATACGCTAGAACGTTTCAAATGAAGGCATAAACAAGTGGTATCCCCTTTGATTTCAGTTGGAATTGGTGAACTTTAATCCAGTTTCTGGGCAAAACACACATGGTTACATCCAACTCCTTAAAACTGACAGCAGCTTCTGATCTTCAGACTGCTTAAATAATAAGTCTCTTTGGGCATAGTTCTCTTTTCTGTTAGTTTCTAGGAAACTACAAATACGGTCAAAACACAAGAAAGATGCTTTGCCTGCATTGGCAAGATAAATTTATGGATATACCAAAAGAGGAGAGGAAATGGAAAAAATATATACATTGCAGGCAAAGAATGTGAATTTATCTATCAATAGTGAATCTTAAGCGGTACAACAGCATCATGCAAAAGCATCATCGCAAGCTTTTTTCCACCAAGATGTGGCCAATTATGAATGATGAAGCTAAAGATACACCGAGTTCTACAACTCATATAACTTAACATCCATTCTCAATGGATTAGTTCCAAGTTCATAAACGAGCAAACTATGAGGAAGCAAGAGCCCTGGAAGAAAAAGAAAGAACCTTTGATATATAATCAACATGTGTATAGACATGCTAGTCCACAGTCATGTAGTTATGCAATGAAAGAGCAATTCGTCAAATTCCACTGGACCAGGAAAGAGTTGAGACAAGGCGGTAAGATAACAGATTTACTGCTCAGAATCAAATTGACCTTATTTGCCAAAAAGGCAAGAAAATGAAATATTAGGTTACAAGGAGGTTTGGAAAGATGGGGTATATGAGTTGGTTGGCAGCGTAAGTTTGTGTTAGTTGACTGCCATATGCATAGAAACATTGCCATGCAAGGGAACAAATGGTAAACATTTAGCACCGTTGATATATAGAATTAGTGTGGATTTATAAAAACTCATGGATGAAAATGATGCAGATGAAAAGGATTGATGCCAAAATGGGGACGCCAAAAATATCTAATTATCCATATAATAGAAAATTCAGCAAAGGGAATATATAAGGGATATTTTAAGGTTGGTTTTCTTTAAAACAAAATGTGCTGAAGTGTACCAGCAATGCCATTGTATCTGTCCTAAGTAGCATGTGTATTATCCTTTGCAAACTCGCAGAATTACCAAACTTATAAACTAAAACAATAAATCTATCTTCTGTGGGATTGAGCTTGGTTGCACAATTCAAACAACCTTGCAATGGGATTGAGGTAGGTTGCACAAAGGTACAAATTTGGAGTTATTTTACAGTTTTTCTTTTGTGGGCCTACCAAACAGACAAATTCTATTTGCTATTCAGCCACCACATAAGACATATTCCAAATATACGAAACATCGGCATATACAGAAGCTGTCTTGATCCGCTTAGGAGATCAGAAACCCCATTCTTTCCATCAAGGTTAATCTAGTGGCAAATGATTTGGATGTGAGCGTCTATCTTCAGATGACCTTGCAATGGGATTGAGCTTGGTTGCACAATTCAAACGACCTTGCGCTGGGATTGAGGTAGGTTGCACAATAGTTCAAATTTAGGAGTTATCTTACAGTTTTTCTTTGCAAGCCTACCAAACAGTCAAATTCTATATCCATTCAGCCACAACATAAAACATATTCCAAATATATGAAATATTGACAAATATAGTAAGCTTTCTTGATCGGCTTATGATATCAGAAAACCCCATCCTTTCCATCAAGGCTAATCTGGTTGCAAACAATTTGGATGCAAGTATGTTTAAATCAGTTGTTAATCAATAGTCCACTTTCTGAGTTGAGCTTGCCAAAGCATGGCAGATATGGCATGCAACCTGTTACATGCTTTGCGAGAACGGCTTGAAACCCTAATTTGCACAATAAAGATTGGCATGGATTACAAAGCTCGCATATTATTATTGCCACATTCATATACCAATTCATGCCAAAGATTACATTAGAACACATGATGATAAATTTAGGGAACCTTGAAAAAAAGGATTTCGAACACAAATGTTGATAGCAGAACAAAGACCATAAAGAATGCTTAAAACAATCTTAGCTACGAGAAAACAAATAAACTCCTACATATGCACTCCCATGTGTTCATATAACTTCTCGCTGGAGGATCTTTAGCTAGAGATTTGCGTCATTGCACTTGTGGGCAACACTATAACCACAATCCATTTCCATCAGACCATCACTGCCACAAAAGTAGCAATTCCCACCCATAGGGAGATCTCCCACTATCCTCCATCTTCCAGTTAAATGAGAAAATTTTCTTTTTAATTCGTTTACTCACTGTCATTTTGCTCACGACAAGACACAACCACCAACAAAGCCTTTTTCATTTCTTAACATTTAACTACAGAATCCTTTTGCACAACTACTGAAGGCAATACTTTACTATCTTATTTAATAAGAAAATATAGCTATTTCTATCTCATTCTCAGTTCACACATCTCTTTTATCATAAACAACATTATCTCTTTTGTAGCTGCGTAATTTAGTCGCTCTATTTGCTCATAATTTTTTTGTCCTTTTAAGCAAATTTTCCATTTTAGAGCATTAACTCTTATTACCAAAGAGCATGGAGTTTAAGTCAACAATATGTGTCCAAAAACACTTAATTGTAGCATTATGAACTTAGCTCTAACAAGTAAGCCGGAAACCACAAGTCCAACAAACATTTGCTAGAATACTTAAAAAATAACATAGATAGACAATGCAAGCATATATCAATGATATAATACTTGTTCAAATGACATCTGCGGCTATAGAAAGGTAAATGATAAAACAAGGTAACATGTATAGGTGAGATGTCACCAAGACTATGCAAGAGTACTTACAAAGTGAAAAAAAGAACCTCATCCGAGAATCCAAATCTGCAAAACTGGATGCCTTGTATATGTCTAGCCAATGCTTGTACAATTTTTGCTTGACCCCATATACCAGATCAATGTTGTCTTCCTACAAAGGAACAAATGGTTAACTTACTTAAATCATACTAGTTTTAGACATAAGACATGCATGTGAGAAGAACTATTAACCATATAAGTCATATGTTTTATATTAGTTTGGAATTATTATTTGATCTGGATTCTGATTTTATAGGGTTTTCAATTTTATAATGTTAAATAACTGAAATTTTATTTTAATATGTTTCTTTATAGGTTCAGTAGAATATAAATCTAATTCAACAAGAATTTCTATCAATTTTATTTTAAACTTATTTTTAAGTATTATAGAACTCTTCTTTGATATTAAATATTTTTATATATTTGTATTATTCTATTAATTTTTGTTAATTTTTAATGTTCATGCATTTAAATTTCTATTTTGTATGTTTTAACATTCTAGTTTGGTGAGTTTAACTAAAAAAGAAATAATCAATTACAGTTATTCTAAGTAAATTAAGATTCTAACTTAATGAATTCTTATTTTGTTGAGATTTTGATTTATTACATTTTTCAAGTAAACTGAAATGCTTGGTTAAGAATCCATGTATGTATTTTCTTTTGTTTCTTGTTTAAATAAATAGAAGTATTACTTTGATTTTAATTTATAGTTTATACCATTATTTAATAATGCATGATATATTACATTAAAACGACACAGAAATAAAATGGGTGGAAATATTATTTTGTCAATTTACTTTTGAAAGTAGTTATAAAATTGAAGTTTCTTTAAAATTTTAATTAGATTAATCTCTAATTTAATGTACTTCTATTTTATGAAGATTTTTTAGAATGTTCTCCCAAATAGAGTGGAATTCTAGCTTCATGAGAGTTATATATGTATTTTCTTATATTACCTATTTAAACAAATAGAAAACTTAATTATATTTTAAACATAATATATTAAACTACAAATATAACCCAATAAAAGAAAAGGATACAGTTTCTACCAAATCGCTTAAAAGTAAATGTTAATATATAATAATTTTTTAATTATATTTTAATTTTAGTTTTAGAACTCAATTCTCAACATAATTATATTTTATAAACAAAATTATATACATTCTAACTAATATAATTTTTTTGTTATTGTTTTATTAAAAATAATAAATATGTTTTAAAAATAAATATAAAAGAACAAAGAACTACTTAATTATCGTAATGTCTATCTCAGTTTTAGTTTTAAAAACTCAATTCTCAAGAAAATTTTATTTCGTAAACAAAATTATAGTTTATAAACAATTTGTTTTATAAAAAATTTTATTTTATTAAAAATAATGTTCAAAAAAGGAGTGGAGACAAAACGGGAATAAATTGTTTGGAAAAAAGAGAGGTGATATAAAAAAGGTGACAAAAAAGAAATGACAAATTGATCATCTCAAGCAATAAAGATAAGAGATGTTCTTATATCAAATGAAAGAGGTGACAGAAGATTGAGATTTAACTACGACATATACAAATTGATCATCTCAAGCAATGTGCTTATGTCAGAAATTTTTTTCATAATTATATGATAAGAAAATTACCTTTGGCAAATGCTCCCCTGTTCCTACCCACTTTGATGTTAATATGTCAGTAGTAGGCATTTCCCACTTATATTTCCATTTTGAATTCCTCATCTTATCGACATCTTCATTGCTTAAAATGCACCCCACATGACGATGGAAAGAGCTGAACAAAATAGATTGAAGCTGAAGATTTAGGCCCGCATATACAAATAGAGTATAATAGAGAAACCGTATGAACAAAATTAATTTCACATTTGATGAAAAGAATAAACATAACAAATGTGTTAACCCCTCAAAATGATTAGCACATGCTAATTCTGTAAAGAAAAAACAGGAAACTCTATAAAATACTGTGGTTGAGCAAACTAAATCTTTCTTAAAACCTTTTGCCTATTTAGTGTTAGCGAATGGGCAAATGCAAAACCATATATTTTGACAAAATTGGATATCTGTAGTACAATATCATAACTGAAAACAGAGTCAAAGAAATTCAAAAAACACAAGCTTACTCCCCCAAATCAGCAGCACTCTATATCTAGAAATAACACCTTTACAAATCAAAAGAAATACCAATCTTCTCATACCTCCAAAAAAGCAGTGAACACAAGAACGATGTAATAAGAATCAGTTATGCTGCATACACTAAAGTTTGTCAAACTAGCTACCTATGTACACCCATCCATAAGGCACAAATGAAATCAAGTGCAACAAGCATGCGTAGCAGGGCTGAATTATTCACATACTAACATTGTATGCATTGTCATCAGCATCTTAGATGCACATAGGAAATGGAAAAGTAAGAACAACAATACAACCTTATACTTGATGTTCCATCAGCATCTGTATAACTCTCACTTTCAGAACCGCTTGCATCATCCTCACTAGAGGCATCGTCCTCATCTCCAGCTTCATCTTCCTTGCTCTGCTTCACAATGTAAGAAGACTTACGTTGTCTGAAACCGTCTCCTCTAGCATCATCCAGACTAGATTCGCTACCCAATCCTACAAATGTGGAGGACGAAAGCAATGTAATGCGCTTTGAAATTACAAATGCTGATCGAGGCAAGATTAGAATCCTTGTTATTTTGTTTATAGGCATGTACTTGTAATGAACATGTAACTCCTGTTTTTGATGGGTTCTGTTTCTTTCTTTTCTTTTTATTTTCTTTTTTGTGACTTTTGATGTAAATTGATGGCTTCTGTACCGGAAATACCTTGGTATATTCCGTTTTTGATACAATATCATTACAGTTGGGGACATGACACGGGGATAGTATAGTATGCATACAACTATTTATGGAATAAAATAAGATGGGAGACGCGCGTTTGTGACCCCATCTTTTTCCTCAAAAAATGAAAAGAGACTCCATCCAAATATTTAAACAATAATTTAATAATGTTTAAACAGTAAAAAGGGCTTCCCAATCAGTAATTATTTGAAGAATGTCGTCGTTATCTATTACTTATTATATGTAATAAACAATACATATAGACTAAAGACAACATACTGCATGACTGTATAAGGTAATGGTTGGTGTACACATCACACCATATTCCAATTTATCTTTTGTATGCAAGGAAGCAGTATATTTTCCAATTTTGATTGCTAGAGATTGGCCCAACATCAAGAAATTATACTCGGTGTTGAACAATAAAACAAACTTCTGAAAGCTTCCACTCGTCTATCAAATAACCTTCTTCAACTGTCAAGTTTGAATGGCACATATACATGACATATGACATTTAATGTATCCTCTATTATACATTTGAGGGAGGTTGATGTGACATTTCTTCTACTAAGACAAAATGGTGGATAGAGTGGTGGCCTAAATTTGGCCACGTAAGCATGGTGGGCTCAATGGTGTTTGGGTGAGGGTTGGTGTTTGATGTTGGGTTTTTTGTGGAACCCCCAAAGAAAAGGCCCCAACATTCCCATTATTTACATGCTTGCCCTTGCCCTTTAATGAAACCCCTCCTTCTCCCTCCTATTTACGTATTTGCCCTTGGTCTTTTCCCACTCCCCCCCCCCCCCCCCCCCCCCCCCCGCGCGAATACCCACAACCACCAACCCACAATTCTCTCCCATTTTCCACTTGGGCCCCACATGTGTGTGGGTTTTTTCTTGGGTCCCTGTGCACAATGTGCACAGGTAAATTCTAGTATTCATATAAATCTCCGGAATTCTAGGAATAAGCCTCAAAAATAGAATCATGATAAATGAAATTTTCTGTAGCCCGTCGTCTTCCACCTCTTATCATTGTCTACATAAAGTCATTGCACTTATCTTTAAAGATATAGTAAAAACATTAAAAACAGTAACCATTGAGGACAAATATTGCTAATTTAATATCGCTGAAGGGAAAGGATTCAAATAGCTAACTCAAATGATTGGGAAAATGCTTTGTGGCGGTTGATGTTGATAAAAAATCGTCTAGGCTAGGCTTATAAAACATCTCTATGCATTTATTATGATAATAAAGCTTATTGAAACAAAGAATCCTAGAGTTAGAGAGCTAAAAACAGGTGCTACCTTTCACAGTTAAACCCATATCCTATTACTAACTTTAATAAGACTCTAAATGTCTCTCATCCAGTCAATCTAAAGGTCATCAACCCATGGCTGAACCCTGAAGGTATTTCCTTGGAAAGATTAACTGGTGCTTTAAGTATGAACGGTGGCTTAAACTAAATCCAGTTGACCTTCTAAAATAAATCAATATCACAACTGGCCTTACTAAGACAGTCTAATAATTTCTTGCATTTACCCTCGATGAATATGAAATAATAGAGAAGCATTTGAAATTTGCATAAAAGTAATCGATAATGCACAATAAGAAGTGCAGAAAATTGTCATAAGGAATTGTAAAACCATGAAATATGCCCATATCTCATCATGTTTAATGGAACCCTGCTTTTTCCCGCTTTGCATTATCATGGTATATACTCTGAATCATACCCATGAACAAAATTGCTACTATTACAACTACGCACTCGAATGAAGCCATCTCACTGCAGGTAACACATACTTCATGCCTAAAGCAACATGTGATGGTATAAAGCATCCATAGTGCACAAGATGCATAGTGCAATTAAAAGTAATGTGCCATAAATATACCTGATCTTTGCAGGTATTCAAATTATTCACACCATCGACCTAATCATGTGTTCCTCCACCAAAATCAAAGTAAACGGAAAAACACAAAAACATGATGTCTCAGACATGCAAGAAGTTGATAGGATTGTTAAAACTTCCTCACCATTTTCTTCGTCGGATGCATTAACAGAGTCAAAACCCCCATCTTCGTCTTCGTCGGAACTACTCCTCCCCTCTTTTTCTCTGTGTCTGTAAAGCACAAAATATTTGCCACATACAAATAATATTTATGGCGTGTTTGACAATCTGAAAGTGTATTGAAAGTTCAAAAGTGACTTTCTTTACGACTGAAATAGAAAGAACACGTGTCTGCAATATGATTCGAACCATGTTTGTTTCTTAAAAAACTAAAGTAAATGAAATTATTAGATATGGCGAGATTCGGTTACTTAGATATTAACAAATATTGATGGGTATAGCTACTTCATAATTAAAAAATATTTTTCTTTCTTCTTCTTTAATTCTATCAACAACTTCCGATGTTTTAGAAGAATAGTCAAAAATAAAAGTTATCCTATGTGATAAAAATGACTCCCTCACTTTCAGACCCCACTTCAATTAAAATAAATAACTTTAGAAAGTGATTCGTACTTTCTTCTTCACTTCCAAGTTCCATCTAGCCAACCACCCCCTTAAGTAAACACTCCCATAGCTACCGAGATGCAACCAATAATGTATTGATGCATGAAAGGTGTTACAATTAGAAACGATAGCACTTGTAGCTCACCGAATAACATCATCTACTTGGGCTCACAGACAGAAATATAACACGCTTCACTAGTATGTATACTTCCATCCTCTGTGGAGTAATAAAATAGTAATCAACGATAAAATCTCAATAATTTAAGGGGGCATAAAGTTTTCAGCAGTAAAAACATGTTGTGATAAGTTGCACTGTGATCAACCCTAGTTGTGTAGATATGTTTAATCGTTAATCTCTCTAATCTTAATGGACTTGATCTCTGACGTCTGGTAATTGTGCGGTTTTTCTAATATTTAGAGATATCAAACAAATAACAGTATGCACGTTTGTCAAATAAAGGATAGCACAAGGAAAGGGGCCATGGTCAAGCATAAAAGATAATAAACGAAGCCATGAGAATTATGTATATAAAAATTATATCACCATATATGTATAAAACACGCAGGCTCATATGCAACGAACAGCTAGTCGAGTAATGACATGCGAGACGGGCATATTTTACAAAAACTGAAATATTTCAACAGAAAAGTAATGCTTACCCTTTCTTAAACAAGAGAGCTCGTTTGTCGCTCTCGGATTCCAATTTCTTTAACAAGCTATCAAATGCCGGTTGTTTGGTAAGCATATCGTCTTCGTCCGAAGATATGCTATCTGCTGGCATTAATATTATAAGTAAACAATACGATCAGTAAAACAAAACAAAAACCCTGAAACATATTTTGAAATTCTCGTACCAGTCGAAGTTGGAACCAATGTCTGGCATAATTTTTCATCAAATTTCTTTCTCGATTTCTTCTTTGAATCTTCGTGCTTGCCCAGGTAGTTGGGCCTTTTAAAACCTTTTGGTTTGACTCTGTAATCATGCGGTCCTCGAGGGGATGTAATCATTTGTGGATGCTGAGATGCCGATGCGAGGCCGCGTTCGGGGGCACCGACGAGGCGACGACTGTCGGAGAAGGCGGCGGCCCAAAGAAAACGATAACGAGGATATCGTCAGAGAAACCGCGAGGATTCGCCGGAGTGTTTGTTTTCTCTCGCCGATGGAACCGCGATTGGCCGCTGCTTCCGATTAGGGCTGGATTCGCGGGAGCGATAGAGAGACGGAAGCAAAGAGCGGGCGTTATTTATTCGATTTTCGAGTTTGGGGGATTTGTTTGTGACGGGTCGAACTTGGACCCGAATTCAACTATATCAAAACTATACCGTAAAGGCGTGGCTTATTAGGAAGAGATCGGGTTTGGATCAGCAACATTCTAAGGTGCAAGTTAAACTCGATCCAAGACTCTCTGCGTCAAAGGTATGGTCACTCTTCGGCATTTAAAACAAATATATATATAATGAAGTAAATTGCAAATATAACCCAATTTAAGAAAAAAAATAAATATATAAATTTGATTTAAGGCTCATTTGCACGTATTGCTCTAAATTTTTTCAGTTGTTACACATACATACCTTTGTTGTGAACGGTTATTTAACCGGAGTTGGTTTAGATTCTGGGCTATCCTAGAGATAGGCACATATCAATGTAGCCCATATTTGTATTCTCTCATATTGCCTATAAATAAAGAGCTGGTGCTCCTCCCCCCAAGGAGTTGATTCATAACACGTTATCAGCACGAGTCTCTAGAAAATTTTCCAAAAATAAAAATTTCGTTCGTTGCGAATGCGAAGGCGAGAGGAGACAGGAGATCCACGCGCGCGGTGCTAAGCTTCCTCAATCGAGCGTCGTCATCCGCGTAGGGCTTCGTTCAACCGTCGCTATATCCGGATGATGAATATAGAGGTAAAATCGCTAAAAACGATGTTTTTAATCATACGCATGATTGTTCTTCCCCTAGATCTGGCAAGATCGACACGGGGATTTGCTAGATCGCCTAAAAACGACGAATTTATCATCCCAAAAATCAAATTTTTAGGGCCTTTCTGTGTAAACCCTACCATGAGCCTGCCGGCGGCCTTGCCGCCGGCCACCCCCGGCGTCGCGACCCCCCCTGCAGGGGGGCGGCCGACGCCCGGCCTCCGCTCCCCCCTACAGGGGGGCGGCCAACTCCCCCCCCCCCCCCCCTCGCTCCTCCACTGCAGCCGCCGCCCTCCCCTGTAGGGGGGCGGCCCCCGCTCCCCCCTGCAGCGAGGGCGGCCCCCGCTGCTGCTCCCCCCTGCAGCGGGGGGGGGGGGCGGCCCCGACTGCCGCTCCACCCTGCAGGGGGCGGCCCCCGCCGCCGCACCCCCCCAATCTGCCGCCGGCGGAAGAAAGGGGGCGGCGGCGGCTAACCCTAGCCGCCGCCCCCAAAACCCTACTGGGCTTTTCAGCCCAGATTCACAAAAAAAATGAATGTGGGCCTGAAGCCCGCAGCCAACCTGTGGGCTTCAGGCCCGCAGACCAGTCTTTCTTCAAACCAAAAAAAAAGGAAAAAGAAAGATAGAAGAAAGTGGGGAGGCAAAGGCTAAAAATAAGCCTTAAAAGACTTTTTTGGGCTATAAATTAATTATAAAAGGCGTTTGTGGGCCTAAAAATGCGTGAAAAATCACGGTATATTATGGGGCAATAAGTGGACATATAAGGGATTTTTGGGGACCTTTGGGGGTTATTTGGGATGATTTAAAAAGGAAAACTTTTTCCTTCTCGAAGAACATGTTTAACTGTTTGAGCTCTTTTCCAATTTTTTGGATAAACTCAACCTGCACAACCCTCTACTAAATGATTTTTTCTGAAAATCATTATTACATGATTTGCATCACTAGCTTATTCTGTGGATATTTTATGCGTGGTTGTACATTATATTTAAGCTTAATAATTAGGAAGATCATGCGACCGCTCTGCCGTTAGTCAGCTAACCTAACGGTGTATGACGTTGCCCAGTGGTCCAATAATTATTAAGTAATTAAATTGTTTATCCATCTCTGCGAATATTAATGCATGTGATGCCTGCAATGAAAATGTCTGGTGAAAATGTTCGATGAGCACAAAATTTCTGCATGGATGGCTAATTGCGGTTTTTGGACCCGCTTTTAAGTCCCATATTTTATTTTCATGCACTTATCTTTTTCTTTTGAGAGAAATTGTAGTGAGAAAATTATGTAAATGTCCAAGATCGGAGACCATTTTCCATAGAGACGGAGGCCACAATTGAAGCTGAAGATCTTATATGGGACCCACGGGGGTTTCCAAAGTTGTAATTTCTTTTTAAAGCTTTCATTTGTGTAATATGGACTGTAATGGGACTTTGGACTATTTTTTTATGTGGGACTGGCCGATCCACGCAATTAGCCCTTCATATTAAATTGCCTACACATGAAAATATTTATGTTTAAATTATTAATTCATGCATATTTGTGCTCTGCTAGATAAATGGCTAAAAATGCAAGTGTCGATTTCGAAGTGCTGGATGCATCAGGAAGAAACTATCTGAGCTGGCAGCTCGATATGAAGTTTCATCTGTGGGCTAAGTCCCTCATTTCTGCTGTGACTAATGATGAAAATATGTGCGATATAGAAAAGGCGCAAGCCAGTATCTATATCCGCCGCCATGTGGACAAGACCCTAAAGGCTGAATACCTTACGGTCGAAGATCCACTTAAGCTATGGACTACCATTGAGGATAGGTATAAACATCAGAAAGATGTTATACTCCAAAAGGCACGATATGAGTGGGAGAACCTGAGACTACGGGACTTTAAGTCCATTGCTGAGTACAACCCAGCACTTTTTAGCATCACCTCACGCCTGAAGTTGTATGGTGAAAAAGTCTCGGAAGATCGCATGCTGGAAAAGACGTATATGTCCTTCCATGAAAAAGATGCGATACTAATGCAGCAATACCGTGAATGCAAGTTCATCAAGTATTCTGAGCTGTTGTCATGTTTACTCATGGCTGAATAAAACAGAGAGCTTCTCCTCGCCACTCACAACATGCGCCCCCTAGCACTGCCCCCCTCCCAGAAGCTCATAATGCCTCTTCTTCTCGAAAGAAGAGGGACAACAAAAGAAAAGAAAGACCACAGAAAGGGGGACATAACAAAAGGGCTAGGGGCCAAGTCCAGCAACAAAGAAATGAAAGTAAGCGGAAGTTCACCTGGCGCAGAAATGACAAACATAGAGATGATGCACCCCCACCCAAGAGGGAACGGGAAGACCAGTGCCGTAGTTGTGGCATGAAAGGCCACTGGTCCAGAGTGTGCAGAACTCCACAGCATCTCCTGGATTTGTATAAAGAGAACAAGAAAAATAAAGCTGAAACAAACCTGATGACCTCTGATGCTCCAGTCAAGTTTACAGCTGACGACTTCGAACTTGATGACCTGCTTTATTAGCCTTCTATTTTTATCTTAGCAAACTGTTTAGAATATTTCATGTTATGAGAGCTTTCATATTATGTAATTTGATTTTGAATGAAAATGTTTTCTCTGAAAATGTGCATATATAATTCATCTCTTAAATAGATGAACTGCTCTCATGACTGATTATTAGACAATTAACACATACGATCTTTCAATACAAAGCCCAACATCAGGGCCATATTGAAGATCCAGGGATCGCAACATCGTTGCTCCCCAAATGACACAAAAACAAAAATAAAGGATGCAGTAATCTCTTCGAATTCCAAAAGAAACTTTCTAAGTTTCAAGGACATCCGTTTCAACTGATTCTATTTGGAAACAACAAATGTAAATGAAAAACAAGTTACTGTATGTAACATCTCAATAAAAAGGATTAAAATCCATACTTGAACGTTTTGAGAGCCTTACAGGCCTCTACCATACAACAATTCGGAGAAAGGAAGCGGAATCAAACGGAGCACCTGAAGTGCCCGACATCAGCCAAGTTTTACTCTGGCATGATAGACTTGACCACCCTGGATCAGTGTTGATGCACCGCATCTTATCCTATGGGTATGACTTGAAGAACCAGAAGATTCTTCAGAAGGGAGAATTCCCTCGCGTCCCTTGCTATAAGGGAAAACTAATTATAAGGCCATCTTTACGAAAAGTTGGAAAATAATCTCCACGCTTCCTCAAAAAGAATATAATGGGATAGATGTGGACAAATTCCACCCCCCAGAGGGGTATTTCGGTACTTCGTTGTACCAATAAATGCATCCTCAGAATATTGATATGTGTGTCTACTACAGACTCGCAACTTAGCTTTTCCAAAGCTATTGGCATAAAAATAAAATGTTGCGGGCACATTTTCCAGACAATCAAACATAGAAAATAAGTCTGGTTAATGTTGGGAAATATACCTCCCGGTCAATTCAAGAGTACTGCCAAGCAACGGGAATAGAAAATGAACATACAAGTGTCGCATGTTCATACCCAAAATGGGTCGGCACAGTCACTGAAAAGTAGACTCCAATGGATTGAACGTCCATTAAATCCAGATTGCCTATGGATGCATGGGGACATGCAAATTCTGCATGCTGCATCGTAAATGAAAATAAGACCCTCTGGAGGTCAGAGTCTCCAATGCAACTTGCATATGGAATGCCACCAAACATTTCTCATCTAAGAATCTTTGGTCGCGCAGTTTAAATCCCCATCACACCACCACAGAGGACAAAAATGGGTCCTCAACGTCACCTAGTTATCTATGTAGGGTTTGACTCACCCTCAATTATAAGATACCTAGAACCCCAAACGAGGACGTATTTAAGGCTCATCTTGAAGACTGTGATTTTGATGAGACGAGTTTCCCCAAAATAGGCCCAGACAATGAGAAATCTGGTGCAAAGCAAATTATACTGTGGGATACAAAAAGTTTGACCCACCATGATCCGGTAACAAAAGAATGTGAAGATGAGATCCTGAAGATCCTCTACATATAGAACAATGTTCACCAGTTACCAGACTCATTTACTGACAACCATAAGATTGTCAGATCGCACATCCCTGCTGCAAAAACTCCATCTAGGATTGACATCCCCGCGAATGGATGCAATTCACCAGCAATAGAAGTGGCTGATCCTCAACAGAAGAGAGGCAGACCACTAGGCTCCAAGGACAGAGACTCCTGGAGACCGTAAGACAATACTACCACATGACAATGAGCTCTTGTCGACACCCTCACCCTTCCCGGAATCCACTGCAGAGGAACTGCCGGGAAAAACAGAAATTGAAAGTAAATATTGTACGTACTAGGGAGATGCTGGACAGATAGAACATAAATTGTCGACAATGTATTCACGTATCACATTGCCATATACATCGCAAAAGCGATGATGTTTATAAATTATTGTTCCATACTCCGTTGCTAGTATGCAAACGTAGAGATTGGCCAAATGTGGAACGAGGCAATAAAAGATGAGCGGGACTCACTTATGAAACGTGAAACGTTCGGACCTGAAGTCCAGACACCAAAAGGTGTCAACCCTGTGGGTAAAATAAGTATTGCACACATATGAAAAAATAAATAAATATAAAATCGTATGCTATAAGGTACAGCCTATAGCCCAATGGAAAATTTCGCTGAACCCAGGGATCGAACAAATTAAAATGAGCATGACTCATAAATGATGCATCAGTCTCCCTAAGTTATCAAAAGCGAATACCTTACGATTTGGCAAAGGAAATTTTGGATATGCTGTTATTGGATGTTGTGACGGCATACCTTTGTGGATATCTTGGTAAAGATAAATTCCACATTTCCTTAAATACCCGAATAGACTTCGGGACATCTATTCTATTGAAGAAAAACAATAAGTATAATAAATAATGTACAACCAAGAGAATCACTTGACAAATCAATGATTCATACTGAGGGTTGTCTTTGCATCTAAGCAAAGAACAGGATTAGAGTTCATAGTTGTAAACAACTAAAATCTTATCGGATCTCATGAAGAGATAACCGAAACATCTGTTCAAGCCTGACTTTTAAACATGAAATAAAAAGACATATGCAAATATAAAGTCATGGCTCATAGAATCCTGTTACATACGCCCAGAAGTGCGTTGGATGAATTAAAAAGGACCATTGTCAACCAAAGTACACCCATGGTAGTATACTTAATGGATGTACAAAAAGAACCCTTCCGATCGCTAGAAGAGGGGGAGGATATAACTGGTCCTAAAGTCCCTTATCTAAGTGCAATCAGACACTCCTAGCTAACTGCACGTGTTCCGATATAGCAGTTGCAGTAAACTCATTAGCCAGAGATAATTGTCACATAAAAAGGGCCATTAGAACGGAGTTAAGCCTTCTGTGCTTCCTCCAAGGGTCTAAAGATTTGGACTTACAATATGAAGTAACATCATCCAATGTTTATGAAAAAACAGGTTACATGACCGGTCTCTATACTGAGAAATCACAGAACGGGTACCCACAATGGGATGTCCACCTACTGCAGATCTGCAAAGCAACTTATGAAGACAACATCATCCTATCATTCCGAGATCCTCACCATTCCAGAATCACACCAATGGTGTATTTGAGGGCGCCTGGTGGTGCATCACATCCCAGTGGCGACTGAGATAGAGGCCGGTATTATGGAGCTGACCACATAGTCAGAAGACCACATCAAAGACGATGGAACTTAGCATACCTCTCCAGAGTTTCTGGATTCAGCAGCTGCTCAATGGTGATAACATTTATAATCTGTGTATAATTTCGAAATGTTGTAAATATGAGTGATGAGATAAGCCTAAGAGATCTGAAAACTAAGAGTTTTACAGATCAGGGGGAGTTGAGGGAATTTGTACTCTTTTCACTTAACTATGGTTTTTCCCACTGAGTTTTCCATAGCCAAAGGTTTTTAACGAGGCAAATCACATCAACTCTGGATCCTGAAATATCCACCACTCTGTGATGCTCATAATCCAGAAGTATTCATGAGCAGAGTCACTTGTACAAATCAGGGGGAGTTAAAGAGCTTTTGTACTCTTTTTCCTAAAACTATGGTTTCTCCCACAGGGTTTTCCATAGCTAAAGGTTTTAACGAGGCAAATCTCACCAACTCATGATCCTGAAGTATCCACCCCATGTGAGACTCTTCTATGCTCAGAATCCTGAAGTATTCACGAGCAGAGTCCACACCTATGGCTGGATAAGGGGGAGTGTTGTGAACGGTTATTTAACCGGGGTTGGTTTAGATTCTGGGCTATCCTAGAGATATGCCCATATCAATGTAGCCCATATTTGTATTCTCCCATATTGCTTGTAAATAAAGAGCTGGGGGCTCCTCCCCCCAAGGAGTTGATTCATAACAACCTTAAATTTTTTCTTACATTAAAATATCACCTAGTATCAAATTGCTTTGCATTTTGCTATCTTACTTAACTCACTCGGTCATCAAAATATGCCATAATATATTCACACGTGACAAAAACACGATTTTTATAACATTCATATCATTATGCTTCTTAAAATTTGCCAAAATTCATAACCCTATCCACACCTTTCCTCTTTTATCGGAAACCCCTAAATTTCTCCACTCTTATCTGCCCTCTGTTGAAACAGAGAGATTAGAGAGAACAACAATGAAATTAAATTGTTAAAAATGAGAGATACAGATAACAACAATGAAACTGACCGATTCTTCAAGGACGCCAAAGCGTTGCCCTTAAGACTGGTTCACCCCGGTTACGACCTAAAGATCGTAGTAGCCCAACTCAAGCCCGGATCCGCTAACATACCCCTTTAGCTCACCATTTAACAATTAGGGCCGCCGCCCTGAAAACCCGGGGCATCACGGAGATAGGCGCACCTTACAGCGCTCCCCGAAACGGCCGAGGCGAACAACTGTAGCCGGCCGAGGCGAACAACCGCAGCCGCCCGACCCACCGGGGGAGCGCATTAGGGGACGCTTGGATAGCTAGGCCAAGCCTATTGACGGGCGCGGCCGGGCCGGACAACCCCCGACCGGAACGGCCCGTCCGATTCCCGCGAACCGCGGCGCCAAAAGCGAGCCAGACCTTTAGTTCGACGCTAACGACAAACAGCCTGGGATAAGGACACGACTGACACATACGTCGCCAGACCGCCCGACAAAAGCACCCCCAGGCGGCTGACCTGACCGGCGGTTAGTGCTTTCGGCCCTGACACCCCGACAAAAGCACCCCCAGGCGGCTGACCTGACCGGCGGTTAGTGCTTTCGGCCCTGACACCCCGACAAAAGCACCCCTGGGCCGTTGCGCCGCCTGACAGAGGCAGGTCAGAAACTCCTGTTCCCGATGTCCTTGTCCGAAGCCTCCGCTGACACCCGAGCCAGCTCAGCACGCCTAGTCATCACCCGTCAGGTATAAATACCTCCTCTCCTCTTACGGAGAGGGGGTTAGAAAAACCCTCTCATCTTCTATTATTCACACACGAGAGCAAAGGTCCTCCATATCTTTGTTCTCCCACCAATAGCTCGTCACGCGAGGCGGACACACAGTTAGTCCGGCTGGCGTGTCCAGCCCCCCATTTAAGCCCTTTTACTGACTTAGGCATCGGAGGGGCTAAGGGTTGAACCCCAACCCCGCCCTTCTGACGAGTTGTTCGTGCTGCAGGAGAGCTCGCCCCTTGGCCAAAGTCAGCGTCAGCCTCCCACCGTCCAGTCTTCCTCAGCTGCGTCCGACGAGATACGATCCCGTGAGCTCCACCGGCAACGGATCCAACCTCTTCATCCCACTAATCACTTGTAAAACAGCCTACCTAACCCCACATTTCCATATAACCACCGTGCCCTTGGTTCCCCATAATACAAATTCATTGTACGCGAGTTCCACCTGGTAACAATTGGCGCCGTTCTTCCCAATATGGTTATTCCTGCACAAGTTTTGCAGTTTCGATAAAACTCCGAACCCCTGGGGCAGGGCCAACCCTAGCCACCCAAACCAGAGAAGGGCACGGGCCGGGCTACGTGCCCGCTCCCCCCTCCAGACCTCTGGGGCAGGGCCAACCCTAGCCACCCAAACCAGAGCAGGGCACAGGCCGGGCTCCGCACCCGCTCCCCCCCTCAAGACCTCTGGGGCAGGGCCAACCCTAGCCACCCAAACCAGAGGTGGGCACGGGCCGGGCTACGCGCCCGCTACCCCCCTCCAGACCTCTGGGGCAGGGCCAACCCTAGCCACCCAAACCAGAGAAGGGCACGGGCCGGGCTACGCGCCCGCTCCCCCCCTCCAGACCTCTGGGGCAGGGCCAACCCTAGCCACCCAAACCAGAGAAGGGCACGGGCCGGGCTACGCGCCCGCTCCCCCCCTCCAGACCTCTGGGGCAGGGCCAACCCTAGCCACCCAAACCAGAGAAGGGCACGGGCTGGGCTACGCGCCCGCTCCCCCCCCCTCCAGACCTCTGGGGCAGGGCCAACCCTAGCCACCCAAACCAGAGAATGGCACGGGCCGGGCTACGCGCCCGCTCCCCCCCTCCAGACCTCTGGGGCAGGGCCAATCCTAGCCACCCAAACCAGAGCAGGGCACGGGCCGGGCTCCGCACCCGCTCCCCCCCTCAAGACCTCTGGGGCAGGGCCAACCCTAGCCACCCAAACCAGAGGTGGGCACGGGCCGGGCTACGCGCCCGCTCCCCCCCTCCAGACCTCTGGGGCAGGGCCAACCCTAGCCACCCAAACCAGAGAAGGGCACGGGCCGGGCTACGCGCCCGCTCCCCCCCTCCAGACCTCTGGGGCAGGGCCAACCCTAGCCACCCAAACCAGAGAAGGGCACGGGCCGGGCTACGCGCCCGCTCCCCCCCTCCAGACCTCTGGGGCAGGGCCAACCCTAGCCACCCAAACCAGAGAAGGGCACGGGCCGGTCTACGTGCCCGCTCCCCCCTCCAGACCTCTGGGGTAGGGCCAACCCTAGCCACCCAAACCAGAGAAGGGCACGGGCCGGGCTACGCGCCCGCTCCCCCCCTCCAGACCTCTGGGGCAGGGCCAACCCTAGCCACCCAAACCAGAGAAGGGCACGGGCCGGGCTACGCGCCCGCTCCCCCCCACCAGACCTCTGGGGCAGGGCCAACCCTAGCCACCCAAACCAGAGAAGGGCACGGGCCGGGCTACGCGCCCGCTCCCCCCCTCCAGACCTCTGGGGCAGGGCCAACCCTAGCCACCCAAACCAGAGAAGGGCACGGGCCGGGCTACGCGCCCGCTCCCCCCCCTCCAGACCTCTGGGGCAGGGCCAACCCTAGCCACCCAAACCAGAGAAGGGCACGGGCCGGGCTACGCGCCAGCTCCCCCCCTCCAGACCTCTGGGGCAGGGCCAACCCTAGCCACCCAAACCAGAGAAGGGCACGGGCCGGGCTACGCGCCCGCTCCCCCCTCCAGACCTCTGGGGCAGGGCCAACCCTAGCCACCCAAACCAGAGCAGGGCACGGGCCGGGCTCCGCACCCGCTCCCCCCCTCAAGACCTCTGGGGCAGGGCCAACCCTAGCCACCCAAACCAGAGGTGGGCACGGGCCGGGCTACGCGCCCGCTCCCCCCTCCAGACCTCTGGGGCAGGGCCAACCCTAGCCACCCAAACCAGAGAAGGGCACGGGCCGGGCTACGCGCCCGCTCCCCCCCTCCAGACCTCTGGGACAGGGCCAACCCTAGCCACCCAAACCAGAGAAGGGCACGGGCCGGGCTACGCGCCCGCTCCCCCCCTCCAGACCTCTGGGGCAGGGCCAACCCTAGCCACCCAAACCAGAGAAGGGCACGGGCCGGGCTACGCGCCCGCTCCCCCCCTCCAGACCTCTGGGGCAGGGCCAACCCTAGCCACCAAAACCAGAGAAGGGCACGGGCCGGGCTACGCGCCCGCTCCCCCCCTCCAGACCTCTGGGGCAGGGCCAACCCTAGCCACCCAAACCAGAGAAGGGCACGGGCCGGGCTACGCGCCCGCTCCCCCCCTCCAGACCTCTGGGGCAGGGCCAACCCTAGCCACCCAAACCAGAGAAGGGCACGGGCCGGGCTACGCGCCCGCTCCCCCCCTCCAGACCTCTGGGGCAGGGCCAACCCTAGCCACCTAAACCAGAGAAGGGCACGGGCCGGGCTACGCGCCCGCTCCCCCCCTCCAGACCTCTGGGGTAGGGCCAACCCTAGCCACCCAAACCAGAGAAGGGCACGGGCCGGGCTACACGCCCGCTCCCCCTCTCTAGACCTCTGGGGCAGGGCCAACCCTAGCCACCCAAACCAGAGCAGGGCACAGGCCGGGCTCCGCACCCGCTCCCCCCCTCAAGACCTCTGGGGCAGGGCCAACCCTAGCCACCCAAACCAGAGAAGGGCACGGGCCGGGCTACGCGCCTGCTCCCCCCCCTCAAGACCTCTGGGGCAGGGCCAACCCTAGCCACCCAAACCAGAGAAGGGCACGGGCCGGGCTACGCGCCCGCTCCCCCCCTCAAGACCTCTGGGGCAGGGCCAACCCTAGCCACCCAAACCAGAGAAGGGCACGGGCCGGGCTACGCGCCCGCTCCCCCCCTCCAGACCTCTGGGGCAGGGCCAACCCTAGCCACCCAAACCAGAGAAGGGCACGGGCCGGGCTACGGGCCCGCTCCCCCCCTCCAGACCTCTGGGGCAGGGCCAACCCTAGCCACCCAAACCAGAGAAGGGCACGGGCCGGGCTACGCGCCCGCTCCCCCCCTCCAGACCTCTGGGGCAGGGCCAACCCTAGCCACCCAAACCAGAGCAGGGCACGGGCCGGGCTCCGCACCCGCTCCCCCCCTCAAGACCTCTGGGGCAGGGTCAACCCTAGCCACCCAAACCAGAGGTGGGCACGGGCCGGGCTACGCGCCCGCTCCCCCCCTCCAGACCTCTGGGGCAGGGCCAACCCTAGCCACCCAAACCAGAGAAGGGCACGGGCCGAGCTACGCGCCCGCTCCCCCCCTCCAGACCTCTGGGGCAGGACCAACCCTAGCCACCCAAACCAGAGAAGAGCCACGCACCCATGGCCCTCGAAAAGTCAAAAGAAGACGGGCACACAAACCGGGACGAAATGACGCCAGTTCCCGAGTAGGCGGCCCCGATGGGACTCGACGAAACGAAAGGACGCTCGAGAAACACGCCACAATCAATAACACGCTTCAAAAGAAGACCCGCAAGAGCCACCTGGCAAAGGCGGTTTCCCATGGGCACGAATTCAAGAAACCCATTGATAGCGCCAACTCGGTGCAATAAATAGGGAAGAAACCGTCAATGAGATCTCCCTATAAAGAGGCCCCCCGTCTGAAAGGAACAAAAAAAACCGAGACATGAAACTCCGCCACCTTATTCCCCCACCCACCGGGAAAAGGGCCAAGATGCCCCGCCCTAACAAAAGAGAGGTCACCGGCCATCAATGGCTCCCGCCGCCCCAGGCGGCGGATCCTGCATCAAAACCTCCACCCATAGGATATTCCCCTTACTCGCGGATCGCCAAGAGTATATTTCCCTTACACCAGGGAAATCCACTTTTCACGCCTCCGTCCTCCCCGAACGACGACGGATCGGAGAAAGAATGGCATCCATTCAAAACCGGTTGGGCAGGCGAGAGCCCCCAGCACTGGCCGGCCAATACCTCCGCACCGTCGACCTACGGGCGAGGTCCTCGGAAAGGCTGCACCCCCGACGACCCCAAATGGCGAGCCATGGCGTGTCGGCCCGCCCATACACCGCCGCGCGCTGAACGCCACTCTCAAACCGAAGCGGCAAGACACGGGGCGGCGGGGGACGGCCCTATGCTCAGGAACCTCCCCAAGGAGCAAGCCGCAGCAAGGCGGCTTCCCCCCTCGGTGCCTCTTCCGGACCGAGGAAAACCCTTTCCGCGGAAAGAGATGACGAAGCAACGGAGGGAAGGTGGCATGATCGCCAAAGAGACCTTGCAACACTTCAGCACGGAAGGCGGCCATCCTCCTCCACGCCGAGCTCAATTCAAGTTACGAAGGGCCCACCCAGCCCACAGCGACATCCCGATCCGGAGGTCATTAAACCGCGGGCGAGGACAGCTCTATGGCTCCCCCCCAGCCGGATCGGACCCCGCAACGGGCGATAAACTAAGAACTCCTGTACAAGCTGTAGATCAGCCTTTACAAACCTAAATAAAAATGCTCTTCTTTATACGCTCAGATTTTTCGGAGAACACCATAGCGAATAGCTATCCCCCGCCAAGCTCTGGGTTAGCACCGCACTACCCCTCCTAACTGGCATAGGACCTCCGGAAAATCTACGCCTGCAGCGCGACCCCCGCTCACCATAAGTCCCCGACACCTTTCCCTCCAGGGGGAAAGAGAGGCACTGGAACCCGCCCCGCGTAACAGGGTCGACCCGAGATTGAATAACGATAGGATAGCGGGAATCGCCCCTAGCCACTCCGCCGACCCCCCACCCCGCCTAAAAGCAACACAAGCCAACAACATCCCCTTCCCCCAGACCTCGCGATCTCGGACACGGGAATGTTGGGGGCATGATAGGTAATTGCGTAACTTCCGCAAGATGCCAAAACAACATGACCCGGGTCCCGAGGCAGAGGCCGCGAAGTAGGCGCCCAGTCCTGAAAAGGCAGTGCCCTGTCTCGTCAGAACAGTACCGCGATGCGACTCAACATAACGAAAGGCCGCTCGGTCGACGCGCCGTCAGCAGTAACACGATCCCCGAGAGGCCAGAGTGCCGGATACCTCCGGGGAAAAGCGATTCCCAAAGCACGTGACTCCGCGGAGCCACTTAGAAACGCTAACCCCCGCATTACTCAAGAGAAACCCTTCCGCAGAACCTCGCTATAAATACCCCCCCTCCATAGGCCAGGGGAGGAGGGGGAAAAAGAGAAATGCAAGGGACTCCCATACCCTCACTCCGGGCACAAAACGGCCCCAAATGCCCCACCACCTCCAACTGGATATTCCCCTTACACATGGGAGGCACCGCCCGCCAGCGTTCCTCCTGCTTGTTACTATATCAAAAGGAGGGCCCAGATAGCCGGCCGCGGGCCGCAACACCCTAATTAACGCCTCCACCTTCGGCGATCCCCACAGGGTGCCGGGGAGGGGAAAACCCCTCAACGGCTCGCCCAGCGGCGCCACCACCGCCACCTCGTCCTCAGCCACCCGGGGGTTCCCCCTCGGTGTGCGGGGTCCCCGACGAGGCCGCGCAACCCCCCAACACGGCGACAACAAGGCAAAACGTGAGGAAGCAAAGAAGGGGAAAAGGAGAGGATCCCCTCCTGCGACCGTGGGTCGGCTCCTCGGCTCACCCTTGGACAGTGGCGGTAGGAATTCAGTAATTGACATACGGGAAGACCGCCCTGACGCAGGGATCTGCTCCTCCCGGCAAAACAAACAACAAATGTGGACCACACTCCGTCCCACCCATCTTCTCCTAAGTCTTGTAAATATCGCCGAGATTTTCGATAAAGATTGGTGCATAATACTTTCCCTTTTTTCTTTTTTTCTTTTTTTTGGATAACGCCCCGCTTAGCTCGGAGTCAGGGAGAGACCTCATGACCCCGCTATAGCGGGACACATCCCGCGGGGCCGGCGTCACCCCCCGGAGCCGAGATCCCGGTCCAAATCCCAAGCAAAAGGTAGTATCACGGTAACGTTACGCCATCCGAGCCGAACCGGGCTTCCGCTTCGCACTCGAATGCCGGGGGCAATTGTTACGACCTAAAGATCGTAGTAGCCCAACTCCAGCCCGGATCCGCTAACATACCCCTTTAGCTCACCATTTAACAATTAGGGCCGCCGCCCCGAAAACCCGGGGCATCACGGAGATAGGCGCACCTTACAGCGCTCCCCGAAACGGCCGAGGCGAACAACTGTAGCCGGCCGAGGCGAACAACCGCAGCCGCCCGACCCACCGGGGGAGCGCGTTAGGGGACGCTTGGATAGCTAGGCCAAGCCTATTGACGGGCGCGGCCGGGCCGGACAACCCCCGACCGGAACGGCCCGTCCGATTCCCGCGAACCGCGGCGCCAAAAGCGAGCCAGACCTTTAGTTCGACGCTAACGACAAACAGCCTGGGATAAGGACACGACGGACACATACGTCGCCCGACCGCCCGACAAAAGCACCCCCAGGCGGCTGACCTGACCGGCGGTTAGTGCTTTCGGCCCTGACACCCCGACAAAAGCACCCCCAGGCGGCTGACCTGACCGGCGGTTAGTGCTTTCGGCCCTGACACCCCGACAAAAGCACCCCTGGGCCGTTGCGCCGCCTGACAGAGGCAGGTCAGAAACTCCTGTTCCTGATGTCCTTGTCCGAAGCCTCCGCTGACACCCGAGCCAGCTCAGCACGCCTAGTCATCACCCGTCAGGTATAAATACCTCCTCTCCTCTTACGGAGAGGGGGTTAGAAAAACCCTCTCATCTTCTATTATTCACACACGAGAGCAAAGGTCCTCCATATCTTTGTTCTCCCACCAATAGCTCGTCACGCGAGGCGGACACACAGTTAGTCCGGCCGGCGTGTCCAGCCCCCCATTTAAGCCCTTTTACTGACTTAGGCATCGGAGGGGCTAAGGGTTGAACCCCAACCCCGCCCTTCTGACGAGTTGTTCGTGCTGCAGGAGAGCTCGCCCCTTGGCCAAAGTCAGCGTCAGCCTCCCACCGTCCAGTCTTCCTCAGCTGCGTCCGACGAGATACGATCCTGTGAGCTCCACCGGCAACGGATCCAACCTCTTCATCCCACTAATCACTTGTAAAACAGCCTACCTAACCCCACATTTCCATATAACCACCGTGCTCTTGGTTCCCCATAATACAAATTCATTGTACGCGAGTTCCACCTCGTAACAACCCCTAAACAAGTGCTCCGGAGTGAATCGAACGTCTCAGGGATACTCAGAATCTATCTTTTGTGATTGCACTTAATCAACTAAAGATCTTATTGTATCAGTTTTTTCTTTCTGAAGAACCACCATCTATTTATAGATGGATGGTAACGGTTGGACGAACCATTGCAACTGCAATAGTAACTGTTGGACGGTTATAGAAATTGTAAACATTAATTACGAAAAAAGATTAAATTGATGAATCTGAAACAGTCTCGCACGCACGCACGCATGTCTTTGATTATATAAATTTATATATCCCAACAATAGTCCACTAGCATATCAATGGTCCACCACTATTAGTTGGCACAACCATCAATTTAATATCCAAAATAACTCTCTACTTATAAAGTAGAACAATTCTTCTTGTCCATCCAATGTGGGATATAACATCCAACACATTGCTTAGGAAAAACTCCAACACCCCTGCCCCCGCCTCTTCTTTCCATTCTCATCCACCTCCTCGCCTTTTGCCACACATGAGGAGACCGCTGCCATAACAATTGACCTCGCTATGTGGAGCCCCTTTATCATCTCTTCCCAACAGACAAAGACCCAACAACAATAGCGATGGGTTAAAAGCTCCTCAATAATAACAATCTAATAACAAACAAAGAGTGTTGTTATTAGCACCATATAAATTTATGAATACAACATACTATTTGATTCACCACACATATATTTTTAACATCAGATGTTCGGATTTGGAGATCCGAACGGCTCTAATACAATACATGTACCGAACACAATACATATTTTATTATACTGTTCGGCTTTGCAATTCTGAATGGAAGAATAAAAGTATTAGAGCCGCTCGGATCGCCAAATCCGAACATCTAATGTTAAAAATATAGGTGTGGTGAATCAAATAGTGTGGTGTATTCATAAATTTCTGTGGTGCGAATAACAACACTCACAAACAAAATAATAATAAAGTTCTATCATCTCTTCCCAACAAACAAAGACCCAGCGACAATAGTAATGGGTTAAAAACTCATCAATACCAATCTAATAACAAACAAAAAACAAACAATGTTTGATCAAACACATCCCCCCCAACACAAATATTTGGATTCTGTGTGAGATGAGATTGAAGGGTGATTTTGTACGATCCATGTCCACTACGCAATGCACTAGAGGATGAATAGTGTATTGGCAATTACAATACTAATTAAAATAAATTAGACAATGTGGAATTATAATTGCTTCACACCAAAAACAAAAGTGAATACAATCGCAAACACGTTATGAATCCTGGGTTGGATCACTTAACCAGTCGATCATACTCCAGTCCCACACTCATAACCCGAGCTGTGGATTTCCACTAATGTTCCCTAACAGGTGAACCAAAACTCACGTAAGAGTACAATCCCTAACTGGGAGACCAAGGAGTATCCCTCCAAGGTTGCAAAGGAGTAACCATCTTATGTACAAAGAAGTAACCCTTTTAAAGATGGAGTAACCCTCCGATTGGAGTAACCCTCCAATATGTTCTCACAACCCCATAGCTAGGCTAAACCGAAATTGTATAAAACAATAACACACTCTCATAAGGCACACACTCATATATACCTTGAATAGATTTACCTATGTGAAGACGAAGGCGTGGGGTTCATCTTTTTCATCTATCCATCTCATCATGCCAGTCGTTTGGAGTTGTGTTCCTAGGCGTCTGAGCAGTTGATCAGCAGCCTGGGAACATACCTTCAGATGTCTGGTCGATCGATAATCTACCTGTTTATAGCCATTGGCTGTTAATTTTGAGGAGTAATTTTCTTGGTTTTAGTGTAGATTTGAGTGTATATATATGCTCAGTTTTGAGGGAGATTTTGAGCAACCAATGCTTGCAGAAATAGAACTCATTTAGAGCCAAAATCCAAGAGCATTTTTCTTCTCTCTCATTTCCTTTTTCACGTTGGTTAAAAGTGTTAATGCATTGATATTGCATCAAGAGAGAGTTCTTCAAGTGCATCAAGCCAATCATCTAGCACTTGTTTCCCATCTTACTGCCGTTACACACATTGGGAAGATCTATCAAGGCATATGTAAAATTGTATTTTGTTTCTTTTTATTATGAAATATAGTACTCGGGTTATGAGTATGTCACGCCACAGTCCCCGAAATACCAGTACTATTTTTTTCCGAGACAGATGGGGATGGAATGTTTAACAGGCCGCGGTATTGCATCAAGCGTAAAAGAAACACCACACAAGCAGGTCATTGTGCACGCTAGAACAACACAAACAAAGAAAGTAAATGGAGTGCTCCAACACAAACAGAAGTAAAAAGGTACTATCTATAGCAGAAAGGAAAAGCACAGACAACCACCCACAGACATAAGTACAACCCAGCAGTTCAGTCTACAAAAAGTACAGAGACGTCCAATCCCAAAAGTACAAAAGTAAATAGCTACAACAACGGGGCTACAAAAAGGTACAACACACGCGCTATCTACCCTTAAGTGCTAAGAGGGGAAAACAAGTAGCACGCCCTGCCCCGTCTAGCTCCAGCATCTACTCCGGAGGTACCTGCTCTGGTCCTAAATTCAACGGAAGGGAACACATCACAGCGTGACCCAGTAGGAGAACCCAAACTCACACAAAATGGCAAAACTGAGGGTTATAGTTCACAAACACGTGTCAGAAGCAAGTGTGGTCACAATTATAAGAAACCTTGAGTTAACTCAATTAATGATTGGAAACCCGAGTACGATGCCGATATGAGGACCAGGACACTCGTCCCAAGGTGGGACGGAAGAAAAATCACTCGTTCACCTAGTGAAGCGGGGCCCCTCACTCCAATTAGTGTGAGCAAGGACAACAACTACAGCTCATCATCGTTGTTTGTCAACAACGGTGGTACCAACGGTGAAACACACAGTCCTGTCCGCATACCCTAATCGTACATAGTCTTCCCCCAAACCCCCTTCTAGGGTGCTCACCCACCATATGGTGGACCGAGGCATCCCTAGGATAACTAACTTTTAATATGAATTAAACTAACATGCAACCCTAAAACAAGCATAAATGACTTCCAAGAAATTAAAGTGCATTTAATTTACATAAACGAGCTTGTAATGAAATAATTTACATAATGAGAGACCATAATCAAAAGAGAGCAACAACTTTACTTTTTTCCATACGTTCCTACACCATTTTCACGTGCAACCTTTAAATTTCATAAAATGGCACATGGCCCAACAACCACCTTAGCACACATCCACATCACAATGTAACTACTTACAACATAAATAATGAAACATGTTTTAGCAACTAAACGATGTAGCGAACTTTACCATTTCCACATAAACAATGCTATTCAAAAGATGAACAATTCCTAAAATAACATCTTAGGGATTCTTATGCAAAATGAGGTGACTCAAATGAATTACTCTAGGCATAAACTACCATGGCCTAACCCAAATGAAACTACGTATGGACCAAGCCTAAAACATGATTTTGGAAAACGGGTTTTAGGCCTAAACTAAAAACATGTTTTTTATGAAAATGAATTATGAGTTCTTAACTAAAAATATGTCTTTTATGAAGGAGGTTGGGTAGTCCATACAAAAAACATGAAATGGGGTTTTATAGAAGAGGGTTTGGTATTTCACAAAAATATAATTTTCGTTGAAAGCGATGTTTAGCTTATATTAAAAATGTGATTTTTATGAAATAGCATTTAAGATCTAAACTAAAGATTAGATTTTTTTAAATGAAAAATATTTTAGATCTAATTAGAAATGTGATTTTTAATGAAAAACATTCAACAACTATACTAAAAATGAGATCCTTTAAACATCACACACTATTTACACTAAATTAACAACTTTCTCATGATTTCATCTAATAACTAACAATTAAATAAGATAGCAATGAGGATGAGAAATCCTACAATGAGATGAAGATGGATTGATGATGATGGAGATGATGAAAAGAAGCCCCTTGAATCCTCTTTCTATTCCTTCTCCTTCTCCTTCTCCTTTTCTTTTTTTTTCTTTATTTCTTCTCCCAAAACCCACAGCCAGTAAGAAGGGAACCAAGGAACAATGAAAAAAAGGGAAACTAAGAGAAAAAGAAAAGCAAGGAAGGAAAAAATCCCAAGGTTTAAAGTATTTACCAAAAAGGAATTTCCTTAAAAGAAAACTCCCCCAAAATATCTCATTCCCATGTTTAATTACAATTTAGCCATTACCATTTATGGTAAGTCCTCACTCAAAATATCTACAAGTTCCTCTTATTTACAACTTTGACATTTTCCGAAAAAATAGAAAGTTTTTTCTTCATGTCAACTTTTTCCTCTATTTACAAATTTGCCATTTAAATATACCCTTCATCTTAGAGTGTTAATTACATCTCATGCCATGGAAAGAAGCCCCTCCACAAATGCCCTCTCACTTTGGGTTCAATTTGCAAAAATCCCGTTGCACAAGGTGTATGTGAAATCACCCCTACACTTGGATGCTCAAATACTTACCAGAGACATTCCTCTTGTGAAACATGATGACCATTCCTACACACCCATTGGCACGTATACCAAGTGTAGAGTACGATCTCAACGTCCGCATATACGACTCAAAGGACGCGTACACAAAAACATGGCACTTCTTCGTATTACACCATACGGGGGTTACAGAGTACATTGTGGATGTTTACTCCGCTTGGAGAGTCTTTCACATATCCCAGTTTATGGATTGTACTCGTGTGTGTGTCCCGGTTTAGGGAGCATTAGTAGAAATCCATCGCTCGGGTTTACGAGGGTTGTGTTGGAGTAGGATCACTGGTGTAGGGATCTGAAGCGGGATATATTATGTGTTTACATTTGCATCTCTTTGTGATTGTTGTGTTGCAATTATTTTCCACATTCGCTTAATTAGTTTTAATTAGCATTTTAATTACCAATACACTATTCACCCCTCATATATTATTGCTTAGCTTACAAGAATCCTACATTTCTCCATTTAAAGTGCGCATGTTTACAATTCAGCATGGATCGTTGTCAGAAAACCTCGCGGGCTGATCTGACTATACGATCGGGGCCACTTCATCGCATGCCGATCCAGCTATATGATTGGGGATTACTCTCTTAAAGACCCCATGGGCCGATCTAGCTATACAATCGGGGGCCACTACCTCGCAGGCCGATCTGGCTATACGATCGGGGATCACTTTCAGCGGGCCTCTCAGGCCGACCAAACTATACGACCAGGGCCGATCTTCCTCTATGTCTGACTTGGCCATGACCATGGGAGACGCTCTCCTACATCATGTCCTCCCTACATCCATAATGCGCGAGCCCGAGCTGTCGAGTGGGCACTGAGATGGCACCGGTACTGAACCGGTCATCTAAGACCTAAGCTTGGGAGTTTCCTCGAGCACTGGGATTACCTCAGGTGAGAAGATTCTACTTAGCCCAGAGACGAGTTAATTTCAGAGTTTCCTATCCAAGTTCCGACCTTCATGAGTCTTCAACCCTAGCTCGGAGGTCCTCTAAGACGAGCTAAGACTTATTTCTTAATAAAAGAAATCTTATTGATAAAAGAGGGGCAAAGCCCGTACATGTAAAAATGGAGAACACGTACAATAGAAGAGATACAATCACGAGGCCGGGGCTTCAGGAGGCAATGCTTCGGCGATCTACGGAGCAGCGGCTGCCGTCTCTTCAGTAACGACGGGGCTGTCGTCTTGCACTGGAGCTCTGTCCATGGACCATTACAAGCTGTTCGAAATCAACGCCTGAATTGGAAAACTTCCATGCAATCTCCATCACTATGATGTTGTACGCCAGCTTATGATGACAGAAAATCTCTGTATATCAATGGGTCCTTTCCATCTCAGCCCACATTGTATCTACTTTAGAGTCTGAGGAAGAAGAAGAAGGCAAGAGTAATGGATGACTTGAGTCTATCAGAGAGCATGTGATGAGCTTTCTTCAGCCCTCGCTCTCTATTTAAACAGGACAACACTCCCCCAGAGTCGAGCTAAGACGTCTGATCTCGAGCGCATGATGACATCTCAGAGCAGCGACACTCTGAGTTCCGTGCCCCTTTGGCGTGCAAACCCTAGAGCATGAGGTTTTGGTGGCCAGCATTAAATGAATCATCTCGACTAACATGCTCGTTCAATCAATACATACCACATCACCCAACCTCAATCGCCACATCGGTTGAGCTTGGGAGATGTGGGTCATTGATACAACACTGGACCAACCCAATACAACAAAGTGGTAAAGGGCCACAACTCCGAACCAACCCAATACAACAAAGTGGTAAAGGCCCACAACTCCGGACCAACAACCCAGAAGCACCTTCACCAGCTCGGTCGTCTCCTCATTTAAGATGGTTGACCGTGGAACCCCTCCCACTTAAAGATTCATCTCACAACGGAAGCATTCAATGGCCGATCATCAACAACGACAACTCAAGCATTAAAGCACCATAAAGGCCATGATGTTACTATCTAAATGTACTGCCTAAATATAGTCTCTAAAATGATAAGAGAGAGAGGGCTCATTCTGGGGATTCTCAGACAACTTCTCACACACGATCTCTCAGGCAATATCCGGTCAGATACTCATATACTCAGGATCTACTTCGACCTAATTATATGTATTTCCTCCTTAGCTCGGCCCGAGGTAGCTCACCCAGAGTTAAATCAGCCGCCGACACTCAGCCGCCGACACCATCCTATACCAACTAAATACGAATGTACACTCATGTAATAGTATACGTGGTGAAAAGCACGTACTTCTTTCAATAACCTGTCAAAAAGAAGAGACTGTTATGAGTGAGGGAGGCCTTTGGCCTCCCCACCTCTCTATCCCTCCATTACTCCCCATTACTTAATAGTGGGGACCCTTGGTATACCATTGACATGAATATATAGAGGATCATGGCTATGAGCCATGGACACTCTTACTCTTTCTTGGAGTTTTATCCAACACGTTATCAGCACGAACGTATAACGTATTACTTAACAGTGAGAACTAAATTTTTCGCACCAACGTATCTTAACTCCCCGTATTCATGTTCCTCTATCCACATATATCCAGAATGACTCAATAAAATGGCCTGCAGATCATACTAGAACATTCACATGAACTTTGAAAAGTCTATCATAAATAAGATTAGTGGAATACTTTAAAAAAGGGGAAGACCAGGACATATAATGTCCTGGACATAAATATAGAAAGGGAAGATATGATATACCTCTACTTGGAATAATCAATGGCAGACCTATATAAGACCCAGAAGTTCTGAAAAGTCCCATATTGCTTTTGTAATATGATATGTCATTAGATTATGCCTACATATCTAGTCTAGACGACGTGTGTCGATCTACCTATTTTGTATACATAGATATTCTATGAGGACAAATAAATTTATGAAAAATAAAATTTAATCTATTACCAGACCATAATTATTAGTGAGTATTTTTCAAAAATAGCTCGGACGTATGCTTTAAAAAGCATTTCACCCTTAATTTTATCCAGTAGATAATTATTTTTTGGGACGTCTACTTGAGGTTCAAGCTTTACAAAGCCTGAATACTCTATATAAGGATACGCACGTACTCTCAAATATTAAAAATCAATAAAGCCAGAAGCTTTTTCCAAATAAATTCAGACAGAGGAAGATAAAGGAACATCTGTAGTGCCCTCTTTCGTCCAAATCTTACTTTTGGCATGATATAATATGCCACCTTGGATTGTTATTGATGCAAGACATCATTTACCAATCTTATATAAACAAATAACTATAAGTTTCTTCAAATATGGTGACATTTTCATTATCCCATTAAACGAGAAAAATGATTATGAGAACATCTCCACTTCACGTGGATATTGAATCTCAATACTTCCTCTAATAAGAATATATATGATTTATTTTACTATCATCATTAAATTATGAAGACCTCTTGATCTCTTGAGAATATTTTAGGGATAAAAGTTAAACTTTTTCACTCCATACATATGGCTGATGATGTACCTTAGAGTACACATCTATATATCCTCTTAAAAATGGTCATAATCAAAACCTTGTTATCCAGCCGCAGTCCAGATTATTATTAATCACAACGGACATATTACCTTACTGGGATATTGTGTGGGCTTTTACTTACCCTCATACCACCCTCAAAAATGCCGCAGTGGAACTTATTCATCGGGATTAACCATCTTAGATGAATATATTCCGAGATCCCCAAACTGGGGAGGCATTACTGCACATCTTATATATCGTGCCTTGACGGGTTCATATCCCCAGTTCTATGCTCAACTTGAAGTCGAGCTTATTGCGGATTTTTTTTGGATAACACTGGGAATTAATTATATTTAACATCTGGAAGAAAAGTGAACACCCTGAAGTTTTGTGTTCACACCTAGAAATGGGTTATATGTAAATCATTAAAATGATTTAAACGGATTACTTATCCATTAAACATCCAGTTGTAGGTGACCATGCGGGAACATGCAATTACAATGCAAACCATCAAAACGTCTCCTTAGAACCTATTTATATGAGCCTGATCACCTCATATAAACAGTTTCCGAGAACCCCTAACGGGGGAAGCGTTTAGAGCACATCTTATCGATGTTGCCATGATGAGTATACATCCCCATATCACCACTAAGGACCATCAGAACACAGAACTATTTATCGGAAGTAATTACCCCAGATAAATAGATTCTGAACATTCTGAACAGGGGAAGCATTTAAATCACTTCTCCTAAGACGTGCATTGATGGGCTCTCTTTTAAATACTTGATGTGATCCTGAATATCCTTCATAACCTTATTCCCCAGTATTAGGTTTAACAAAAATACTATAATCATCAATGAGCCTGAAGCTCAATTTGACCATTTAAAACATTAATACCTATGATCTGATTATCATGAATTGTAATGAGATCCTGAAGATCCACACTCATGAAACTGTTAAACAGTTATCAGACATAGTTACTGACAATATAAATATTGTCAAATTCACACATCCCTGCTACTAAAAATCCAGCTAGGATTGACACACTAAATATAATGGATGCAATCCACCAGTAGCAGAAGTGGATATCCTCAATGGATGAGAGGACATACCATGAGGCTCCAAAGCAAGAAATAACTCCTGGAGACCCTAAAACAATACCACCACATAAAAATGAGCTCATCTCCATATCCTCTCCCTTTCCAGAACCTCTAGAAGAGATGAATCTGGAATAAATTGAATAATGTACGTACATGGAGAGGTATTTGGATAAAACACATTTTTCGACAATTACTCACATTTCATTTTGCCATAGATATCGTTCCCAATCTTCGTTTCCTGAAGCAAACAAAGAGACTTGGCCAGATAATGTGGAACGAGGCAATAATAAGTTGATCTGGACTCACTTATGAAATGTGAAGTGTTTGGACCCGAAGTCCTGATATCAAAAGATATCAAACCTGTGGGTTACCGAGTATTGTACAAATAAATAAAATCGTATGCTATAAGCAAAACGCTATAGCTTCGAGGTTTATTTCGAGAAACCAGAAAGTAACTATGTAAGATGAGCTTAACTCACTTACAAAATTATTTAAACTGATGCATCAGGCTCCCTGGTCATAGTTGCGAAAATCATGCGATTGGCAAAAGAAACTTTGGGCTATGTTTCTATGGATGATGTGACAACATACCCTTACGGGTTTCCTTTATTGCCTGGATAGATTTTTGAGATATCTATCCTATGAATTATCATCCTGAAGATGAAACCATCATCAAAAAAATGAATAGTCATCCAGAAGATGAATTATCATCCTGAAGATGAAAGAATCGTCCAGAAGATGAAACCATCATCCAGAAGATGAATTATCATCCTGAAGATGAAACCATCATCCATAAGATGAATGGTCATCCAGAAGAAGAATTATCATCCTGAAGATGAAATAATCATCCAGAAGATGAAACCATCATCTATAAGATGAATGGTCATTCAAAAGATAAATAATCATCCAGAAGATGAATCCATCATCTATAAGATGAATGGTCATCCAAAAGATGAATAATCATCTAGAAGATGAATTATCATCCAAACGATAAATAATCATCTAGAAGATGAAACCATCATCCATAAGATGAATGGTTATCCAGAAGATGAATAATCATCCATAAGATGAAAACATCATCCAGAAGATGAAAAACATTTGGCATTAAACTTCATACACCCGAAGTTGATAAAGAAACATGGATAATTGCAATCCACTAAATACACCTATTGGTTGTATGGATGCACATTAAGACCTCTTCCGTTCACTAGAAGAGGGGGAGAATATCTTAGGTCCTGAAGTGCCCAACTCCTTTATCTGGCCAACTGCACGTGTCTTTATAGAACGTTTGCAGTAAAGCTGTTAGACATATACAGTGCAACGCCTGCAACGCAACATTGGACCATGGATACATAGCTTCTGCGCTATCTCCAAGGGTCAAGGATCAGAAACCATGGAAATATATTTGCATATGCAGGTTAAAGATCATCGCGATGACTAAGCACAAAACGAACAACCACCTCCTGAAGATATACACAGCATCATCCTAAGTCTACATCATACTTCTATTCCGAGAAACTCATCATCCAAGAATCGAATCGAATATATGCACAGCCAGGTCCAGCAGTACCTTGCAGACACAGTGACGACTGGGTCAAAGTCTACAGACATGGAGCCATCTGCCAAGTTCGCAGAGCTTACCACGTCAGAGCTCCCTTAGTTTCAGCACCTTCCAGATATGCGTGCGACTTGTATAGATGAGTGATTATTGTATTTTGTTTTTCTTTTCGAAATTTTATGGAAGATGTATAGATATTTAGGATATTGGTGTATAGATACATAGGATATCTACAAGCCTGAAGCTTGTATGGTTCAGGGGGAGTAACCTGTGGGTTGTACTCTTTTTCCTTAAGCTGTTGGTTTTTCCCTCTGGGTTTCCACAGATAAGGTTTTAACGAGGCAACCACGATTACTCTGGATCCAGAATTATCCACCCACTTAGCTTTATACGCTAAGACCAAGGAAATGGATGGATAAGGGGGAGTGTTATGAGTGAGGGAGGCCTTTGGCCTCCCCACCTCTCTATCCCTCCATTACCCCCCATTACTTAATAGTGGGGACCCTTGGTATACAATTAACATGAATATATAGAGGACCATGGCTATGAGCCATGGCCACTCTTACTCTTTCTTGGAGTTTTATCCAATAGAGACGACTATATTATAATCAAAATTGGCCGCGGCAAAGCCAACCTGTTACGAGGTGGAACTCACGTACAATGAATTTGTATTATGGGGAACCAAGGGCACGATGGTTATATGGGGAAGAAGGTTTAGGTAGGCTGTTTTACAAGTGATTAGTGGGGTGAAGAAGTTGGACCCGTTGCCGGTGGTGCTCACGGGGTCGAATCTCGCCGGATGCAACTGAGGAAGGTTGGACGGCAGGGGGCTGAAGCTGACTTTGGACCAGGGGCGAGCTCTCCTGCAGCACGAACAACTCGTCAGAAGGGCGGGGTTGGGGTTCAACCCTTAGCCCCTCCGATGCCTAAGTCAGTAATAGGGCTTAAAATGGGGGCTAGACACGCCGGCCGGACTAACGGTGTATCGACCGCACGTGGCGAGCTATGGGTGGGAGAACAAAGATATGGACGACCTTTGTTCTCGTGTGTGAATTATAGATTAAGAGAGAATTTTCCAACCCCCTTTCCGTAAGAGGAGAGGGGGTATTTATACCTGATGGGTGATGACTAGGCGTGCTGAGCTGGCTCGGGTGTCAGCGGAAGCTTCGGACAAGGACGTCGGGAACAGGAGTTCCTGACCTGCTTTTGTCAGGCGGCGCAACGGCCAAGGGGTGCTTTTGTCGGGATGTCAGGGCCGAAAGCGCTAACCGTCAGATGGGTCAGCCGCCAGGGGGTGCTTTGTCAGGCGGTCGGGTGACGTATGTGTCAATCGCGCCCTTATCCTAGGTCGTTTGTCGTTGGTGACGAACTAAAGGTCGGGCTATGCTATCCCTGGCGTCGGGGCGCATGAGAATCAGACGGGTCGTCTGGGTCGGGAGTTGTCCGGCCCGGCCGCGCCTCCCGTTCGGTCACGGACTATGGTTCGCAGGCACAGATAGATACCCGCGCCTAAGTCAGCTGGCCTATCGGTGCCGTCCGGGCGCACCTCAGGACCCCTGGCCTAGGCATACAACCGCAGTTGTTCGACCCGCTCGGGGCGGTGCACTCGGGGAGCGCCCGTCCCCATGTGGATTCGGATTTCCGGGGTGGCGGCCCTTTTGTGAAAAGGTGAGTTAATGGGGTATGTCAGCGGATCCGGGCGGGAGTCGGACTCCTACGATCTTTAGGTCGTTACAATTGCCCCCGGCATTCCAGTGCGAGGCGGAAGCCCGGTTCGGCTCGGATGGCGTAACACTACCGTGACACTACCTTTTAATCGCGACCCGGACTTGGATCCCAGCTCAGGGGGGTGATGCTGGTCCCGCGGGGTGTGTCCCGCTATAGCGGGATCGCGAGGTCTCTTCCTGAGTTTAAGCCAAGCGGGGCGTTGTCCAAAAGGGGGAGTATTATACACCAATCTTTATCGGAGATCTAGGTGATATTTACAACACTAGGAGAAGATGTGGGTCAACCGGCGGTTGGGATGGAGGGTTGTCCACATTTGTTGTTCGTTCCGTCGGGAGGAGCAGATCCCCACGTCGAGGCGGTCTTCCTTTATGTCGATCGTCGAATTCCTACCGCCTCATTGTCCAGGGGCGGGCCGACGCGCCGGGAACCAATTTTTTTTAATCAGGGGTGCCGCCCTGTGATGGTTCAGCCTTCGGGGGGGGACCCTCGGTCGTAGGAGGGGACCCTCTTCCTTTCCCTTTCATCGCTTCCTCGCGTTCTGCCTCGCTGTCGTCGTGCTGGAGGGTCGTTCTGCCTCGCCGGGGACCCCGCGCACCGAGGGGGAACCCCGGGGAGGCTGAGGACGAGGTGGCGGTGGTGGCGCCGCTGGGAGAGCCGTTGGGGGGTTCCCCCCCGACACCCTGTGGGGATCGCCGAGGGTGACGGCGCCGCCGGGAGAGCCGCTGGGGGTTTCCCCCCTGACACCCCGTGGGGGTCGCCGTCGGCTGGGCGTTAATTGGGGTGTTGCGGCACGCGGCCCGACTTTCTGGACCTGCCTTTTGATCCAATAACGGGCAGGAGGAAAGCTGGCGGGCGGGGCCTTCCACGTGTAAGGGGAATATCCTGTTGGAGGTGGCGGGGCTATGGCGACCATCGTCGGGGGAAGTGAGGTCCGTCGGTGGCTGTCGGTTTTTTCGTAGCTCGGTGGGGCGTTTAGGGCTGTTTTATGCCCGGAGTGAGGGGATGGGAATCCCCTGCGTCTCTCTTCCTCCTTCCCCCTGACCTCTGGAGGGGGGGTATTTATAGCGAGATTCTGTGGAAGGGTTTTTCTTGGGTAATGCGGGGGATTAGTGCCGTCAATGGGCTCCGTGGAATCCCGCGCTTTGGGAATCGCTTTTCCCTGGCGGTATCCGACACTCTGGCCTCTCGGGGGGCGTGTTGCTGCCGATGGCGTGTAGTCCACACGTCCTTTCGTTATGTTGAGTCGCATCGTGGCGCTGCTTTGACGAGACAGGGCCGCTGTCCTATCTGGACTGGGCGCCTATTTCGCGGCCTCTGCCTTGTGACCGGTCCGTTCCGAGTCACGTGTCTTGGCTTCTTGCGGGAGTTACACAATTACTAATTATGCCCCCAACATTCCCGTGTCCGAGATCGCGAGGTCTGGGGGAAGGGGATGTTGTCGGCTTGTGTTGCCTTTGGGCGGGGCGGGGAGTCGGCGCATGGGTTCGGGGTGAGACACGTTGTCCTATCGTGATTTGATCTCGGGCCGAACCTGTTACGCAGGGCGGGCCCCAGTGTACCTCTTTCCCCTTTGAGGGAAAGGTGTCGGTGACTTTCAGGGAGCGGGGGGGGGGGGGGGCTGGTTTCGAATCGTAGTATCACGGGGTTCGAGCTGCGGACGTAGACTTCCTAGAAGTCCTACGACAGTTAGGCGGGGTAGCGTGTTGCTCGCCCGGCACTTGGCCGGGGATAGCTACCCGCTATGGTATTCTCCGAAAAATCTGAGCGTATAAAGAAGAACGTTTTCATTTAAATTTGTAAGAGCTGATCTATAGCTTGTACAGGAGTTCTTAGTTTATCGCCCGTTGTGGGGTCAGATCCGGCTCGATGAGGGGCTGTAGAGCTGTCCTCGCCCGTGGTTTAATGGCCTCCGGATCTAGGGGTCACTGCGGGCCGGGCGGGCCCTTTTTAACTTGAGTCGATCTTGGCGCGGAGGTGATGGGCCGCCTTCTGTGCTGAAGTGTTGCAAGGTCTCTTTGGCCCGAGATAGGTGGGGGGAGGATCTTGCCGATCGGGCCGCCTTCCCTCTATTGCTTTGTCATCTCCTTCCACGGACGGGGTAAGGTTTCCTCGGTCCGGTAGAGGCGCTGAGAAGGGGAATCATCAGGGAAGCCTTCTTTCTGAGGCTTGCGCCTTGGGGAGGTTCTTGAGGATCGGGCCGCTCCTCCCCCCCATGCCTTGCTGCTTCGGTTTGAGGGTGGGGTTCAGCGCCCGGTTGTGCATGGGCGGGCTGACACGCCATGACTTGCCTTTTGGGCTCGTCAGGGATGCAGCCTTTCCAAGGTCCTCGCCCGGAGGTCGACTGCAAGGAGGTACTGGCCGGCGAGTGCTGGGGGCTCTCGCCTGCCCAGCCGGCGGAGATCGGATGCCACCCTTTCTCCGACTCGTCGTTGTTTAGGGCGGACGGAGGCGTGAAAGGCGGATTTCCCTTGTGTAAGGGGAATACCCTTTTGGCGATCCGTTTGTAAGGGGAATATCCTGTTAGCAGTGCTGGAGATGTAGGAGCCGCCGCCTTGGGCGGCGGGAACCATTGATGGCCGGTGACCTCTCTTTTGTTAGGGCGGTGTATCTCGGCCCATTTCCCGGTGGGTGGGGGGATCAAGTGGCGGTTTTTCATGTCTGCCGGTTCTCCTACTTTCAGAAGAGGGAGTGGCGTCTTTATAGGGAGATCTCGCTGACGGTTTCTCCCCTATTTATTGCGATGAGTTGGCATTATTAATGGGCTCCTCGAATTCATGCCCGTGGGAAACCGCCTTTGCCAGGTGGCTCTTACGGGTCCTCGTTTGGAGCGCATCATTAATGGTGGCGTGTTTCTCGAGCGTCCTTTCGTTTCGTCGAGTCACATCAGGACCACCTACTCGGGAACTGACGCCATTTCGTCCCGGTTTGTGTGCCCGTGTCTTCTTTTGATTTTTCGAGGGCCATGGGTGTGTAGCCCCCTCCGGTTTGGGTGGCTAGGGTTGGCCCTGCCCCAGAGGTCTTGAGGGAGGGAGCGGGTGCGTAGCCCGGCCCGTGCCCTTCTCTGGTTTGGGTGGCTAGGGTTGGCCCTGCCCCAGAGGTCTTGAGGGGGGGGGGGGGAGCGGGCGCGTAGCCCGGCCCGTGCCCTTCTCTGGTTTGGGTGGCTAGGGTTGGCCCTGCCCCAGAGGTCTTGAGGGGGGGAGCGGGCGCGTAGCCCGGCCCGTGCCCTTCTCTGGTTTGGGTGGCTAGGGTTGGCCCTGCCCCAGAGGTCTTGAGGGGGGGAGCGGGCGCGTAGCCCGGCCCGTGCCCTTCTCTGGTTTGGGTGGCTAGGGTTGGCCCTGCCCCAGAGGTCTTGAGGGGGGGAGCGGGCGCATAGCCCGGCCCGTGCCCTTCTCTGGTTTGGGTGGCTAGGGTTGGCCCTGCCCCAGAGGTCTTGAGGGGGGGGAGCGGGCGCGTAGCCCGGCCCGTGCCCTTCTCTGGTTTGGGTGGCTAGGGTTGGCCCTGCCCCAGAGGTCTTGAGGGGGGGAGCGGGCGCGTAGCCCGGCCCGTGCCCTTCTCTGGTTTGGGTGGCTAGGGTTGGCCCTGCCCCAGAGGTCTTGAGGGGGGGAGCGGGCGCGTAGCCCGGCCCGTGCCCTTCTCTGGTTTGGGTGGCTAGGGTTGGCCCTGCCCCAGAGGTCTTAGGGGGGGAGCGGGCACGTAGCCCGGCCCGTGCCCTTCTCTGGTTTGGGTGGCTAGGGTTGGCCCTGCCCCAGAGGTCTTGAGGGGGGGAGCGGGCGCGTAGCCCGGCCCGTGCCCTTCTCTGGTTTGGGTGGCTAGGGTTGGCCCTGCCCCAGAGGTCTTGAGGGGGGGAAGCGGGCACGTAGCCCGGCCCGTGCCCTTCTCTGGTTTGGGTGGCTAGGGTTGGCCCTGCCCCAGAGGTTCGGAGTTTTAACGAACTGCAAAACTTGTGTAGGAACAACAATGTTGCGTAAAACGAGTAGATGTGTATATTGCGCGTAAAAAAGGAAAAACTCACAACTATTGGTAGAATTTTAGCAGATGTTTTGCGTTCCAAGGGTGGGCCAGTTCGCTCCCTTCGGGGGTAGCCAGGATGTACGTGGCCGGCCCGACAATATCGATGACCGTGTAGGGCCCTTCCCATTTAGCGGCCAGCTTTCCCCGCTTTGCAGTCTCGGGGCGGAAGGTGGCATCTCGGAGGACCAAATCGCCGATCCTGAAAGTCCGCGGTTTCACCCGGGAGTCGTAATACCGCGCCATCCTCTGGCTGTGTTTGATGAGGCTAGTCAGGGCCCGGTCTCGTACCTCGTCTATCAACTCAAGACTGAGGCCGAGTCCTTCTCCGTTGATTTCTTCGTCGAAGAGCTTTAGCCGGAGTGTCTCCTCGCCGATTTCCACAGGAACGACCGCCTCCGATCCGTATGCTAGCACGAAGGGGCTTTCTCCGGTCGAGGCCTTGTGGGTGGTACGATAAGACCACAGGATTCCCGGCAGCTCGTCGACCCAAGCCCCCAGAGCGGCGTCCACCTTCTTCTTCATTGGGTTCAAGATACATTTATTCGCGGCCTCCGCCATTCCGTTGCACTGTGGGTGGGCGACTAACGCGAACTGGAGTCTGATCCCCCAGCCCGAGCAGAAGTCGCGGAAGCCTTCGTAATCGAACTGCTTTCCATTATCCGTGACAATGGAGCGGGGAATCCCGAAGCGGCATATGATGGATTGCCAGATGAAGCCCTTCATGTCCGTCCACGCGATTCGCGCCAGCGGCTCTGCTTCGACCCATTTTGTGAAGTAGTCCACGGCGACGACTAGATATTTCCTTCCCCCGGAGGCCTTGGGGAACGGCCCCAGGATGTCGAGTCCCCACTTGGCGAAGGGGATCGGGCTCAAGATGGGCATCAGGTTGGCCGGGGGTGCAGACGTCCGTCGGCAGAACTTCTGGCACGCCTCGCACTTCTTGACGTACTGTACCGCATCCCGGATCATCGTCGGCCAGTAGTATCCTTGGCGCATTATTTTGTGGGCGATGGTGCGCCCGCCATGGTGGTTTCCGCAGAAGCCTTCGTGTACCTCGCGGAGGACTTGCTCAGCCTGCTCCGGGCCCAAGCATTTCAGGTAGGGCAGGACGTCGAAATTGGCGCGGCGGCGGCGGTACAGCACTCCGTCAAGAAGCACGAATGACAGGGCCCGCCTTTCCACCTGTTTTGCCAGCATCCGCTCCTCGGGTAGCTCACCCGTCTCTAAGTACTTCATAATGGGGGTCATCCATGACGTCCTCGCGTCCGTGCACATCAGTTCTCCTTCGTCAATGGTTGGCGTCAATAGGCTTTCCACGTAGATTGCCTTCCCGATCTCGGCCGCCGAAGAGGAAGCCAGCTTAGACAGGGCATCCGCCCGGAGGTTGCTGGAGCGGGGTAGGTGTTGGACGTCCGCTTTCTTGAACTTACGGAGTTCGATCTGGATGCGATTCAGGTATCGCTTCATTGTTTCCTCTCGGGCCTCGAAGCCCCCCAGGATCTGTTGGATGACGAGACGGGAGTCACTTAGGAGCAACACGTTCGTCGCCCCCACCGCCCTAGCGAGTTTTAACCCGTTAACCGCGGCTTCATACTCCGCGACATTGTTGGTGGCCGGGAAGCTGAAGCGTAGGGCGTATTCCAACGAACATCCGTCAGGAGTCTGAATGACGATACCCGCTCCTGTCCCGGAGCCTGTTGCGGAGCCGTCGACGTGGATGGTCCATAATTCGCCCGCTGTCATCGGGGAGGGCGCTGAGGGTTCGCCCACCTCGATCCTCCGTGGGGACGTGGTCGCCGATGGGAGCTCCGTCCGGTCCCCCGGCGGGACTTCCGTGGTGCATTCCACCACGAAGTCGGCCAGCGCTTGGCCCTTGATCGCCGTCCGGGCTTTGTACGTTATGTCGAACTCGCTGAGCTCGACGCTCCAGTTGAGCATCCTCCCCGACCGCTCCAGTCTTTTCAGGTTCTTTTCGAGGGGCATGCCGGTGTGGACGGTTATGGGGTGGGCCTGAAAATAGGGTCGGAGCTTCCGGGCTGTGGTGATTAGGCAGTAGGCGGCTTTCTCGATAGGGCTGTAGCGAGTCTCCGCCTCCCGGAGGATCCGGCTGGCATAGTAAACAGGGCGTTGCACCCCTCCTTCCTCCTTGATCAGGACGGAGCTAACGGCCTCCTCGTTGGTCGCCAGGTACAACCCTAGGGGTTCGCCTTCCTCCGGCCGTGCGAGGAGCGGTGGGCTCTGTAGGTATGCTCTCAGCTCCGCGAACGCCCGCGCGCAGTCGTCGTCCCACGGGATCACCTTCCTCTTGTCTTTAGCTTCGCCAAAGGCTGTGCGCAAGACCCTGAAGAAGGGGAGCGATTTCTCCGCCGACTTCGACAGGAATCGTCCCAGAGCAGCGATCCGGCCGTTCAGTCGCTGCAAGTCCCGGATCGTCCGGGGCTCCGTCATACCGGTGAGGGCCGTCACCTTGTCGGGGTTCACCTCGATTCCCCGCTTCGTTATCATGAAGCCTAGGAATTTTCCCGATTGCACGCCAAAGATACACTTCGCGGGGTTTAGCCTCAGGTTGTACCGGCGGACCCTCTGGAAGGTTTCCTGCAAGTCGGCGAGGTGGTCGGGGGCCCTTCCGCTCTTCACCAGCATGTCGTCGATGTAGACCTCCAAGTTTCGCCCCACCTGAGGGCCGAATATTCGGTCTACCATCCGTTGATAGGTCGCCCCGGCGTTCTTCAGTCCAAAGGGCATCTTGGTGTAACAGAAGGTGCCTTTATCGGTGACAAAAGACGTCTTCTCCTCATCCCCCTCCGCCATCGGTATCTGGTTGTACCCCGAGAAGGCGTCCATAAAGCTTAACAACTCATAGCCGGACGCCTGGTCCACCAAGTGGTCGATCCTGGGCAGAGGGAAGCTGTCCTTCGGGCATACCTTGTTGAGGTCGGTGAAGTCGACGCACATGCGCCACTTTCCACTGGGCTTCTTTACCAGAACGACGTTGGCGAGCCAGTCGGGGTAGTCCACCGGCCGAACAAATTTGGCTTCGAGGAGCCGCTCTACTTCTTCCTCGGCTGCCCTCTTCTTTTCGCCCCCCGCACTTCTCTTCTTCTGTCGAACAGGTCGGGCTTCCGGGTCCGCATTCAACCTGTGGGAGATTACCGTCGGGTCCACCCCGGGCATGTCGGTAGGTGACCATGCGAATATGTCCGCGTTTTCCCGGAGCAAGGCGACGAGGGCCGTCCTCAAAGCGGCCGGGAGTTTTGTCCCGATGGAGACGGTTCTCCCCTCGTCCGAGGCTACTGGGACCTCTTCCACTTCCTCGGCCGGGGTCGGCCGCTGGTCGCAGAAGTCCTCCCTCTCGTCAGGGATGAGAGCCGTCAGGGTCCGCCTCGGGCTCCTACGCAGGGACGGCGTATGGTTGTGGTCTCCGGGCATCTCCTGTCCTCCCCGCACCTGTCCCACCCCCCGCGGGGTCCGGAACTTCATCGTCTGATGTTGCAGGCTGGGGAGCGCCTCGATGGCCGTCATATATGGACGCCCTATGATTCCGTTATACGCCGACGCGACGTCGACGATGACAAAATGCGTTTCCCTGGTGACGACCATCGGTTCCTCCCCCAGGGTCATGGGCAGGGTGATCGTTCCCTCGGCGGGGATCGCATGGCCGGTGAAGCCAGCAACAGGGCCCACACCGGGCTTTAGGTCTGCACGCCCCCATCCCATCCTCTCGACCGTTGACAGGAACAGGATGTCGCAGGAGCTACCGGTGTCAATCAGGAGCCGGCCGACGTCAACCGCCCCGATTCGAGCCTCGATGACGAGAGCGTCATTGTTCTGGCTCCGTGCCCCCTGCCAGTCCTCCTCGGTAAAGGTGATAGGGGGTCGGTGTGTCTTTCTTCGCTTCGGTCGGCGGCCGGCTCCCGCCACCATCACCTGTCGGGCCCCGGCCCCCGGGATTGCGGGCGCCCGCCCTGCCGAGAAAGACCCTCCAGTTATCATCTCAATTCGCATGACCGCCCTCGGGGGGCGTGGCTCTTCCTTATCGCGGTTCGCCGGCGGTTCCCGTCCCCCCTCCTCCGAGGGGGCTCTCTCTCCTTCCGCCACCCGCCTGCCCGCGACGAAGTTTCCCAGGTGACCCGCCTGGATCAGTCGCTCGATCTCTCTTTTAAGGGTGTAACAACGGTCGGTGTCGTGACCGTGGTCCCGGTGATAACGGCAGTATCTCCGGGGGTCCCGCCTCGCTGGATCCGTCCTCATCTCTCGGGGAGGCTCCGGCAGTAACCCGGCCCTCGTCGCCGCGACCAGCACCTCCATCATGGGGGCATTGAGTCGCGTGTAATGTGCCTGTAGGGGGTCTTCTTGTCTCGGGATGACTCGGGGGGGCCCTCGCGCCGGAGCAAACTCGCGCACCGGGCCAAGGCAATCTTGTGGGCGAGGCTCGGGCGGTTCCCGCCGCGGTCGGGCTAACTGATCGCGACCTCGGCCCCTCTCTTCCTGCCTCGGCCGAGGGTGTGATCAGGGTTCGCCCTGGGACGGTCTCGCCGGGGGGAATATGGCCTTTGCACCGAGAGTCTCTTCGGCCAACGCGTGCCTCTCCGCCATAGCAACCAACGCCTCATAGTCGGTCGGCGGATCCCGGAGCAGGGATTTGTGGAGGCTCCGAGTCCGCAACCCCGTTTTGAAGGCCATCATAAGCACCTCATCGCCGCATGTCACCACCGCCCGTCTTTCCTCCTGAAAGCGGCGGAGGTATCTTCCCGTTGTCTCTCCCTCCCCTTGGACTATCGTACTGAGATAGTCTAAGGGCTTCTTTTTCGTCCGCCCGGCCCGGAACTCTTGGCAGAACTTGTGGGATAGTTCGCCAAAGCTCCCGACGGACCTCGCGGGCAAGCCAAAGTACCAGTCCAACGCGGTGTCCCTCAGGCTTTGGGAGAAATGTCGGCATAGGAACGCCTCATCCACGTCCTGCGCCTCCATCGCCCCCCGGTATTGCTGGACGTGCGTGAGGGGGTCGCCTCTCCCATTGTACGTGGCCAAGCGAGGGGGTTTGAGCCTTATGGGCCTTGGGGCGGACGTGATCCACCGTGCAAGTGGCGTGGCCTCCTCCGGGTAGGTAGGGCGGTCCGGCGCATCCCCTCTCCGCCATTCGGGGGTCTGGCTTCGGTCGCGCCTCGGCGACCGACGGTCCTCCGTCCCCGGGGAGTAGCCCGACGGTCTTCTAGCGGGGCTCCTTCCCTGAGCCGAGGATTCGACGAGTTGCGGGCTACGGTTCTCCCAGCGCCAGCGCCTCCCGGCCAGCTCTCCTCGGGCATCCATCCGTTCTTGATTCTCCCGAAGGAGCCTTTCGCGCTCGGCGGTGAGGAAGCGTAGTTGTCGACAAACGGCTTCCTCGTGTAGGGTATCGGAGGGGTGGTGCAGGCGATGCGGGCTGCCTCCTCCGGGTGGGGACCTGTTCAGCAATGGGTCCCGCCCGTCCCTGAGCCGCCGGCCCGTCGCCGTCTCGTCAAGGATTTCTCGGTTGCTCCTGTTCTCTCTCCTTAGCCTCTCGCGCTCCGCGACGATGAGGCGGAGTTGGCGGCGAGCGGCCTCTTCGTCCTGGTAGGCCCTTCGGGCGGTCTCGGCCGCTTCGTCCAAACGCCTTTGCGCGGCGGCCGCCTCCCCCAGGCGCCTCCACCGCCGCGCAACTTCCATCTCCTCTTCCAGGAGCCTTTGCTGGGCCGCAATCTCCTCAGCGAGCCCCCTGTTCTCCCCCTCCTCCTCGAACTGAAGGTGGAGGTTCCGCCTCACGTTCAGGGGCTCTGAGGGGCCGGGCAGAGGCTCCGTTCCAGCCGTCTGATAGCCTCCCCTGGCCTGAGTGACGGCCTCGAAGCTCTTCAGGACGGCGTGGGCTGAAGTATGTTCAGTTTCGGTGCCCATCCCCAGAAGGGGGTCGGACGCCGGGGTGATTTGTAGAGAGAGCGGTTCCTGACCCACGGGATCTTTGCCGTGGTCAGGGTTCCGCGAGATCGGCATGGAGTCTAACATGGGTGTGACCCTTCGTTCCCACAGACGGCGCCAATTGTTACGAGGTGGAACTCGCGTACAATGAATTTGTATTATGGGGAACCAAGGGCACGATGGTTATATGGGGAAGAAGGTTTAGGTAGGCTGTTTTACAAGTGATTAGTGGGGTGAAGAAGTTGGACCCGTTGCCGGTGGTGCTCACGGGGTCGAATCTCGCCGGATGCAACTGAGGAAGGTTGGACGGCAGGGGGCTGAAGCTGACTTTGGACCAGGGGCGAGCTCTCCTGCAGCACGAACAACTCGTCAGAAGGGCGGGGTTGGGGTTCAACCCTTAGCCCCTCCGATGCCTAAGTCAGTAATAGGGCTTAAAATGGGGGCTAGACACGCCGGCCGGACTAACGGTGTGTCGACCGCACGTGGCGAGCTATGGGTGGGAGAACAAAGATATGGACGACCTTTGTTCTCGTGTGTGAATTATAGATTAAGAGAGAATTTTCCAACCCCCCTTCCGTAAGAGGAGAGGGGGTATTTATACCTGACGGGTGATGACTAGGCGTGCTGAGCTGGCTCGGGTGTCAGCGGAAGCTTCGGACAAGGACGTCGGGAACAGGAGTTCCTGACCTGCTTTTGTCAGGCGGCGCAACGGCCAAGGGGTGCTTTTGTCGGGATGTCAGGGCCGAAAGCGCTAACCGTCAGATGGGTCAGCCGCCAGGGGGTGCTTTGTCAGGCGGTCGGGTGACGTATGTGTCAATCGCGCCCTTATCCTAGGTCGTTTGTCGTTGGTGACGAACTAAAGGTCGGGCTATGCTATCCCTGGCGTCGGGGCGCATGAGAATCAGACGGGTCGTCCGGGTCGGGAGTTGTCCGGCCCGGCCGCGCCTCCCGTTCGGTCGCGGACTATGGTTCGCAGGCACAGATAGATACCCGCGCCTAAGTCAGCTGGCCTATCGGTGCCGTCCGGGCGCACCTCAGCACCCCTGGCCTAGGCGTACAACCGCAGTTGTTCGACCCGCTCGGGGCGGTGCGCTCGGGGAGCGCCCGTCCCCATGTGGATTCGGATTTCCGGGGTGGCGGCCCTTTTGTGAAAAGGTGAGTTAATGGGGTATGTCAGCGGATCCGGGCGGGAGTCGGACTCCTACGATCTTTAGGTCGTAACACAACCCATGTAAGCTACATTTTTGGATGGCCAAATAATTGATCAGTTAATGCACCTCATTATAAATAATCAAATGCCATCTTTTTTCTCCTGTTATTTTATATTATAAAATATACTCAGTGTTATAAACGGGCTTTTGGTGGGCCTACCCGTTAGTGGGTATCCACCCATTATGTAACCCTACTACTTTAAATACATGGCTATGGACTCCATAGCCACCACGTTTACAACACGTTATCAGCATGCTCGAAGCTGAGCCGAACCCCCGCCGACGGACGAACGCGACGCGAATGGGCTTCCTTCACCGAACGTCGCTAGATCCGGCGGGTAGGATATAGAGGTAATCCCGAAACCCTAGATCTAAATTCGTATGCGCATATGTCTAGATCCAAGATCCTTGGATCGATTTTTTAATGAAAATCAATGTTTTTATTGATTAAAAATCAACTTTTTACAATAAAAACGACTTTTTGGAGATTAAAAAATGATTTTTTCTACTAAAAATTGGATTTTTATCCCTAAAAACCATCAAACCCTAGGGGATCTTTTCGCCGAAATGCGAAACCCCCCCCCCAAAACTCGCGCCGCCGCCGCCGCCCCCTTCGGCTTGCGGCAAAATCGCCCCCCGCCCGCCGCCTGCGGCGGCGGGTGACCCCGCCGCCAGCGACGGCGGGCGAAACCCGCCGCTAGCAGCGGCGGGCGAAACCCGTCGCCTGCGATGGTGGGAGCCACTCCCCGCCGCCTGCAGCGGCGGGGCACCCCCGCCGCCCGCAGCGGCGGGGCACCCCCGCCGCCCGCAGCGGCGGGGCCCCCCCGACGCCCGCAGCGGCGGGCCCCCCTGGCGGCCGCTCGTATCGGGCCCCCCCGGTGCGCGCTCATGTCCTGAAACCCTAGCCGCCTGAAGCGGCAATCTGCGCGACCAAAAACCTAACTAGGGTTTCACCCCGAAAATTCACTATTTTCAAACGATTTTCAGATTTAATTCGATTTTCCTTCGCTATAATCTGGTCAAATTACATGTGATTTAATTCAACGCTTTTTATTCGGATTATATGATTTTTACACGTTTAAAAATTAGGAAGATCCTGCGACCGCTCTGCCGTTAGTCAACTAACCTAACGGTGCATGACGTTGCCTAGTGGTCCAATAATTTTTAAACGAAAGATCTTAATTTTCCACTATAAACTGCCTGTGATGATTAAATTACCTGTAATGTATAAACTGCCTGTGATGATGCCTGCTGCATTTTAACTGCCTGCGACGAATGTTAAATATTTGTTGTGGTTTTGGATCGGCTAGTTATCACCATTTTCTTTTTCATGCATTATTTCCTTTTTGAGAGAAAAATATAGTGAGGATAATTTTGTAATATTACAAGCCCGGCGGACGTCTCAAGAAGATGAAGGACCATTCCCGCAGAATAGGGGCCCCATGGGGGTTCCCGAGTTGTACTTTCATTTCTTTTTGGGACTGTATGGACTGTAATTAATATGGTGATTAGCCGACCCACGCAGCAAATATCTGTGTCTGAAGTGCTTAATTATTTATTTCTCTGTGAAAATATCTAATTATTGCCTATCTTTTAACATGCTAGAGTGATAAATGGCCAAAATTGCGAGCGTCGATTTCGACGTTTTGGATGCTTCAGGCAAGAACTACTTAACCTGGCAGTTGGACATAAAATTCCATCTGCGAGCGCAGGGATTGAGTCACGCCATCGCTGTAGGCGATAAGGTTTCTGATATAGATAAAGCGAAAGCAATTATCTATATCAGACGCCATATCGATCGGACCCTGAAGGCCGAATACCTCACGGTGGAAGACTCGTATGAGTTATGGACCGCCCTCGAGGATAGGTATAAACATCAAAGAGATGTTATACTTCCCCGAGCGCGATATGAATGGGAGAACCTCCGTCTCCAAGACTTTAAGTCTATTGCCGAGTATAACTCGGCACTCTTTAGCATCACCTCACGCCTGAAGTTGTGTGGTGAAAAGGTGACGGAGGAGCGCATGTTAGAGAAGACGTATACATCCTTCCACGAGAAGGATGTCATACTAATGCAACAGTATCGTGAACGAAAGTTCACGAAATACTCAGAGCTTCTCTCATGCCTTCTGATGGTAGAGCAGAATCGTGACCTTCTTCTAGCCACCCATAACTCACGCCCTACCGACACTGCTCCTGCGCCTGAAGCGCATCACAGCTCCTCCCAGAAGAAGTGGAGCAACTTCAAAGGCAAACCCCAGAAGGGTAAAGCGATGAAGAAGCAGGCTAGAGGACCCCCTCCCAGAAGCAACAATGAGGGGAGGAAGAAGAAAAATGTGTGGAAGAGAAAGGACGACGGCCAGACATCTGCCCCCAGAAAGGCTGGGAAGATAAGTGCCACAGGTGTGGCATGAATGGACACTGGTCCAGGAATTGTCGGACTCCACGCCACCTGCAGGACTTGTACAAAGCGAGCCAGAAGCAAGCTGAGACAAACCTGGTGGTTCAAGAAGACCTGGCACCAATCAGGTTCATCGCTGAGGACTTCTCAAACGATGACCTGCTCGACTGAGGACATTATCCATTTTCTATGCATTGTAGCTTTACTTTTGAGAAACTATTTATCTGCTTGGTTTTCTTCTCTAGCATGTTGAAGTATTTTTTCAGACATTAATTGATTATCCACAGTATATCTTTTTGTGTGTGCCTTATACTGCGATATTTTCTCTTAAAAATAGATGGACTTTAAATGCCTAGTGGACAGTGCCTCTACGCACACGATCCTCCAATACATCTGCCTTTTTCAAAGCATTAATAAATATGATGGCACCGTAAATACAATTTTCGGTCCATCTGGTATCATTGAAGGATCAGGGGAAGCACAATTTATGCTCCCCAACAAAACACAACTACTTATAAAAGATGCGCTTCTCTCCCCTAGCTCGGATAGAAACCTGTTAAGCTTTAAAGATATCCGCTTAAACGGATACCACCTTGAAACGGTGAGCAAACAAAATAGAGAATACCTAGATGTAACGTCTCATAAAAACGGTGCTAAAAACACCGTCGAGCGTTTTGAGGGACTCCCGTCGGGTCTCTACCACACAAGGATCAGAGCAATGGAAGCAAACACACTAGAGCACCAGAAGTGCCATAATCAACCAGAATTCAAACTCTGGCACGATAGACTAGGACACCCTGGAAGGAATATGATGCGTCACATCATATCCCAATCCCGTGGAATTAACCCGAAAAGCCCGACGCTACTTCGGAAGGGTGCACATCCTTGTCACCCTTGTTACAAAGGGAAATTGATTACGAGACCATCCACCCTTAAGGTGGACTCTGAGTCTCCAAGCTTCCTAGAGAGAATACATGGAGACATTTGCGGGACTATTCACCCCGCAAGTGGACCATTTCGGTACTACATGGTACTGATTGACGCATCTTCGAAATGGTCGTATGTGTGCCTCCTGTCCACCCGCAACGTAGCCTTTGCAAAGCTACTGGCACAAATTATAAAGTTGCGGGCACATTTCCCAGACAACCAGATCAAGAAATTGCGTCTGGATAATGCTGGGGAATTCACATCACAAGTCTTCCTAGACTACTGCCAAGCAGCCGACATAGAAGTTGAACATCATGTAGCTCATGTTCACACCCAGAACGGGTTAGCCGAATCTCTTATAAAGAGACTACAATGGATCGCTCGACCATTGTTGATGCAATGCCAGTTGCCGGTAAGTGCATGTGGACATGCCATATTGCACGCTGCATCGCTGATAAGATTACGACCGTCAGGCAGTCAATCTTATTCTTCGATGCAACTTGCATATGGGAACCCGCCCGATATCTCTCACTTGAGGATATTCGGATGTGCTGTCTATGTCCCTATAGCACCACCACAGAGAACCAAGATGGGTCCTCAACGGCGTCTTGGTATCTATATTGGTTTCGACTCACCATCGATCATTAGATACCTCGAACCCCTTACAGGGGACTCCTTCAAAGCACGTCTAGCAGATTGTGAGTTTGATGAAAGCACTTTTCCCAAACTAGGCATTAACACACAGAAGCCAGAAGCTTCAAAGACCATTTCATGGGACACAAAGACTTTATCCCATTTTGATCCGCGTACAAATCATTGTGAAGATGAGATCCTGAAGATCCTTCAAATTCAAAACACAGTTCACATTTTACCAGACAAATTCACTGACAACCAGAAGATTGTCAGATCACACGTCCCTGTTGTAAATACGCCAGCTAGGATTGACATACCCAAAGATGGATGCAATCCACCAGCAGCAGAAGCGGCTGTACCTCAACAAAAAAGAGGACGACCCACAGGCTCCAAAGATAAGAACCCTCGAAAGAGGAAAAATCCTGGAGCAATAATAACGATACCACCACAGGATGCTGAGCTCAGCCCAGCTACCTCTCCCCTCCTAACAACCAATGAAGAGGAAAATATAGGAGAAATATCATTAAATTATGTACGTACTGGGGAGGTACTGGACAGAAAAAGCATCGATGATAACTTCGCGCTCATTATTGCCACTCACGTCACTGAATACGACGATGAAACCGATCCACGCTCTCTAGCAAAATGTAAACACGGAGAGGATTGGCCAAAGTGGAACGAGGCAATAGGAGTAGAGCTGGACTCACTCACGAAGCACAAAGTTTTTGGACCTGTAGTCCTAACACCAAAGGGTGTTAAACCTGTGGGATATAAATGGGTATTCGTGAGAAAAAGAAACGAGAATAATGAGATCGTGCGTTATAAAGCGCGCCTTGTTGCACAAGGCTTTTTCCAACGATCAGGAATAGACTATGACGATACATATTCCCCGGTCATGGACGCGATCACTTTCCGTTTCATTATAGGCCTATCCACAAAGGAAGGCTTGGATATGCAGCTCATGGACGTTGTGACTGCATACCTATATGGAAATATAGATAAGGACATCTATATGAAAATCCCAGATGGATACAAACTACCGACAAAAATGACAGAAAGACCTCGGGATGTCTACTCTGTCAAACTCCAGAGATCACTGTATGGTCTAAAACAGTCAGGTAGAATGTGGTACAACAGACTCAGTGAATTCCTAGTGCAACAAGGATTCACAACAAATGAAGTCTGCCATTGCATCTTTATAAGAGCAAAGGGAACATGATTAGTAATTATTGCCGTCTACGTAGACGACCTGAACATCATCGGATCTCCTGAAGAGATAGGTGAGATATCCAAAAGTCTCACACAGACTTTTGAGATGAAAGACCTCGGTAAAACGAAGTTCTGCCTAAGCTTACAAATTGAACACTTGAGCGGAGGAATCCTGTTACACCAATCGACATACACAAAGAAAGTGCTGAAAAACTTTCTTATGGACAAATGTCATCCGCTCAGCACACCAATGGTCGTTAGATCATTGGATGTCGACACAGACCCCTTCCGACCGCTGGAAGAGGGGGAGGAAATACTGGGTCCTGAAGTACCCTACTTAAGTGCAATTGGAGCACTCCTATACCTGGCAAACTGCACGCGCCCCGATATAGCGTTCGCAGTTAACTTACTAGCCAGATACAGTTCTGCGCCCTCAAAGCGCCACTGGAACGGAGTCAAACAACTTCTGCGCTACCTCCAAGGGTCTGTGGACATGGGACTATACTTCAAGAAAGGTGTATCCTCCGACTTGGTCGGTTATGCAGATGCAGGATACAGGTCCGACCCACATACCGCAAAGTCCCAGACCGGTTTTGTGTTCACGTACGGTGGGACGGCCATCTCATGGAGATCCGTGAAGCAGACATTGACAGCAACCTCATCCAATCACCCTGAGCTCATTGCGATCCATGAAGCTAGCAGAGAATGCTTTTGGCTTCGATCAGTCATCAACCATATCCTCAAGACCACCGGCCTGAAGACGGGAGATCTTGGACCTACCACCATGTATGAAGACAATGCTGCTTGCATCGCTCAACTACGAGGTCGCTATATCAAAGGTGACATGACGAAGCACATTTCCCCCAAGCTCTTTTGGACGCATGAACATCAAGTGGACAACCAGATCGACATCCAGCAGATCCAGTCTTGCGACAACCAGGCAGACCTGTTCACTAAAGCTTTGCCTCGCAGTACCTTTAGAAAACTTGTACTAGGAATTGGGATGAGACAGTTGAGAGATTTACAAGCCTGAAGCTTGTACTTATCGGGGGGAGTTAATGTAGTGCTGTACTCTTTTTCCTTGGCTACTGGTTTTTCCCACCGATTTTTCCATAGCTAAAGGTTTTAACGAGACAACCACATCAACTCTGGATCCAGAAGTATCCACTCCTGATGTTATCCATCGATCAGGGGAAGTTACAGAGACTTGTACTCTTTTCCCTTAGCCACTGGTTTTTCCCACTGGGTTTTCATTGGCAAAGGTTTTAACGAGGCAAGTACTCTTGAACTTAGGGATTCAGAAGTATCCATAGACCCATGATCAGATAAGCTCTATGAACCCTGAAGCATTCATCACGTCTTACAACAATGGATGGATAAGGGGAAGTGTTATAAACGTGCTTTTGGTGGGCCTACCCGTTAGTGGGTATCCACCCATTATGTAACCATACTACTATAAATACAGGGCCATGGACTCCATAACCACCACGTTTACAACACTCAGAATTTTATTTAATTAATACATACCCTTCAATGTCATAACAAAAGCAACGCAGTTCAGGGATCCAATTATGGAAAAGAGGCACCGCAACCAAGCGCAGCGCTTTATAGAAACAACTTTACACACAAGAACTCCAAACAGCCCGCTAATCATTATGCAAAATCACAAAACACCATATTTTTTCATCTGCTCACTGGCAAGCTCTCCCCCAATCAATCAGAAACCCCTTGCACCTCTCTGCTAGGATAATCGCCGCTACATGAAACTATTATGACTTCAATCGAATAAGAGACAGTGTGACAGACACACACACACAACAACAACAACATGGACAGTTAGCCTTGTTTAGCTTCAAGAAGCATCTCTACGACCTTCTTCATCTTGGGCCGTTTCGCTGGCGTGCTGTCGGTGCAGAGCATGGCGGCCTTTAGGACCGCGAGCATTTGCTTCCTCCAGGCAAACGAGACTGTGCTCAGCCTCGCATCCATTATCTGCTCAGGTGTCTCGCCTCGCTTGGGTGCATTATGCACCCACTTCACCAGATCGATCCCTTCCCCAAATTGCTCGTCGACGGGTAGCCTGCTAGTTAGGATCTCCAACAACACGACTCCGAAGCTGTAAACGTTTCCTGGAGCTGTCACTTGCATGGTGTAGGCATATTCTGATAAGGAAACAGATACACAGAGAAACACAACGTAATTAGCCATGTACATCAAGTTATCATATAAACAAAGGAAAATGCGCGGCTGAGGGGAAATTACCAGGAGGGATGTAGCCAAATGAGCCTGCGACTGCACTGATGCTCGCGGTCCCTTTTGACGGGTCCAAGAGCTTGGATATCTCAATCTCACCGATGACAGCATTAAACTGGGAATTGAGAAATATGTTGCTTGATGAGATGTCCAAATGAATGGTGGCTAGTTGATGAAGAAAGGCCAGTCCTTCAGCAACCCCGATCGCTATGCTGAGCCTTCCAGGCCAGTCCGGCTTATCCTCGGTTCTGGGCACTTCGCGAAGATACTGGGCGAGCGTCCCATTGGGCATGTGGTGGTGAAGCAGAAGCGCGACATCCTCGTAGATCACATAGCCGATAGGCCTCATCAGATTGGCATGTGAGAGATTCCCCAGCCTCTCGAGCTCCCTTATCATCTTGTTCTGATAATGCACGACAGTCTTGTCCACAGATTTCAGCTGTTTCACATAGAGAACCAGTCCCGAAGGCATGACTGCCTTGTAGACGGTGCTAAATGTGCCGCTGCTCAGCTTGTTTGCATCCGTGAGGGTTGCTTTGACAGCACTGTCAAAATCTATGGCTTGCTTCATGCTATCCACAAAGACATTGCCAGCTATTATTACAGGAGGGTGAATGGCAGTAGCATTTCCAGCCTCTAGAGCAGCCTTGGAGCTCAACTCTTGCTTCTCCCTTAACATGAAGAGGATCACAATGACCGATACAGCAGTGAAGACGGTCAGGCCAGAACCGACAACAGCCAGTACCAACTTGTACGACACCTTGTGACTGTTGCCGCCGTAGTTGGGATCTAGATATCCACAGGGGGAATTCAGGGGATCGCCGCAGAGTCCCTTGTTCCCCAAAAAGCTCGACGGAGGGTTGTTCTGAAATGGAGCAAACAATGGCACCTGGCCGGTGAGCTGATTGTTTGAGAAGTTTACTTCTATCAAGCTCAACATTCCCTTGAGCTCCACCGGGATATTCCCCGAGAGTTGGTTGTTAGAGACATCCAAGGCCACCAGCTTATCGAGCTTCCCCAATTCCTTAGGCAGCGGCCCGTTTAGTCGATTGGAGCTCAGGTTTAAAGCAACCTGCAAGTTCTTGATCCTACCAATCTCAGACGGCATACTTCCAGTCAGAAGATTGCTACCCAGCTGCAACTCGAGCAGCCTAACGCAGTTGCCAATCTCCCTAGGGACCTCCCCACCAATCGCGTTGCGATCCAAATTCAGAAACTGCAGCCTCGACGTATTGCAAAGGCTTTCAGGAATGCTACCATTGAGCTTGTTATTGCTCAGGTCGAGCTTGCTAAGGTTCCTACACTTGAGGAGAGACCTGGGAATCTCTCCGGCGAGGCTGTTATTCGACAAAATAAGCTCCTGAAGGCTCCCAAGCTCTCCAAACTCCGGAGGAACAACGCCCGTCAACAGATTGGAGGCCAAGTTCAGGAGGGTGAGATTTGAGCACTTCGCAAATTCCCCGGTAATCTCACCCGAAAGCAGGTTATTGTCAGCCTCAAAGTATGTCAGGCTACCGGCATTGCCGATCGATTCGGGAATGCTCCCAACGAGCCGATTATTCCCGATTCGAAGATTCGACAGCCCTCTGCACCTCCCTATGGCCTCAGGAATTGTTCCTTCCAGCCTATTTACAGTCAATACCAAAACCTCCAGCTCCCCGGAGCTGAAAATGCTCTCAGGGATCGTCCCGTTTAGACTGTTAGAGTGCAGGTTCAGCACCCGCAGCCTCGAAAACGAGCCCAAATTCTCAGGGATTCTACCGGTTAGCCAATTCTCATAAGCCGAAAAAACCCTTAGTTCAGCTAACCCCCCAACCCAATCAGGAATAAACCCACCCAAATTATTCCCAGAAATCTGAAACTCCACCAGCCTCTCGAGACCCTTAAGCTCGATGGGTATTTCCCCAGCGAGCAAATTATTCGAAAGGTTCAAAGATTTAAGCCCCGCAAGGCCGCCAAGGGTCGAAGGAATCGAGCCGTCGAACTTGTTCATCGACAAGTCGAGATACTCGAGCTCGGCGAGCTCACCGAGCGAAGAGGGAATCGGCCCGCGAAAAGAGTTGGATGAGAGATCCAGCAGTTTCAGCGACTTGAGGCGGGAGATTAGAGAGATGTTACCTCTGAGGCCGAGGCGGGCGAGCTCGAGCCCTCGGACGGACTTGGTTGCGGCGCTGCACGAGACCCCTCGCCACGAGCAGTAGTCGTTTGATCCCCATTGCGGGACCGAGAGCTCTCTGCGGAGAGCAGCCATCGCGGGCTCGTCAGGGGGCTGAGCCGCAGCCTGGGAGGCGAAGACAACGGTGACAATGAGAAGAAGAGCCATGCCCACTTGTTTACAGAGCTCTCTCTCACACAAACTTTCCCTTTTGTTTGTGAACAAAATAAATAAAGGGCATCACACACTTTCCCTTTGGGAGGGGGCTAGCACAGTACCATCATGTAATCCTTGCTTTCAGCTATTAATAGGGGGGGAGAGCTGCACCTGAAGGGACCTCTCTTTTGCTCTCTACCTCATTCTTCCACTATACACAGTCTCTTTTCCAGGGGGGGTTTTAACAATTTTCCAGAGGGAACAGTTGTGGACAGTGGTCTCTGAAGTGCTGGGCACTGCTCAAGCAGGCATCTTTCTTTTTTACTGCACAGAGGGTTCATAACAAAATCACACACAAACAGTTTCCTTGTCCCTAATCATGGTCTTCAGCCATTCAATTTCTCCTTAATGTCTGAGCCCAAATAGCTTTTCCCCAGACAAGATTCCACATTCTTTGCCTGCCCATGTTGCAGGGTCATGGGCTGTAGCCCTAACAGTGGAAAGATGGGGCCTGTTCTTGTTTGTTTGGGTGGCTGTATGAAAGATTGGGGCATGTGATTGGTCATCTTCATGCAGTCTAATTGCTTTTGGGCAGTTGTGGCACACCAAATGTCATCCTCATTTTTTATTTCTGTGGATTGCTAGGGTTTGCCCAGGGGTCTGTGTGCATAGATGTGCAACAGGTCTTATCCCCAAGTCAATGTCCAGCAACCAAAGGTAGACCAATTACTGTGTGTGTCACTTTCTTCTCTTGCAGTCTTTGGTCAGTCTTGAATTTGGAGTGGGTATGTTTGGTAATGATCCGGCTGGTGTTGTCTTTTCTTTCACTTCTGCTCTTTGTTCTCACTGCTTGCATTATCCTTAGTAATATATATCCCCCCAAAAAATAATCCTCATTTAGTCCTCATCATCACCTTCACGTTTATTCTAAAAAAGTAAGATCTGTTTTCATGGACAAATAATGTCGGAACGTGGTTACATTAGGGCATGACATTAGGGCATGATGTCAGGTGCTTGGTGCTTGTTTTCCATGCATTACGATCCAAAGATTCAAGAAGTGTTTGTTTGAGTAAATACCCATAGAAATGTGTTTTGTTGGATCCTGAAATGTGTTTTCGCAACTTGACAACGTGGTTCTATTGGATCCTGAATGGCAAATGGAACACTTGAGAATGGATAGTGTTTATGCAATGGAAAAATTCAGCTAGAAAATTCTATCTAAGTTGTTAATTAGAGTTGCCTAATAAAAACTTAATAATCAATATTACTTACAATAATGAAAATTAACACACACACACACACACACACAGAGAGAGAGAGAGAGAGAGAGAGAGAGAGAGAGAGAGAGAGAGAGAGAGAGACTAACAATCGATATACCCTTGTTCAGATACCTTGAACCCTACATCCAGCCACATGTCCTCATAAGGGCATAAATGCACTAAACACGTCTCAAACGAGACAAAAACGTCTAACACGTCTTCAATGAGGCCAACACATCTTTAAATGAGCAAATACAACTCACACAATAGTGAAAAGAAATACTTACAGTACAATTTTACCTATATCCTAACGTTGAAGCTCTTGTAAAGAAGTGTTGTGACTATAGTGATGATCCCCAATTGATGAGAAAATGAAGCTTTTAAGATCAAGAATTTTGGCCAAAGGAGATTTAGAAACCTTTTCAAAGCGAGGCCAAAATGATAGTTTTCTTTTGAAAGAATGTAGCTCAAAATAAATTTTCTCCGAAAAATATTGATTAATGAATGCATAAATAAATGCTAGAACAAACCTCTATATATGACAAAATCTGGGTGAAAACAGTTGACAAAGACGACCTTTAGCCAAAATATGATTATTGGGAGTCACACAACTATACTAGTCGACTATAGTTGATGGAATATTCGACTAGTGTGGAGCTAGTCAACTAGTTCACTAACAATAGTCGACTAGTGCCAGCCAGGTTCAGGAATCAGGATTTTCCGAGAGCAGTTGCTGACCATAGCATAAGTACCAGTGGATTGGTTTTTTGATATTCTGATGGTTTTTTGATATTCTGACACGTCACTAAAAACTTAGAAAATGACTTTCAAATGTAATTTTAAAACATTTTTAGGAGGCACCTAACTGTGAGAGAGCTTAAACAAAGACTTTAACATTCTATCAAGACTAAAATAATAATTAAATCAAAAATAAATATACTCTCGAGGCTTCTTAATGCAATCACTTGAAAATTATCTGTTTCAGGATGTTTTCTTACCACCTGTATTGCTGAAGGATGGCCCAAAGGATGCCGCTGACATGGAGGATGTGGGCAGGAATCGGGGCACGGGATGAGCTAATCTCCGGGCTGAAGGGACACCGGGCCGAGCTATGGATTCATGACCAAGCTGTGGCCGATCTATCTACCCAACGATCTGCAACACATGTAGCTCATCAGAGGGTCGGATTTGTGTTCCGACCAAATTACCCCCGATGCTTAAGTCAGTAGATGACTAAGGAATGTTCGGTGGAACTATGTCCGAACTATTGGGAGGTTGTCCGCTAGTTCTCAGGCCAAGCTATAAGGAGGAAGATAGTTTTTTGGTGGAGCAGATTATGAGTATATGAATACCTGAGTTTCAGATCTCAGAGATTCATCCCTCCTTCCTCCTTCATGGGACTATTTACAGGCGATGGTTTTGTCAATGCCACCCGTGCATATTGCTTGCGCATTTATGGCGTTTAATTGCATTTCCCTGTGCTGTCCGTATTGATGACTGGTTAATGGTCAATCATTGATCGCCTGGTTTAATGGGCGGACCCCGTAATTGCGAGAGCCCAACGGTTAGTCGAGCTGTCGCCATAAATGGAGAGGGTGTAAGCCGCACGCGAGGGCTCCTAGATTGCTGGGCCATGGTCATGGGCCGTGCTGGGCTAATCAGCTGGAGATAATTAATTAAGCGGCCTTCGAGACGGTCAAGGGCTGTATCACTGGCCCCCATCGACCGGCTTACCCGACATGGCGGTTGAGATCGGGTGATGTGACATGTAGAGATAGAACAGGCGTGGCAGTCGAGATGACGCATTTAATGTTGGCCGCCAGAGTTCCGTGCCCTAGGGCTTGCGTACCAAAAGAGCACAGAATTCAGAGAGCCGGTGTCTCAAGATGTCAACATGTGTCTCCCATCGTATGGCTTAGCTTAATGTAGCCATTCGTAAAAGGTAGAAATCAAGAGGAGAGAGACAGTTTTCTGATTTGCATTCAGATAATCTCGTATTCGTTCTGTTCCTTGCTCGATCTCGTCTTCATCTGAGTAAGTAATTCACCTTCTTGTTGATATTTTTCCTTGATATTTTGTGGGTCAATATGTTGAAGATCAAGGAAGTGTCTGCTTCTGAAAACACTAAAATAATGTCGAAGGTCGCCCAACTTTCAGAGCTCGCGGGGGTCCCTGTGAAGGGCAAAGGTTTGATCGCCCACCCTTCTGAGGACTCTCTCGAGGATAGTGTATCTTCTATTCTTCTGGAGATTAGAAGTATGGCCTCCTCAATCCCTTACTCTTGGGTCGATAAGATCAGGGCCGAATAAAATTTCACCCTTACGTGGCACGGGTCCCCTCCTATGACGAAAAGATTTCCCCCCCAAAGAATGTGAGGTCGGGGTTTATTCGAAGATGTTCTAGCATGGACTTCGTTTCCGCCTCCATCCTTTCATTCTCGAAGTTTTGGGCTTTCTCGAATTCTCCATTTGTCAATTTCCGCCCAATTATATTTCTTCTCTGGTCAGCTTCATTATGCTTTGCCTGTTGCACGAAATAGTGCCGACCTTGCCGCCTTTTCATTTCTTCTTCCAATCGGAGCTTGCTCCTTCGAGCGTGTGTCACTACTAGGAGGAACATGCTCATTCTCGACCTTCCGAGCAAAGTCCGTGACTGGAAGGATAATTTTGTTTTTATCATCTTTCCAGGCAAAGTGTTATTCCTCACCCGTTGGGGTTGTCTCGGCACCTTAGCATCACTGGAATTGAATCTCTCTGAAGTTGAATCCAATGCCGTTGACTTTTTATTAGATTTACCGGCCGAAGAGAGGTCGATCCATGTCTTGTTGAATGGCCAACTATTGAAGAGTGTCTTGTGGGCTCCATGTAAGACCAGCCCTTTGAATTTGTCTCCCATTTTGCTCGCCCTAATCTTCCCTCTTTTTGTAGAGATGGCTGGGCAGGAGTTCAACACATGCCTTAATGTGCATAAGCTTCTCCGTCTTGGTTTTGAGAAATCCGCTAGCAACACGTCTAGTCGGCCGTTGGCTCATCTAATAACCAAAGAAGAGCAGAGGCTGGCTCAACCAATTGGGAGACTGAGCCCGGTTGACGATAGCTTGGCTTTAGTTATGGGGAGCTTGCTGGTGGCTGTGGGGAATTCGGCCGCAACAGCTTGGCACTAGTGGATGAGTGCTCGTCCGGGTTGGTGGAAAGTTCAGCTAAGGTTGCTGAAAGTCCACAGAAAAAGAAGGAGCATCCTCCTACAGGCTCCGCAGTTTCTGAGAAGAGGATGAAGATTGGTGAGGTTGAGCCTCTGGTCTTGATCCCGGAGGACAACATTGCTACCCCGACCGACACTTCGGGGTCGGTAGACCCTGGCCGTGGGGGCGTCTCTGATAGATCCGGCCCACTTTTGGGGTCTTTTTGTGATATTTTATTAGTGTAGGGGCGTTTGGGTAATTAGGCTTTTAGTTAGATGGTTATAAAAGAGGAGGAAGGCTGGCTGGCCCTAGGCATGTGGATTTTGATTATTTTGTGAAATTGAAGAGATAGTACTTCGGCCTACGGGAGGGTGCAGATGTCCCCTATCGATCGGCGTCTTGAGAGGGCGATTACCCCTAAAGAGTAATGATAGATCCGGCACACTTTTAGGGTCTTTTTGTGATATTTTATTAGTGTAGGGGCGTTTGGGTAATTAGGCTTTTAGTTAGATGGTTATAAAAGAGGAGGGAGGGAGGGAGGCCGGCCCTAGGCATGTGGATTTTGATTATTTTGTGAAATCGAAGAGATGGTTCTTCGGCATACGGGAGGATGCGGACGTCCCCTATCAATCGGCGTCTTTAGAGGGCGATTACCCCAAAAGAGTAATGATAGATCTGGCCCACTTTTGGGGTCTTTTTGTGATATTTTATTAGTGTAGAGGCGTTTGGGTAATTAGGCTTTTAGTTAGATGGTTATAAAAGAGGAAGGAGGCCGGCTGGCAATAGGCATGTGGATTTTGATTATTTTGTGAAATCGAACAGATAGTTCTTTGGCCTACGTGAGGGTGCAGACGTCCACTATCAATCGGCGTCTTGGGAGGACGATTAGCCTTAAAATTGTAATCATCTATCCTTTTATTTTCAGTTTATATCTAATAAAATTTCAGATTTCCTTCGAGTTCCTATCAGTCTCCTTCTTCTTAGGCCGACCGAGCTGACTCTTTTTTGAGTGAGAGCAAGATCGAAAACTGCCACTGTATAAATCCATCCCTACCAATCTGGAATGCCCTGAAGACAAGCTCGTCAAACCTACTTACAAAGTAGAATCGACGAGTCAGTCTTTATTGATTGCAGGGTGGCTGCCTGGTTGGCAGAAAACTTTGTCCTTCCAAGGGATCATTCTTTTATGCAAAATATCAACCCTGAAAAACTTGCCAGCTTCATGGTTTGGCAGAGTCAACCGGTCGATTTTCTCCACCCTTTTTACTTCTTTAGAATTTTGGTTCAAGCTTTGTACCTGACTCCTTTATTCATCAGATGTAGATGTCCTCAGTGGCTACTGAGCTGCAATGCCGCTCAGTAATGATGGCCAATGTCGAAGGGAATCTTGACCTGGAGCATGAGAAGGTGGTGGCTACAGAGAAGGTTGCTGAGTATGTGAAGGCCGAGCTGAAGTCGGCGGTGCTCAAGGTCAGCGAACTTGCCTCTCAAGTTTTCGACCTCACATCAAAGGTGTGGAAGTTAGAGAAGGCATTAGTTGAAGAAAAGAGGGCACAATCGGTTTCCTAGGAATTCAGGCGGGACAAAATTCATGCGAAAGTCCGGCCCTGGAGCCGGGCCGGACTTGGCCCACGGCCCGGTCAACAGTGCAGGACAAGCCAGGTAGCAGGCCTCGGGGCCAAATGGCCATCTTGAACCCAACATGAGAGTATAAGAAGAAGCTGGGGACTCAACAAGAGAGGAAAAGATGCAAATTTGATCTTCCTTTCCCTGGATTTTGCTTCTTTCCTTTATTATAATTTTAATTTTTTTCATTTCAGTTTTATACTTTATAATTATCTTAATTTTATTTTCATTTCAATTTTATTGAGACTGGGCGTTAGCAGATTGCGAGGTTGAGAAAGGTGGAGGAGTACGCGTAGAGAAGATGGCATCGAGATTTAGGTGGAAGTTAGGGTATAAGTTAGAGGGAATAAAAGAGAAGAGTGGAAGAGAGTTAAGAGGGAGTCAGTGAAGCTGAGTGAAGAAGAGTGTAAGTAGCTCGCTAAACGAAATGCTAAAAATGGCATTTCCCAAGCGTTTACAACTGAAGCAACACCGATGGCTACCAATAGACCCTAAATTTCTTGGATAAATCATGATTGAGCCCTGATTCAGTAGCACTGTGTCTAAAAGTAATACAAAATCAACTGTCTATTGATTCATCATAGCATTATGCCTCAAGGTAATACATAAAATTATCTTTATAAAGCTCATCCTGCAACCTCAGAAATCACAGTAATCCTCAATCGATGCCCATGCTTTGCCTAACGACATGATGATATATAAGCCATCTCTTGAATTAGAAGACCAAAACACATGGGGAAATTGTTGTCCTTCAGCCAACACCTTATCCGAACAAAATTCAGAACCACAAAGATAAGGTAGCCTGCAGATGCCAGTAACATGTAGACTGAGAAAAGCTCAGAACCACAAGAAGCTAACAGATGGGTCAAGTGAAGAAGATCAGGATCATCGAAGCAGGATAGCCCTATATACTTGCAGTAAGCTCGGTCAGAATTCACCATTTCTCACTGACAACCGAGCTTTTCAAACACATCAGCAAAGGGCGATGGCGAGCGAGAGGCAAGGGATGGGGAAGGATTCAGCTGAAGACAAAGGTTCCGCAGAAAAAAGCAGCTCAAATGAAGCAAATTTCAAGAAAATGATAGCCTACGATAGTTCAAGGGGAAACACACTAGATGTTTCAAGATGCCAGGGAGGAAAAGAAGAGCCCAAGTTCCTCGGCGCTGAGCCATGGAGCCCAGGGAGTAGAAATGAGCATGAAATGCTCAACTTCCATTTGCATAGATTCTAGAGGAAAGCCAACATGCATTCTTTCGATGCAAAGCGGCGTCTGTGTCATGTTGTAACAGGCTAAATGATGATTTCGAATAGAAAGAAAATTACAATTGAAGAAGAATGATACAAAATTATGCTATCGAACATGAACTTGCTCACATTCTGCATATTTCATGGCTATAATGCCCACCCAGATCTCACAGAAAGACTACTATTAAAGCATGAGAAGCAGTAAACACTAAACTGTATCAAGAATTTTTTGTCCTCAAAGATTATATCTACAAAATATTAAAAAAAAACAATAACAATTATTCAATAGATGAGAACGCATGGGATGTGTGGTTGATTGGTGGTTCTAACAATTTCCGTTGCCAAAACCAGCCTAATTTTGTGACCATTACAAGCGCAGCTGATCTCTGCGGATCAAGACTTACCTTGGTATTTTGAACGCAGTAAGAGCAAATACAAAGGAAAATCAAAATTTGTTTGAGGTAAGCAAGATGACCGTGACAAAGTTTCACTCAAAATAACAAAATAGTTTAAAGAGATCTTAAAAGCGAAGAAAGAATACACAATCAAACATGAACTCATCTGATTTCGGGTGGTCTCCATTGTCGGATATTGTTTCTAAAAATTAAATGCGGCATTCTAGGATATTATAAACACAACAACATCTGAACACTCCTTGGAGTCATAATAAATATTTTTACATGCAGTCGATAATATATTAGAATTTGATTCCCACGCCATAAAGTTAGATACCATCCTAGAACTAGAGTGGGGGACAAAGTTGACGTTTCCTTGAGTTCACGTTTATCTTTGATGGTAGCCACTTACACCATAGCTCCCTGACATTATGAATGCAGAGGGATTAAGTTCTCATCCATGGCAATCTACATGACAAATAAATAAATGACAAGCACATTAGGGAGAAATATTTTAAGTTTCTGCAAGGTGGAAACACAGACCACAGCTACTAAATCCACTGTCAGCGGTAGAAATAAATAACTGGCTATTTCTTTCTTATAAAAAATGGCTATGGACATGTAAGTATGACTTAGGCCATGTCGTGTATTCCTACCAGAAGATAATTAATTCCTCAACTCAAAAATCCATTATGCAAAGTATATTGTTTAGTCCATAAACTTCGTCCCAATTAATGAATCAGTAAAATTAGGACTCCAATGTAAATCACTTTTGATGGGGAGCCGATTGCACATGATTGGCGAATTAGATTAGACTAGGTTATATTATATTTTATTTTTAGTTACATGTGTAGCAAACGTGTTTTTTATTTTAAACCTTTTCTTTTTAAGCTGGTTTTTGAGTTGCACGTGTTATGCACCTAACTTTACCTATAAACATGGATGTCCTGAAACTTTTATGATCAATTAGTGGGTTGAAAGCTTTGTTTTGAGAGAAATTTTAGATTGATTTATGAGGATCCCTTGTTTTTCCTTCAAAAATCTCTTTTTTCTTAATGTGTTGGGAGTAAGTGCGTGAGGTGTCTAACTGTGATGTTCAAAACTTACACCTTTATTTATCAAAACCCTAATTTTCTATTCCAAATCGTTGTATGCTATCCCCAAATCTTTGATTTCCCATCAATACAAAACTCTAGATCCAGATTTAATACCTTAATTTACGTTTGTTCTACATCAGATTTGACATCAGAACTGAATAGAATCCCTGAATATCATCCTGATCTTCATTTTCCATTAGATCTTTTGATAAAACCTAACCTATGAGCCATAAAACCATCACCACCACCACCACCCCCCCCCCCCCCCCCCCCCTCTCCTCCCCAAGAGTGTTTTAGGTTATTGCGAAAAGGAATTGATCAAATTCTTAAAAAGAAAAGTCCTTGTTCATCTTCTCCCTCGTATCCCCCTGACCTGAACCGAACTATACACCAACCTTAGAACCGAAAAACAACTACCCATGACCTCTTATCATCATCATCCTCCTCCTCGTCTTCATACAACAGCACCATCACATCATCCTCCTTTCTGAACCGCCTCACTGTTCGCGTCATCAACACCGACATCACCAAGATCATCTGCAACATTAACCACATCATCCTCTTCCTTTACGTCATCACAACTCAAGCAATCACTACCGCCGAGCCGATTACCCCCTATTGCCCGTTTTCAACCATCATTATAGCCTCTAATGTCCTCTTTGGCATCGTTTTCCACCATCACCGCTTCCATCAACATCTCTGCTACCAACTCCTGTCATCGCCATCATCAAGAATTGCCTTTGTTGCCGACGCTGCACTAATGCAATTCGAGTAAAGATCTGTTCATATCCAGCTGTAAATAACCAGTCAACTTGACTTAAGCTGAATTTAAAAGTATCAGCTCAAAGCAAGCCGACTTAGCCACCACCAAGCCATTTCGAACTCAAGCCGATCAAGCTGACTCCAAGCCGAATTGAGACAGAACCAACCCGAGCTGACTAGCATCGATCCAAACGAATTGTTCATCGGCTCAACCCAAGCTGGTTACCGTTCATCGACTCGGCCCAGCGCTGAGTGAGTGATCACTAATTTGCTAATTTCTAGGCGATTTTGGGTTGATTTTGGTCTTTTGGCGGATTTCCAGCTTGCAACCGTATGGACTATTCAACAAAGGATCCTACATGTTTCTGTGTCATATGTATGCCTTTTCTTGGCTTCTAGTAATTTTTAAACTTCTGATTCTCAATTTTAAATTTCTAGGCCTTAATAATTATGCTTCAAACTTCGATTATGTACTTCTTTTCTGCTATTTGAATGTGTGCCAACATCGTCTCAATAGTATTGTATTTTGCATATAGAATTTGAGTATTTTGCATTTAGAATCTGAGCACAAAGGTGTTACTTATTGCTCATCTTAGTTGCATGCATCATAGATTATGCTTAGGAAGTGCATCACACTTGTGTCTTTATTTGATTTTGCATTTATTAAGACCAATTACGTGTGCGTGTGATATACCCGCAGGTCTAGGGCCGCCCGTACATGGGCCGGGCCTAGTTATAGCCGCCGGCCGGTCATGGGTGATTTTGCGCGCGCCCCTTTGCCCTAGAAACCCTAGTTTCTCCTATTTATAAGGGCTAGCCGTCATTAGTATTTTTCATGCTTGATATTGGATATTTTCTATTGAGCGTCCTTAGGTTTAGGTCTTTAGATTAAACGAGTGCGGACGTCCTCTCCGGCGTCTTGGGAGGAGAGCACGCCTCTTTTGTGCTCAAATATCTTGTTATTTCCATTGTTTTATCTATTAAAACTCTTGTCTTTGTTGGATCCTAACAATTTGGTATCAGAGCGCGTGACGATCCATGGCGGCCACGACAAGATCGCACGACAAATTTGAGGCGTTGGAGGCCAAGTTCACGAGCGAAATCGACGGGATTAAGAAATCATTGGCGGCGAACGACGAATCCATGGCAAAATTGGCGGCCTCCATCAATCAATTGACGGCAAATCAAGCGAAGCACGATGACCAATTCGCGCAAATGATGGCAACCTTAAATCAATTGGCGGCGAACAACAAAGGGGAGGGAAGCCCTAAATTGGGAGAAAAGGCGGCACCTTTGAAGAAAGAGAAGGAAAAAGAGGAGCTTTTGACCCAAAATCAACCCTTTTTGGTTGAGGAATTGGACGAAGACGAAGACGAAGAGCCGTGGAAGGTGGATTATCGCGAGAAGGTGCGGCACAACACGGTGGAGTACCAAGGGGGGGGGCGGCGGCCCTAGCCGCCCTTTTCGGACAAAGCACGAAGGCGAGGGGCGGCCGGCCCCCCAAAACCCTTTCGGGGGGCGGCCGCCACACGACTGAGGCGGGGGAGGCCCCCCCGCCTAGCGCGGGACCCGGCAAGGCTGGCCAGGCCCTGCCGGCCCCCGCTCGGGTCCGGCGATCGGCTCCGACAGGGTCCGCCGGCCCTGTCAGAGGGCCGGCCGGCCCCGCCTGCAGCATATAGGGGGCAGGAGCCCCCCGGCAGCCGCCAGGGGGGAGGGCGCGTACGGCCAGCCTCCAGGTGGGTTTTCGGAGCCCCACGGACAGCAGACATCAGTAGATGATGGTCGTGGACAGTTTTTGGGCGGGTTCTTCGACCCTTCGGGACGGCGCCCAGTAGCAGAGGACCCCTTGTACGGAGACAGAGGCGGGAGAGGCCATTATTATGACGGCGGGGGTGGCTACGAGGCGGAGTTTGGCGATGACGCAGGTTGGGACGATTTCGAGGGCCGTCGAGAGTATTACCGAGGAGACTATGGGGGCCGCGGAGGAGTGCCACCTAGGCGGTACGAGACTCAGGACGAGAGGAGGCAGCACTACCGTCCACATCACCGAGAGGAGGGAAGGCCTGAGCAGGGGCACTTTGGAGGAGACTGCAGAGTCAGGAAGCTGAAGATGCCGGTATTTTCTGCGGAGGATCCACACGCCTGGTTATTTACAGCAGAGCGATACTTCGCGGCACATCACATGACCGAGGCCCAGAAGCTGGAGGCGGCAGCCATATGCATGGAGGGGCGTGCTTTGGGATGGTTCCAGTGGAAGGAGAGGAGGCAACAGATCCGAAGCTGGGAGGAGCTGAAGGACATGGTTCTGGAGAAGTTTCGAGACCCCCGCTTGGGGAACCTACACGAGCAGCTAGTTGCTCTCAGGCAGGAGGGACCGGTGCGGGAGTACATTGAAAAATTTGAGACGCTGACGGGGCGAGTTCATGGGGTGTCAGACGAGTCGCTGGAGGGCACCTTTTTGAAGGGGCTGCGACCTAGCCTTCGAGCTGCAGTGAGGCCATACAAGCCTCGAGGGCTTTCGGAGGTCATCGAGATGGCGCAGATGGTGGAGGACTCCCGAGCTGAGGATATGCGAGGCGGGAGCGGCTACAGTGGGCAGATACAGCGAGGCACCACGACTGGAGCAGGCGAAGCAGGGGTCATTACTGAGACAGTTCCGGCAGGGCTTAAGAAGACGGGTGAACAAAACCCACTATCGGCCGGGGGTCCATTCCGACGGATGACCGATGCAGAGATGAGGAAGAAGCGAAAAAAGGGGCTCTGTTTCAGATGCGACGAGCGCTTCTCTTCCGGACACCGTTGTGTGGATAGGAAACTGCAGGTATTGATAGCGGAAGCAAACGAGGATGATGACCTGGAGGACGAAGGCATCGGAGGGGAGGACGACTCCCACTCGGAGTAGCACCGCCGGTACTTACACCACCTTGAGTACAAGGTGGTTCTTTGGGGGGTATTGATAGACCCGCAGGTCTAGGGCCGCCCGTACATGGGCCGGGCCTAGTTATAGCCGCCGGCCGGTCATGGGTGATTTTGCGCGCGCGCCCCTTTGCCCTAGGAACCCTAGTTTCTCCTATTTATAGGGGCTAGCCGTCATTAGTATTTTTCATGCTTGATATTGGATATTTTCTATTGAGCGTGACGTCCTCTCCGGCGTCTTGGGAGGAGAGCACACCTCTTTTGTGCTCAAATATCTTGTTATTTCCATTGTTTTATCTATTAAAAATCTTGTCTTTGTTGGATCCTAACAGCGTGCTATGTAATGAGACATCTAAATGACAAATGATCGACAATAAGAACAAGAATCAGTAATGGAATACACCAATGAATTAACCAAATAGCTTCGAACCTATAAAGACCAAACACGAATGAAAACCTTAGAGATTCGCTTTTGAAGGAACCAACCCTTTGCTGAAACATGTAGTTTCATAAAGATTACCTTGAGATGGGTAAGACAAACCGAGACCGAGATTGTAAAGGTCGAGAGAGCATGCCATAGGAGTTAGGAGTGATGATTCTGATGATAGCCTAGGGCATGTTGATAGATATAGTTGAGATGATCCTTCACGAAGGATAAAGGTAGATGCCCCGCCTTTCATGACACACATGACCCACAAACCTTTTCTGATTAACTAGTCGAAATGGACCATTTCTTCCATCGGCATAATATGTTTAAGGCCCGTAACATATGTTTTGCTATAATAAATTTACAAGGTTTACTAAAGGTTTGGTGACGTATACTAGATCTCTTTAGGGAGGGAACTTGATAGGTGAGAATAGAAACCCATATCATAGATAGAAATGAAAGAAAGGTTGAAAGTTAAATATTTATCTTCATTTTATAGAGATCGTCTATTGGCCCTGCTCAATAAACTATATAAGGATAGTATGATGGTCTATATAAGGATATTATGATGGTCGTAGAATATATGACTAGTTTTGACAATCTAATTGTTAGATGTGATATTCGAAAGGACTTTCAAGTTGCACTTTTGATATTTCGCATAGGACTGATGGCTGAGATCTAGCACAAGATGCTCTCCATGCTGTTAGTTCTATTGATGAGGTGCGGTGCTTGGCTTAAATCTAAGGCATGTTTGAAAATACCTTTCGAAGAAAGCCAACTTTTACAGTTGGGGAGCCACCGAACGATAAATAAAGATCAAGCAAAACTAAACCCACTGTCGCTAAGGATCTCAAGGTTAAAGCTGTGCTTGGCAAGTCTTCACAATCTGAAGGCAACGGGACACAGTGTTGTAGATGTCATGTGTATTCACTTTACATACCAGTGTCCATCAGGAAGTCTACTTAACCCAGTGTTGTAGATGTCATGTGTATGATCACTTTACATACCAGTGCCCCACAAGGAGTCTACTTATTATGACTTGCAATGATGATTTAGACGATAATGGGATTAAGAAGGTTTACATCCCACCAGACAACACTAGCGATGTATATAATGATTTACTTCAGGTTGGTGCCGATCTGTGAGTCATTAGATATATGCTAGTCACCCTTAGGAATGAGGAAAATTCGTAGCAAGCTATTATCTTCTATACCTACATCAAGACAGAAGATAAGTCGTTTCGATTAATAATCGATGGAGGTAGTTCCTTGACATTATAGTTAAATCATCTTTAGACTGCATGGGAGTAAAAGCTTTATACATAGACACAACAACGTTATTTGGGTCAATAGCTGATGCGATCTAATTCGTATGTATTTGGCTTACCAGAGGCATGTGGAGACAAATAAAATTGTGGGTATCCCCCACTGTCAATCAGTACCATCACATCATGATCTGATATTCTTTCTGCCAACTTCATGGCGTGGTTTGGAGTAAACCCCACCACAGAGTCTAATGAAACTTCATGACGTCAAGATGGGGATGCTCCTGGTCTGTTATCTCCTCGGCCTATGCCCCCATATCCGTCTCGTCTGCGACCTTATCCTCATCATCCACTATCAGCAATTAGAGAGTGTGATCGTCACATCGGTGCGTTGGTGTAAACTTCTCATCACATTTGAAGCACATGACATTCGTCCATTTGTCCTGCATCTTAGCCTCAGTCATGCGCTTGAATTGCCCCGGCCATGCCTTGCCACACTTCTCTCCGCTGGCGGGGTCCCTCCTGGTGGTGCCTTCTACCCTATTATTGGCACCTGACTGCAGAAAGTAGATCAGCTCCATGCTCTCTTGGCTGCCGATCCTCTACAATGTATGCCAGCTCCATCCTATCCAGTAGCCATCTCGGTCTCTGTATAGGTAGCATAGCCCGGATGTGTGATTTGAAACCCTTCATGAAATTTTCCTCCAAGAACTCCTCTGACAATCCCGGAACGCGGTCTGAAATCATCTCAAACTTCTTTATGTAGCCCTGACGGTATTCTCATGCCTAAGGACAAAGAGCTGTTCATATAGGTCTTCCCCCTAGGTGTCCCAAAATCTGTGAATCATGCAGTCCTTAAATTCCTCTCGTAAACGCACAAGCCGCCTCTGCTCTCTCCACCGATGCCAGGATAAGTCTTCTCCCTCCAACATATCCCAACCGTCGTCAACTTCCCCGCTTCCGTAAGATGATTTATCTCAAAGTAACTCTGCACCCTATAAATCCATCCATACGAGTCATCTCCTTCAAATATGTGCATCATCAATTTTCTGACCCAGCTTTCGGTGATAAAACACCATGTACTTCTCTCCCATGAAACTAACCATAATGTAGCTGTCGGTATGGGCCCTGTGGTGCCTCAAAGTCTCTAAGTCGGACTCCCTCTGCTCCAGCATCATCCTCTTAACTGTCTTCTCCCTAATCAAAACATTCTCCATCTTACGCATACGCTGGCACCTGATCGCGGTATCTGTCAAATTCCACGTAGTCCAAAACCGATCGTCAATGTCTCTCTAGCAAATCAGGGGCTGTGGGGCCCCTAGAAGTCTTCTAGGTCAGAACCAGACCCCAGGGATCTCTCCAATGATCTTTGGGGCCTTGGAGGCCCGCCATAGGGCCGCAGAGGCCCGCCATAGGGACGCGGGCCCAAGGGGTCCAGTCGAGGCTCGACGGGCGCATGCCGGGCTGCCAGGGGGCCGCGAGGCCCCAGGTGGTCCTGCAGAGGGTCGTCGAGGCCCCTAGCGGGCCACAAGGGGGTGTGAGGCCCTAGGCGGCCTTGACGTGCCTCGTTTACCCAGGGGCAGGGTTTCCTAGGGGCGGGCCCCTGGTAAGGCCGCGGGGGGTCGTCGTACCCCGTGGATTCCTCCGCTTCACTTCAGACACATCCTCTGAGTCGGATAGGAGTCCTTCAATAAATTCTTCACCTTTCTCATTCCCTTTTGCCAAAGTTCGTGCCTTTTGTGCGCGAAAATTGATGTCCCCTCTTTTGCCCAAATCTGACTGCGTCCCCTCTTGATTCTCTGCGAGTTATTGCAAAAGTTACTGGGTTACTTGCACGAGGGCTTCCAACGATGTGCTCATCCTTGCCTCTGACGTCTTCATCGTAAATTGAATTGACGACAATCTTTCCTCCAATAATTTTATTTGGGTCAAAAACTGGCTAATGTACGACTCATGTATCTGGTCCTGCATCAACACAGCACATAACCCATAACCAGAAGCATTTATCTCCATCACAAATGGTCTGCTGAAATCAGGAAGAGTGAGCACTAACACGGTAGACATGGCCTGCTTCAGAGCCGCAAATGCTCGGGGTCCTCTTCTCCATACAGAAAATTATCCTTCTTGAGTTGCTGTCTGCGGCTAGGCAATGTTGAATCCTCTGACGAACTTCTGGTAATACCCTGTTACTTAAGGTGGTCGGCCACGACCAATTCATCATCACCACAATCTTTGTTATGTCAGTTGTCACCCTATCCATGGAAACCACATGTCTCAAATACTTCACTTAACTACGCAAAGATGCACTTTTTGTTGGCATAAAGCCGATGGTGTTGTAACTCATGTAGTACTATTTCCAAGTTCCCACATGCTCCTTCACGGTCTGGTTATACACCAAAATGTCGTAAAAGAACATTGAGACAAATCTCCTTAAGTAGTGATAGAAGACCTTGTTCATTAGAGACAGAAAAGTAGTTGTGGCATTCGTCAAACCGAAAGGCATGACTAAGAACTTGTAGGGACCCTTATGTGTCCTTAAAACTGTCTTGGTTTGGTGATATCTCGACTTTAAAGTGATCTTGGAGAAGACTGATGCCTCATGTAGCTCATCTAACAGTTCATCGATCACCAATATAGGAAATTTATCAGGTTCTGTCTCCTTGTTCTGCGCCATGTAATCTATGCAGAGTCTCCTCATTCTTTTTCACCAACATGACCAGACAAGAGGACTCAAACTAGGCTGTATCATGCAGGCCTGGATCATCTCCCTAACCATCCTCTCGATTTCATCTTTTTGTTCCTGGAGATATCGATAGAGCTTCATGCCGATGGGTGAGACTCCCTCTCGCAGGACAATGGCATGCTCGTGATCCTATGGGGGTGGAAGGCCACGAAGCGTCTAAAACACCCCCTCGAAACGGATCAGAATCTGCTGCACCTCTATGGGAACGTCCTCCTCATCCTTAATTGCTAAGCCTTGCAGTCCACTAAAAAGCATCATCCCTTTGTTTGGATGGCCTTTGGCATGATTTTCAACCATATATCTGCACAAGCTCAGAACGCCTAGAGGGTGACTATCTTTCTCCCTTCTTGAAACTCCGTCCAGAGCAATTTCTAATTGATTTTGGTGTTCCTCAAAGACTGCAATCACCTCATGCCCAAAATAACATATATACTCCCTAGGTATAATGGTAGGAAGTCCACGATGATATGCACATGTTCAAGCTTGAACGAACGAGCTTGAACAGGAAGCTTGGTTTTGTTCATGAACAAAATACATGTTCAAGCTCTGTTCGTTTACTAACCGAGCTCTAAAAACCTGTTCAAGCTTGTTCGTTAAGCTTACCGAACGAACGTAAACGAACGTAAACGAACATTTACCGAGCTTGTTCACGAGTAGTAATCGAATGTTCTGTTCGTTAACAAGACTTATCGAGCTTGTTCGTGAACATGTTCATGAACATGTTTGTGAACACACAATCAATTTTGTTCATGAACAGATTTTCAATCAAACAAACTAACGTCAATTTTTTAATTAGGAATAATAATATTTAAACATAATTTCCAATGACTAAATCAATAAATAAAAGGATTAAATATTTGCCGGACAAAAACAAATAAATCCATCATAATAGCTCCATAGATCCCATTACAAGTATCCATTCCAAGTATAGTAAAAAATATAGTATTTGTCTAAATTTACTATTTTCGATACATATTCATTCACGAACACTTAACGAGCTTGTTCATGAACATCACTTAACGAGCTTGTTCACGAACACTTAACGAGCTTGTTCATGAACATCACTTAACGAGCTTGTTCACGAACACTTAACGAGCTTGTTCATGAACATAAATGAACGAACACAGTTATGTTCAAGCTCTGTTCGTTTACTAACCGAGCTCTAAAAATCTGTTCAAGCTTGTTCATTAAGCTTCCTAAACGAACGTAAACGAACATGTACCGAGCTTGTTCACGAGTAGTTCGTCGAACGTTCTGTTCGTCAACAGCCCTATGCACATCTTGGAGAGTCAAAAGAATCCTGCGGCACACTTCTCTGTTGCGCTCTACATGTCCCATCCACATCACTCCGAAACTCATTGTATCGACAAGCTGTAGTCCATGCTGATCCACCACCCGGTTGGGGATAAAATTACGAGTAGCCACACTGTCAATCAGTACAGTAACTTCCTGATCTGATATCCTTCCTGTCAACTTCATAATATGGTTCGAAGTGACCCCATCACGGAGTTTAATGAAACCTCTACGACGTCAAGATGGAAATTTGCAATTCAAAGATGGGAAATACCTCATCGTGCTATGTGATCGTGACTTACCAAAGGAGGCACCGGAGGCTCGACAGGGGCATGGCAACGCAAGGGGCTAAACCTGTGACATTTTCGTAATTTCTATAATTCTGGATTCAAAACATCGATTATAATTAGGCGACGACTATGGTTGAGGGTTTATGCAGACTTTTGTGAAGAAGAAACACCAGGAGGTTGATAAAATCCTATTTGGTGAAGGTTTAAGCTTTTCTCTCGAAGTAAAAGCTAAGAGAGCGTCCTCTTGAAAGAAGTTCATATCTTGTTATTTCCCTTCGAGATCTGATAAAAATCATATCTTTTTTCTAAATCCACCAAAACCCATAATTTTATCTTTATTTCTCATCCAGATCATATCAATAGCATTGCTCATGTGGTGACCCAGCGCTATTGGTGGCAAACGGGTCGGTTTGGGTTCGGGTCGGGTCCAACCCGACCCGTTTAGGGTGAACCCAAACCCGACCCGGATCTAATCCAGGTCGGGAACGTAAGACCGTACCCGATCCAGTGGGTTGGTGGGTCACCCGAACCCGATCCGCATTCCCTTCCCTCTCAAAAAAAATCTTTGAAATAAATTGTTGAGAGTAGGGTTCGAACCGCAGACCTCTTGCAAATGGGAACACCAGCCAACCAACTGAGCTAGCAATGTTATGGGAGTGTTGCACATCAATAATTTATTTATCTTAGTTCCAATCTCATATCAAAATATGAAAAATTGTAAAGCAATCGGCGGAACTCGAAGCTGAGACCAGTTAGAGAGCAGAACACCAACGTTACCCACTAACCAAACTACCAAGAGGCCGCCATCTGTTTGTTAGACATAAATATATATATATATATATATATATATATATATATATATATAAGCCGGGTAGAAGCCGGGTCACACTGGTTGACTGGTCAAACCCGGACCCGACCCAGATTTTATCCGGGTCAACCGGGCCGACCCGAATTCGACCCGACCCGGATAGACCCATAACCATACCCGGTAAAGGAGGCCGGGTTTGGGTCGAGTCGGATCGGGTTCGGGTCGTGTTCATTTTGCCACTCCTACCCAGCGATGTAAAGCAATCGGCAATCGGCGGAACTCGAAGCTGAGACCAGTTAGAGAGCAGAACACCAACGTTACCCACTAACCAAACTACCAAGAGGCCGCCATCTGTTTGTTAGACATAAATTATATATATATATATATAGAGGTGGGATCAAATGACCCCCAAAAATAACCCCCAAAAATGACCCCCTATCAAAAATCATATGCCCCCATTTTTTCGAAAGATCCGAACCGTTCATCTTGATCTTCATCCTCTAAATACATGACCCACCAATTTTCAACCCGATCCCATGTGTTTTACCCGTTCATCAACCATTCGCAAAAGTTCTGTTCATGCGAAACCGTTAAATTTGGGTCGGATGGATGAACAGGCAAAACACATGGGATCGGGTTGAAAATTGGTTGGTCAGGTATTTAGAGGGTGGAGATCAAGATGAACGGTTCGGATCTTCCGAAAAAATGGGGGGCATAGGATTTTTGATAGGGGGTCATTTTTGGGGGTTATTTTTGGGGGTCATTTGATCCCGCCTCATATATATATATATATATATATATATATATATATATATATAGAAGCCGGGTAGAAGCCGGGTCACACTGGTTGACTGGTCAAACCCGGACCCGACCCAGATTTTATCCGGGTCAACCGGGCCGACCCGAATTCGACCCGACCCGGATAGACCCATAACCATACCCGGTAAAGGAGGCCGGGTTTGGGTCGAGTCGGATCGGGTTCGGGTCGTGTTCATTTTGCCACTCCTACCCAGCGATGTTTAGTGCCTATTCATTTGTCGTGTTACTCTAATTACATTTGGTGTGATGTTATCCATTTGGATGCATCACATGTTTTACTTTAGAGACTATTGTTATACAATTTAGACATTACAATTTTAATTGGTCAATATATGTTAAATCATAAGGGAAAAAGAATTATGTTAGCATCCTTCAAACTACAGAATTTAATTGAAGCTAAAGAAGTATGAGTTGGTCAAGAATAAATCAAGCATGAAATCAATCCACTAGGTTATTCAAATTCCACCAGAGTTGGGCATTGAGTGCATATCTAGCTATTTCCTGAGCCTATTGCATATCATTTGCAGAGTTGCGTGGTAAGATTAGCAGTAAAGATGCAACTACTTATACAAATCTCAAGTATGTCGTTGAATTACATAAGAGAAGGTAGAAATTTACAATTAAGAAGGATAATTTGTTTAGAGATGACTCAGAGAGGTTCTTGCTTCAAACTACAAAAGAGGAATGTGCCCGACGCATTGATATTCTCCTGCCTTGAGAAGGATATGTCTTGAAGTTAGCAAGCTACATACTCCATCGGGGCCAACATTGGTTCAAATCTTGCCATTGTTGATTCAATTTAGGCATTTGCTTGAGCCATCGACTCACAAGTGGAGTTTGAGCTGTTTTACTCGATTGTTTAAGAAACATTGCATTATTATCATTCACCAAAGACGGACATTTAAAATCGATGAGAATGATATGGATCTGATTGCACACGAGTCTAGACATAAATTTTTATTTTATTTGATTTTTAGTTTGATTGGTGTGCATGTGTTTTATTATTTTAGAGGTTTTTTGGTTTAATTGATTTTAGAGTTGTCAGTATTGTGCTCGTAGCTTTGCCTATAAATATGTATCTATTGAAACTTTTATGATCAGTTAGTTAATTGAAAGCTTTATTTTTTTAAAAAAAATTCTAAATTGTTTCAGAAGGATGCTTATTTTCTTTAAGAAATCTTGTTTATATTGAGTTGAGAGTTGATGCATGAGGTGCCTGAGCATGAGATTCAAATCTTATTCTTTTATTTATTTGTAGATTCATCCCCAAATCAAAGTCTTTGATTGCTCACCATCACAAATCCTAGATCTAGATTCAAAACCTAGATCTACATCCATCCTACAACAAACAAAAACTATCTCAAACTTTTGGTAAATTTAGTCAAAATTATCCTAAACTTTGAAAATTAAACAAAACTAGCACAAATCTCTCTTAAAATTTATCAAAACTACTTTCTGTCACTCTTTGTTACCGGGCATGTGATAGAACCCAAGCAAATCTGAAATTATATTGATAAAAATAGGAATAAAAGGATAACTTTGGCTACAATTATAGGGGCAACCATCCTCCTAAGACGCCAAAAGAGAAGACGTCCGCACTCTTCCTAAGAATTCTCCCACACAATATCAAAATCAAGCATGATGAAAAGTTGCAGCTAACCCTAGCTTAAGATTAAAACCCCCCATCCATCTAATTACAAGTTTGCCATTAAAATATAAAATATTTAAATGAGAGTACGAAAACGCCCCTATGCGTGGTCCGGTCCCCTTGGTGCGTACGCTTCCCCCTTGCGATGCCTTTGAAACACGCGGGTCACATCACTACTTCCTCCCCAAAGAGCCACCTTGTTCGCAAGGTGGAAGTCTGGATAATGCTGCGCCATAACGTCCAAAGACTCCCACGTGCGCTCGTGCTCTGGCAAGCCCTTCCACTGCAATATAACCTCCCGATCTCTAGTGCTCCCTCTGCGTACCATCTTCAACTCCTCAGGCTCCATTCTCACCTACATATCGTCCGTCAACGTCTTCGGTAGCATGGGTGAAGGTGTGTGGTCCCCGATCGACTGGCGAAGCTGTGCCACATGAAATACCAAATGAATAACCGATCCTGGGGTAATCTCAACAAGTAAGCAACTGGTCCCACCCTGACCTCAACCTCGTAAGGTCCAAAATATCTCGGTGCTAACTTCTCATTCCTCCTGTGGGCCAAAGATCTCTGCCTGTAGGGTCTCAGCTTAAGGTACAACACGTCCCCAACTGCAAACTGCACATCTCTGCGGTGAAGGTCTGCCCTCGTCTTCATAATCTGCTAAGCTCTAGTCAGATGAAGCTTCAGCTCCTCCAAAATCCGATCCCTCTCTGCCAGGTACTGCTCCACATCGGATACTGGTGTCGTCTCCTGCCCATAGTGTAATATATGCAGAGGATCACCGTCGTACAAAATCCTGAAGGGTGTCGTCTGAGCTGCAGTGTGATAAGATGTATTATACCAATAATTCGCCCATGCCAGCCAACGGGCCCACTCCTTGGGGCTCTCTGAAATAAAGCACCTCAGATATGTCTTAACACTCTTGTTGACGACCTCGGTCTGACCATCCATCTGCAGGTGGTAGGCTGTGCTCCGTCGCAAAACTATACCCTGCAGCCTAAAAAGCTCATGCCAGAATCTGCTCAAGAAAACCGTGTCCCTATCAGAGACAATGGACTTTGGGGGTCCATGCAAGCAAATAACTTCCCTCACAAATACCTCCGCCGCCGACAGTGCACTGTAAGGATGCCGAAGTATAAAGTGCGCATACTTGCTGAGGCGGTCTACCACAACAAATATAACTGTTTATCCCCCGACTTCAACAATCCATCAATAAAATCCATAGACAGGTCCTCCCACACACGCTCGGGTAAGGACAACGGCTGTAGTAAACCCCCAGGAGCCATCGTCTGATACTTGTGATGCTGGCAAACGTCACACTCTGCAACCATCCTCGAGACGTCTTTCTTCATCCCCTTCCAGTAGACATCCCTCGCTAGTCTCTGGTAGGTCTTGAGGACACCAGAATGTCCTCCTATGACACTGCCGTGAAATTCCTGAAGTATGGCTGAAATCTGTATAGAAGTCCTCGGAAGTACCAAGCGCCCCGAATGAAGGAGCCGTCTGTCCTGAATAGTATGACCTGGATGCTCTGTAGATCCCTGGAAAAGTGACATCCGTATGCCTGCCAACTCCTGATCCTGCTCAACCTCCTGCAGCAGCAGCTCCCAATCCTGTAACACAGAAACTGCCAATGCTGCCATCTGTATGTCCTCCCGTCGTGATAGTGCATCGACCGCCTTGTTCTCTAATCCTGGGCGATACTCAATCTCAAACATGTATCTCATCAGCTTCCTTAGCCACTTTTGATGCTTCTCTGCCATCATGCGCTGCTCTAAAAGATATTTGAGACTCCTCTGATCTGTGCACACCAGAAAACTTCTCCCCAACAGGTATGGCCCATACATCCACTTCTGAATGAACATGACAATGGCCATCATCTCCCTCTCATAAACCAACCACAATCTGGCTCTAGCTGTCAACACCTGACTGTAATATGTTATGTGCCGCTGATCCTGTAACAAACCTGCTCCCAATCCGTGCTCCGACGCGTCTGCCTCAACAACGAATGGTCTGGAAAAGTCTGACAACGCCAAGACTAGCACAGTGGTCGTGTCCTTCTTCAAGGCTTCAAAAGCTGTCGTCGCCTCCTCACCCCAAATGAACTGGTCCTTCTTGAGTAGCTCGGTGAGCCGCCAGGCGATCGTCTCATAACCCTGTACAAACCTGCGGTAGTATCCCGTCAAGCCCAGAAATCCCCTCAGCCCCTGAGAGTGGTGGGACACGGCCAATCCAGCATCGCTGCAATCTTCACTATGTCAGCTGCCACCCTATCTACAGATACCACATGTCCCAAATACTCCACATGTGGCTGTCCAAACAAGCACTTTTCTGTTCGCGAATAGCTGGTGGTACTGCAACTCCTGAAACACGACCTGCTGGTGGTCCAAGTGCTCCTCCAAGGTACGACTGTACACCAATATGTCATCGAAAAAGACTAGTACAAATCGTCGCATGTAAGGGCAGAATACCTTGTTCATAAGAGCCTAAAACGTAGTTGATGCGTTAGTCAAGCCGAAGGGCATGACTAAGAACTCATAGTGGCCCTCATGCGTCCTGAACGCAGTCTTGGGCACATCATCCCACTGCATCCTGATCTGGTGGTAGCCCGATTTGAGATCTATTTTTTGTGAATATGACTGCTCCGTGCAACTCATCCAACAGCTTATCGATCATTGGTGTGGGGAACTTGTCTGTCACCGTCTTCTTGTTCAACGCTCTGTAGTCCATGTAGAAACGCCAGCTCCCATCCTTCTTCACCAGCAGTACGGGACTGAAAAAATGGCTCACACTGGGCTGTATCACACCCGCCTACACCATCTCCGTTACCATCCTCTCAATCTCGTCCTTCTGTGCCTGTGGGTAGCGATAGGGCCTCACACTGATGGGAGACACGCCCTCCCGTAGAAATATGGCATGCTCGGGATCCCTCGGCGGTGGGAATCCACGCGGCACCTGAAAGACCTCTTTGAACTTCTACATCAGCCGATGCACCTCCACTGGAATGTGCTGCTCCCCGCTGGCATCAGCGCCACCCTCTCCCGTCAACGCATATAACTCCACCAACTACCCACTGCCCTCTATCTGGATGGTCCTCACCATGGTCTTCAGTGAGACCAGTACTCTGCACAAGCTGGGGTCTCCCTGTAGGACCACTTCCCTCCCAACCTTCTGAAACTCCATCCTGAGCAGTTTCTAGTTCACGGTCATCTCCCCCAGAGTCTGTAACCAAGTCATGCCTAAGATGACATCGGTACTCCACAAGTTCAGCGGCATGAAGTCAGCTATCACCTGCACCCTCTATAGTGTCAGCACCAACCCTCTGCAAACTCCACGACTGCTCTCCTTCCATGTCACCATCACAACACTGAAGCTACCGCATTCTGTCAGCCAGAGCTCCTGCTTCTCCTGAAAATGAAATTGTAGGTCGCCACACTGTCGATAAGCACGGTCACCTCCTGGTCGCTGATATGCCCCCTCAGCTTCATGGTATGGTTCGAGATGAACCCTACCACGGAGTTAAAGGAAACATCCATCACGTCTAGCTGATGGCCCTTAGACTCCTCAGCGGTCTCGTCCTCCACATCAACCTCGTCGTCCTCATCCTCCTGTAGCAGCACTTAGAGCTTGCACCCCGCACATGTGGCCTGGTGTGAATTGCTTGTCGCACCTAAAACATAGGCGCTTCTTCCTCATCTCTGCGTCAGTCATCCGCCTGAACTGCCCACCAGCCTTCGGTGCGTTACTCTTTTCCCCACTCTTTTCTCCTTGGTGGCAGGATCCACTCCTGTAGTGGTTCTCTGCTGCCCTCCTGTCGCTGTCTGACTACGAGAAACAAGGCCACTCCAACCACCCCTCGCCTTCTCTCCTCCAACCGCCAGTCCTCCGCCATCTGAACGTACTCCATGGCCTCCATCAGACTCTGAGGCTTCTGCATGCGCACCGCTGCTCCAATAGTGGCCCTCAGTCCATTCATGAATGCTCTCCATCGTCTCGTCAGACACACCGTGCACATGTCCTGATAAAACCTCAAACCTCTCCAGACAATCCCTCACGGTGCCCTCATGTCTAAGTGACAGCAGATGCTCCCTCACATTTACCACATGAGGATCTCTAAACCTCTCCACCATCTGGTCTCTGACTTCCTCCCACGAGCAAAAAGGCTGCCTCCCATCCTTCCACTGAAACCAACCTAGGGTCTTCCCATCCAGACATATCTCCGCTGCCTCCAGCTTCTGCCCCTCGGTCATGCGATAGACTCTAAAAAATCTCTCTGCTCTGTAGATCCACGAAACGGGATCCACTCCCTCGAAGACATGCATCTTCAGCTTTCTGCTGCTTGTCCATATTGACTGCCCCCTGGTCTCCCCGTCCTTCGCCATGTCTAGGCTAGTGGTAGTGCTGTCACCTATCGTGGTACCGCTCATAGCCCCGATGTGCGACTCCCTCCTGGAAACCGTGATCCCCCTGTAGGCCTCCTCCTCGGTCCCCATGTCCTCCCCCATCGTCACCTCCAAACCTGCCCTCCTACCCATCCTGGAAGTCTCTGTAACCTCCCCCAAGGTCTCTGGTACGTCCTCCATGGTGGTGGGTGGAGGTCGCCATCTACCATCACCATATTGAGGGTCGGGAGGGTCCCTAAACCCCCGCCATCATCCCCGAACTCCTAAAAATCTCCCGGGTCAAAACCATCCTCGAAAACACGCGCCGGGTCCTCCAGATGAGGCGGAAAGTCACTGGGTACTGAAACCATCGTGGCATGCACCAAACCCCATATGGGGGTCCCTTCCGATCGACGGGGCGGCGGCGGGCCTGGGGAAGGCCCGTCGGCCCTGTCCTGGCGATCGCTGGGGCCCCAACGGCCCTGTCGCTGGTTGGCAAGGCCCGCAGGGGCCTGCTGCGGGTTCGCAGCAGCTGTGGGGCCCCATGGGAGGGTCCCACGGGGCTGCGGTGCCCTGGGGGCCCGACAGCTGCTGGGAAGGGCCCATCCGGCCCTCTGGTGTGTTGAAGCAGCCGCCGGGGCTCTTGGTTGGGGCCGTCAACCTCCTAGCGCGATTCCTCCCACTCTGGATCGTTGTCCTCTGGATCAGTGTACCTCCAATCCTCCGAATCCTTCATCGCTTGCTTCCCTTTATCCAAAGATGGCACCTTTGTCGCTGTTTTAAGGTTCCTGTTACCTTTTTTCTCTTTTCCCGTAAGGATCGATAGTTGGAAAATTAATTGTGTGAGCGCCTCATCCTGTTTATCTTGCTTCACGGTCAATCGATAAACGAAAGCCGTCAACTTCACCAACAATTCATCGTTCCCCGCCAGAGATTTCTTTGCAACTTCAATCTCGCTATTGAACTTCGCCTACAAAGTCTCGAACTTGTCATGTGATCTTGTCGACGCCGCCATGAATCGTTACGTGCTCTGATAACAAAATGATAGAACCCAAGCAATTCTAGAATTATATTTGATAAAAATAGGAATAAAAAGGATAACTTTGGCTACAATTATGGGGGCAACCGCCCTCCCAAGCCGCCAAAAGAGAGGACGTCCGCACTCTTCCTAAGAATTCTCCCACATAATATCAAAATCAAGCATAATGAAAAGTTGCGGCTAACCCTAGCTTAAGATTAAAACCCCCCTTCGATCTAATTACAAGTTTGCCATTAAAATATAAAATATTTAGAAGAGAGAGCGAAAACGCCCCTATGCGTGGTCCGGCCCCCTTGGTGTGAGCGCTCCCCCTTGCGGTGCCTTTGATACACGTGGGTCCCATCAGCATGTGACAACCACATAATAATTTGATACCCAAATTAAACTCACTAATACATTTCAGATATCTTAATATTTAAAAGGGATTAATGTAGAACAGGTGGCGCCTAATCCAATGGATCAGGTGCAAGATACAAAAAGGTGGGGCCCCACGAGTACAAGCCCATGTGGGGGCTTGTACTTCCCACCCTTTTTGTGTCTTGCCACCTGATCAGGTGGCAGCTTTTATACATTAAATCCTATTAAAAACCCCTCAAACCCTTGTCTTTCATAGTCCCTATTCCCCCTCCGCCGCCTATGGTCTATCGTCTCCCCTCCTCTCTCACCTCTCCTTCTCTTTTGTGCTCTCTCATCTTGCACTTTCTTCCTCATCTCCTCCCCTTACCCATGCCGCCCACCAACTCGGCAACCACGTCAATGTGCCTGCATGGACCTTCTAAGCATGAACAATAATCTCGATGATGAGCCTGATAAGTTCATTCAGTCCGGCATGTCTATTCAAGGAGCTGGATGAGTAGATGCATTTATGGATTTTATGTGTGGGAGAGTAAAATGGGATGTCTATGCTGGAAATGTGTTGTTAATATGTATGCCAAATGTGGTGATTGTGATGATGCAAAGAAAGTGTGTTGATTGTAATGATGCAAAGAAAGTGTGTGATGAAATGATGGTTTGATATCTTGCCTCTTGGACTTTCTTAATTTTGGGTTATGTTCAGTGCGGTAAGTTTGGGAGGCAATACGAGTCTTCATATATGGAGTCATTGGTGAGGAGTGAGGCTCTCTCTCTCTCTCTCTCTCTCTCTCTCTCTCTCTCTCTCTCTCTCTCTCTCTCTCTCTCTCTCTCTCTCTCTCTCTCTCTCTCTCTCTCTCTCTCTCTCTCTCTCTCTCTCTCTCTCTCTCTCTGTGTGTGTGTGTGTGTGTGTATTCTCATTTTCCTAGCATCATTCATGGGATTTAAGCATTAGGTCAAATTGCATTGCTTCTTTTGTTATCAGTTTTGCGGCAGGTGACCTTGTTTTCGTTTTGTAATTCAAAAGAAGGAATCAAAATATTAAAAAACAAAAATAAGCATGTGACATTTTTAATCAGGTATCTTGTTTTTTTAAAGGGGGCAAAGACAGGAAGTGAAAGGTTAATAGCAAGGAAAAAATTATAACATTTAAAAGAAAAAATTGCGAAGACGTATATTGAAAAGTTAGAAAGGAATGAATAATAAAAAGAATAAAATAAGTTAGAAAGAAAAGTTTTAAACAGTGAAAAATAGTACTGACATAAGAAAATTATTATTAAAAAAATTGTAAAACGGAAAAACATAAAAGTTGTAAATACAACAAGAAATGGTGGAAAACAATAGTAAAGAAAAGAACATTATAATATAAAAAATAAAAATTTTACAAAAAACAAAACAAAAAAGTCAAAGAGGACATAAAAAGAGACGGTGAAAAAAATATAACATACGAAAGAATTTTTTTTGCAAATATAGAAAAGAAGTCAATGTGTTTTGCATTTTCAAACTATATGGTAGTTTTGTTAAACATGTTCAACTTCAAGCTTCAGGGCGATTCTATGGAAAATTATTAAAGAATAGTAGTTTTGGTCTTTTTCTATTATCTGTTAACTTGGCATTGTAGTTTTGGCAAACTTTCACAGTTTGAACAAGTTTTATTTAATTTTACAAAGTTTAGAGTAGTTTTATTAAATTCACTGAAATTTTTAGGATTTTTTTAAATATAAAATAGGCCTTGCATTTAATTTGCATGCCCAAAGGGAACATAAAACTAATACAATCTTATCAGCCAGTAAACAATAAAATATCTTATTAAATCCTATCATGAACACTTAGTCTTCTATATGTATGTTAGCATAGTTAGTACTCACCACATAGCATCATTCAGTTTTGTCGTCTTTTTGTCGTTGAAGCTTGAACAGGCGGTAAAACAGAGAGACTAACCAATGCCAGAAGATAAGAAGCCGACTTCGTATTTGTTCTGGCTTTGGTTCAGGCCTAGGTCCAAAGATACCTTTATACAGCTCTTTCTGCTTTTGATAAACAGCTTTATCATGCTCAGCAATCAGCCTTAGCTCCCTCACAATAGCCTTGTCCTCTGGAGCATATTTTCTGGCCTTCTCAAAGTCCTCCCGAGCAGCATCTGTCTGTCCAAGTTCTGCTCTGGCCTTTCCACGCCTAAATAGTGCTTTTACATTATTTTCATCTTCTGCCAACACCTAATAACAATGGCATTTTTGATTCAATTAGCGCTTTCACAGGTTTTATCTCCAATTAGACATAAATTCATAAAAGCAACACTGCTATCATACATCGACAAGGTGGAAGCGAAGGTTCCCAGAATGGTTAAGTATGAAAAAAGGATTAAGACAACAAATGAGAAGCCTAATAATGGCAATGGCATTCCTATTTTTCCACACAGAATAAGCAGCAACTCTTATGCAAATACCCACCACTACCTAAGAAAAAATATCACCAACTTGCAAAGAATAATGGCATAAGCTTCAACTAAGAATAATTGATTATGCTTCAACCATTCGCAAAAAAATTGCTAGCTAGTGAGAATTCATTTGATCCTTCTTAAGCAACTTCTTGACATAGAAAACAGACAAAAACAATACTATGGATTTACCCTTACAACCACCATGAAGTTTCATGCCATATGAAACCGTGTTTTATTGGACTCATATAGACGCAGCAGTTGTATCCAATGCATTTTTAACAATTTGCCAAGTAATGGCATGTCATGTCCGTGTTGCTGTTGCCATGTCCATGCAACATAGGTGTTCATTAATATGTAAACCCTTCTAACATTTTTTGTCTTCTTTGTGTGTGAAAAGGATGAAGCATAGATACAGCTTTAATATAATTATAATAATAACTTATCGAATATAAAATATTTCCCTCAATCATCATCACAGACTCTGGAGTATCGGTACAGAGATATATGCGCAGGTTTTTAGCCAACAAAAGAGGTTCAGTCAATAATCCTGGGTTAGACTATATAAGTACTGCTAGGTCCTAATCCGGCCAGTATATAGTAACACGGATTTAACATAAGTATCATTGCAACAAATGCACGCTATATGCCCAGGCTTTGGCCAACAATAGGTTGCTGAACCTTCAGCAACGTGTTGGAACATAAACATATTCATAATATATACCAATCTTAACTCCACCAATGTTTTCGCCACCAGTCCCAAATAAAGGAGGATGGTTGTGGTAGGTTGTGACAGCCAGTACAATACTTCGCTGCTTTCTGTCCATGAAGCCGTTCCCAAATTTTTGGGATGAAGGCTATGAGGACGACGACGGGTCACTCATATCTTGTAATATGCATAAGAAAATTTCAAGCTCTATCTTGTAATCTGCATATTCTTGGAAACAGGAAGCCATGTGATCTTGATCATTCAGGCTGAAATCATTAGGCATGTCACTCGTATGCTTTCAATATATATTCAAACAATATGATATCTCATGTTCCAACTCGCCTCATGCAGAACACTAACATCCCTGCAAAACGTCATGATGTCCTATATCCATTAACGAACCCAATCTATGCTTGTGGTTTTTTAAGAAAATATTTATGTGGGGTTAATTTTAACCTCAAACATTATTGCTATGAATAACTAACATCAAACAAGCCAATTCAATTTTTGGGATGAATGCTGAGAAGAAGAAGAAGATGATGATGATGATGATGATGATAACTAACATCAAACAAATCACATGACTTAATTCACCAAACATTTCACAAAGGCATCACATTCTTTCACATTGCTTACAACAAAATGAATAAGAGATGATGGTGGAGTAAGTATTATCATCCTTTAATATCTATAAGGAGAGTAAAACGGCAACTTTTCCAATTTCGGACGGAGGTGCGGAAGGGGCAAAAAGAGAACGAAAGGAATTTAAACATACAAATAGATAACTACCTAATATATGCCATGTATCTTAACAATCGTTAGGTAAAGAGAGAAGAATCACTTCACATCATGGATGGACCGCCCTCCAAAAAAAGCAAACGACCGCAAAAAAATAACATCATCATCATCATAGCCTTCATCCCGAAGATTTTGGAAAAAAAATAAAATAAAGAGAAAAGGAGGATGAGGAGAAGTATGAGACAATACACACTTATCAACAATTAAAAACGAAAACTTTTTTCAAAGCAAAACTTATACACCCGAAGTAAATATGACGAACAAAGAAAATTCTCTCCAAGGACAAACGGACAAACTGAAAATAAAGAATCATAACTATAAATATATATATATATATACACTAGAAATAACACGTGTGCACACAGTGCACGGAGCAGAAAAAACCCCCTACGAACAAGATGCAGTGCACGCGCGCAAACGAAAAAGAGTAGAAGAGTGTGTGCATGTGTTGCTACAGTCGAGGGTAAAAGGATAAATGCAAACACCTTGCGGGTTATAAAGGAAAATCCTCTAGGGAAAACATGTTAATAAGTGAGCTTAAGGTTGATTTTTTGGGATGAGGAGGGAATGACAAACATGTAAATAAGTGAGCTTGGGGGTAGTTTTTTTTGGTTGTGGATGAGGTGGATGTCCCATGTGACGCACATGTGGAGATGTGACATTGCCACATGCAACAAACATGCTACATGGGACAACCTCCTCTATTGTATTATACATACACACACAAATATCTATTATACATTTGACAACGTTTTTTGAATTCTAGGGCTGACTAGGACAAGATAAAGAGTGACTGACTAGGACAAGATAAAGAGTGGCTGAGATTTGATCATGGTAAATCAATGGTTAAGATTCGATTTTGTGAAAATTTTAGTGGAAAACTTAAATTTTGGTGGAAAAGTGTCTTGGGAACCAAAACTTTGAAATTAGAAGTGTCTTGGAAAAGATTGTGGAGATTAAATTTGAGGGAGAAAGTGCCTTGGGAACCTAAACTTTGAAATTAGAAGTGCATTGGGAAAGATTGTGAAGATTAAATTTGGGGGGTTGCCTTGAGAATCTAAACTTTGAAATTAAAATTGCCTTGGAAAAGATTGTGGAGAAGTATGATCCATTAAATTAAACAAAATAAAAAATTTATCGTAAAACAATTTAGCTGAACAACAAATTAGCGTAAAAACGCCGAAGGCGTCCGCTAAATTTTTTTACGCTAATTTGTTGTTCCGTGTCAAAGGCGCGGACGGCAAATTTGTTGTTCGACGCCGAATTTGTTGTGCCGCGCCGAAGACGCCCGCGCCGAAGGTACCCGTGCTGCTAAATTTTTTACGCTAATTTATTGTTCTGTTAAATTTTGGCTGTGAAAATAATTTTTCGGGGAACAAAGATTTCGCAGGGGAAACTTTAAATGAACCGTGTCCGCGGGCACGGGTTATGACTAGTATATATATATAGAATAATGGGTATCATATGGCATATGAGGCAATGCCTCATATGCCAAAATACAAAAAGGTGGCAAGTACAATAAATACAAGACAATGTGTGGTTTGTACTTTCCACCTTATTGTGTCTTGTATATGAGGCATTGCCTCATATGCCATATCCCATTATTCTCATATATATATATAATAATGGGGATCATACGCCATACGAGGCACCCACTCATATGTCCTCTCACATAAAGGGGGGAGGATACAAGTACAAGCCCGTGTGGGCTTGTACCCGCCCCCTTTATGTGAGAAGGCATATGAGTGGGTGCCTCATATGACGTATGATACTCATTATTCTCATATATATGTACTAGTCATAACTCGTGCCCGTGGCAGTAGAGCACGGTTGATTTAAATCCCCCAAATTGAAGTCAAAGTTAAATATTTCCATCACTTTAGCTTTTTCCCTAACACAAAAATCAATCCTCATTTAAATTTCCCCCCAAGCTTTAATTTTCATCCCAATATGTTCCTCCCAAATTTCAAATTCAACATTTAAATTTTTTTCCCCCAACAAATGAATTCAAAGTAAAATATTTCACCACCTTTAGCTTTTCCCCTACACAAAATCAAACCTTATTTAAATTTTCCCCTCAAATTTCAAATTCAAATCATTTTTCTTATTATCGTTGTCCTAGTCAGTATCCTAGTCATCCATGTTTGTCATAGTCATAATTTGGTGTCCACATAGGACAAAATTCAAAAAAGGGCATCACAGGTATAATAGATATAGACACACACACATATACATATAAATACATATATACATACACGCATAGACATGTATGCATGCATGCATAGTGTGGAAAACGTGTTCCTAAGGTGGCTCCTTGTATAATTATCGAAGGAGTCAGCCTAAACCGCACCATATGCCGATTCCATGGATAATTAGTTCAATTCATTATAATGTGTGTTAAAAAAACAAACACTTCTAATGTGTTTTAACCGTGCATTAAGTGATTATAGAATGAACGGTTTCTTGCCAATAAAACAAATGACAGCATTTGATTAACGGTCAAAAAAATGAACGATGTCTAAATCACATATTTTATGAACCATTTTAAGCATCAAGATAATAAAGAATAGAAATGATCATCCACGAAATTGCTTAGTAATGTGATTTTAGGCGACTCCTTAGATACTTATCTAAAAATCATCTTAGGAACACTTTTCCATATATATATATATATATATATATATATATATATATATATATTAGTAGAATATTTGCTACCAAAGGAGGAAATTCCTCCTTAGCTAGCGTCAAACCCCCACCACCCTCTGATTTTTTCCTTCGATTTGAAACCGTTTATTTTGATCTTCATGTTCCAAACTCCAAAGTTTCAATTTTCAAGAACAGAAATTTTTACAATGGTTAGATGAACAATCAAACCACCTCGGGCTTACCTGAAAATTGATAGTTTGAGATTTTATAACATAAAGAACAAACTGAATGGATCCGATCGTCGAAAAAGAGAGGGTAAGTTGCGTGAGCTATCCAAGGAGGAAAGTTTTTCTTTGGGTAGCTGATACTCATATTGCTCATATGTATGTATGTATATGTATATGTATATGTATGGATGTGTGTGTGTGTATATAAAGAATTATTTTATCTAGATACATACCACAGTACATTGACCAATGGCTTCTTCGTATCGCTTTTGCTTAATTAAGCATGCAGCCATGTTGAGATGGCATGGATTTTTCACATTCAAAGCCATGTCCCTATATTTTCCAAATAACTGGAACATGAAATCATCTCCCATATATGCTATGGCCTGACAAATTAAAAAAAACATAGTGATGTCATGAACCAAAAGCATCAGCAAACATGAACAACAGAGAGGATTTGAGATTGGCAACCATTTCATACTGTTGCATAGCCTCATCTAGCTTTTCTTCCTTGAAAAAATTATTTCCTTCCATCTTCCTTCTATCCGCTGCTTCTATTCTTTCCTCAACTGTCATGTCACTTCTAGCTTTCCCCTATTAACAAAATATCATGCAAGCAGATATAAACATTAGAAAAAAACATCAACATGAAGCACTTTAGGCTGTGGTATTCTAATGTGGCATGCATTACATGTTAAATTTGAGTATTAGTAAGCTGGCAATGGAGAACACTTAAATTAAGAGAAACACAACCTACTTCTTTGACTTCATCAAAGCCAATAAGCTCAACTTCATATATGAGATCTGCTTCAGGGGGAACATTTGGGAAGGAAAAACTTCCTTCTTCGCCATAGCCTAGTTCCCAGCTGACATGTAGCAATGCACGCTCCCCACTCTTCATGCTGGCAACACCAATGCCAAACCCAACCATTTCTTTCTTTTCTGTTGGACAAATTAGAGTTATGACCAGCCCGGTGCATGCACAACACTTGTCACTGATTTATTACAAAAATTATTTCACAAATTTAAAGCAATACAAAAATTTAGATGCCCAATATAATATCTCAATTTTATTCATGATTCCATATTTGAATACTTCAGTCTCCTAGTATTTTTTTTCAATTTTAACAGCGACCTTATGAGCATAGGATGGCACCAGCTCCCCTTCTACATATCATAAAGTACCGTGCATACCTTTTCCTAAGACAAGTTCAAATGGTCGCTGTTCTAGCCATGTATCTTCAAATTTGTGCATAGTTTTTTCAGCCCACGCCCTATAATGCACTGCAATAACAATAACTTGGCTTTAGCACATATATACTGTATAAACGTTACATGCAGTATTGCAACATTTAATTAGAAAATAAAAGCTACTAAGTTCTCACTTATGATGAAAATTAGTGCAGATCCTGCGGAACTACAATTCAGCAATCTAATATAAATTTGCAAAATAAAAGACTTGGTCCAGGTTAATTTCTTCCTGAGGACAATAGCTAGAAGCAGATTGATTGGTTTATTTATTTTGGAACAGAATATAAGTGGACCCAAAGTGGAAGCCAAAACATCATCATATAAAAATTCAGCTGACCTCCTCCTTAAAAGTGGGATATACTGTTGTACTGGTGATGACCCTAGAATGCACAGTCGTATAGAAAATGTAGACTTCCAAAATCACTTTCTTTGGCAAAGTCTTCCAAACTTAATTTGCATTATTCGCTTTATAGAAGTTAAATATGAAGCTGAATGATCATCGGTGAGAAATTTCTCAGGAAATTGAGCATGTCTGAAGGAGTCTTGTGCCCTTGGTTCCCTGTGACTTCAAACTACATACTGATTGAAGTCATGGCCACATTTTCTTCTTTCTTGGCGTGGTTCTTTAGAGTGCAAACAGTGGGAGATCACCCCCACATTCCATTAAAATGATGAATTAAATGAGCTCATCAAAGATTACAAATAAAAGGGGAAGTGCCCATAAAATGAAAAGAAAATAAAGAAAGTGCATCTCAACAGATACACTTCCGCAAGACAAAAGGCATAAGGCTGGTAAAGAGCTCGCCACGCAAAATGCACCCACTCACAGACAACTGCTGTGAATCTCTGGCAACCGCTCAACCACTTGTTGCATCACAGGCTCCTAGCCATTACTGCAGCATCCTAAGAAGCATGGATAGACACGTGATCCTGACACATATCTTTAATAATGTTATAATATTAAAGCCTCTTATACATTTTTATGGCATCGCGAACAGAATACTCCTTGGCTCTTCAACCTTCAGCTCAATCTATCTCACTTTTGATAACAAAACAAACCTAAATTCATCCTATAAAATCAAGTTGGTATTGATCTGTTAACAGGCTTTTCCATTAAATTGTAGTCTTTGGTACATAAATGAAGTAAACTTACCAAACATGTAATGTGAGTAACTAGGTGTCAGACAAAGATATGACAGGCGTTCAAGAAGTGTCTAGTGAGCATCTTAAAATAAAAGGTATATTATATAATTAAGGACACGCTTAAGAATTATGACACATTTTATGAGGGTCCAAGAAGTGTAGGTGTCTGACAGAGATTACAGTTTCATGGCAAGAGTGCATGTGCTACGTAAGTGGAACTTGGAAGCATAATGGCGCACTTCAGCAGCTACCTTGATGTGATATCGGAGTGCCTAGCTCTCTTATGTGTGCTGTAGTCCTTCCAAAAAAACAAACAGTGGCTTGGATATCATGACACAGTTAACAACCCTTCATCAAACATACAAAGAATGCAACAGTTTGGGTTTCGCCACTTCCCATCAATGACACTTGTTAAGGATGGAGCTCCTGGTAGCCAGTATTGATCTTTATTAGGGCTTTGATTAATCCACATTATCTTTGCTAATTATAATTATAATCCACAAAAATTGAAAACTATACACGAGTTTCAATATTTCATTCCTCGTTAACCATCTATTGTAGCATGTAATGCAGCACGGGCAGCACGGACACTTATATGATGCTACCATGTCGTGTCGTATATGTACCAGATAGCATATCATGTGTGCACGTGTGCGTGTGTATTTCTATGATTTTAGATTTTTCCCCATTTCTGTGTAACATAGCCGGTATGTCAAAACCTATAGACAGCCAAGGGGAGGGAATTAAAGCACGACCTACTTGTGGCTCCTTAGATACGTCTAAGTATGATAAGCTTTCAAATAGATGTCCCTCCATTGCAATTCAACATTGTCATTCTTATACTTATCCACAGCAAAAAGATTGAGAAAAGTTGTGTTATAAAGTGATGTCTCCAGTAATCCTTCCAGAAGCGTACATTCCTTCAATTACTATACGACAAAGACATGTAAGCCAAGAATGTCTCATAACTTTGGCATGCAACCATCCAAAAATCATAACATCGAATCTATGTTTTCTGGAAAATTCCATCAAGGTCCATGTCTTGGTTTCTTAAGCTACACTGGCACACATCTGCTCATTGGGAACCTTTTTTATTATGAGTTCATAACCATAACCAATTTAAAAGGACAGTATTCGCATGTCTTCTATATCTCTTGCCTTCTGATCAGTGGGTAACGTCATCAAAATCTCCTCTCCATAAAATTGCCTCCTAATCCCATTGATAAGATATCAACTCACATGCTTATTAGAAAATGAACATATCATGATATGGTTGATAGAGCTACATTGTCAAGTACAATCCTATCTTTACTCCATCAAAAAGCCTTTTGCTACATCTACACATAGACAATCATTCTTGTTATGTTCCATTCTAATTGGTACCCCTACGTGATAAATAAGATTCTTTCAACAGGATTATAGTCAATTCCTCAATCATGGAAGTCAAGGCAACCTAATTTCTTAACATTAAAATAATGCTTTGATAACAATTGAAAGTGATATGATAGGTGTCCCTCTGGTCATCTTGGACAGATACAAGCTGCTGCACACAATGGGCTGCTCTGCTTATAAGCATGATTTTGATCCCCTATTTTATTAATTGTACATCATTGCAGCACCATATGAAATGCATTTTTAAGCATGATATGCCAGAAAAGTATCATCTAGTACTAGTGGACATCAGCAATGTATGCACCAGCAATGTACCATAACAATGGTTAATTACCAAATCTAACATCTACATTGTTCCCAGATTGACCGAACAATTATCCATTATCCATTTAGCACCAACAAGCAAGGTATTCCATTAAAAACTGAGCTAGACAATGTTGATAATCTAACTTTGGTGAACCATTGCCACATCCACGGTAGGTTATTACAATGCAAAAGATGACTTATTAACCAAAAGTCATTTGAAACCTATGTTACTATGGTAGCAAGCACCAAAAAAAGAGGGGATGGCGTTGTAAAATGTATCAGCCAACCAAAGATACCACAAAGTCTGTATGTGTGAAGTTCATAGCTGTCATATAAAAATAAATAAATAAGGGAACTGCATAACTCATAACTTCTTCCCTGACCAATACAACTGATCAAGATACTTACAGAAGCATGTCGACAATTGTGCAGGTTTCCGGCCATTGCCTTCCTTGATAATTTGCTTTGTGACTTTCTCGTGAAGAATTTCCACATCCGAGTCAACCTTAGGTGGTCCAGCATTGTCTTGAGGGGGTTCATCACGCACAAAAGCACTATTTTCAGTAACAATGTTATTTTTATCATCCAACCCTACAAATAGCAAAGATAATTAGAATACTTAATTATGGATTATAAATTTGGCAGCCAAAATGGAAGGAGTGATTTTTACCAAACCAATCGCATACACTCCAAATTGTTCCAAAAAGAATTGTTGAATATTGTAATATAGGTGAAAAGATAGCAAGTGTCACCAATCAAACATCCATGAGAATTAAAAAAGTTCTGAAACGAAAAACATAGAACATGAGCTAAAAAGCATTAAAAAGCTAGGAGATTAAAATGCCAAAATTGAATGATGCAGAGACAACGAGCAGGAATTGTAGCATACAAGGATGGTTTGGCGCATGTGTTACGTAACCATATGATGTATGTATGACTAAGATTATCTATTCAATTGTATCACTTATGCTAATATCTCTATTTCTGTAGTCCATGTATCTGTACTTTTACAGAAGAAAGATCCAAATCGTATTGCATTTCAAATTGAAGAGGTAGGCCGAGTCTACCTTAGATCTACTTAAGTCAAATCGGCAAGATTCGTGGAGCTAGAGTCGAGCAAAAGGTCTTCATCAATAGAATCTCAGTGTGAGGTAAAGATAGCAGAAAATTGTAGTAAACTTGGTGCTTAGGATTTATATTTAATCTAGGTATTTAGATTGCAAGAATACTCGTGATTCTATTGTATCATACTTGTATTCATGTTTATATATGAGTGTGCATTTATTTAATTTATAATGTTCAAGAGTCTATGAGATTGTTTGTAGCTTGCTTTAATTGTTTTCATTGATTTCAGATCAAAAAATTGGATTTTAGAGTTCATATTTCTTAGTCTCGGTGTTGGTTGGCTAGACCGCTAACATACAGGATCGACCGCTAAGATTTTAACTCAATGCAACTGGATCAACCATCGGGTTGATCATTGACTTTGAGAACATATGCATACTCACCTGTTTGCACTCTACAAATGACCATTGGCTCGACTGCTATGATTGTAGAGGGGAACACTACTCTCAGTTCACTGCAACTTTGGGCAAATAACTGCTCGATTCCGATGCTCTATATTTGCTTGTGCATGCATTGTGTCACACAAAGGGGACACATGCCAGTTAGGCCATTAGGTTAGAATTATTTCTTGCACACATTTTGATGATCAACCGTTCGCTCAAAATTAGTTGAATTGTTTCTTGATTTTCTCTTGATTACCCAGCACCATAACCTATATGGCATGGAGGGAATTCAAATTTGAATTTATATCCTTGTTTTTATGTCTAAGAAACACATTCTCTCTCACATACGCATTGTTGAGCTGACCACTCATGGTGCAATTCGATGGCCAGCTTATTTTGAGCTAGAGTCTGTGCTTAATTTTCCCTATAAATAGAGATGTTATTGGCCATTGCAAAAAACACACAACTTAAGAACTTATTGAGCCCAAATTGAGTCAAAGTTCTCATTCATCTATGAGAGTCATAAGATGTTGCGCTTTAGCCAACATATTGATTAGTATTCTTCTCTTGTTCCTATACTCTATTCCAACTCTCACTACTTCCATTATACACTCGATCATATGTATCTATATTGTCCTTATTAGCATCATTCTATTATCTAGATTACACCATGCCAAGCTTATTGCTTATTCTCTAGTTTTACCATTAAAGCATTTGATATGATCCTCTAGGGTTTTAATGGAAAAGGTTAGGGTTTTGGTGGAGAGGTGAGATTTTTAGTAGAAAAGATGGAGTTTTAGGGTTAAAAGAGGGATTTGGAGGAAAATTTTGTATTTTTATTGATGATAACTGAAATAGGAAAAGATACAAAGATAAAGGTGGGTTCTTTCGAGGAGGAACTCGCTCTCTCTTGACCACGTTCAAGAGGTAGACCGCTCTTCCAAGCTTCTATTCGAAACGAAGCCGCAATCTCCCAACAAAAGAGTTTTCTTCTCTCAAGATTCAACACCACTTCTCTAATCCCTCTAGCCCTATATAAACTGAAAAGAACCAAATTACAAAAATAACCCCAAAATACAAAATTACAAAAAAGCCCTTAGAAAACTGAAAATTACGAAAACGAACTTGATGGGCGAAATTTCCAGATCTACCAATACTCTGTCACCAAAAACCACCTTGTCCTCAAGGTGGGGCATGAAAACCATGGGCATGCTCTTCAAGTGAAGATGCATGTCTCCACCTGAGTCAGAAGGATATGATTGGTCTCCACTGCCCTCAATGACGATCGGAAGGAAGCCAGATAGTCGTCAAGCTCATCAGCAGGTCCTCCGTGCCTAAAATACAAATGTTGACGCTCGCTAGGTCGTCTGACTGAAAATCATGGGTCATAGGGCCCATTAACAGCGTTGTCGGGTCATGGGAGGCTTGTCGGGCCATCAAAAAAACCTGAGCTCGGAAACCAAATTGATAGGATCTGCTAGTATTTTGATAGGTAAAGTTAGGGTTTTGGTGAAAATGTGAGATATTTAGTGAAAAAGATAGATTTTTAGGGTTAAAAGAGTGATTTGGGAAGAAAGATTATATTTTTATTGATGATAACTGAAATATGAAAAGATACAAAGATAAAGGTGAGTTCTTTCGAGAGGAATTCGCTCTCCCCTGGCAATGTTGGAGAGGCGGGCCGCTCTCCCAAGCTTTTATTCAAGACGACGCCGCAATCTCCCAACAAAAGAGTTTTCTTCTCTCAAGATTCAACACACATTCTCTAATCCCCCTAGCCCTATATAAATACTAAATTGAAAATAACCAAATTAAAAAATAACCCTAAAACTGAAAATTAAAAAAAGCCCCTAAAACCGAAAATTACGAAAACCCTTATGTTGGGCCAAAGTTCCAGATATATCATCCTTATTGTATTATTTTCTCATTGTCATTCAATTATTTGAGCTTCATTTGAGCTCTTATCATTGTACTCTTGAGAACACTTTCTTTGTACTCAAATTGAGATTTGATGTAAGTTAAATCGCTTGAGTGAATAGGTAGGTTAAATCCAATCAATTAGGAAGCGAGTTGGTGTAAAAATCATGTCACCAAGCAAGTTAGCAAGTGAATAAAGCTTGATTAAAAATCCTAAGGAAAAACTTCCAAGTGATGGACGAGGCTCATCAGAGAAGCACAAACCGTTATACATTATTGTTTCATCTAGATTGGATTTACTTCTCTAAATTATGTACTTTGTTATCTTGCCTACTTATCCTTGTTGTGTATATATTGTGTCACTTATCTTTGTTGACACCGCATTGTACATTCATGCTTATTTCTATCCGATCAAAGTTTGGTATTACATTATTTTAGAACTTTAGAAACACATTCAAACCGCCTACTCTAAGTTCGCCGTATTGACTTACAACATGTGCATTGGTAATTTACATGTACTCAAATTTGGTAGCAAATACCAAGGGAGGTGGTCATGCACACCATATGCCCATTCTAAAACGTCTTTGTAAAAATCAAGCATAGAATACATTTTCATAGATTATATACCACTTAATAAAATACTTTGAAGCACTAAGAATTATCATTTCAACATGGTTCTGAATGAACAATAATTGGGCACGTATTTACACAATGAGTCACGTTCACGTGCACAAAAATGACTATAAGGATGCACTAAAATTAAGCACACATTTATGCCTGACTGTTCATGTTTGTGATGTCCCGATTACCTTAAATGGAATCAACAACATTAATGACAGACGAAACATTACAATCTCAACTCGCAAAAAAGTTACTCCGCGGCAAACATAATGCCATGCCACTAAAAGAGTGATTCAGCGTATTTCAACCATTATTTTGGGGAACCCGTTATATCTTACAGCCAATATGTAATACATTTTGACCACTTGTCACTAAGAATCGGTTGAAAAGATCAGCCACTGACAAACCCGTGCTCAAAATACACAGTTGTACAAACCGCATTGCTCAACAAGATGATTATAACAAGTCGATGACAATTCCCGTGTTTAAAAAAACTTCAAAAAAAATTAAAAAAAATAATAAAGGGATTGAAGCTATTATACCAACATCTGCTTCCTGAATGGAGCCCCCGAACCCTAACAAGACAACAAAAACCACAGAAATTGAATACGAATGAAGGATCTAGTTTCTACAAGGCAAAGGAAAGGGTTTAGTTGATCCATAAGTTCACCATCCGATTGTTCGTGCTGCTGCGTTTGAAGTTGGGCGTCCATCGCTCGTGATCAGGCACCGGTGGCTCGACTTGTGTTCGCAAGAAATCTGCAGATTACACTGTTGAGTATGAAACTACACATAAAAATACATGAAAAATATAATCGAATTCGCTGATTATAGCTGTTGTGGGATTATGAATCATATAAATCTTGAAAATAAAAATATATGAAAAAACTTACGGAGGCCGGCGGAGATCTCCAGAAGTGAAGTATATGATGGAGAGGTCGTAGTAAATTGAGGGGGCAGATGAGGAGGCAGCTGGGGAGCGGAGGGAAGCGAGTAGTTACTGTCGTTCTAGAAACTTCGTTAAACGTCTACGGTGGCAGCCACTGGGAGATTGAGCCTGCTAGCTGCGGCAGCCGGCCACAGCCCGAGTCTGGGTTTTTGGGCTGGGAATCTAATGTGACAGATCTCTGGTCGGTGGCCCGCTCGCAAAGCCCAGTCTGTATCTTTGATGGACGCTATCTGCAAAGATATTAGTGTTTTTCTTTCATGTTCATATTCTAAAATCCCAAAATACAGTGTGAACCAAATGAGTATGGCTCATTCACCGGTCCGTCGCAACAAGTTCTGTCTTTATAGAACCGATAAATTTACGATGGGCAGATGAACTAGCAAATTCACTTGGGTTAACCTGATATTTGGTATTTTGGGATTGTAATGGGCATGCCCAAAGCCCGATTGGGCTTCCATGATATAACTAATGAAAGATTAGTATGGATGGCAATGTGGCATGCCTGATTGGAAGCTCAATCGGACTTTGGGCATGCCCATTACCATCCCTATGGCTAATTAATCTAGGCTACTGTAGCAACGGATGTTAAAAACAGTAGTAGTTGTTGTTGTTGTTCTTTTAACATATAAAAATATTTATTTGCTTGGTTTTCCCCTAATATTTACGTGTGTGTACGTATTGTAATCAAAGTTTTATTAAACTGGTATAAATCTTGGTATAACGAATACATGGGTTCTGTTTTGATTTGTGTTCTATCATTATAATTGTTATTGATTATGATGTTATATGTGGAGATTGCCATTTGGTTTGATTGTTGATTCATGATCTTAAACTTTCGCAAGGTGTTTATCAGATTTGATAAGATAGCATCCCTAACAAGTAGTATCGGATGAACTTTGTTTAAATTTAGAATCTTAGATCAGTGATCATGACATGTTCTCCAAGAAGCAATATAAATGTAGATGCAATGGGTTCGTGTTCGTATACGAGTTGGTTATAAGCGATGATTAGTAGTTAGCAATGCATGATATATAAGTTCAATGGAAAGAGAAACTTTGAGATAGGTAATATAAGAAGAACACCATCTTACAAAAGGATTGGATGCATATAGTTGTGTATGATATCGATATATTGGCAACGGATGTCTCGAAGATGGAGAAGATGAAGATGGAGAATTCGACGATGACGACTATATAGTTGAGCCTTTCAGATGAGATTATATATCAAGTGCCTGCAAAGACGATAACAAATGGGCTTGTAAGAGAAGCTTGATAAACTCTATTTGAATAGGTCACTTATCAACATGTTGATTTTGCTAAAGGTATATTTAGCCTTCAATATGAGGGATGGTATTTTGTCAAGGAGTTACTTGTATCCTTCAAAGGTTGTGTCTTGAAGATGAATGCTATGGGGTTGACTATTGAGGCTGCGCATGAGATGATGATCTTGTTTATATCATTTCTGAAGTGATGTATGATGTTCATTGATTCGATGGTATATGGTTTGGACACTTTGAGTCTTAAAAAGTCAAAGTAGGTTTTTGTGGCGAGGAGTTGTGAGATCAGATAGTAGAAGTTAACATGAGTGGAGGAGATTCAGATAGTCAATGACTATTCATTTTGAGCCAGTGTGATGGAAAATGCAGAAATATAAGGAGACAAAAGATGAAGACCATGAAAACGATGTGCTCTGTATTGAATATTGAATCACCACATGATACTTTTGATGATGAGTAAACATATTGGGTACTAGTGGTTTCATGAGTGTAGATATGTATATGAGAAACAAACATGAAAATAAAGGGAGCATGGAGCCGACAAAGACACTGGAACTCAAAGCAACCAAGACAAGTGGATGAACTTCAAGATTGCATCAAAGAGCTTATGTAATTTTTTTATGTTTGATGTACTTTTATTTTAGTCTTGGTAGCATGTTAAAGTCTTTGTTAGTTAAAGCTCACACACACTTAGAAACACACAAAAAATGTTTTTAAATGATTAATGATCTTCAACTAGTTTTTGAAATTTTATTTCTTTTTATCGATCCATAGTGCCAATATTAGGAAAAAAATCCACAGTTAAACTTGATGTAAAATTGTGCGCGGAATAATATTGTTTTGCGAGTTGTTTGTGTTTGGCGGGTTATGCACGGAGAGTAATTTGGTATGTGCGCGGAGTAATTTTTGTGTGGGGTTTTTTTAAATGAAAATTTCGTTATTTTTCAAAAAATTCAAACGTTATGTGATACAACCCCTGACTGGTCCCGATGCCATCAAGTCAACCACAATTAATTATTCGGCCCAGTACAGTTCTAGGATCTAACCTAGGGATCCTTAGTGCGGGTCATCATCTCTACATTCATGACAAAGCTCTTATTAACCGCCTGATCTCCGTGATTGAGAAGACCGTACCTCTAACCGAGCGAATAATGATTGCACATTAACCCACCATCAATACAGACAGCAGTGTGGATGAAATAAACGTCATGAATGCACGAGTATAAGGGGATGAGAGCGTTGACAAAGCACTCGCCTACAAATAGCCCAAGAAAGAGAGAGCTAAAGGACAAATCCTGTATATTTGACACTCAGTTACTCTTACTCACTCCTACACTCTAAATCTGCTTCCACCATGCAAATTTTTTCATCCTCATATATTGGCCTAGGGATTATTGAACAATCCTCCAACGGGTCAGAATCAGTTCCACCGAGCATCCTTTTGTCACAATCTAACTTTAGTATCGGAAGGGATTTAATCGGAACCCAGATCCGACCCCCCGATGAGCTTTCTGTCTTGTAGTTTGACGAGAAGATCATTCGGCTCCCATCACTCGACTTGAAGCTCGCTCATCCCCGGAGTCAGCTAAGCCGACGCCCCGAAGGTCGACTTCATCTGTCACGTCAGCTGACAGCTCTGATCTTCGGACTCCTCTACATCATATCAGTGGTAAGAGAACACCCTAAAATAGTATGTGCATAGAGCAAATCGAAGGGTTCGTAATGTAACTCCGTACCTTTTGGTATGGAGCATAAGTTAACTAAAAGATTTTTTAAGCGAACTTAGAAGATTTGAAAGAATAAATTTAAATCATATCATTTGGGCACTAATATTGAAATAGATGTAATCAGGGATCAATATTTAAAAAACATAACTTTAAAAGCAAAAATGTCAACAACAAAAAAGATGTGTTGTGAATGGATAAAGTGATGAGTGGTTAGGATTGGGTCGTATCTTATAGATAAGACCATATCTATTGTATCTTATCTCTGTACGCTCCTCTCATGCTATAAATAAAGAACTGGGATTCCTCCCCCAGATGATAATTCATAACACGTTATCAGCACGAGTCTCTATATAGAAAATTTCCACAAATACCGATCGTTGCGAAGGAAGGCGAGAGATCCACGCATGCGGCGTCATCTACATCAAACGGGCGTCATCATCCGTGTAGGCTTCGTTAAACCGTCGCTATATCCGGAGGACGAATATAGAAGTATTTCTTGCTAAAAATGTAATTTTTATCATGCGCATGATAGTTTTATCTATAGATCTCGCAAGATCGGAGTGGAAATATGGCTAATCGTCAAAATCGACGATTTTTATTGTCCAAAAATCATGTTTTACATGTTTTTAATCTGAAATTAAATGAAAACCATCCCCGAATCCAACCCCCGCCAGTAGCGAGGGGAGGCGTGCCACTGTAATCGACCCCCGCCCTACCTGCAGCGGAGGGGTGCGCCGCCGCCGTCGTATTCCCCCCATTCACCGCCTGTTGTGGAGGGAGCGCCGCACGCGCTGCTGGATTCGAACCCACCCTGCCTATAGCGGAGGGGAGCGCCGCACGCCATTGTATTCGAACCCCCCTGAATCCGAGGGGGGCACCGCACACCGTTGTATTCGAACCCCCCGCGACTGTAGCAAAGGGAGTCGTCGTCGTATCCCCCTCTGAAGCGAAGGGGGCGCCGTCGTTCTCAACCCCTCCCCCCCGCGCCAAAAGCGAAGGGGGCATCGGCCCCGCCCCTATCGGACCCCGGCCCCGCCCCTATCGGACCCCGTCAGCAATGAAGGGGGGCGGCGGCGGCAACCCTAGCCGTCACTGACTGGCCCAAAAATGTGCTTCTCTCAAGCAAAAGAGTCCGTACAAGTAATATAATCTAGGAGTCCAGATGTCGAATCCTCGGGAGAAAATCTGTTGCAACCACAAAGCTTAAATCAAATAGAAAGTCAACGTAGAAAAACTAACCACTTTAAATGATGGTGGTGTGGATTGAGTTTGATCGTGGGTGTGAATTCGTGAACAATACGAGCAAAAGAAACTTTCGTTTATAAAAATATATATGAGAAGTATGCACATGGTATGGGTTCATTAGGATCCATGATTCATATTAATTTGGTTGATTAAATATAACTCAATAAATTCTCCTTTTGGGAGCAATTCACCGGAAAATACCCTTGTGGGGATTAAAGCACAATATTGAATAAAATCGTTGCTAAGGTTATAATCTTTTAAAATACGATATGAAAGTCCCTTTTGGGGAAATCAAAACTCACCCTTGTGGGGTGATCATCTACTCAAACACATTCTTTTGGAAGATGAAGAGAAGATTTAATAACAAAGACTATAACTTTAACAACGTGACAATTTTAGCGCAAATATTCAACCAAACGAATACAAATCATATCCCATAACTACACCATATCATGCACAATGAAATTTTAGCCACACATACTGAAAATAACTAAGAATTTTATCAGTTTAAGCATGGTTCTAATCAATACAATTAAATAGAGTTCAAAATACGCAAAAGAGTTCAAGAATATCACCAAATACGCTAACTATTTGCCTAAGAAAACCCTTCTTCTTCCTCCTAAAAGCCTCTGAAAATTAGCCCATGTTGCTCTCTGTATTCTCAGGAAATCTCTGCAAAAATCGGCTCCAAAATCGCCCAAATACGCCAAGAATACGGCCAAAAAACCCTAAGATTACCTTATATAAGAACATTGCAGGTTTTATTGGCTTAACGGGTCTAAATCCGCATCAATTACGCATCCAATAGCCGCTGGAAGATCGCAACCGCACGATTCATGCGGGATTGAACGTGGTCGCGCCACGTGGCACGCCAAAAGTCGTGCCCGCCCGCTTTGCTGGCTTCGATCCGAATACGCGTCGGATCATCTTGTGGCCATTGGATCACCATCGTATGGTCTGTAAGAGGCCACGTCGCGTGTTCATTTCGAATCTTCGTTGCATCGGGCGGGAATGCTCTCCGTCGTTGGATCTTAGATCTGCAGCCCTAGGCACGCCACGTCGCCCAATATTTTCGCCCGCTCCGCGCTTCTTCTTCGCTCGATGTGGACCGTCCGATCGGGCGAGGGACCGCTACGATGTCGCCGTGTGGCGCCACAAATTACTCATTCGATTTCGAGCGGCTGATGATCCGATCCGTTGGATCGTGATCCAACGATCATTAAAGCGCCGCGTCGCCCCACTCGCTGTGGCCGTAGGATGAAGCGTGAACCGTTGGGATCTGGCCACGTGGATGTCGCGTTTGGTGCGGGCGCGTACGGTTACGCCGTATTTTCGTATTTTCAATCGTATTTCGGTCGTATTTCTCCATTTAATTGTTATTCTGCATTCAAAAATTCATAATAATTAGCACAGATCTCAGAAAATTACAAATAAATAGCCGTTGGAATCGTGAGATCGAGGCCAAGCCATGAAAAATATAAAAAGGCAGAAATACTCAATAAAATTCATACTTTGTGCACAAATCAAGTGATACCTCTAATAAATGATGGTATACAAAATACAAACGTATTAGAGACCAATTAAACATCATTTACACACAAAATATTGCTAGATGATGGGTTAAATATGCAATATTCAACTCGAATCACACCCCCAACTAGCGATTTGCTAGTCCCTAGCAAAAAAGAGGGATGAATGCGGATGATTAGTAAACAATAAATTCTATCAATCGCTTATGGCATGACCCAAAATACCCTTTCCAACATGATCTAGACTATCAATATACACAATCCATGCACAATATCAATCACACGATATTTTCTCTAATTTAATTTGAATAAATAACAGGCAAGCATCGTTTTGCACAAGCGAAAGTATAACACGTCGTTATGTTCTAGTTTTCTTGTTTCCAAGTAATTGGCATCTCAAAAAGTAACCGTTCAAATCATGGGTATTGACGTTGCTTAGTATATTCACCATTCTTTTTCTTTTCCTTTTTCTTTTATTAGTTCCGTGTAATGCGAGTAAAGCAACATTTGCGGAAAAAATATATAACTTGGATCGCTCCATCAAATGAGTGAGTTTCCGGTCAATGGCTCCCAAATCAGACGATCATAGGGCATTAGGCCAAAAAGGACCCCTCGGACTGTACTACTCGAGCCAACCAAGTTATTTATTTAGTGACACACTTATTCGTTTTTTTTCTTCATTTTTTCTCCTTTTTTCTCCGATTTTTTTCTTTCGTAAGCAACTCAACACACATTCTTCGAACATAAACATTAATAACAATGGCCAAATTCCTCTTCAACTTGAAGACTATTCTAATAGATCGTGTATACTTAAGCTTTTTCATCACATTAGCATGCATGAAATAAATTCAAACTATTTCGAGATATTAATCATGGCAATTGAAAATTTTCATGAATATCATATTAACGGTAATTCCATGAAGGAAAAATAATTAACTCAAGCCACAAACAATTTTTAGAACTCAATCAATGTATAATCATCTGTATTTGGAGTGTGAAGGAGTTTTAAACGATGATATTTGGTGATTTATTCTTCTCTTAGCAAAAAAAATCCTAAGGTCTCACACACACCCTCCAACTAAAGATGGACATTGTCCTCAATGTTGAAAGGGGTACGAGTTTATTCAAAGCAAGCAACCTAGAAAGCATATAAAACCTACACTAATGGAAAGAACACACCGTGGTCAAATGGCGGATCCCGAATCTTTAATTGTGGAGGAAGTTGTTCAATTTTCTCCTTGCGCTCCTCGGTGAGTAATTTTCCTCCAATGACTAAACTGGATCCCAGCAATGTAACTCCCAGCATATCTATAAGATGTTCACCTGTATCCTGCAAGAAATGAGTCACGTCAATCCATTTTAGTTTAACATTCTTCTTAATAAAAATATTCCAAATGTAGTCATCAAAATAGTTGAAATAAATTAAAGCAAGTTGACGACTACTCCCTGAAAGATATGCACTACTCTCGGTATGATGCTCAGTCATTGGGGAGAGGGGTAAATGATTTTGGGAAAAAACTGGGGGAGGGAATGGTTTGGGCTCCATAGCGATAATCTCTGAACACATTTCCCTCGCTATTTCCTCCTCCGGTTCATCCAAAATTGCTAGCTCGTTCTCTCTTTTGCATACGCTTCCAGCCATCTTAATGTTCTGATTTGTACCTTCATCGTGACATGGCTCGCTCGATGTACCTGCAATAGAAGATGAACTCATATCAGATTCTTGAAGTTGAATTTCAAAAGAATTATTTTCTTCTAAGCAAGTGGCGATCAAATTAAGATTTTCGATGGATTGCTGAATCAGCCGACTGCGAGCAAGGAAATTCTCTTGGAATTGATGGGATGTAGCCTCCTGTGTCTGAATAAGCAAATAAACTTCCTCTTTCAAAGAATGCAAATGTACGTCTACGCTTTGCTCCCCTTGATCAAGGCATGAAGGCTTCGTTGAATTGCACTCTGAAGTCTCTTCTATGGTTTCTTCAGTCTCTTGTAGAGACTCCATGTATTTCCACGCCTCTGTCGGCGTCATGACTCCCAAGAATTCCTGCAGCTGTGGTCGTAGTGTAATGACCCCAAAATTCATATATGTGTATTAATACACATTCTTGGACGTATATATATGCGTATAAATTTTTGGGAGTCCTTATGTATTTTATTTAATTTTGTCAAGCTAAAAATTATTTTTAAATAATTTGTATGACATGATTTTATTAAATGAAGTATATGGTTGGAATACTAATGTCTTGATGAGTAAGTATTGCATGTGTATTAAGTGTGTATAGTTATTTTTCTAAAAGACAAATCCTAATATTTTCCTAAGTGACACCTCACACTTTGATGTGTCAATATTTCCTTGATCCTTACCTAACCCAAGGCTTGGTGGCATGCTTAGAGGATTTTAGGGAGATGAGGTGGCTACTCTAAGAGTTGGAAGAATGTTTTATTCACTCACTCTCTTCCCAAAGATCAGACCGAATTCATCCCTTCCCGTTGCTCTCTCTTAGACATTAGGGGGACTGAGCACCCGTAGGGCTACGCCACCCTCACTCTGCACACTCATGTAGCCTCCATGTCGTCGTTTTGGTGCTGTTGCTCATTCTGGGAGCCTGTGGAGGAGAAGAAGGATTAGAGAAGGAGAAGGTTTGAAGAAGGAGGAGCCATATGAATTTGGGCTACCCCCTTGTCTCTCATCATCATAAGGTAGGATTCCATCTCCAACTAGTATTAGAGTTGCATGCTTAGTTTCTTGATTGTTGTTGTTGTGGTTTTATCTTTTCTTAAGTTAAATCCTGAGTTTTGTATGGTTGTGCGCGGTGAGCAATCCTGAGTTTTGAATGGTTGTGCGCGGTGAGTAATCCTGAGATTTGTATGGTTGTGCGCGGTGAGCAATCCTGAGTTTGTATGGTTGTGCGGGGTGAGCAATCCTGGGTTTTGGGTGGTTTTGTGCGGTGAGCAATTCTGGACAGATTTACATGCTGATTGTTTTGCTTAGTCCTCCCAATCTAGAATTGCGTTTGCTCTGAAATTTTTATGACTTAAAGATTGGACTGTTATCTATAACTTTCATGTTGTGAACTTTTACTAATTCGGCCTGTAATTAGGATTAATAATTCCATCTTTACAACATGTCAGAATTTCATCCAGTCTGGACACAGTTTGGCAAAATGTAGATCAGTCCCTACATACTCCATAGAAATTGATGAACTTGGTCTCGTTAGAAAGATAACAACTTTTTCTACAACTTTCTGTGAGTGCACATTTTCGAGATTCTAACTCTAACATGTCTTAAACTAGCAATCTTTACAGCTCTTAGAATCTGTCTGAAAAACAGATTCGACAGGTCTCACCAAACAATTCACCATAAATCATCCAGTTCATATTTCTATATGAAAATTTATAGGTGAATCCATAACAGATATATCTACAACTTTCATTTGTATTGTATATGCATGTTTGATACAAAATTATGGAGAAATATGCTTCTTAATCTGACTGTTCTGTTTTTCCAGCAAGCTGAAAGATTTGAATGTTGTTTTAAGCTCTCTTTTTGAGGTTAAACTTGCCATCAATGTTCTTGATTATCTCTGTTACATGGTGATATGTGGTTTATGTTCTTGGCACATGCAAAATGATGATGTGAATATGGTTATATGGTTCATGTATATTATGAGAAATGAGAATGGGAATGCACAAGGCGATGCATGTCCCAAATATGTGATGAACTGTGGAAAGAAAAGAAATGGAAGATGTTATGTTGCATGAAAATGACTAAGTCCTCTTAAAGGAGGGTGACATGGGGTTTGGGGGAAACACGGGTAAATTAAAGGAGTTAAGGAGCGGACAGATGATATGAATTCTCACCCGCTGTATCACTCCCGGAAGGGCGAGTTGAAAGGGTTGGAGAGGCCGCTGGTGTACCCGTGATGCACCATGACGGTAATTGATGGTTTACTCCGTTTGTCCCACAGAAAAACCGAGCAGGTCTCGCTCTAGTGCATTGCCCCGTTCGAGCACAGAGTTGCGAGAGGCCCCCTCCGGTGCCCGTGTTGCTGGTTGGGGTAACACTTTTCACCCACCCTGGGTGAAGTCCGGCTCCTTAGCGTTCTACGATTTATCCGGGTTCCAAAATGATAACCAATGAATTACTTGTTAATCCTTATTACTCTTGTAGCAATGGTAAATGTATGTGTTGTTTACTTATGTTTCTTTACTATGTTTCTTTTATGTTGTATATCATTTTTGTACACCTTGCCTGTTGCACGAGCACGCTTTCACATGTTCATAAGTATAGTTGTTACTTACTTTACTACAGTAGATGTTTATGCCATGACATACACTCTGCTTGTTCACGTGCACCCTTTCTACACTTCATGTAAGGACTAGTTGAGATATGGAATTCCTACTGGGTCACGCGTTGACGTGCCCCACCGTTGACTTTTCAGGTTGGTTCTTTGAGTTGGAGGCCCCTAGACTCAGTTGGTTGGAGTTGCAGGCTGTGAGAAGTGTGGATGATTTGGGAGTGGTGTTGTACTTGGGTGAGATGTGAGTTTTTGTACCTTATTGAGATGTGGGTATATTGTATATGGTTTTGTATAAGGAAGTTGCATATGAACAGTTTTATTTATATACATTAGTGCTTGAGTTGTTGGTTCTCTTGTATTTTGGGTTGACTGGAATGCTATATGTACTATCCCAGTAGTGCGCAGTGGACCTGCTTGTGTTTGTAATTTCGTATTTTCTTCGTAGCACCCGTCTCTTTGGGAATACCTGATACGGATTCGTACTTATCCGGTATCCCGGGGAGCGGGGCGTTACACGTAGTCCATCTAGGAAGGACTCCATAAGCTCTTCTTTTGTGTACCCATGCTGCGGATAGCTCGATATTATGTCTGTGAACCTCCTCCAGGCCTGAAAGAAGGTTTCACAATCAGTCTGATTAAAATTAACGATCTTGAGCTTCTCCATCCTATGTTTGTGTGCATTAGCGTACTCTGCATCATACAGATTGTTTGTGCAATAGAAATTCATATACTCCATTTTTTTACAAAAATAAACAAAAATTTATGTACAATAAAGTGGAAAGATCTCACCAAAGTTCCTCTAAATGAAATAAACTGTGGTAACAAACCAATCTCCCCGTCAACGGCGCCAAAAACTTGACTGGCACAAAAATGTGCTTCTCTCAAGCGAAAGAGTCCGTACAAGTAATATAATCTGGGAGTCCAGATGTCGAATCCTCGGGAGAAAATCTGTTGCAACCACAAAGCTTAAATCAAATAGAAAGTCAACGTAGAGAAACTAACCACTTTAAATGATGGTGGTGTGGATTGAGTTTGATCGTGGGTGTGAATTCGTGAACAATACGAGCAAAAGAAACTTTCGTTTATAAAAATATATATGAGAAGTATGCACATGGTATGGGTGTAGGAAGATATATGCCCATAAGGCAATTTATCTTGATTATACGTCTTGTTCATACCGTACATGGTACGTATTGTTCTAAGTATAAAATCATTTGTATTAATATACTTAGATAATATCCATAGACTTATAGTTAGGTCCTTACATATTTAGATGAGATCTCGATGATGAGTAAGTAAGAGACCGAATAGAAACGTAAGTCTAAAGACGGCTACGAATTTTGAGAAATTGCTAAACTTTGAGCAATTGTTTGAGGGGTCAAACGAAGTCGAAATTCGTCGCCGTCAGTTCCTACGCGTTCACCATTCCAAGCTCTTCTGATTGATAGCTTGTTTGGTGTCTGAAGTTTAGTTGCGAGGAGAATTAATTAGTTAAAGTTTGACTTTGTGAAAGGCTAACTTTAAAATTGAAATTAAGCCAAATGGCTTAAATTGAATTTTTCTCTTCATGGGGATTGTCCCACATTGCCCGCAACGAGAGGTTGAGTGCTCACTCCCTATATAAATAGGGGTGCACTCTCCTCGTTGAAAAACACACCAGTCAATGATCGAGTAGCTCCAGAATTTTAGAGCAAGCTCGATCCGCGACTAAATCTCTCTCTCTATTTTCCTGTTCCCCGGAGTAGTCCTAGCACGACTACGAAGGGGGTTTGGATCTGATCCGGACGTCTAAGACGCGGGTTTCTTCTCAAGTGAAACTTTCTACCGCGTGTGATCGGCTCGGAGGCGAAAGCAGCTCGGGCGGATCGGTGCGAGGGTGCGAGGCGGCTCAGGCAGATCGAGTCAACGCGGCTCGGCTACGAGGAGCTTCTCAAGACGGTGCGGTACATCTTACCTGCCCCAGGGCCAAGATTCCGGGTATGTTGTTAAGCTTTTTAGTGTAGATTTTATTAGTCGCTTTAGTGTAGATCCTACTTGGGGTGGTCAGATCCACCCCAAGTTGGCATAGATCGGGCTAGGTTCTGGCTCCCCAGAGCCTAGCTAAATAGTTTAGCTAGTGTAGAAATTTTGATTTCTGGTTTTCCGCTGCGCTTTCGTGCCTCCGTGGTCCGTCCGACTTAGGACGGATACGGATCCGAGCTCTGGGGGTCCGCCAAAACCCCAACAGTGGTATCAGAGCCACGGTTATGCTATAGATCTACTATAGCGACTTTTTAAATATTTAAAAATGCTAATTTTAACATGTACAAACTATTTTGCTTTATGGTAAATAGTTTTTTGTTTCGTGTTAAAAATTTTTTTTTTTTTTGCAACGCGAAATTTTGTTGGGACGATTTAATTTTATGCGATGATTTTTAAATGGTCTCAAATGTTTTAAATGCCTTGTAAAAATTTATTTCTACAAGATATAATATTATTTTACAAGTATTTATATGTTTATGTAGCTTTATGGAAAATTTTATTTTTAGAAATTTGATTTTCTTAAAATTACATAAAGATTAGAAATATTAGAAAACTTTATTTGAAAGCTTTTTAAATATATTTCTAATGATTTTAAAAGTGTTTAAAATTGTTTTAACGGATATGTAAACTTTAAGAAATATTTTATTTTCATGAGATGAAATCTAAACATTTTTCTTTTATTTTACATATATGTTTTCTAAAATTTTTATGTGATATTTTAATTTTAGAAATAAGATTAAAAATTTTAAAAGCCTAGGCTTAAAAATTATTAGATAATTTTGTACGACCTAGTTTTATGCGATAAAATTTTTATGGAGGCTTTAAAATTTTTAATCTTTAATTTTAAGTGTTAAAATTTAGATTTGCATGTTTGTATTATGTAGATAATTTTAAACTTGCAAATACACTTTATATGTCACTAAAATGAAACTTTCTTTTATGCGGATAAGTTAGTTGTTTCATTTCATGTTGAATAATGTATTCACAACCCTTATTAGGTTAGCCATTAAAATTTTATAAGATGAAATTTTAATATGACAGTGACATGCTATGTTTGATAAAACAAAACAACATCGAACCTAATACCTGATTAGGGTAGTCCCTTTGTTTGTAAATCCTTTCATTAAAACGTTTAATTAATGATTTTCATAAAAGACAACGTTGAATTGTTTTATTAAAATCCTAATTAGATTGGGGTAGCAAGTTGAACGAAGAACCTTATAGTTGACAAGGACTTAATAAAAGCTGTTCAACCAATCCGAAATTTTTTGAATTTTAGGATCCACTAGTTGATAATGATTAACTAGTTCTCTTAATTAAAAGCCATTTAGTTGTTTGGAAAACATAAAATTGATGACAACTCCTTCAATGGATCATGATGTCGGTCAATGTGCTTGGCTAAAGTTTTTGGACCAACCTAGCTAGACTGGGTAACAAGTGGTCCTGGCTTAGTCAATTCCCTGGCCGCGTCCGCTGGACCGCAAGGAGTCGATTTATGACTATGTAAGTCCATCGACTATACCTAAGTCAATACGATAATAATCTTGTTCAAGATAAATCGTAGCCCTCCTTGTTTTAGGAGTTGGCAACTGTAAGAAACATGTTTCGGTTGTTGAGCTACACTCAAGCCGTGACATGTCAATCTTATAGAAACCGATTTCTTGATTGACATCTTCACCTGACTGAAACCGTTGTCTCATCCCTCGAGCCTCGGCGCAAGTCTAACCAAGAATGTAGTCTAAGACCTGACCCAAACCGGCACGTCGTGCATACACCGAGCAAAGGGGCAAGTCTGGCTAGACACGAAAACAAGGGTCCGACTAGGCTAGCCATTGTGATCCGGTTGAGTACACTCATGATCACAAATGACTAGGGTAAAATCGATAGGGAATCATAGTAAATATGATTGACGACGAGTTCGTCTACCGACTGCAGAGTCGGACAACTTGTTGAGATACGCTCAAGGTTGTCAAACTCAGGGTAGTCGGATCCCTCTCTCACAAATGTTATTTTATAATAAATTGTTTATTATAATGGCTTTAAATAAATTTAGTGGGAGAATATAGTTTTATTAAAACCATTAAAACTATACTACGAACATATACTAATATCTATAAAATGCAGAATGGACTCAGGTCTAAAATACATGGTAGAAAAGAACGTGCTGGATGGAACCAACTACAAAGACTGGCTTAGGAACATTAAGTTGGTCCTTTCCCTAGCTGGGATTGGATACATATTGCTCGAGGACGCTCCGGAGAAGCCCGATGAGGATTCGACCCACGAATAGAAAGAAGCCTTTAAATTGTACCAGAGGGATGCAGAGAAGGCAAGATGCCTTACTCTAGCTTCGATGACCAACGAGCTGCAAAGGAAGCATGAACATATGGATGTTCAGAGCATACTCCTTAATGCACAAGAGTTGTATGGCAAGCGATTCAGAGCTGCCAAGTTCGAAGCTACTAGCAACATCTGGGGCACAAAGATGACGACAGGGCCCGTACAAGATCATGTAATCAAGATGATCGGGTACGTAGAGGACGCCGCCCAGTTAGGATTTGTCCTGGACAATGAGATGTCCACGGACATTATCCTAAAGTCTTTAACTCCCGAGTTCAAGCCCTTTATAACTGGCTTTATAATGAACAGCCTTGAGACGGATCTTCCTGGTCTCCTCAATATTCTCCGGCAGTTTGAGGAAATTGAGAAGAAGCCGACTGCACTGGTTGTTGGCTCTGCCACTTCCGACCAGCCGAAAGGCAAGGGAAAGAAGAGGCAGGTCCCACAACCTGCGAAGGCTAAGAATGGGAAGAAGAAGAACAAAGGGGCCCCGTCGAAATCTGAGTGCTTCCATTGCCACAAGATTGGCCACTGGAAGAGGAACTGCAAGATATATCTTGCAGAGAAGAAGAAGGGGCATACTGATACCTATACCTCAGGTACAAATTAAATTCAATTAAATGCAATTATTTCCATTCATATAGTATGAGATACTTATAGACATCTGTGTAATGTATACAGGTGACTGATATGAACCGGAGATTGGAGAAGTACGGAGATCGGTCGGTAATCAAAGCAACAGTTGCTGCTGGGACCGCTCAAAGATTTCTGGAGACGATGATCGTGATGGAGATGATATTTTTCTTACTTGAATAAAATGTATCATCTTTAAGGATCGAAAACAATGAATGAGTGCTTTGCACTCAAGGTTTATTTTTGATAAACAAGTTAAGGTTCTTTTCATGAACCCGTTGTTTTGGAATGGATGTCTCGTTTGTTGCAATTGAAATTGAATCAGCTTAAATTCTGTGGATGTGGCTTTTCTGTGATGGTTGCGTATATTTTCGAATAATGGTGTATAGCTTCTGGAGCTGACTAAATGTTAAAAGTCAATCAGTAGTTAAGTATAGGTTCCAGGGGGCGTATAAACTGTGTGCGATCACAATAATACGCATATCAAGATTAATTCTTGATGAACTGCATTTAGTTATTAAAAGAGTTAATACTGAATGTGGTTAAAGGAATAAGTACAGTGTAGGACGTTTTGATTGAACGAGTCAATGTCAAGATTCCTTAAAACGATCTTGACTTGACTCATTCGTCAAACCGAACCTGACACTTGTGCATTCCATCTGAGGCACTTACCAAATGGTTAATTTTGCACATAAATCTAAATATGATTTAGATATTATGTTGCAGTAATTTAACCAGGTAATTCTTAAAGTCAGTGGGAGCGAGCTCATATACTTAGTTCCGTTTTTCGGACTAAGTAAAAAGGATATTTCACTTTAATGAATCTTCTATATAAATCATTAAGTCAAAATTGTTTTGATTTAATCGTATATATATAGAGACTTAGGGTGTCAAATATGTGCTTGACATATTGATACAATAAAGTGGAGTGAGCTAGATCTGACTTACGGAAATGTTAGACCCCACATCTAAATCGTATAAGCTAACTGTTAGCTATACAAAGTTAGGAAAATTGATCCAGATCATTTTTCCAAAGGATCAACCCTGTGTGATCAAAAGATGTAATTTCAATCCATTAAAATTCGTTGTAGATACTTGTTAGTAGAACCATTCTTAGGTTTGCCATATCAAATGTCAAAGTGACTGATATGCTATAACGGTATGAGATACCGAGATTAATAGCCTAAGTGCAAGTGGGAGATGTAGGAAGATATATGCCCATAAGGCAATTTATCTTGATTATACGTCTTGTTCATACCGTACATGGTACGTATTGGTCTAAGTATAAAATCATTTGTATTAATATACTTAGATAATATCCATAGACTTATAGTTAGGTCCTTACATATCTAGATGAGATCTCGATTATGAGTAAGTAAGAGACCGAATAGAAACGTAAGTCTAAAACGGTTCGCGATCATAGATGTGTCGAAAACTGGATATCGACACATCGGATAGATCACTGTGTCTTCGTCTTACCTTCGGGTAATGATGATCTCATAGTCATTCGACTTGGTGAAGTCGGAGACGAGACACATGTGCTCATTGGAGAATGAGTTCACTGAACGACCAAGTTAGAGTTATTAAATTGTTAACTTTAATGATCTGTCTTTAATAACTCTAGGGTGATGATAGGTTAGTTGATCCTTAAGACCTGAAGTCATCTGTACCAACCTGTGAGCGGACGGTGTATCTTAGACCCATGATCTAGCTTCGAGGACCAGTCCTGATGAAAGATCTTAGGTTGGGTTGCACCTAAAGCTCTCGAGGTGAGTAAATGACTAAGATGAAATTCGTCACTTCCATTAAAGGGAAGTTAGTGTTACAGGCTCAGTACGGTCTTTATGTTAATCCTCGGCCGGGGTACGTTGCAAGTAGTACAACGTGTATACAATAAAGACCGCCGTATACTGACCAATGTTGTCTAATATGGTTGACAGTAAACCATACCCTAGGCCAACATCAACACAGTCTTGACGAAGGGATTTTAGCTAATGGCATTCATCACTGACACAGCCAATGCAAACCCTATGATACTTTTGAAAAGGGTCGATCACGTTATGATGACTCTGAAACAGGGACGACAGCTACTGCTCGTAGTGACCGTCGTCTAGGGGTTTCGAGCCCCAACCTGTAGTAAGGTCAGGCTGTAGGGTCTCACACCGAGTAGTGTTCGTGTCTTAGTAATAGGAATATAGAAGAGAGAGAAATATCATTTGATGATATTAAACATTCACAAAACGGTTGTGAATATTAGTCGCATTAGCAATAGGGACAAAACGTTGCATTAGATGCAAACTTTGACTAAACGTGTTGTAAAATGGTTACGACGAATTTAGTAGGAACAAACATGTTGGAAAGGGTTAACTGGATGACGGGATCGTCCCGGTCTAAACACAGGTTCAAACCGTGTCCAAATCGGAGCTCAAACAAGTCCGGAAACGCAAAAACGGTCCAAGGACCAATGGGTGAGACCCACTGGGCTAAAAAGCCCATTTGGAAGGGCAAACGGGCGCAGCCCGCTGCAGCAGCGGGCAGAGCCCGCGCCCGCTGCAAGCGGGCGCGGCACACTGCACAGCGGGCCCGCGCCCGCTGTTGCAGCGGGCCCGCGCCCGCTGTTGCAGCGGGCCAGCGCTCGATGCTTGCAGCGGGCACGGCCCGCTGCGACAGCGGACACCCGCCCGCTGCGGCAGCGGGCGGGCGGCCCGCCCTTGCTCCATTGTGCGGGCGCGCCAGCTAAGCCTAGCGGGCACGCCCGTAACTTAAGTCGAATTAGGGTTTTTTGAAACCCCTAATGACGGCTACGAATTTTGAGAAATTGCTAAACTTTGAGCAATTGTTTGAGGGGTCAAACGAAGTCAAAATTCGTCGCCGTCAGTTCCTACGCGTTCACCATTCCAAGCTCTTCTGATTGATAGCTTGTTTGGTGTCTGAAGTTTAGTATGCGAGGAGAATTAATTAGTTAAAGTTTGACTTTGTGAAAGGCTAACTTTAAAATTGAAATTAAGCCAAATGGCTTAAATTGAATTTTTCTCTTTATGGGGATTGTCCCACATTGCCCGCAACGAGAGGTTGAGTGCTCACTCTCTATATAAATAGGTTTGCACTCTCCTCGTTGAAAAACACACCAGTCAACGATCGAGTAGCTCCAGAATTTTAGAGCAAGCTCGATCCGCGACTAAATCTCTCTCTCTATTTTCCTGTTCTCTGGAGTAGTCCTAGCACGACTACGAAGGGGGTTTGGATCTGATCCGGACGTCTAAAACGCGGGTTTCTTCTCAAGTGAAACTTTCTACCGCGTGTGATCGGCTCGGAGGCGAAAGTAGCTCGGGCGGATCGGTGCGAGGGTGCGAGGCGGCTCAGGCAGATCGAGTCAACGCGGCTCGGCTACGAGGAGCTTCTCAAGACGGTGCAGTACATCTTGCCTGCCCCAGGGCCAAGATTCCGGGTATGTGGTTAAGCTTTTTAGTGTAGATTTTATTAGTCGCTTTAGTGTAGATCCTACTTGGGGTGGTCAGATCCACCCCAAGTTGGCATAGATCGGGCTAGGTTCTGGCTCCCCAGAGCCTAGCTAAATAGTTTAGCTAGTGTAGAAATTTTGATTTCTGGTTTTCCGCTGCGCTTTCGTGCCTCCGTGGTCCGTCCGACTTAGGACGGATACGGATCCGAGCTCTGGGGGTCCGCCAAAACCCCAACAATGGGTTCATTAGGATCCATGATTCGTATTAATTTGGTTGATTAAATATAACTCAATAAATTCTTCTTTTGGGAGCAATTCACCGGAAAATACCCTTGTGGGGATTAAAGCACAATATTCAATAAAATCGTTGCTAAGGTTATAATCTTTAAAATACGATATGAAAGTCCCTTTTTGGGAAATCAAAACTCATCCTTGTGGGGTGATCATCTACTCAAACACATTCTTTTGGAAGATGAAGAGAAGATTTAATAACAAAGACTATAACTTTACCAACGTGACAATTTTAACGCGAATATTCAACCAAACGAATACAAATCATATCCCCTAACTACACCATACCATGCACAATGAAATTTTAGCCACACATACTGAAAATAACTAAGAATTTTATCAATTTAAGCACGGTTCTAATCAATACAATCAAATAGAGTTCAAAATACGCAAAAGAGTTCAAGAATATCACCAAATACGCTAACTATTTGCCTAAGAAAACCCTTCTTCTTCCTCCTAAAAGCCTCTGAAAATTAGCTCAGGTTGCTCTCTGTATTCTCAGGAAATCTCTGCAAAAATCAGCTCCAAAATCGCCTAATTACGCCAAGAATACGACCAAAAAACCCTAAGATTACCTTATATAAGAACATTGCGGGTTTTATTGGCTTAACGGGTTTAAATCCGCATCAATTACGCATCCAATAGCCGCTGGAAGATCGCAGCCGCACGATTCGTGCGGGATTGAACGTGGTCGCGCCACGTGGCACGCCAAAATTCGTGCCCGCCCGCTTTGCTAGCTTCGATCCGAATACGCGTCGGATCATCTTGTGGCCATTGGATCACCATCATATGGTCTGTAAGAGGCCACGTCGCGTGTTCATTTCGAATCTTCGTTGCATCGGGCGAGAATGCTCTCCGTCGTTGGATCTTAGATCTGCAGCCCTAGGCACGCCACGTCGCCCAATATTTTCGCCCGCTTCGCGCTTCTTCTTCGCTCGATGTGGACCGTCCGATCGGGCGGGGGACCGCTACGATGTCGCCGTGTGGCGCCACAAATTACTCATTCGATTTCGAGCGGCTGATGATCTGATCCGTTGGATCGTGATCCAACGATCATTAAAGCGCCGCGTCGCCCCGCTCGCTGTGGCCGTAGGATGAAGCGTGAACCGTTGGGATCTAGCCACGTGGACGTCGCGTTTGGTGCGGGCGCGTACGGTTACGCCGTATTTTCGTATTTTCAATCGTATTTCGGCCGTATTTCTCCATTTAATTGGTATTCTGCATTCAAAAATTCATTATAATTAGCACAGATCTCAGAAAATTACAAATAAATAGCCGTTGGAATCGTGAGATCGAGACCAAGACAGGAAAAATATAAAAAGGCAGAAATACTCAATAAAATTCATACTTTGTGCACAAATCAAGTGATACCTCTAATAAATGATGGTATACAAAATACAAACTTATTAGAGACCAATTAAACATCATTTACACACAAAATAATGCTAGATGAGGGGTTAAATATGCAATATTCAACCCGAATCAGTCACCCCCTCCCCCCTCTCTCTATAGATGGGCTGCAAACCCATTTCAAGAAAAAAGAAAAGAAAAAAATGAATGTGGGCCTAAAGCCCACATGACATGTGTGGGCTTCTGCCCGCATACACACTCAAAAAACAGAGAAGAGAAAATAGGGGTTTTGTGGCTAAAAATAGATTAAAAAGGCTTATGGGGACCTAAAAATTCATGAAAAATCATGATAAAATATGTGGCATTAATGGGATTTTAAGGGGACATTTTGGGATCAATTGTGGATAATTTAAAAGGAAAAATTCTTCATTTCATGAAGAACATGTCATTTTTGGGCTCTTTTCAAACTTTTTTTTGAATAATCCCAACTAACACAACCTTTGCATTATATGATTCATTTGTAGGATCATAATTATATGCTATGCATAATTTTTAATGGCTTATTCTGTGGATAAACTGATATTTCGTTGTGCAATATTAAACTTAATAATTAGGACGATACCACGACCGCTCTGCCGTTAGTCACCTAAACTAACGGTGTATGACATTGTCCAGTGGTCCAATAATTATTAAGTAATTAAATTATTTATCCTTATGTGAATTTAAATGTCTGTGATGAAAATGTCTGCTGAAAATGTTTGATGAGCAAAATTTTTTGCATGGATGGCTAATTGCGGTTTTGGATCGGCTGTTTAAGTCCCACATTTTATTTCTTGCACTTTTCTTTTCCTTTTTGAGAGAAATTGTAGGTAGGAAATTTTGTAATGTCCAAGACCGACGAATACTTTCCATGGAGACGGAGGCCACACTTGAAGCTGAAGGTTTTATATGGGACCCACGAGGTTTCCAAAGTTGCAATTTCTTTTTTAAGCTTTCATTTGTGTAATATGGACTGTAATGGGGACAATGGAATTTTTATTTATGTGGGACTGGCCGATCCACACAATTAGCTTTTCATTAAAAAAATTTCTCCGCATGAAAATATTTATTGTATAAATTATTAATTTATGCAAATTTGTGCTCTGATAGATAAAATGGCCAAAATCGCAGGTCGATTTCGAAGTGCTGAATGCATCAGGAAGAAATTATCTGAGCTGGCAGCTCGATGTGAAATTTCACCTGCGGACTAAGTCCTTCATTTCTGATGTGACTAAAGATGAAAATGTAAGCGATATAGAAAAGGCGCAAGCCATTGTCTATATTCGTCGCCAGGTGGACACGACCCTAAATGCTGAATACCTTACGGTCGAAGATCCACTTGAGCTGTGGACCATCCTTGAGGATGGATATAAACATCAGAAATGTGTTATACTACCAATGGCACGATATGAGTGGGAGAACCTGATACTGCATGACTTTACGTCCATAGCTGAGTTCAACTCAGCTCTCTTTAGCATCACCTCATGCCTGAAGTAGTGTGGTTAAAAAGTCTTAGAAGATCGTATGCTGGAAAAGACATACACGTCTTTCCACGAGAAAGATGCGATACTAATGCAGCAATACCGTGAATGCAAGTTCATCAAGTATTCTGAGCTGATGTCATGTTTACTCATGGCTAAACAAAACAGAGAGCTTCTCCTCACCGCTCACAACATGCGCCCCTCTGGCACTGCCCCTACCAGAAGCTCACAATGTATCTTCTTTTTCCAAAAAGAAGATGGACAACAAAAGAAGAGAAAGACCACAGAAAAGGGGACAGAACAAAAGGTCTAGAGGCCAAGTCCAGCAGCGAAGAAATGAAGGGAGGCGGGAGTTGTAACGGCCTGTATTTTTCCAATACTTTCAAATTAAGTATTTAAAGAAAATTCAATTTTAATTGTATTTTATAATGGTTTGTTAGGAGTCTTAAACTGATTGCAAAAATTTCCTATAAAAATGTTTTGAAGTACCAGACTAGTTATGGAGTATTTTGGTAAAATCGGATTTCGTCAAATACCTCTAAAAGATCTGATAAAAATTCATTTTCAGACATTGCAGTTTTGACTCAATGAATTTATTTTCTATTCAAACGTCTTCAAAACATTTTCAAACTTCTGCAGTAGCATCCTATGATCATTTAGGGCTCCCCACATTAATTTCGTAATTTTCTGATATCATTTCAATAGAGAACCCGCAAACCCGCTTTCTAAACGTTTTGGCCAAAAACTAGTATTTTCGTAGCTCAAACCCTGGAACGGTCATCGTATTCGTCATCCTCGTGACGATAGGATCTCGTGGGTATGTTTTCGTAATTTTTCGGGCACGTTTGCTGGTAGGGGCATTTTCGTAATTTCGCTTTTTGTATTTTCACTAATGACATTTCATTAATTGGGTTTTACCTTGCTAATTACTTAATTACCCTAATTACCTTTTAACCTACCCGTAACACCCCTCTCATCTACCTCACTCACCTAACAAATCCTACAGCTAACCCTGAATCCCATCTACCCTAATTTTCTCAAACCCTATATATTACCCATCTAACCCATACACACAAAAACACAGTCTCTCTTTCTCTCAGTCTCTCTCCCTCCTTCGTTTTCGAAAAACCCAAAACTCCCCCGCGAGGCTACTCTCTCCCTCTTTCACTCACTCCCCCGCTCTCAGTCTCTCCCTCCGCCCTCCGGCCTTGAGTCGCCGCCCCCACCGCCTCGACTCGCCGTCGTCCACCCTCACCGCCGACCTCCGCCCCTCCCATTGCCGACGAGCGCCTCGCCACCGCCCGAAAACGCCCCAGCGCCGCCCCCTTTGATCGCCGACGCTGCTCCGAGCCTCCGCCGCCGTACCCCGCTCCGGCGCCCAACTCCGACGTCGCCTCCCCGCCGCCGACCGCCGAGCTCGCCGCCGCCGTCGCCGTCGTCGACGAAGTCGACGAGAACCCCGCCCCTGCACAGTACGACGAACGAAAGCAGCTGGTAAATTCGAATGGCAAACTTGTAAATATCACGAACTTTCGTATTTTCGTATTTTTTATTAATTAATAAATGGGTTTTAAGGTTATAAATCCATAACTAATTATACAGGGGCCAGAAAAATGAGTGACTAGTCCCAGAAAATCAGAAACGTCGAAACGAATCCATTGGCGTTAGTTTCGTCGCGATCAGGCAAGTATATTTCTCACAGTGAATTTTTAAAGGCAAAACTTAAATAGGTTAAAATTCTTTTAAAATTCGTAGCTTGCAATTTTTACGTACACTGCTATACGATAAAAATATATGTTACAGTACTTGTAATTACGATCGTTTTGACATCTTGTTTGCAGAATTCTGATGTACGGTTTATCCGGAATAAATCCTTGATCGAGGGTATTATTAATAATTTCTTGTTTTATAAATCCTTTTAAAATTCATAACCTGTGATTTTTACGTACACCAATGTACGATAAAAATATATGTCGTAGTACTAGTGAATACGATCATTTTGACACCTTGTTTGAAGAATTCTGATGTACGGTTTGCTCTAAACAATTCCTTGAACATATGTTTTAAAAATCACTTCTTGATTTAAAATTGCTTTTTGGCTATTTAAATTTGTTTAAAAATTGTTTAAAAATCTTGAAAAATAACTACTAGTCTTAGAAAGTATTTTAAGCTAATTTAAATTCTTTTGCTTGATTAAAATCATATCTTACTCGTTCTTTATTTATTTAAGTGATACTGACGTTTTCATTTAATCGAGTCGTGAAGTTGTGAACTTTCACGAGACTGTTGTACAGACTATTGGAACACCGAGATTGAATTTGACTGAATGGAAGATGGAACTTCAACAATATTGAATGGAAGATGGAACTTTAATAATATAGAATGAAAGATGGAATTTCAATAATAGACAGATAGTACACATTCTTTTGACCGCCACTTGACTTGACCCGGGTTTGGGGTAGTCTATGATCACAAGTGTTACAGAATGACTGGATGCGCCATACTAAATTACCTCCAACACATTACGGGGGTTAGAACCTTGACCGTTGCCATATCGGAACGGTGGGTAAGCCTCGGAGTTGCTCCCGTCGCAGGCTGCATGTTGGTTATCTCTAGTACTCTTGGACATGGATTTATCACTAGGATAGACTGGTTTTTGACTATTGTTCTAACATCTTTTCTGCAGGTTGCTACGGTGTGTTTATTTAATGCTAAATGGTCACAGGTTACAAATGGTATTGCAAATTGTTATTGAATGATTAAATTGCTACAGGTTGTAAACGATATTGCAAATGGCTATCGATGATTAAATTGCTGCAGATTGCAAATGTTTAACTTCTTTAACTGCTTTAACTATTTTAACTGCTTTAACTGCTTTATCTCTTTTATTGCTTATTTTAAATTAAACTTATTGCTTGTCTTTAAAAGTCCAGCTTGGTTTAATTTTAAAATGTCCAACATTTTGGTTTTGAGATTATCTTGCCGAGTAAACCTCGCTGACGGACATTTCATTTTGTTGTTTTACGAAATGTCCGTCAGGTATCGATAGTGAGTTCCTTGAAGACACTACTGCAGGAATCGAGCCAGTGCTCGAAGGCTACGTGGAGTATCTACCCACAGAAGACTAGACTTTTACCTTCGCGTCAGCACTTTTATATATATTTGATTAATGTAATTCGTGTACTTTGTTTGTATTGGCCATGCTAGGCCAAGCTGTATCTTAATTAATGTACACTGGATATGTAATAATGTTGTTTGAGCTGCTTCTTAAATTTGCAAGCAAGAATCTGCAATTTTTATACAGACGCTTAGTGTGTTTAAGCCAAGGAGGAAGAAAAGAAAAAAATATTTCAGAAAAAAAAAAGAAAAAAAAAGTACTCCTCCTTGTTTTAAGCACATCGCGGACCCGCTCGCGTCCTCGCTCCCGGTAGAATGGGAAGCGGGGCGTGGCAGGTTTTGGTGGCGGCCCATGCAGATCTTGCTTATGCAAATACTTTAAGATCGGTTTAAATGACATTAATATCTAAGTGTACAACTAGAATAGATTTATTCTAACTTACCTCACATTGCGGTTTGTTTTGAAGTTTGGCAGGTCAACCAGATACTCACAACTGATGGTGATTTGATTTTAACTTACCTTACATTGCGGTTTGTTTTAAAGTATATATGGCAGGTCGACCAGATACAGACGACGTCACCAACAACGACATCTTGGGTATCGTAAAGGAAATACCGGAAATTCAATCATATATTCTCCACGAAGCTGCTGAGCCAGTAATCACTGGTATATCTGAATCTTTTCCCTCTATGTCAATTTGACACCCATGGTCTTTATTGTCATTACTAGCATACTTTATCGTGCTGTATGTATTTGTCTTCATAACATGTCCACTTCTTGATTTGAAAGTTTCCTATTGCTTCTTACCACAAAATTCGCAACGAACTATTTCCATTAAACCTCATTACCTTTTCGAACTCTTAACCATTACTTAGGAACTCGTGTTCCATTCTTGGTTATACCCTCCCTAGTAGCCACTTTTGCTGACCGTTATAGTTATTTTCATTGGATGAACCATCTACTCATTTCATCACCTTTCCTTCAGTTGATGATGGCACACATATAAATGATAATCTTCCTTCAATGGACCATGATAGCGGTCAATGTGCTTGGCTAAAGTCTGTTGGATCAACCTAGCTAGACTGGGTGCAAGTGATCCTAGCTTAGTCACTTCCCTGGCCGTGTCCGCTGGACCGCAAGGACGTGAATCATGATTATGTGACGCCATCGATCTTCATCATTATCACCTTCTCTTAGCTTGATGACCTTTCGATTGACCTTCTTAGAATCTTTCTTTAGTCCCCTTGAACTCTAGTTATGGAGGACATCATTCGAATTTTGGATCATCAGAAGTTCGAGTTCAACCACTGAAGCAAATCGAAGGGCCACACTGCAAGCGACTGTCCTGAGAGGAAGTCTCAGCCTTCCAACTCTGCTCAACAACGTCAACCAATAACAAGTGTACCAGCAGACTCGACAACAGGTGCTACCCCAAAGACGCCAAGCTTGTACCATGACGGTAGAAGAAGCTGAGGCTACGGACCAAGTAAATCCCAGGTACGAGATATTCCACTAAGCTACTTACTCTATTATTTAGAGCTTGGACATGTTTCTTATCACTGTAACTGTTAAACCTCTGACTCCACGTTGGATGGTCGAGACCGCTGGCAGTTCCCAGCGAATGCCTCCAATGTTCTATTGTGATTTGTAGCCGAGGTCTTTTTGCTAAATCCATGGTGATAGAGATGCCAACATTTGATGTTGTTCTTGGGATGAATTGGTTAAGGACATTTCATGCCACCTTTGACTGTCGTCAAAGGAGGGTAGAGTTCGAAATACCCGACCATCTTAAGTTCAAGTTCCTCCGCGGAAGCAGATCGAAGGACGCTCAGAAGTATTCGAGGATGATACTAGAGAGTTTGAGACGAGCCAAACCACGACGTGCAAGTGTAGACTGTTACGTAACTCGTATTTCTTTTCTACCCCTACTTTTGTCATGTACCCGACTTCCCAAGGTTTGAATTCTTTTCCCGCCTACTTTCTCCTCCCCCCTCTTTATTTCGTTTGTCCGTTTCCCCCTCGAGACCCGTGCCCGCCGAACCCTACCCTACCTAACCCCGACTTCGGTGCCCCCTTTCTCTCTTTTAACCCCCTCCTTCCTCCCCAAGCCACCCCGTGGCTTTCTCTTTTCGCTCAGACATCGCCCCCTCCCCCCGGCCTCTTCCCCAAGCGAGCTCGATCGGACCTCGCATCGCCGCTCCGATCTCCGATCCGCCGGCCTCACCCGAAGATCCGCCAGCTTTCGTTTCGCTCCATCCCGGAGGCCCTCCCCACCATGGATCGACAGCCAGTCGCAGCGCTCGCCGCCATGGATCGCCAGCCGCCGATGGCCCACCAACGACCTTGGGGTCTGTTGGGCCTAGCAGCAACCCTCACCGCCACCCTCGCTACCGCCGCTTGGCTGAGATCTTGGGAAGCCGTGATCCTTGGGCTTCTCTTGAGCTCTCTGCCTTGGGTCTCACCCTCGTTGAGATCCCGTTTAGGCTTCCTCTTGCGCCTACTCCTTTTGGTGTGCGGGAAAGCGTGTTTTTGGTTGTTCATTTGTTGGGTGATGTTGGGTGTTGCGAATGTCAAGTATTGGTCTACGGAAGGAGTGATGGCAATGGTTACTGGTATGATATTGGCCTTGGGTGTTGAAGTTAGATGTAGGCCTTGTGCTTGGCTCTGGATGAGAGCATGGATCCTGCCTTATTGTGTGATAGTATGGAGATTAACGGAAGAAATGCTGGCAGTGAGTACTGACTAAGAGTGTTGGCCTTGTACTTACCTTTGGGCGGTGATTTGGACGTTAGCATGTGGTTGGGCATTATGGAAATTGATAGTGTTGGTACCCGTGGATTAGTCGATGCATGCTATATTATGAACAACATCGGTGGCTAGACCCAGTTAGTCACCAGTAGTACGAATAAACTATATGGTCTTCCATTTATGTGGTTTAAATAGCTTGCTACAGGCTTATCACCTCAGGTTCCAAGTTCGAACAGATGGTGTCATCATAATAGCCCCCATTTTCATGTGATTATCTCATGTTAATTTTGGACTACTTGAGAAGGCATGGTAACTATTATAGTGATACTGGTCGGGACTAGTTACGGAAACTATGATGATGTTAATACTTATTAGAAATATCTCTTGTTTTCTTGATGCCATTATATCACATTATATTTCATGCTATTAACAACTTATTTTCTAAATTGTAATCATTCGACTAGTTTTCCATTTTATCATTTATTTGTTTGAGCTTCTTAAATAACAGTAATTATTTTATTTTATAAAGTTTTGAGAAATTCCGAGGACGGAATTATTTTAAGGAGGGTAGAATGTAACGGCCTGTATTTTTCCAATACTTTCAAATTAAGTATTTAAAGAAAATTCAATTTTAATTGTATTTTATAATGGTTTGTTAGGAGTCTTAAACTGATTGCAAAAATTTCCTATAAAAATGTTTTGAAGTACCAGACTAGTTATGGAGTATTTTGGTAAAATCGGATTTCGTCAAATACCTCTAAAAGATCTGATAAAAATTCATTTTCAGACATTGCAGTTTTGACTCAATGAATTTATTTTCTATTCAAACGTCTTCAAAACATTTTCAAACTTCTGCAGTAGCATCCTATGATCATTTAGGGCTCCCCACATTAATTTCGTAATTTTCTGATATCATTTCAATAGAGAACCCGCAAACCCGCTTTCTAAACGTTTTGGCCAAAAACTAGTATTTTCGTAGCTCAAACCCTGGAACGGTCATCGTATTCGTCATCCTCGTGACGATACGATCTCGTGGGTATGTTTTCGTAATTTTTCGGGCACGTTTGCTGGTAGGGGCATTTTCGTAATTTCGCTTTTTGTATTTTCACTAATGACATTTCATTAATTGGGTTTTACCTTGCTAATTACTTAATTACCCTAATTACCTTTTAACCTACCCGTAACACCCCTCTCATCTACCTCACTCACCTAACAAATCCTACAGCTAACCCTGAATCCCATCTACCCTAATTTTCTCAAACCCTATATATTACCCATCTAACCCATACACACAAAAACACAGTCTCTCTTTCTCTCAGTCTCTCTCCCTCCTTCGTTTTCGAAAAACCCAAAACTCCCCCGCGAGGCTACTCTCTCCCTCTTTCACTCACTCCCCCGCTCTCAGTCTCTCCCTCCGCCCTCCGGCCTTGAGTCGCCGCCCCCACCGCCTCGACTCGCCGTCGTCCACCCTCACCGCCGACCTCCGCCCCTCCCATTGCCGACGAGCGCCTCGCCACCGCCCGAAAACGCCCCAGCGCCGCCCCCTTTGATCGCCGACGCTGCTCCGAGCCTCCGCCGCCGTCCGCCGCTCCCGACCCCGCTCCGGCGCCCAACTCCGACGTCGCCTCCCCGCCGCCGACCGCCGAGCTCGCCGCCGCCGTCGCCGTCGTCGACGAAGTCGACGAGAACCCCGCCCCTGCACAGTACGACGAACGAAAGCAGCGGGTAAATTCGAATGGCAAACTTGTAAATATCACGAACTTTCGTATTTTCGTATTTTTTATTAATTAATAAATGGGTTTTAAGGTTATAAATCCATAACTAATTATACAGGGGCCAGAAAAATGAGTGACTAGTCCCAGAAAATCAGAAACGTCGAAACGAATCCATTGGCGCTAGTTTCGTCGCGATCAGGCAAGTATATTTCTCACAGTGAATTTTTAAAGGCAAAACTTAAATAGGTTAAAATTCTTTTAAAATTCGTAGCTTGCAATTTTTACGTACACTGCTATACGATAAAAATATATGTTACAGTACTTGTAATTACGATCGTTTTGACATCTTGTTTGCAGAATTCTGATGTACGGTTTATCCGGAATAAATCCTTGATCGAGGGTATTATTAATAATTTCTTGTTTTATAAATCCTTTTAAAATTCATAACCTGTGATTTTTACGTACACCAATGTACGATAAAAATATATGTCGTAGTACTAGTGAATACGATCATTTTGACACCTTGTTTGAAGAATTCTGATGTACGGTTTGCTCTAAACAATTCCTTGAACATATGTTTTAAAAATCACTTCTTGATTTAAAATTGCTTTTTGGCTATTTAAATTTGTTTAAAAATTGTTTAAAAATCTTGAAAAATAACTACTAGTCTTAGAAAGTATTTTAAGCTAATTTAAATTCTTTTGCTTGATTAAAATCATATCTTACTCGTTCTTTATTTATTTAAGTGATACTGACGTTTTCATTTAATCGAGTCGTGAAGTTGTGAACTTTCACGAGACTGTTGTACAGACTATTGGAACACCGAGATTGAATTTGACTGAATGGAAGATGGAACTTCAACAATATTGAATGGAAGATGGAACTTTAATAATATAGAATGAAAGATGGAATTTCAATAATAGACAGATAGTACACATTCTTTTGACCGCCACTTGACTTGACCCGGGTTTGGGGTAGTCTATGATCACAAGTGTTACAGAATGACTGGATGCGCCATACTAAATTACCTCCAACACATTACGGGGGTTAGAACCTTGACCGTTGCCATATCGGAACGGTGGGTAAGCCTCGGAGTTGCTCCCGTCGCAGGCTGCATGTTGGTTATCTCTAGTACTCTTGGACATGGATTTATCACTAGGATAGACTGGTTTTTGACTATTGTTCTAACATCTTTTCTGCAGGTTGCTACGGTGTGTTTATTTAATGCTAAATGGTCACAGGTTACAAATGGTATTGCAAATTGTTATTGAATGATTAAATTGCTACAGGTTGTAAACGATATTGCAAATGGCTATCGATGATTAAATTGCTGCAGATTGCAAATGTTTAACTTCTTTAACTGCTTTAACTATTTTAACTGCTTTAACTGCTTTATCTCTTTTATTGCTTATTTTAAATTAAACTTATTGCTTGTCTTTAAAAGTCCAGCTTGGTTTAATTTTAAAATGTCCAACATTTTGGTTTTGAGATTATCTTGCCGAGTAAACCTCGCTGACGGACATTTCATTTTGTTGTTTTACGAAATGTCCGTCAGGTATCGATAGTGAGTTCCTTGAAGACACTACTGCAGGAATCGAGCCAGTGCTCGAAGGCTACGTGGAGTATCTACCCACAGAAGACTAGACTTTTACCTTCGCGTCAGCACTTTTATATATATTTGATTAATGTAATTCGTGTACTTTGTTTGTATTGGCCATGCTAGGCCAAGCTGTATCTTAATTAATGTACACTGGATATGTAATAATGTTGTTTGAGCTGCTTCTTAAATTTGCAAGCAAGAATCTGCAATTTTTATACAGACGCTTAGTGTGTTTAAGCCAAGGAGGAAGAAAAGAAAAAAAGATTTTAGAAAAAAAAAGAAAAAAAAGTACTCCTCCTTGTTTTAAGCACATCGCGGACCCGCTCGCGTCCTCGCTCCCGGTAGAATGGGAAGCGGGGCGTGGCAGGAGTTCACTTGGCACAGTAATGAAAACAATAGAAATGATGCACCCCCACCTAAGAGTGAATGGGAACACCAGTGCCATAGCTGTGGCATGAAAGGCCACTGGTCTAGAGTGTACCGAACTACGCAGCATCTCCAAGAACTATATAAAGAAAATAAGAAAAAGAAAACTGAAATAACTTGGTGATTAGAAATGCTCCAGTCAAGTTTACAGCTGACAACTTCGAAAATGATGACCTGCTTGATTAGACTCTATTTTTATCTTAGCAATTTGTTTTGAGAACAATTTATGTTATGAGAGCATTTGAATTAATGAATTTGTTTAGAATGAAACTTGTTTTCTGACATATAAATGTGATGATTCATATTTCAATAGATGAACTGCTCTCATTACTGCTTAGTAAACAATAGATAAACACATATGATCCTTCAATACAAAGCCCAATATTAAATATAATGTCAGGGCCATATTGAAGGTTCTGGGAACGCAACACTGTTGCTTCCAAATGACACAGAAATAAAAATAAAGGATGCAATGTTCTCTCCGAATGCAATTGAAACTTACTAAGTTTCAAAGATACATGTTTAAACGGATTCCATTTGGAAACAACAAATGTAAATGAAAAAAGAATTATTGTATGTAATGTCTCAAGAACAAAGAGTAAAATCCATACTTGAACGTTTTGAGAGCCTTTCAGGCCTTTACCATACAAAGATTCTGAGAGAGGAAGCAAATTTAACGGAGCACCTAAAGTGCCCGACATCAACCAAGTTTTTACTTTGGCATGATAGACTTGGCCACCCTGGATCAATGATGATGCACCACATCTTATCCTATGGGTATGACTTGAAGAACCAGAAGATTCTTTAGAAGGGAGACTTCCATCGCATCCCTTGATATAAGAAAAAACAAATTACAAGGCCATCTCTACTAAAAGTTGACGAATGAATCTCCACGCTTCCTCAAAAGAAAATAATGAGATTGATGTGGACAAATCCACCCCCTAGTGGGCTATTTCGGTACTTTACGGTACTGATAAATGCATCCTCAAAATATTCGTATGTGTGTCTATTATCGCCCCGCAACCTAGCTTTTTCAAAGCTACTGGCACAAATAATAAAAAAGCGGGCGCATTTTCCAGACAACCAAATAAAGAAAATAAGTCTGGATAATGTTGGGTTTACCTCCCGGTCATTTCAAGTCTACTGTCAGGCAACGGGAATAGAAATTGAACATCCAGTGCCGCATGTTCATACTCAGAACAAGTTGGCAGAGTCACTGATAAAAAGACTCCAATGGATTGCACGTCCATTGTTAATGAAATCCCGATTGCCGGTGGATGCATGGGGACATGCAATTCTGCATGCTGCATCGTAAAAAAAAGACCATCTAGAGGTCAGAGTCTCCAATATAACTTGCATATGGAATGCCACTGAACATTTCTCACTTGAGAACCTTCTGTTGCGCAGTTTAAATTCCCATTGCACCACCACAGAGGACAAAAATAGGTCCTCAACGTCGCTTAGGTATCTATGTAAGGTTTGACTCACTCTCAATTATAAGATACCTAGAACCCCAAATGAGGACACATTTAAGGCACATCTTGAAGACTGTGATTTTGATAAGACGAGTTTTCCCAAAATGGACTCAGATACTGGAAAATCTGATGCGAAGCAAATTAAAACATGGGACACAAAAAATTTGACCCACTATGATCCGGTAACAAAACAATGTGAAGATGAGATCCTGAAGACCCTCCACATACAGAATCCTGTTGACCAATTACCAGACTCATTTATTGTCAACCAGAAGATTGTCAGATCATACATCCTTACTGCAAATACTCCAGTTAGGATTGACATCCTCGAGAATGGATGCAATCCACCAGCAACAGAAGTGGTTGTTCCTCAACAGAAAAGAGGCAAACCACTAGGCTCCAAGGACAGAAATCCAAAGAAAGAAAAATACCTGGAGACCTTAAGACAATACTTCCACAGGACAATGAGCTCATGTCCACACCCTCACCCTTCCTGGAATCCACTGCAGAGGAACTGCTGGAAAAAACTGAAATGAAAGCAAATGTTGTACGTATTGGGGAGGTGTTGGATAGAAAGAACATAATTGTCGACAATGTATTCACGTATCATATTGCCATATACATCGCAAAAGCGATGATATTTATAAAATATCGTTCCATACTCCGTTGCTAAAATGCAAACGTAGAGATGGCTAAATGTGGAACGAGGCAATAAAAGATGAGCTGGACTCACTTATGAAACGTGAAATGTTCGGACCTGAAGTCCAGACACCAAAATGTGTCAAACCTGTGGGTAAAATAAGTATTGCACACATAAGAAACATAAATACAAAATCGTATGCTATAAGGTACAACCTATAGTTCAAGGATACTTTCGCAGAAACTAAGGAATGAACAAATTAAAATGAGCATGACTCATAAATGATGCATCCGATTCCCTAAGTTATCAAATGCGAATACCTTACGATTTGGCAAAAGGAAATTTTAGATATGCTGCTATTGGATGTTGTAACGGCATACCTTCATGGATATCTTGGTAAAGATAAATTCCACATTTCCTTAAATGCCTGAATAGACATCGGGACGTCTATTCTATTGAAGAAGAAGAATAATAATAATAAATAATGTACAACCAAGAGAATCACTTGACAAAGCAATGATTCCTACTAAGGGTTGTCTTTGCATCTGAGCAAAGGACATGATTTGAGATCATTGTTGTAAACAACTTAAATCTCATCGGATGTCCTGAAGAGAAAACTGAAATATCTGTTCAAGCCTGACTATTAACATGAAATGAAAGACCTAGGCAAAAATAAATTAAGTCACGGCTCACAGATTTATTATCTTAATAGAATCATGTTACATACGCCCAGAAGTGCGTTGGAGAAATTACACGGATCATTGTCATCCAAAGTACACCTATGGTAGTACACTCTATGGATGTACAAAAAGACCCCTTCCGATATCTGGAAGAGGGGGAGGATATAATTAGTCCTGAAGTCCCTTATCTAAGTGCAATCAGGCACTCCTGGCTAACTGCACACGTCCCGATATTGCAGTTGCAGTAAATTCATTAGCCAGAGATAGTTAGGCACCTAAAAAGGGCCATTAGACCGGAGTTAAGTATCTTATGCGCTTCCTCCAAGGGTCGAAAGATTTGGTCTTATATTATAAAGCAACATCCTTTATGTTTATGCAAATGCAGGTTACAGGTCTGATCCCTACACTGAGAAATCACAGACTGGGTACCCACAGTGGGATGGACATCTACTGTAGATCTGCAAAGCAAATTATGAAGGCAACATCATCCTATCATTCCGAGATCCTCACCATTCCAGAAACACACCAATGGTGTATTTGAGGGACGACTGGGATAGAGGCTGGTATTGTGGAGCTGACCACATACTCCAAAGACCAGCTTACCTCACTTTGAGGAGACCACATCAGAGGCAACGAAACTTAGCACACCTCGCTAGTGTTTTTGAACTCAGCAGCTGCTTAATGGTGATGATATTTGTAATCTGTGTATATTTTCGAAATGTTGTAAATATAAGTGATGAGATACGCCTAAGAGATCTGAAAGCCTAATGGCTTTTACAGATCAGGGGGGTTGAGAGAATTTGTACTCTTTTCCCTTAACTATGGCTTTTCCCATATGGTTTTCCATAGCCAAAGGTTTTACAAGGCAAATCACATCAACTCAGGATCCCGAAGTATCCACCCCTTTGTGACGCTCAGAATCTGTGTTCATGAGCAGAGTCGCTTGTACAGATCGGGGGGAGTTAGAGAGCGTTTGTACTCTTTTTCCTTTACTATGGTTTTTTCCACAGGGTTTTCCATAGCTAAAGGTTTTAACGAGGCAAACCTCATTAACTCAGAACTCAGGATCCTGAAGTATCCACCCTATGTGAGACTCCTCCTACACTCAGAATCCTGAAGTATTCCAGAGCAGAGTCCACACCTATGGCTGGATAAGGGGGACTGTTGTGAACGGATAAAGTGATGAGTGGTTAGGATTGGGTCTTATCTTATAGATAATACCGTATCTATTGTATATTATCTCTCTACACTCTTCTCCTACTATAAATAAATAAAGAGCTGGGGGTTCCTCCTCAGATAGGGGTGGCAAAATGAGCCTGACCCGACCCGAACCCGGCATCCTTAACCGGGTATGGGTAGGGGCCAATCCGGGTCAAGTAGGAAACGGGTTGACCCGATACGACCCGGATAAAATCCGGGTCGGGTATGGGGTTGGCATGTCAACCCGAATGACCCGAATTCGACCCGGTTTACTTTCTCTCTATATATAAAAATTTATATTATAACTTCACTACACAGTTGCAATGGGAGTTGTTGTCACGCCCCGCTTCCCTAAAGTGGATGCGAGACGTGAAAAGGTCCGCACGAGAGTGGAGCGGTGAAGCCCCAAACCCGATAAGCGTCAATAAAACATAAGCAGGTCCCTGTAACCACAAACGGAACAACAATAATAACACAAGGAGAGACAGAAATAAAATCTCAAATCTCAGAAATTGTCCAACATTAAAGTTAAGTTCAACATCCAGAAAAGCCACCAGGCTAAAAGAAAGAGTCTAAAGGCCTAACACACGGCCAACACAACAAACACCAACAAAGTATGGGTGCTACGGACCGATAACTAAAAGCAGTATAAAGCAAAAGGGAAAGCTCTACGAGGACACTAAGACTGATCTCCAGTGTCCACGAAGTCCTCGATCAACGCGGGCTCTGACTCAGCGTCAGCAAACACCACGTCCTCAGCGACAAACTCAGGCTCGGGATCTAACATGTGTCACCCAAAAGAGAAAATGGGCACATGTCAGCAAGTCGAAAGACTTGTGCAAGAAAACTGAAAGAAAGGTAAACTAACAACCTAGCAGTTAAAGTATGGTGCATGGCATGGCAAGTATTGTATGGAAATAACAAGTGAAGTACAAGTAGCAAGTAACAAGTGGTAGGTGTGACATGTATTGTCAAGTAACAAGTGGTAGGCGTGACATGTATTGTCAAGTAACAAGTGGTAGGCGTGACATGTATTGTCAAGTAACAAGTACAAGGGGTCACCCACACACATGTGAGCGCCCTATTGCCCGCAGGCTGTATTCAAGTACAAGGGATCACTCACACACAGGTGAGTGCCCTATTGCCCGCAGGCTGTATTGAGCTCGTTTTCTGGACCACGAGCCAAATTTGTAATTGGCCTAGGGTTGTGCCCGCAAAACGGGTGCCTAGCCGGAACAAGTAGCACTAGTATGTAGCGATGCTACGCAATCACGATGAGTGTTCAAGCATGCAATGACATGAGCAGATATTCGCGTACCGTTAATTGAAATTAAACATGACAGGCAAAATGTAATGACATGAACAGATATTCGCGTACCGTTAATTTAAATTAAACATGGCAGTTAAAGATGCATGGATGACATGAACAGTTAATACGTGTACCGTTAAGTGAAATTAAACGTGACATACAAGCATGATGAAGGTGACAGACCAAGCTTCGTTGTCAAGCTAGGTCAATGGCGTCTAGACGGCTATCCTTTCACCGTCTAGTCTCTTTTATGCTAAAGCAAGGGAAATGGCCTAAGACATGTCCCAAATCAAGAGATGCAAGTTTCACTTGCCTAGCACCGAGAATGACGATCAACGAGGCCGTCACACAAATGCTAACTATGGAGATGAGATCGAGTATCGGAAGCGGAAGAATGATGCCGAGCAAGCACGGCAATAGAAGAAACGATCCGGGGAACCTAGGGTTCAGATCTGGAATGGATGGGGAAAATCGGAGAAATGGTGTTTTGGGGATTTTTGGGGGTTGGAGATGACCTAGGGCATGGTGGTTGGTCAAAATGGAGAGGGGGAGGAGCTCTAGATGAAGGAGGAAGGCTAGAGGAAGGTTGGGGATGATCAGAGGTCAAGGGGGAAGGAAAGAGTCAAGGAGAAGAGAAAGAAAGAAAAGAAACGAAGTGGGGTATTTATAGAAAATGACCTGGCGGCTGCCCAGAAATTAGGGTTTCGACACTGATTAGTCGGTCAAAGAGCAACCACTGACCGACTAGTTTGGGAACTAGTCGGTCGGTTGACCAACGCAGACCGACTAAGTCCAAACAGTAACTCCTGTACAAAAATAGGATTTAGATTTAGTCGGTCAAAGAACAACTACTGACCGACTAGTTTCGAATCTAGTCGGTCGATGAACGTTCTTAGACCGACTAAGAATGAATAGTACTTGGTATCAAAAATGATCATAGAGCTAGTCTGTTAAAGAACATTTGCTGACCGACTAGTTTGCAACCTAGTCGGTCGACGAACGTTCTTAGACCGACTAACGATAAACAGTAACTCCTGAGAAATTAACAAAGCCAACTAGTCGGTCCATGAAGGTTTGCCGACCGACTAAATCGTCATCTAGTCGGTCGGTTCCCCTTCTTGTACCGGCTAACGTGCACAGAAAGTTCCGAAATGGAGCGCGAAGCTCCAGGATCGATTCCCAAGACTCCTAGGGTTGATCTAACAATAAGATATGACCGATATGAAGCCCGTCACGAATGACTTACTCCAAAATCGACGATTCTAAGGAAGAAGCTAGAAAATCACGACGAAACGATCGAAAATGAAAGCTACGGAGACGAAAACCACACATGAGGAGAAAATCCACCAAAACATACAATATAATATAGTAAATCCAGATACATGAAAACCAGTTGTTACAGTTGTGCTTATACGATTTAAATTATTGTCCTCTTCTTTAAGAGGTCTTGGATTCAATTTCATTTACATAGAACTTTTTTGTTACTTTTATTACTTTCTTTAGTAAAATGGTAACTTTAATTATAATTCATTGCTGTCATCAGTGCGGTTTAAGCGACGAGCTACTGGAAATTATGCAACACTTAATAAATTGTCGGTGGCTCTTAATAAATAGCTGGATATCGAAAAAGAAGCAGTAGTGTATAAGTCAAATCTTAACCCGACGGGTTAACCCAAACCCGACCCGGAATTTTCCGGGTCACCCGAACCCGACCCGGATTCAATCCGGGTCGGGTTAGGGTTTACCCCTATCCGGGTCGGGTCAAATCTGACCCGACCCGAATCCGAACCCACCCGACCCGTTTGCCACCACTATCCTCTGATGATGATTCATAACAGTGGAACATTAAAATTAAAACCACTTATTTCTCCCTCCTCATCAGCAACTAGTGTTGAAATTATACTCTTTTTGAACGCAATTCTAACAACTAGAGTTGAGACCTTTTTATCTTTACCATGGGCAGTTAAACTGAACACTAAGTTTTCGTATTCATGTACATATTGTTCAATAATCTAAACTAAAACTCCCGGATCTCCTAAATAATAAGAAAGTAGCTATGTTTTATATTTTTGAAAATTTTAAAATTTAAATTCATTTTATTTATATCTTTTAGAAAGGCATGGAACTCACATCATAGACCCAGGACCAGGGGTGAGCAAAAAATATCGGAAAACCGACCCAACTGAAAAACTCAATCGCACACAAAACCGCGGGTTTAATTCGGCTTTTGGTCTTGTTCAATCAGACGAACCAACTGAACTGAATTGTTGTGAATCCCTTATTTAAAGTCCTTGCTCTCCAAAACCCCCACCAATGTGGGACTAAACATCTTTCCTCATTTGTTCATAGTCACTGTGACCAAACCACAGGTGCTTGGAGGGAAGAGGGGTGGCCGCGGGTGCCACTGGTGCTTGGAGGGAAGGAGGCAAGGTCAGGAGTTGCCGGGGGAGGGCCAAGAATGGGGCTCAGGTTGGGGGCAGCGGATGGGTTGCTTGCGGCGGCACCGGACAATGGTTGAGCAGGGAAGGAACTTAGTTGGCTGTAGGAAGAAGAGGTGGAGGGGCTCGAGCAGGGGAGGAACTTGGTCGGTGTCGGGGGTTGCTTGGGAGCTCGGTGCTGCGTTTGCGGGCTGGAAGCAATGGAGGAGGGGAAGCTTGTTGATGATGGTGAGTGGGTGGAGGTTTGTTTGGCTGCAAGGTTGGGGTTGGCTCAGCGAAATGGCCGGTGGGGAGTCGAGTGGGTTGTGCGGTGGAGGGTTGGTAGTCGGAGGAGTCTTGCCGGGTGTTTAGTCCCACATTAGCCAGGACTTCGTTCAAAGCATGGTGTAAATAAGCATTTTCGGCTCAACCCAACAAAATCATCAAAGTGTAACCAAGTCCCACGCTACCACGCTCAATAGCACGAAAACCAAACCGAAATGTTCGGCTCGGTTCCGCCGCACTAAAATCAAACCAAAATGTTCGGCTCGGTTTGGTCGGTTAGCACGCTTGATTGGTTCAGTTTCGGTTTTGAAAATTTTCAGAAAAACCGAAATACAAATACCGAACTGAACCAATCGATGCACACTCCTACCAACAACAGACTGGAACCCCACCAGGATGGGGTCCTCCCCCGTCCAAAAAAAACACACACACACACACACCCCCCCCAAAAAAAAAAAATAAAAAAAATGTTCTGCACATTAAATTTATTTTTATATTAATCCATCAATGCTTTGTATTTTCATATTATGCCCATCAATTTCTTAAATTTATTTCAAATTAGTCCATCAATGTAGATTAAAATTTCAAAACTAGAATAGTCCACCACATTTAACTAGGAATAATGTTTGGACAGCTCTTTTCCTTCCATCTACTCCCAACTGTCTTCCTGTTTTTTTAGTTGGAAAGCTAATAGATCCTTCAAGGAGAAAGCTACATGAAAATTAATACTTAATCTCCTTAAACAAGTCTTCGGCTAGAAATATGCTCATTTCAATGATCAGTTGGGGGGGGGGGGGGGGGGGGGGGGGGGGGGGGGGGGGGGGAAGACCTTTCTAGATCATTTTCAGCTGGAGTAAATGAAGCATTTTCATTGTTAATATTAGAGTGTCTGATGTGGGATAAATTAAACAATCTGGAGGGCAAACGTAAAAGTATGAAAAGGTGGTGGACTAATAAGTAAATATACCGAATGCGATGGTCTAATATAAAAAACACTAAGAAACTTGCATGAATATATTTGGCTCATGAATTTGCATATGAACAAAACAACAACCGTAATGCCTCCATAAAGATTACGATACCTAGAATTACCATGATTCAGGGGTTTGGAGATAGCGCAAACAACCATCACGTTCACAAGCAAACAAAGGCCCTTACCTTGCTATTGGAAACGACTTTCATAGATTGAACGATGTGAGAGTTTGGGTACTGTAACATTAGTAGCTGCTTTCAAGGGGATGGTAAAAACACGGCGACATAGTCTAACTGTTTAGCTTTAAGCCTTCGAAGTGCCTATATGCTCCCTCTCGACATGCTCCACCAGCAACACAGGATCTCGGAATGCTCTACTGCACTTGGGGCATACGTCTGCTGTCACTCTTCGTTGCTCGAGACCATTATTGTGAGATTTCTCGACGTGGTCAATCAAAGCAGCAACCGAGGAGAATCTTGCTGGGCACTGAGGGCAGTGCTCCGTGGCTCCATCTCCACCACTGCTCTGCGCCATTCCATCTTTTGCCATTTGCAGGGCTTGGTTAGTTGCGATGCTCAGCTTCTGCAGGCCCGATTCAGCGCTGGCCATAACACTAGATGCTGCATTTCGTAAGTTTGAATTCCACCATGACGATCCTCCACTGGAAGAAGCTGTATTGGGTTGAGCTGTCTGACTCCGCCGCAACATTCCAACAAATGGGAACCCAGGATCTGGTTTCTTTGGTCCGGGGCACTTGTGGTCCGGCCCAAACCTGTGTTTCAAGCAGTGCTCTTGCGAACAGTCCCTGCACCGGATCTTGTTGGAGAAAGTCAGCAGTTCTTTGCAACCTGGCACAGGACATCGCTGCTTCTTGGTAGCTGTCTGATAGTTTGATGGGTCACAATCGGTGTTAACATGAACATCCCATGTGATGTTTGGATCTTGATTCGAAACAAGGCGAACTCCTTTAGCACATAATGGGCAGAGTAGGACCGTTGCGTCCGTATCATTTGCATTTGGACACTGATGTGTAGTGTAGCTTCTATGTTGCAAACAAAATACCTGCAAATAGAAGTGTGGAAGAAACCATAGTAATTGTTATAACAACAAAGGGAGGGAAAAGTGCGGCATAGAATCTATTAGAGTAGTCACAAGAGTAAGGCAAGGCACACAAACACGTTTAAGAACCAATATGGTCTCTGATGCGTCAATTATGGAAGTTCATTTGGCACAACGAAGTTCAAAAAATCTAGAAGCGTTAACATTTCTTATAGCATCACATATCTTCCTGTCTAATCATAAACACAGAAGCTGGCTTCTTTCTTTGGTAACCCACGCATTAAATGCCCATTAGTGCTTCTGTGTCGACCGATCTGCAGACCATTTTTCACATACAACAAACCACCACCACCACCCACCCGCACGAAGAGGATGAGATGCACGCGCGAAACTGAAAAGGAGCGAAAAATGTGGGTGGACGTGCCAGCATCGTCTCGGGGGGGGGGGGGGGGGGGGGGGGGGGGAGTCAAAACGCAAAAAAAAACGTGGGGTAGCAAACCTGTAAATAAGTGGGTTTTTTTTGTTTTTTTGGGGTGAATGGCAAACATGTAATTAAGTGGGGTTGGTAGTGAGCTTTGGGTGAGGTGGAGGATGAGATGGTACTAGTCACATGTTCCCCTCCACCTAGGACAAATGCATCATTTGTATAATAGATTCTACATGCACATACCAAATTGCTTCACACACATACCATTTATTTACAAGCTTGCCATTCAACAGTAACTTTCAGGGTAACTCTAAAATTTCTTTTTTACCCTTCACACTCGGACACCAATTTTGTTGCACAACCAATTTTCCTCCTCCCTTGCCACTACCTAACCTTCTTCATCTTCTTCCATTTTCGTTCATCATCTTATTCCCTTTCATCAATTTACAAATCATAACACACTGACGCCACCCCTCCTCTAGTCACATGTTCCCCTCCACCTAGGACAAATGCATCATTTGTATAATAGATTCTACATGCACATACCAAATTGCTTCACACACATACCATTTATTTACAAGCTTGCCATTCAACAGTAACTTTCAGGGTAACTCTAAAAATTTCTTTTTTACCCTTCACACTCGGACACCAATTTTGTTGCACAACCACTTTTCCTCCTCCCTTGCCACTACCTAACCTTCTTCATCTTCTTCCATTTTCGTTCATCATCTTATTCCCTTTCATCAATTTACAAATCATAACACACTGACGCCACCCCTCCTCACACCGCCACATCCCAACCTCATCCTCCTCCTCATCTTCATCAATTTCACACAAAAAAGGATGGGGTGCGCGTGCACTCAAATTCGTGCGCGCGCACTCAAATTCATCAATTTCATCTTCTCATATTGTTCATCATTGGCCAAAGTTAGAACGTAAATACCTTGGCTCATATTGTTCATCATTGGCCAAAGTTAGAACGTAAATACCTTGGCTCACATCACACGCCAGCAAACCAACATCCAAAAGGGAGGAGGAAGAGGATGATGACACCCTAACATCAACACACAATCTTGTCTTCATCTTCCCCTCCAAAAAACCAAGTACAACCATCACCGATGAGGAAGAGGATGATGATAATGGGGAAGGGCGGTGGAGGGAAGTGACGGCGATGGCGGAAGGAGGGGCTGGGGGTTTTCAGAAAGGAGTAGAAAGAGAGAAGATGGATAGTTTGGGAATTGGTGGTGTGCGTAAAGTAAAAAAAATAAGGTTTACAAAATATTTTGTGTGTAGTGATGTGTGCACAAAGCACTTTGGTATGTGTATAGCCCCACTCGGCTTTATATACAATAAACCAATTAAGCAGACTGGTTTCCTTAAGGGTGGCAAAATGAACCCGACCCGGCATCCTTAACCAGGTATGTGTATATGGCTAACTAGGTCGTGTCGCATCCGAATCGACCCAGCCGACCTAGATAAAATCCGAATAATATGCCGGTTTGACCCATCAACCCGAATTGACCCGAATTCTATCTGATTTATGTATATGCATGTGTATGTATATATATGAAAATTTTCAAATGCAAACATTTCGCACTGAAAATTACATGCGAAAATGTTTTTGATTTTTTTTGAAATTTTTTTCAAATTATTTTTTCTCCTTCAATTTAGTAGCTATACACCCTTCAAAAAATAATGGTAGAAAAATAATGTGATATGGCCTTCGATCAAGGCATTACAAACAGTTCTATTATTCTGAAACCGTTAAATTTTGTAACGGTGATTACGTGTTCAAATCCCACTAGGGTTCACCCTTTATTTTTCCTGGTATATATAATTGTATGGATTAAGCATAAAAAAATATCTGTGTGAATATTGGGTCATGGGTTTGAGCCCCGTTGTAAGTTGTTTATATGAAACATAATTTTTTAATTGAAAAATTAAATAGAATTCGGGTTAAGTTTGGGTAAACCGACAACTCATCGGGTCGGGTACGGGTTTAACCCGGACCCGGATACACTCCATGTCAGGTTCGGGTTTACCCCTATCAGGGTCGGGTCAAACCTGACCCGAACCAGACCAGACTTGTTTGCCAACCCTCGGGTTCCTTCTACTTCTTCCATAGTTATTTCAATGCCTACCCATAAATCAGAAATCATGTTCTTGCCTCCTAGATAGATGCATAACTTTCCATGCAATACATGTGAGCAAACTGTGAAATACCAGAGTGAAAACTGTGGACTACATAAGAGCCATATGTTCATTTGCAAACATAGTAAACTAACAACCATTTGACCCATTAATCATTCCAGAATTTTGTTATTAATATGGAATTTGGTTTCAATCTTTCAACCAGGAAAATTTGTTGATAGTCCATTGTACCGCTTCTGATATTGATGCACAGTGCCATTTGAATATTCACTAGTCATAACCCGTGCCCGCGGGCACGGTGCATTCAAATTTTTTTCACGCAAAATTTTTGTCCCCAAAAAAATATTTCTACAGCCAAAATTTAAAAGAACAACAAATTAGCGTAAAAAAATTTAGAGGCACGGCCGCCTTCGGCGAGGACCAATAAATTCGGCGCGGGCGCCTTCGGATCTGTGCTTGAGGGGTTAATTGAAACAGACGCCCAAAAAGCCCAGCCCGCCTCTTTGATTGCACATTCCCTGTGTTTTTTTGGGTTTCAATTTTTTAGACGGGTGTTTCGATGAGTGCAAAAACGGGTGAAAATGAGAATGGTGGGGTTAAGTGTGTGTAGTGTCTTGGAGTTTTTGGTTTTTTTGTTTGGGGGTGTGATTTTGGGTGTTTGGTTTTGGGTGTGTTTTTGGGGGTTGGGTGGAGTTTTGTATTTTTTAGGTTTTGGGTTTAAGAAGGTTGTCCCATGTGGCAATGTCTGCGATGTGACATTGCCACATAGGACAAATATTCAAAAACCTCCCTCTTTTGTAATATAGATGGAGTATGTTGAGCGTTATCCAGAACTTAATGAAAACATAAAAGTCAACGTCTATAGCAAACTGTAATTAGCATAGGAACTATAGAGATATTGCACGTGTCCAACTAGAGGAAATTTTTTGGGTGTATACCTTTTTGTGATGCATGGTTGAATTAAACTCCATACGACTCTGTTAAAAATCCATGTCACTATATCAAAACTTCAAAGTTGTGATAATAATTGGTGTTACACACACACTTGAATGTTGGTCGCTTCTTTTATGTGCTGAAGCCTACGCTAAGCGGCTATTAGCATAGCGGTATGTTTTATCCGCTGATTATTGACATCTGGAGAGATTTGAACCTTTATTGCTTTGTTAACATGTTTAAGTTCATGCCACTACATTCTACATCAAACCCCCATACCAAAACTTCAATGTTGTGATGATGGTTGAGTATATATATTTTGTACACAAGTATTAATATGATACAAAATTCAAAAAGATTTCAAGTTACCATAATGTCTCATAGATATAATGTCTTATAATTACAGAAGGCACACAGATCTCAACAGACCCTGAAGATTGTTATTACTATAATATACATGTTAATGAAGGTGCTATGTTGGGCAGCGCATCTACCTCGCATAGCTGCCACCACCCTCATGCAACGACATGTGATTAAAAAAGACGAAATAGAAGGAGAATATCACTTACCGTCAGTCCGTCACCGACCGTCTCCAACCACCGAACCCATTGTTTCTTTGACTGCTCATGCCTCAAAAGATGTCAGAGGGAGAAGAGAAAACACAGTAAATGAGAAGGGGGTTAGGCTTATCACTAACCCCACTTATATGAGGCAGGTCGGGCAAGGACAGGCCAAGGACTAACCATTTTCCTTTCTCAAGTTCTCTTCTTTCCCCCTTTGAAATGCAAACGACAGCCACAATCAAAGGACTGGTGGGTTCTGCAGTTGCTGGAGGGTAGCGATAATAGGCAGGCTCAGCAGTCTATCCCCCTCTAAGATGACTTCCTAATAAAGTTCCCATCCAGGAAAATCGCCCAAGCTTTGCATAGGCACCCGGAGGGCTGCCTACGCCCAGACAGTCACCTTTTAAAACACTAATGCTATATTTAAGGGTCTCTTTGAACACTGGGTAATCAATTTTTAAACCAATGCATACATAGGGGTGAAGAACTTGCACAGAATAATTCTTTGGTAAAGGGATAAAGTCCCCGAACTGTCTTGAATTGCTATCGAGCCCACCCGTCATCACAAGTAGGACCAAAGTAGTACCAAACGGTTGTAATACAATTAGCACTAATATTCTGGTTACTATTGGCATGCATTCATGGTGGATTTTAAAGCCAACCATAATTCATCAGGTATGGTGGTGGACTCTGTAGCTCTTAAATTTAGAAGAAGATGCTTCCTCTTGATGTTCTAAAAATCATGTTCCTTTAATATTCCTATTTTCTGGTGCTTCTACAAGGAGTTCAAATGATAGAAAGCAAGGGAAAACTCTTGGACAGTTAAAAATTCACAGATGCTCCCTAGACGGAAGCGAGGATCTAGGGATGACAACGATAAAGCTGAAGCTAATATCTATCATATAAAACACAACTGTTTTTGAATCCTAGGGCTGACTAGGACAAGATAAAGAGTGGATGAGATTTGATTTTTGGAATGGAAGGTTGAGATGAGTTTTGAAAAAGTTTTGAGGAGAAATCCATTTGGTTGGTAAACTCAATATTTTGAAATTTGTATGGAAAAACGCAAGGGTCAAGACTTTGAGGGATATAATCATAACTTTTGGGGGAAATTTGTTGGGAAAACCAAAACTTTTGAAAACCGCACCATCTCTCTTCCCAAAATTTCAATGCACTTTGGTTAACAAAAATAAATTAAATTGACATAAACCTACATGTTTCTTTTTTTGGCGTAGAATGGTAAACTGAATTTATTTTTCAAATTCCACAGAATCTAATTTTTTGTTGCTACCAAAACAAGCATGTTTATGTCCACGGAATTTATTTTTCAAATTTCACAGAATCTAATTTGTTAGTTTCTTTTTGTGGCGCCACAGGCGCCCGCTAAATTTTTTCCGCTAATTTGTTATTCCGCAAAGAAGGCACCCACGCCGAAGGCGCCCGCACCTCTAAATATTTTCGCGCCGAAAGCACCCGCTAAATTTTTTTACGCTGATTTGTTTTTCCGCATCGAAGTATTTTTTACGCGAATTTGTTGTTCCGCGCCGAAGGCACCACGCCGAATTTGTTTTAAGGTAATTTGTTGTTCCGCGCCAAAAACGCCCGCGCTGAATTTGCTGTTTCGCGCCGAAAGCACCCACAGAGAATTTGTTGTTCTGCCTTCTTCGGCGAGGACGCCGAAGGCGCCTGCTAAATTTTTTACGCTAATTTGTTGTTCCACGCCGAAGGCGTCCGTGCCTCTAAATATTTTTACGCTAATTTGTTATTCTTTTAAATTTTGGTTGTAGAAATAATTTTTGGGGAACAAAGATTTTTCGGGGTAAAATCTTAAATGCAATGTGCCCGCGGGCACTGGTTATGCTTAGTAATGGAATAAAACATAATGGATTTGCAATAGTAACAAATGGAACTCTAATCTAACATCCTAGTGTTTCAATGCCTTCAGCATTCAACCATTCTGATCTCCCTCCAGTTTGTCTCTGTCCTTCTCTATTCTCACGTACTCAGTTATCCCAAAGTCCATCCACATAAGGCTCATATTAGAACAAATCACCTTACAATTTTAAAAATCAAAAAGGAAAAAAATTCCAAGTTAACATTAAATACCACGAACAATATTGCTATAAACAACGATTAACATTGGAGAACCAAAAAACAGAAATATCAGATAAAATGAATGCAAGGCAACAGAAAACCCAAATAAAAATATGCACCTTTTTGAACATATTATAACAACTTGGATTACTGAAACCACACGAAAAAAATCCAAGTTGTATATCAAAAAAATAGTTTTTAAAAAAATTGATAAATGCATCAAAAATCTCTAATTCAGAAACATTATACTTATTATACTTGTGTTGACATCAATGAGCTTATTCTAAAGTAAAATATACAAATATGATAATGATGAGCATCACTGATTCCCCAATGAAAATAAAATTATCAAATCGTTAACATTTATCAAACCATGTTAATACACATTGTCATTATGCATTATGTATCATATTCAAAAAAAATAAGAATAGAAAATCTCTATTGCCTGAATCGACAATGAATACTCATTGTCTATTTGCAAAAAGTTCACACATCAATTCTCTTCTAAATGTTCTTCTAACATCTCAAAGAGAGCAGACTTCATAACTTAATGCTTCAATTAATCAAACAAGTCTTTTGACATTCCAAATTTTCGTAGAGAGAATCATCGTATCTCTGAAAAAAATATGAAATGGGAAAGCTAAAGATCCTCAAGACAAGTTAAACTATGAATAAATTTCGAAGATTTAAAAAAGTGAAATTACCCTAATCAATAGATATGATAAGTCCCGGCCTCATTCTTTTTCTTTCATCATGTTAACATCTTAATCTCACTCTTTCCATCTTGCACCTTCTGTAACCTTTTCTCTAATTTTTTTTCTTTCCTTTCTTTTCCTACGAGCTCAAGGGTTTTTGATTTCTATTGATAACGAACTAGTAATGGGACTTGAAACATAAAAAAAGAGGGGAGTGGCTGTAGGTGTTTTGGTAGCATAAGAAATCAAAGTATCTAGAAGTTTTAAGTTTGATAAAATTCAAATGGATGAACATGATTTAAAGTGATAAATAAAGTTTCAATTTTTTTAATGGACGGCCAATGTTTAGTAGGGGAGCCTCATAAAGCCAATCTGAGTCCATGAGACAAAGAAAGGAATTTGCATGTTATAAATAGATGTATCAATTTGGAAATCCATTCTTTCAATCCCATGATCAATACAAGAGCTATAACATGGCATATCCATGCAAGAGAAAGCATCTACTACCTATTCGGTAATTAGATCAAGGGATGACCTCTCTCTTCTAATATGCAGGAGATTTGGCGTATGCCAGTAGCCAGTTCCAGTTCTAATGCACGGGGGAGCCCAATAACATTCATTACAAAAAATAGTGTGCTATCTTATAGTTGCCCCACCCCATTCTTTACAACCAACATGGCTATGGCAAGATTTTCTTAACTACTTAAAGATCTGCATTATTGTAATTTTATATGCAATCTATCTCAAAGTAAGTACTACAAGATACATATAACCATTTCTTCTTCATTTATAAGTACTCTGGGGAACACCTCATGGTACCCACTTCTCTCTATCTTCATTTAACAACTACTTCATTTCAAATCTCATTTTCTTCCATTAAGGAGAAGTCTTGGCAAGACTTTGTTCTAATAAGGCTAGTTTAGTCACTGTTCTTCCAATATTTAGAAGATGGAATTCCCACAGCCATCAGAATATATCAAACATGAGAACAACGTTCAAAGAGATCATGTTCACATGCCATCTCCAAACAGGGAGCGCCCATCTAAGCAACCAAATTTCTTATAGTTTTGAATATACTGAAAAGCCTGGATGGCGTTCATACACTTCGGTTCAGTTATTAATTATTATCTATGCCAACTAGCATTGCCTCCTTGGAACCATTTTTTCCCCATTGAAGCAAGCATCCATAATTCATGTTCATTACATATCCTGATCGCATGTTGTAAAGTAGTTCATGTAGAGGAGACAGGGGATGAGAACAAATGCAGCTTTAGTAAGCGTTCTCCCAAACATTGTTTATGAATAATCAGAACTAAATTTTACTTCTTCCATAACCACTGTGATAGGTTGGGATTGGAAGGAGAAAAAAACCCAATCTTAATGAAATAAACTTTCACTGATTCAATTCGTAGCACAAATACGAGTATTTCCATAATGTATCACAATTATCCGCTCATGTCCAAACATACAGATTACCTATCAAAATTGCATATACTAGTTAGAAACTAGAAACTTGATAATAAGCATCAGGCGAAAATAATACAGTTCTTATGACCATTATGTAATCTTCACCCAAAATAACCAATGATTTGATCAATATGTTCTCCCATCAACTAAAACCCTACCCTCTTACGCCCCAAAATTTGAATCTGAACAAAGTATCAAATTCACAACAATCATATCATGATAGATGAGAACAATCGTGGTTAAATTTAGTAAATGTACACCTTTTTGCATCGGTCGCAGTTGAATGGGAGGAAATCGATGAGCTTGCAATCGTCGACGCTGCAATGCTTCCCCAAATTAGGGAATTCCGGCGTTCCCATCAAAAGAATCTCACAGCTGCAAATCAGAACAATCAGAGAGAGAAATTGACGAAGATTTCAAGGAGTCAAAATCTTCGCCCCTTTCTCCCTCCTTGTATTATTATATAAAATTAAATACCAAGATGGATGAAAAGGTCAAAAAGGATGAAACCGCGTTATTAAATGGTAATTGCTAGTCGCACCTACCGTTTTACTCTGCGCACGACCACCTATTTACAAGCTTGCCATTACTCATGTGCACATAGCCCCTATATACCAATTTGCCATTGAAATTACTCGTCATGCATGACAATTATTTGTTGAAGAATATATCATTAGGGTGCACGGTGAGTAAAACGGTCGAATGACAGCCGGTGACGACGATGACCTCTCCTCCGACCTCCCTAGCCCTCCATCCTCTTTCTCTGAGCTCCCCAGCTTCACCCCCTCCGCCAACATCCATGGTCCCCCTTCTCCCTCTTTCCTCACCCACTCCCCAGCCCCCCTCCTCCTCTTTCGACCTCCGCTGCCTCCATCTGCCTCTTCCGACCTCTCCACCCGGCCTCTCCCTCTTCCCCATCGTTCATTCTAAACGGTCGTAAATTGTCATCGAAGTCCTCATCAGAGGCGCGGGAGAGAGGGAAAGACGAAGGTAAAAGAGGAAGAAGGGGGCAGTAAAAGAGAAATAAGCGGTATATTATACGAATGACAAACTTGTAAATAAGATGGTTGTGCGTGAGTAAAACGGTGAGTGCGCGCAGCAATTCCCTTATTAAATAAATAGAAGGCCTGCGAAATTTTTGGAGCAGTCTCCGGTGTGGGTCCCAGTTTGATGATTTCGTGTCGGATTGGGATCGTAGAGGGAGTAGTTGCGTCCGACGGTAGGTGCCGGAGATTTTATAATTCTTGTCGCATTACCAAAAATTTTGAATGATTTTATAATAAGATTAATAGAAAATATGTTCAATCTGTTATACAAGGGGGAAATGGTTCTATACGTGTACATATGTTAGTTGTGCACCTGCTCAAAAAACTCCTTTTTCCTTATTTTGAAATAATTTTTTACAGACTCAGTTGTACTAGCAAAAATTAAGTCAAGCCTTCCACAGTTTCATAACAATAGAACTTTTTATAACTGAAGATCGAATTTCTACACATGGTCCTCACCCATATTTGATGATTTGGAGACTTAGAACATGTACAACAATACAACAAATTTTTTTAATATTGGAAATGTATTTTTTGTGCACGTGCACGGCTAATTTAGCGGTGCACATGCACAATTACATCGTGACACTATACAATTGAGACATGTTTTTGAATAGGTTTGCTTACTAAGACAAAAAGATTGGTAGAAATACAGCTAAGATTGGATCTGGAGTAATCAGTATGGAGGATAATAGTTTATGAAAATTTTGGTCGGAAATTAACTAGGGGGACATAAATTTTTGGATGAACTAAAATTTGAAATTTTAGTAGAAACTAAAAATAGAGTGAACTGTTATGAATAGGACCCATTGGGCCTATTGGGTATCCACCCACATGAGTACCCATTATGAATACTATATAAAGGAGGCTAGGGGTTTCCTAGCCTCAACCCTTCTCCAAATCTGTTTCTCGTTTATAACACGTTATCAGCACGATCACGCTCGTTGGAGGAGACGGCGGCTCGCGGGGAAGGAGATCCATCAATCGCTCAGATTCAAGAAGATCGTAATCTTCTCAACGGGGAGCGAAAAGGACATCCTTCACCAACCGTCGCCTAGATTCCTCGTCGAATCTAGAGGTAAAAATCCAAACTTTTTAGATCTAAACTTGCTTTTCTCATTAGATCTGCATGTTTTAGGATCAAAAAGTTTATAAACACGGTGAAATTCAACTTTTTAATAGATCTGCATGTTTAAAACAATAAAAACTTGTTTTTAGCGATCAAAATTGTTGAAAAATCCGATTTTTACCCCCCGCCTTTGATCCAAAAATCCGCACGCCCGTAGGGCGGAACGGCGGCGCGCCTCTAGCGCCGCCGGCGGAAAACGAACGCCGCGGCCTCAGGCCGCGGCGGCCGCGGCCTGAAGCCGCGGCCAACTGCCGCGGCCAGTTGCCGCGGCCTGCAGGCCCGGCCCGCCGCCGCGGCCCGTCGCCGCCACGGCGGCCGCGTCCTACGCGGCTAGCCGTCGCGGCGACACGCCGCGGGCCCCCCTAGGGTTTCCTGAAACCCTAACCCTAACGGGCTATTTTTCGGGGGAGGCCCAATATTAACCCTAATGGGTTGTTTTCATGGCCCAAAAGGCCAGAAAATTAGCCCATTCACATAAATTATTTTTCTTTTATTTATTTTTGGCCCTAAAAAGCCCAAAATAGTTAAAAGAAATTTTGAAAGGGTTTAAAGCGGTAAAATAAAACATTAAAATATGGATCAAAAGGAAAAAAGTTTTCAAAAAAAAAGTTTTTGCACGTCGCACACAAATTTAAATTATTTTAAATGCCTGTGTTTTTGATTATCTGCGTGGTTGTATGTCTCGAATATATTATCTGCGTGGATGTGCAAATTTTAGGCTATGTTTTTAGGGATCAGCCAGGTTTCCGACACCGTTTTAAAATTCCTGCAATTTTTCTTTTTTTTGAGAGAAATTTTGTATGTGAGGATGAAAATGTAAAAAAAGAAGACCGAAGGACACCAAAAAGAAGCTGAAGGCGTTCGCTCAATGAAGATAGGGGCTTCTCTCTGAAGTTCCCGAGTTGTACTTTAATTTTCATGCATTTTATTTTTGATGTAACTTCGGACTGGACTTCTTTTTATTTTTTCGGTGTCGGCTGGCTGATCCCCATAGTCCTAAATTATTTTTCTGTTTCATTGCTTATGCATTAACTGCGTGGTTGTTACTTAGTTTAAATACCATGTTTAATGTCACAATGAAACCACTTAACAGCATGCGTGATTGTTAATTTTTAGTAATTAATTATTCACATTATCTGCAAAAAAACATGTATGTTAAAATAACTTTAATATAGTTCAACGCCTATTGCTAGACTATATACCTGCGAAAATTATAATTGCTATCTTTATAAAAGATGCACACTTTGCGGTAAACAGATATATAAGATCTATGATCTATATAATCCAATATGGACACCAGAAGTTTTCCATAATACCGCTAAACTCTTTAAAAGATTTCTCTCCTTTATTCTTACAAGGAAAGATTTTTTCTAGCCTTGAATATAAGCATACGCCTGAAGTCGTGGCTTAATGAATAAGTGAGAAATATATTACGCACACACGTATTTGTTCCCCTCTGAGCATGGTAAACTATCCACATAAAATTTGAACGACTCAAGTAAAAGGCCTGAAGCTATACTCGAGCATTCAAATAGACTTTTTAAAAGTCCCTTATCAATTAGAAAAGTGGAAGTATAAATAATTTGCTCAAACCCCTGCTTATGTCTCCTTAGCAAGACTAATTTTCATTGTCCTTTATAAATAAGGAATATTGAAATCAGGGGAAGTTCAGGATCAAACATGACCTGAAATAAAAATAAGGAAAACTCAAAACAGGGGAAGTCTTGGATTAAATGGGAAAGTGAAGATACGATATACATCGACATGGAGTAAGCAATGGCAAGCCAAAATCAGACCGGAAGTTCTGATAAGAGCCATAATGTTTTTGCAAACATGAATGTGCATTAACTTATGCCATATAAAAATACATACATATCTAGTCAAAACGACGAAAGTCTAATTGACCTTATGTATATTTTGCTACTCCCCGAGGACAAATAAACTTTGAAATCAAAAATAATCTGTTGTCATAACATAAGTCTTAATGAGCATAATTATTGTTGTATGTTTTCAAGAGCACACATCACACTATGTCACTTGTTGACTTATCATCGGTATTATTCTCTTGTAGTTTTAATACATTTTATTTTACTGCGTATGTTTTGCTATTTTGAATACCCCTAAAAATAAAATGAGGATGCCATATACTCTCTGAAACTTATACAGTTTCAAAAAGGATATTCGTCAAAACGAAATCCCTAATGACTCAAGAAATAAATGAAGCCTGAAGCTTTGTCCTAAAATGATCCGCACAATAGTCAAAGTGAAGATGTAATCCTTCACACTTTGAACACAGTTCAACTATTACCGGACAAAAATTAACTTGAGCATTTTAATGGACTTTTCGAAAGTGCCACATAAATTCATAAGAGGAATTATTTTGGAACACCAGAAGTGTCCAGAATCGACCAAATTTTGGATCGATATCACCCTAGATTGATGATGCAAGACATCACCAACCAGACGAACCCGAAGATTCTTCAAAAAGGGTGAAACTTTCATTGTCCTATTCAAAAGGGAAAAATGATAATGAGATCATCTCCATTCACATGGACATTGACTCTCCCCACTTCCTCAAATAAATTTAAGATGATATACTATCATCATTAAAGATAATGAAGACCTTTAGGTCTATTGAGAGTATTTAAGGGATATAAATAGGCTTCGTCCACTCCCTTAACCGGACTGATGATGTACCCTTGGTGTACTCATCAATATATCCTCTAAATAAATGGTCATTATCCAACCACATTCTTTTATAAAATGGTGGTAACTTTGGATAACACTGGGAAATTTAAATGTTTTACAACTGGAAAAATAACGAACACCCTGAAGCTTGTGTTCACACCCAAATATGGGTAAGATAAATCATTAAAATGATTTAAATGGATTTCTTATCCATTAAAAATCCAGTTGTAGGTGACCACATGGGAACATGCAATTACATTGCAAACCATCAAAACGCCTCCTTAGAACCTATTTATATGAGTCTGATCACCTCATATAAACAGTTTCCGAAAACCCCTGACGGGGGAAGCGTTTAGAGCACATCTTATAGATTGTGCCATGATGAGTAGACACCCCCATATCACCACTATAGACCATCAAAATGCAGAACTATTTATCGGAAGTAAATATCCCAGATAAATAGAGTCTGAGCACTCTGAACAGGGGAAGCATTTAAATTCACTTCTCCTAAGACGTGCATTGATGATCCTATTTTAAAGATTTGATGAGATCCTGAAGATCCCTCACAACTTTAATGTCCCAGAATCAGTTTCAACAGAAATACTACAATCATCCACGAGCCTAAGCTCAAATGACCATTTAAATCATTAATACCTATGATCTGGTTATCATGAAATGTGATGAGATCCTGAAGATCCACACTTATGAAACTGTTAAAACAGTTATCAGACATAGTTACTGACAATATAGATATTGTCAAAACTTTCACATCCCTGCTACTAAAAATCCAGCTAGGATTGACATACCAAATATATTGGATGCAATCCACCAGCAGCAGAAGTGGATATCCTCAATGGATGAGAGGACATACCACTAGGCTCCAAAAAGAGAGATATACTCCTGGAGACCGAAAAAACAATACCACCACAGGAAAGTGAGCTCAAATCCAGAACCTTATTGCAACTTGGTTGCTAAGGACCAATTCTGGATCTGTCCATATTCTTTACCCGTCCCAGAAACTTCACCTCTTTAACGCGTCGTGAAGGAGACACCTCTGGGAGAAATCAAATGATTATAGTACGTACGGGGTGAGTTTTGGACAAGAAAGAACACATTTTGTCGACAAATTCGCTCATATTTCATTTTGCCAGTTAAATATAAAATATCGTTTCCACAACTCTGCTTTGCCTGAAGCAAAGATAGAGATTTGGCCAAATTATAATAATGTGGGATGAGGCAATAATAAGGTGAGCTGGACTCACTTATGAAATATGAGGTGTTGGACCTGAAGTCCTGGTATCAAAAATGATATCAAATCCTGTGGGATAACTGAGTATTGAAGGAGAATTAAAATAAAATCGTTAGCTATAAGCATTTTAAATTGCTATAGTTTTTAGAGGTATAAATCGCTCAAACCAGGAAGTAATCAAGTAAGATGAGCTGAACTCGCGTACAAGATGAATCTGATGCATCGACTGGTTTATGTCAAGGCGTAACCCAACGAATGGCAAAAAGAGGGAATTTTTGGTTGATGTTGCTATTGGATGTGACAACATCACCGATATAAAATTTCTTCAACTGAGTGTACAAATTTTTCTTTACTTTCCTTTCTTTTTGGAACACATATTAATAATATGATTAAAGGAAAGACAACCTAGACAAAGATCCTTAAAGGACTCATACTAAAAGGTTGTTGTTTGCACCTCTTAAAAACAATATTGTTCTTAAGAGAGCAACTTAAAAGAATTGAGATTATTTTAATAACTCAAAATATTATCGGATCTCCTGAAGAGAAATTACCGAAATATCTGTTAAAGCCTATCTATCAGATATGATATGATATGAAAGCACTAGCTAGGCATAAATTCTAGGCTTACAGAACATTAATCATCCTGAAGATGAACAGTCATCCCGAAGATGAACTATTATCCTGGAAATGAACTATCATCCTGAAGATGACGTTAATTAATCATCCCGAAGATGTAAACTTCATACAATGATGATTGATGAAGAAACATTAATTTCATTCTCCACCAAATACACCTATTTGGTTGTATGGATATACATTAAAAGACCCCTTTCCGTTAGCTGGAAGAGGGGAAGAATATATATGGTCCAGAAGTACCTTAAGTGTCTTTGGAACACTCTTCTACCTGGCCAACTGCATGCGTCTCTTTTGAGCGTTAGCAGTATAGCTATTAGCCAGGTACAGTGCAGTGCCCCCAGCGCGCCACTGGACCAGAGATATGTAGCTTCTGCGCTATCTCCAAGGGTCGAGGAAAAATCCTCTATGTTAAATGTATTTGCATATGCAGGTTACAGACCATCGCGATGAATGGCATAAAAGGGACGTCCACCTCCTGAAGATCTACCCAGAATCCTTCCAAGTATACATCCTTCCACCATCCCGAGAAGCTCATCACCCAAGGAGCAGTTCAAGAACATACAATGCCAGGTCCTGAAGTACCTCGCAGACAATGACGATTGAGACGTGGAGCTGTCTACCAAGTTTGCTAGCGCTCCTTTAGTTTCAGCTAATGCCTTATATGAGTGAAACTTGTATAGATGAGTGATGCTTGTACTTTACTTTTGCTTTTGGAATGTTGAAGATGAGAAGGATGTATAGACACATAGGAGATAAATGTATAGATATATAGGAGATCTGCAAGCCTGAAGCTTGATCAGATTAGGGGGAGTCAACTGTAGAGTTGTACTCTTTTTCCTTAGCTAGTGGTTTTTCCCACAGGGTTTTCCATAGTCAAGGTTTTAATGAGGCAACCACATTGACTCTGGATCCAGAAGTATCCACCCCTCGACACATCCCCAAATCATGGGAAGTTATGGAGTGATGTACTCTTTTCCCTTCGCTATTGGTTTTTCCCACATGGTTTTCCATAGCTAAGGGTTTTTAACGAGGCAGTTACCCTTAACTTGGATCCAGAAGTATCCACCCTTTAAGATACTCAGTAGTACTAATGAATCATTCAGTATTCATAAAGTCGAGTATACCACGTTGGTTGGATAAGGGGAAGTGTTATGAATAGGACCCATTGGGCCTATTGGGTATCCACCCACATGAGTACCCATTATGAATACTATATAAAGGAGGCTAGGGGTTTCATAGCCTCAACCCTTCTCCAAATCTGTTTCTCGTTTATAACATGAACTAAATTATGATAGTGACTTAATTTTTATTTAGAATTTTGGGTGGAACTAAATTTTGGGGAGAACTGAAATTTAAATCTTGAAGGGAACCAACTCTGGAGGAAACTAAATTTTGGGGTGACTAAAATTTTTAGGAGAACTAAATTCTCTGGAAAAAATTAAATTTTAGTATGAATTTTGTTTAAAAAATTGTTGATGCGACTGTTTTAAATGAGTCTGTAAATTTTTTGGCGAGGCGATTTCGAATGTGGTGAAATTTTTCGAAGGAATTTGAATGTCACATGACCTATGTCACGGGTTATGACTGGTCTATTATATAAATGATGGATGTATTTGAATGGGATTGCTAGCTAGTACAAGATGGTGGTTGAAAAAGGTCAAGATTTAATCATAAGGAATCGATGGTTGGTATGATAGTTTATAAAAAATCTGGCAAAAAAATTGTAAAATTTTAAGTGAAACTAGATCTCGATGGAACTAAATTTTGTGGGAGCTACATTTTTAAGGAAATAAAATTTTAATTTAAAATTATGGGTGGAATAAATCTGAAGGGCACTAAGTTTTCTGTGAATTGAAATTTTAAATTTTAGGAGAACTAAATCTGGAGAGAACTAAGTTCTAGAGAAAACTAAGTTCTATAAGAAACTGATTTTTTTGAAACTAAATTCTCTGAGAGGACGTAGATTTTAGTTTGAACGTGGTTAAAAAATTTTGTTGATTGGATATTTTAAATGTGGCTGCAAAATTTTTTGAGGGGCTCTTGAATGGGGATGAATTTTAGGAGTATGATATCTTGAATGAGTCTGCAAATTTTTTTGAATGGGATAAGTTTTTTGGAGAAATATTTGAATGCGTTGTCATCTATGATCATAAGTTATGACTAGTGAATCAAATCAAAATGAACATGTAAGCTTGCATATCATGTTGCTATGGATTGAAGAAAAAATAAACATATGTGCTGTACTTGTACTAATTAATCTTCACTCTTGCCATACATTAATTTTATATTTCAAATTTCATATCATTAAATATCTAAAACTTGTGAGATCAATGCACAAAACTATTTTGCTTTCACTTAATGTCAAGCAGGAAACTGATTCTTTGATGTCTAACCAAGTTTGTTAGCGCAGGGGGTTTGAATATATTTAGGCTTATTTTTATGTTTGGGATCATCAATCTGGGAAAACAAAGATTGGCATTAATGGTATGTTATCTCTTTAATGTTACCCACTTGAGATTTTTATGATCATTAGCAATATCTATGGCAACAATGCTTCTCAATTGCTAAGGTTCAAAGACCCCTAAGAATATACGAAAACAATTAAATGAAAACAATTAAATCGCTTTTGTTATATGATACAGAGTGTTTGGCTATCATCGAGAAGCATGGTTAGAGTATAGGTGTGGCAAAAAATCAAATATTAAGATAAGAATCAGTATATGTGTGTAAATGTTGGCTTGATCCATATAAAGATTAAGATGAGGGTTTTGGGACCTGAGATGGCATGTAGAACACTAAGGAGATAAATAGTGTTTATGCAGGTTATAAAATCATCTAAAAATTTCTGCCTAAGTTATTAATTAGAGTTACCTAATTAAATCTTAATAAACAATAATAACTTGCAAAAAAAGAAATAAGTAGCGAAAGCAAATGCAAGTAAACAATCAACCACAAAGACAGACAAGCGTAAACATAAATGATTTACAATGATTCAGGATACGTAGTGCCATGCATCCGGCCATCGTCCACTCAAGAACAAAAATCCACTAAATTACGTTCGCAGTTGAACAAAGATTGCAACACATCACTTACAACACAACTTGATGAAGGACAATAGACATGTCATATAAGAGACATAAAATCCTCAGATAAAAGTGTAAAAAATACTTACAATACATTTTTACTTTTAGCCAAATATTGAAGCTCTTGTCAAGGGCGGAGCTATGTAGGGGGCTAGAGTGGGCTAAAGTTCGGGTCAGTGTTTGGCCCAATTATTTTAAAATATTATGTGAAAGCCCAAGAATCATCAAGGGCAGAATTATGCAAGGGCGTAGGTGGGCTGCAGCTCGGGTAACTTAGTCGGTAGTACATGGCGGAAACAATTCCTGGCTCCGCCACTGGCTCTTGTGATGAAATTTATGACTATAGTGTTGATCTCCAACTGATGAGAAATTGAAAGCTTTTTTGAGACCAATGTTAGCGAAGAAAAGATTTGAGAACCTTTGAAACTTATGGCCAATGAATAGGTTTTGCTTAAAAGCTTTTGCACTTGAAAATATTTTTTAACTTAAGAAAATTGATCATTAAAGCTTAGAGTAAATGTGTGAACAACCATCTATACATAGGGCTAAATTTGGGTTAAAAATATTACTAAATCGCTTTTAAAATAATAAAAACGACTAGTAAAAAGTTGCCGTTTCAGCCGAACGACTAGCACTAGTCGACTAATCAAGAGATAGTCGACTAGTTTATCAACACTGGTCGACCACTTCAATTCAGATCAGAAGTTGTTGCTCTCTGTAAAAACTTGTCGTCCATAGTTCATTGGCTAGTCGACCATAACAATGATACTGGTCGACTACTCCATGAACATGGGTCGACCATTTTTTGATACTGTCTAGCCATTGCGCCAAACTAACCCAGTCAATTAGGTATCTGTTCTATTCGACTAGTCAACCTAAAATGGAGGGTTTTGACCTATTTAATAACTAAGGATGATTTTAAAAAATATTTTACAACATTTATAAGTATTCCCAAGTATGTGTGTGAGCTTCAACATAGACTTCAGCTATCTACCAAGAAAAAAATAAAAATACACCAAAAATTGCATCAACATTTGAAGCTCTTTTGATGTAGGCATGAAGCTCATCCTCTTGTCTTGTTTCCATTTGAACTACATTATCTTTGTTGACACTACACTTCCTTGATTTACATGTTTGCTCATCATCATATATAATGTGTTTGCATAAGCTTACAGTCACAAAATCATTAGTCACATATATGTTTGCTCGGCATTAACACTTACATGAGATGACTCTATATTCAACAAAGAGGGTATCACTTGAGATGGTTCGTTCATATACATCGATGACACAGTGTGCTTATTGGAAAAATTGAACATATGAATGTTGGGATTAAGGGAAGTATATATAGACCGAAAAAGATATGGAAGGAAGTGATAAGATAATATATGAAAGCTCTTAGTTTGATAGAAGATAAAGTTTCAGATCATAATGTGTGAAAAACAAGTATCCAACTTCACCATCCACCGATCTTATATGATTTTTATTTTTATTCTTAACTTGAGGGTGTAATCGTCTGCATATGACAAAGGGGTTGATACATTCTTGGCCACCTCACCCGTTGGGTCCCACGTCCCGTCTTCCCACAAACACTTACGCACCGGCAACAACACAACACAAACCCACACTTTTCACATGCACCTGATTTCACATGCACTCGAGTACACACCCATCGAAACAACCACTTCCAGGTGAAACCCACGTCGTTGGGGAGGGGTTGGTGCTCGTGCATTGCGCGCACGGGTATTTTCTAGTTTACTTGTAAACGATGACGAGATCTAAGTGTGCATGGATGCTCAAATGGGTTGAAATTGTTAGAGATAGGTTGAGATGTTTGATGTGTGCCCGACCTGTTTGACAAACAGATTGATAGGTCCGTGTCATAAACGGGTCAGTATTGCATATACATGATCCGAGCAAGCTCATAGCGAGTTGAGTTGCGCATGCATCATGCTCAATGTCAGCCAAGATTAGTTGCAATGGATTTAGCCAATGTGACTGATACCGTAGCAAGTAGTTGGACCTGAATGAGCATATTTCTTGATTATCCTGTAATTTGCATACCATAAGTTTGTATCCTGTAATTTGCATACCATAAGTTTACATCATCTCTTAAAGGGTTGCTTTATACAGGGATGGGCGATTGACACGCTAAGTCATTTCATATGGTAAGCCTTTCTTCGAATAATCATTATTGCTATTTGCTTAATATTTTTGAGAAGGTAATATTTACTTTCAGAGACAAACAATGACAGTTAATTTTGATTTCGGCTTTGGCCGAAGTGCAGAGAGCGAAAAAAAATGGCCAACAGACTGTGGTCCAGCATCATTACATCCGCTTTTCAAAGGGACCACCGAAATAGCAAACAGATGAGGAAACCGAAATTCATGTCAATGTTATTGGGCGTTCGTTTAGGATATTAGCAATTGGGATGAGCCTTTCATACTAGTAACGTGATCTGTCTAATTTTTTTTTGGAGATGGAGGCTATAATTTGTTTTTTGAGATTTGGGTTCACACTGACACTCGGAGATGACTACGGTTATGTCATGTTGTATGTTTCGGAGTCCGTATTTCATATTGGTGTCTTAAGACGTTGGAGGAAACCATTTAGATCCCATACTTAGACCATACTAGCCATGGTTATCGACCGTCTCCTCCGATTTTAGAATCAATTCGAAGATTGCTAGGGAGATCCTTACTCTTTACTCTTTTCTAATTGGTTTGCGGCTCATTGGTTCTTGTGTTTCTTGGTTTGTGTGTTATTTTGTAATGATTAACCAATGAAAGGGTTTTGGGGGCGGATGTTAATAGTAACCAAATCACATCATTAATAATGGTTTTCTAATGACTAATCAAAATCCATGGGGTTTATAAACCAAAAAAATAGTGGAACAAAAAAAAAAAGAGAAACGGTGCAGAGAGAAGGAAGAGACCCACCTCGAAATCATCAGCGAAAGAAACAAGCAAAGGATTAAAGTCTTTTTGCAAGTTATTAGTATTTATTTTTGATTTTTTAATCGTTTTTATGTTTAAAAGGAAGATAAGAGAGAGAAAAGAACCGGTGTGTATCATACTTGAAGAGATAAAAAAGGGGAATCGGTAAGAGATTGTTTTTCTAACGTGAGATAAAGAGTTTGAGTACCACCAATATTTAAATATATAATTTGTTTTTAATTTATACTAACCAGATCTTATTTATATGTGATCTTCCTTTGTAACCATGCATCATTCAATAATACAAACTATTTTTCCCTTTCATCCATTTTACATACATAATGTTATTTTGAAGCATGTATGATGCCGTCTATAAAGCAATATTCGCTCCCTCAATAATACAAGGATATAATATCCCACTTTTACGTGCTTAAATCTTTGGTTTGCACTCTTTAGAGATTTTCCAGAACACCTAGACTAGTCTGTTTTTGGTACCAAACAAAAGGAATGGAGAGGAAGATAATGAACATGTGTCAATATGGAAAGATTTCCATATTTTTAGGGTAAATTGCAGAAAAATACCCTCACGTTTGGGTCATTTTTATGTAAATACCATGAGGTTTATTTTCATCAAAATATATACCCAAACGTTTTTCGATGCTTTTAAGTTGATACCTTTTTTAATTTTCCGTTCAAAAGACAGAAATTTGGACAAATTTACCCCTGAATGGACCTTTTATAAGTTACTACTTTCACGTTTGGACCTTTTATAAGTTAATACCCTGAATTGGGTGTGTGTCCATTGCGGTGGGTGGGTGCATGGGGGTGTGGGGGGGGGGGGGGTGTGGGGGTGCATGTGTGTGTGCGTGTGCGTGTGCGTATGTGTGCGTGCATTGGGGTGGGTGTGTGTGCGTGCATTGGGGTGGGTGTGTGTGCATGGGTGGGTGGGTGGGTGTATGGGTAGATTTGTGCATGGGTGGGTGGGTGTGTGCATGGGGGGTGTGTGCATTGGGGTGGGTTGATGCATGGGTTTGTGTGTGGGTGTGTGAGTGCATGGGGTGGGGTGTGGGCATGGGTGTGTGTGCATAGGGTGTGGGTGTGGGCATGGGTGTGTGTGCATGGGGTGGGTATGTGCATTGGGTGTGTGTGTGTGTGCATGGGGGGTGTGTGTGCACACGCATCAGGGTGGGCTGGTGCATGGGGTTGTGTGTGGGTGTGTGTGCATGGGGGATGGGTGTGGGCATGAGTGTGTGTGTATGGGGTGGGTGGATGCATTGGGTGCATATGTGTCTGCATGGGTGGGTGGGTGTGTGCATTTAGGGGTGGGTTGGTGCATGGGGGGTGTGTGTGCATGGGGTGGGTGTGTGCATTGGTGTGGGTTAGTGCATGTGCGATCATCTACCTTGTAGTGCCCAGATTAAGCCAATACTTTAACAGGTCAAACACACCCATGCACCCACCCACCCCAAGCACACACACCCCATGCACACAACCCACCCATGCTCGCACACCCACCCAATGCACAGAACCCACCCACCCACGCACACACGCCCCCCCCACACAACTCCACCCCCACCCATGCACACACTCACACTAAGCACACACACCTTATGCGTACAAACCCCATGCACACAACCCACCTACCCACGCAGACACACCCACCCCACGCACACTGCCCCAATGCCCACACCCACCCACCCGTGCACACACACACACATGCACACACGCACACACGCACACACACACATGTGCACCCCTTAAGCACACACACCCCACCCACCCCGCACCCACCCACCCACCCCCGTTGTCACGACCCGCTTCCCTAAAATGGAGGCGAGACGTGAAAAGGTCCGCTCGAGAGTGGAGCTGTGAAACCCCAAACCCGATAAGCGTCAATAAAACATAAGCAGGTCCCTGTAACCACAACGGAACAACAATAATAATACAAGGAGAGACTGATAATAAAATCTCACATCTCAGGCAATGTCCAACATGAATATAAGTCCAACATCCAGAAAAGCCACCAGGCTAAAAGAAAGAGTCTAAAGGCCCAGAACAAGGCCAACAAAAGCAACGACATAACAAAGTATAGGTGCTACGCACCGATAACAAAACAACTGTCTAAACAAAAGTAAAACACAACGAAGACACTAGGATTGGTCCCCAGTGTCCACGTACTCCCCGTCAAATACAAGCTCGGGCTCGGCGTCAGCAAACACCTCGTCCTCAACAAGGTACTCAGGCTCAGGATCTAACATGTGTCACCCAAAAGAGTAAAGGGGCACATGTCAGCAAGTCTAAAAGACTTGGGCAAGGAAACTGAAAGTAAGGCAACTAGCAACCTAGCAGTTATAGTATGCATGACATGGCAGTTATAACATGAGTGCACAATTTAAGACATGGCAAAACAATTTTGTACAAGGGAACAATTATCGGGACAAGATAAGAGTAGCCAAGCTACTAACTTTCTCAATCAATTCACATTGTTTCGTAGGTGTTTACGCCCTTCAGCTGAATGGTACATCATTCACACCGATCGGCACTAAACACAATTCACGTTTCACGTTGTTTTGTAGATGTTTACGCCCTTCAGCTGAATGGTACATCATTCACACCGATCGGCACTAAACACTACCCCACTTCAGAGTTTACGCCTTACAACTGCAGTTGTTGATCAAACAGACCCCCAGTTGCCTGGCCGCTTAACCCTTGCCCCATCCCACACGTAAACAAGCCAGGGTCCCTGAACATGAGCCCAGCAAGTGAGCCAGGGTTGCCCCGCACGGGAGCTTGTTTCTTAGTTCACATTTCAATATATCGAGCGTTGGGGTTAGCAACTCATTATGCCCGCTTCTGGTCACGAGCCAGGAACACAAGTATTGTAGCGATGCTACGCAATCACGGGATCACCAAAAGAATGCAATGACATGACATTTAATTCGCGTACCGTCAATGGAAAGTAAACATGACATGGTAATTGTGCAACATGCTAAATGTCGGAACTAGCTTCGTTGTCAAGCTAGTTCCCCAATTTGCGCCTAGGCGAGTATCATTTCGTCGCCTAGTCTCTTTTACGCCTACAACAAGCAAATGGCCTAAAACATGGCCTAAACCCTAAGTGGCAAGTTTCACTTGCCTAGCACCGGGGATGACGACCACTTCGTCACACGGACGCTAATCAACGGGGAAATCGCTGATATGGGGGAAACAACATCAAACAACATGAAATTTTATTAGGGTTTCATAAAAATATAAATAGGTTATGAAAACAACGGTAGATCGATTTCTTACCGAGAGGAGGCGGAAGAAACACTCCGGGGAACCCTAGGTTCAGATCTGGAGAAGATTGGAGAAGTTTGGGGAAACTAGGGTTTTGGGGGATTTGGGGATTTTGATGGATTTGGTGAGATTTTGGGGAAGATGAGAGGTAGATAGAGTGGATGGAGGGTTTGGATGATGATTCTAGGGCTTGGAATGAAGGAATGAAGCTTGGAGGAAGATGGGGGCTCAAAGGGGAAGATTTTAGGGTTTTGGGTCGTGTTGAGGAAGAAGAAAACGTTTGGGATGGGTTTAAATAGGATGGGCCGGCGGCTGCCCAGAAATTAGGGTTTTAACACAGATTAGTCGGTCAAAGAGCAACCACTGACCGACTAGTTTGGCAACTAGTCGGTCGGTCGACCAACGCAGACCGACTAAGTGTAAACAGCAACTTCTGAACGAAAATAGGATTTAGAATTAGTCGGTCCATGAACAAATACTGACCGACTAGTTTAACATCTAGTCGGTCGATGAACGTTCTTAGACCGACTAAGAGTAAACAGTAACTCAACTAAAATTAAGATGATGTGTTAGTCGGTTAAAGAAGCATTGCCGACCGACTAGTTTGCAACCTAGTCGGTCAACCAACGTTCTTAGACCGACTAACGATAAAAAGTAACTCCTGAGAAATTTAGAAAGCCAACTAGTCGGTCCAAGAAGGATTGCCGACCGACTGGATCGTCATCTAGTCGGTCGGTGCCCCTTCTTATACCGGCTAATGAGCACAAAAAGTTCCGATACGGAGCGCGGAGCTCCGGGATCGATTCCTAAGACTCCTAGGCTTGATCTAATAGTAAGGTGCGACTGTTATGAAGTCCGTCACTAATGACATACTTCGAAATCGACAATCCTAAGGAAGAAACGAGAAAATACGACGAATCGATCGAAAATGAAATCTACGGAGACAAAAACCACACAAGAGGAGAAAATCCACCAAAACATATATTATATTATAATAAATCCAGATACATGAAAAGCAGTCGTTACATCCTCCCCAACTTAAGAAAAATTCCGTCCTCGGAATTTCCAAATACTCACGAGTCCGGAAACAAAAGTGGGAAACGCTCTCGCATCTCATCCTCATTCTCCCAAGTAGACTCTCCAGGTGAGCCGTGTCGCCACATCACCCTCACAAGATTGACAATCTTGTTCCGAAGCGATTTCTGACGCCTGTCCAGAATCTGCACTGGATGCTGGTCATACGTCATATCGGGGCGAACGGTAATCTCCGAAAAATCTACCGCATGAGACGGATCGCTAATGTATCGACGAAGCTGCGACACATGGAAAACATTGTGAACTCCTTCCAAAGATGGCGGCAAGGCCAAGCGATAAGCTACCTCGCCAACCCTCTCCAAAATGTCAAACGGTCCAATGTATCGCGGGCTCAACTTCCCACGCTTCCCAAAACGAATCACACCACGATTCGGGGAAATCTTCAAGAACGCATGGTCGCCCGGCTGAAACTCCAAAGGACGACGTTTAGCATCCGCCCAATGCTTAAAACGGTCCTGAGCAATCCTCAACCTCTCCCGAATATTCCTGACGATATCCACGGCCTCCACGATCATCTCAGGTCCCAATAACTCCCGATCACCAACGTCATCCCAACTCAATGGCGATCGACATTTCCTCCCATAAAGAGCGGCGAAAGGCGCCATGCCAATACTCGCCTGGAAGCTGTTGTTGTAGGAAAACTCCACCAAATGTAGATGGTCCTCCCACGAACCCTTGAAATCCAACATGCACGCCCTCAGCATGTCTTCCAAAATCTGAATCGTCCTCTCGGACTGGCCGTCCGTCTGCGGATGGTACGCCGTGCTGAAACTCAGACGCATACCCAAGCTCTTCTGCAAACTCTGCCAGAACTGAGATGTGAACCCCGTGTCTCTGTCAGACACGATACTCACGGGGACTCCATGAAGTCGCACAACCTCCTGCACGATTCACGTTACATCACTATCCAAACTAGGAAAAGGACATAAAACGGAGAGTAAACGAATTTTACCTCCATGTATCTCCTTGCTAGCGCCTCAGTGGACTGTCCCACTCGGAATGGAATAAAGTGTGCGGATTTGGTCAATCGATCCACGATCACCCAAATCGCGTCATTCTGCTTCGGACTCCGAGGTAGTCCAGTCACGAAATCCATAGTGATGTGTTGCCATTTCCACTCCAGAATCGGAAGCGGTTGTAGCAACCCGGCCGTACGCTGATGCTCCGCCTTCACTTGCTGGCAAACCAAGCACTTGGCTACACTCCGAGCCACGCTCCTCTTCATACCATGCCACCAATAATTCAGACGAAGATCCTGGTACATCTTGGTGCCACCAGGATGCACAGAATACGGCGAATTGTGTGCCTCCACCATCAACTCCTCTCTAATATCCCCAGCTGGCACACACAACCTGGCTCCGAACCTCAGCGAGCCATCCTTATGAATCAAAAAGTCAGTCCACAGACCGGCTTCCACCTGCTTCCGAATCTTCACCAGCTTCGGATCCTCAGCCTGGCCAGCCTTAATCCGACCCACGATCGTCGATTGTACCTGCACGTACATCAACGAAAAAGCCTCCCCAGGAAGAACAATCTCCACGCCAGACCCGCAAAAATCCTGCTGCAATCTCCACTGCGAGGTCAAAATCATCACCGCTGGAAGCCTACTCAAAGCATCCGGAACCACATTCACCTTGCCAGGGTGAAACTGCAAATCAATATCATAATCCGCCATAAGCTCCAACCATCGACGTTGTCGCATGTTGAGCTCCTTCTGAGTGAAAATATACTTCAAGCTTTTGTGATCGGTGAAAATCTTCACTTTCTCACTCAGCAGGAAGTGCCTCCAAATCTTAAGAGCAAACACAACGGCAGCCAACTCCAAATCATGCGTCGGATAATTCTTCTCATGAACCTTAAGCTGACAAGACGCATACGCCACAACATGTCCGTGCTGATGCAACACACAGCCGAGACCCTTGCCAGAAGCATCGCAAAAGATCTCAAATCCACCGATGCGATCAGGCACGACAAGAATAGGGGCAGTCGTCAACCTCTCCTTCAGAACGCCAAAAGCACTCTCACAATCACCCGACCAAACAAAAGCAACATCCTTCCGCGTCAACCTGGTCATCGGCTCAGCAATACGAGAAAAGTCCTTAATGAATCGCCGATAGTAACCAGCAAGTCCAAGGAAACTCCGAATCTCAGACGCAGACGACGGAACAGGCCACTCCCTGATGGCCCGAATCTTCTCGGGATCCACTGAAATACCATCTCCAGTCACCACATGCCCGAGAAAAGCAACTCTATCCAGCCAGAACTCGCACTTCGAAAACTTAGCATACAACCGATGCTTCCTCAAAATCTCCAACACCGTCCTTAAGTGCGAGGCATGCTCTTTCTCCGACTTCGAATAGATCAGAATGTCGTCAATAAAAATAACGACAAACTTATCCAAAAAGTCGTAGAAAATCAGGTTCATCAGATTCATGAAAACTGCGGGCGCGTTAGTTACGCCGAAAGGCATAACCACGAACTCATAGTGTCCATACTTCGTCCTGAACGCTGTCTTCGAAACATCATCCTTCCTCACCTTCAACTGATGGTAACCACTCCTCAAATCCAATTTAGAAAACACCCTCGAACCTCCAAGCTGATCAAAAATATCATCGATGCGAGGCAACGGGTATTTATTCTTAATGGTCACCGCATTCAACTCCCGATAGTCCACGCACATGCGACGCGAACCATCCTTCTTCTTTACCAGCAACACCGGTGCTCCCCATGGAGACACGCTAGGATTAATATAACCCTTCTGCAAAAGCTCATCCAACTGCTTCCGCAACTCTTCCAACTCTGCAGGTGCCATACGATACGGCGCCTTCGAAATCGGCTGCGCACCTGGAACGAGATCGATAGAAAATTCCAAAGCCCGATCAGGCGGCAAACCAGACACCTCCTCGGGGAAGACGTCGCCAAAATCTCGCACCACAGCTGGCCACTCCAGCTCCATCTGCATAGCCACAGCCTCCACCGGCCTGGACCGAAATCTGACAGGACCAAGCGAACTGCTACCACGACTGAACTCAAATACTGGATGTCCGGGAATCTCGAACACCACCTTCTTCCTCCTGCAGTCAATCGTAGCATAGAAGCTCGCAAGCCAGTCCATCCCAAGAACTGCATCATAGTTGATGATGTCGTGGACAATGAAATCAGCAAAAAGCTCATGTCCACAGACCACCAACGAGCAAGAATTGCAACCACGATGCACCGAAACCACGCCATTCCCTGTAACGATATTCCAACTCTTGGAAAGAGGGGACGTCGACAAGGAATGCCTCTCCACGAAGCTCCGAGAAATAATGCGCATCGATGCACCAGAGTCAAAGAGGACTCGGGCAGGAAATGTGCACACCAAAACCACACCTAATCAAGCAATTAACAATCAAACCCTAGTCTAGCAAACAACCATGTTCAAGCAAACAACATAATCTAACAATCAAAACCAGCTAGGAAAGTAACAGCTAGAGCGAGGATTACCTGCGATAACCTCATCCACAGCCTCGCTCTCCGCAGCGGTCATCAGAAAAGCCTGCCTCCTCGGCGGAACAGCCTGCCGAAAAGTCTGCCCCTGCGGAACAAGAGCTACTCCACGTCCAGCAGGAACAGACGCTCGCTGCTGCAACGGCAGAGCTGCAACAGGTGCCCTCCGCAGCGGACCCGCATGCCGACAATCCTTCGCGACATGGGAAGCATCACCACAAACCAGACACTGGCCCAAAAACTTCCGACACTGATCCTTGATATGGCCAGGCTTGCCGCAGAAATGGAAAGTCTTCAGAATAGGCCCTCCTGACCTCTTAAACTGAGTGGACTGATTAGGCCTGAATCCAGGTCTAACCACAGCTCTCGCCTGTTCCACAGGCCTCTTCCCAGCACCAACAACAGACCCCCTCCTTTGGTTCACGAGCAGCTCCTGCCTCTTAGCTGCTACTAGAACCTTCTGATAAGACTCCCGGTCAGAGGAGGTCACAAAACTCTGGAGCTCCGAAGCAAGCCCCTGCAAGAACCTCTGAGCCTTCTCCTCAGCGTCCTGCACCATCTTTGGTGCAAACCGACTCAGCCTCATGAACTCTTGGTGATATAGGTCCACCGACGAGCTCCCCTGCTTCAAATCGATAAAACGCTGCAGCATCTCCTCCCTGGCAGCTTTCGGGAAGAACTCACCATCAAACCTGGCCTTGAAGGTAGCCCAAGCTATCGGCTCCACCAACATCTTCTCTTCCGCATCCCACCAATTCCGAGCTTTATCCTTGAGTTGCCTCTTCGCCAAATGAACCCATCCAGCCGGGGTGATCTTGGCCATCTTCAGATTGTCCTCGATGTTCCAAATCCACTCATCGGCAGCCAGAGGACCCTCAGACCCATCAAAATATGCGGGACCCAGCTCCCGAAATTGCTTCGCTCCTGGCTCAGAGCGAGGGGCATCCGGAAGAGCCCGAGCAGCTAGAGCAAGTGGAGCATTCTGGACTTGCAAAAGCACGCCCTGCTGCACTTGCATCATCTGGAGCATCATCCGCATCATCTCACCGTTGGTGGTTCCCGCTCAGGCTCCTCATCATGAGGGATCGCACCACTACCTCCACCACGGGTGAAACGTCTTCCTGCCATCTAGTGACACAGAAAACGAATTAGATTAGACTCATAGCTTATGACTCGGACGTCGAACTTAGTTTATTGGACATTCTAATATTATTATCGCTATTCCAAAAATCGCAGTTACAGAAGGACCTGCATGGGCCACCAACAAAACCTGTCACGACCTGCTTCCCTAAAATGGAGGCGAGACGTGAAAAGGTCCACTCGAGAGTGGAGCTGTGAAGCCCCAAACCCGATAAGCGTCAATAAAACATAAGCAGGTCCCTGTAACCACAACGGAACAACAATAATAATACAAGGAGAGACTGATAATAAAATCTCACATCTCAGGCAATGTCCAACATGAATATAAGTCCAACATCCAGAAAAGCCACCAGGCTAAAAGAAAGAGTCTAAAGGCCCAGAACAAGGCCAACAAAAGCAACGACATAACAAAGTATAGGTGCTACGCACCGATAACAAAACAACTGTCTAAACAAAAGTAAAACACAACGAAGACACTAGGACTGGTCCCCAGTGTCCACGTACTCCCCGTCAAATACAAGCTTGGGCTCGGCGTCAGCAAACACCTCGTCCTCAACAAGGTACTCAGGCTCAGGATCTAACATGTGTCACCCAAAAGAGTAAAGGGGCACATGTCAGCAAGTCTAAAAGACTTGGGCAAGGAAACTGAAAGTAAGGCAACTAGCAACCTAGCAGTTATAGTATGCATGACATGACAGTTATAACATGAGTGCACAATTTAAGACATGGCAAAACAATTTTGTACAAGGGAACAATTATCGGGACAAGACAAGAGTAGCCAAGCTACTAACTTTCTCAATCAATTCACATTGTTTCGTAGGTGTTTACGCCCTTCAGCTGAATGGTACATCATTCACACCGATCGGCACTAAACACAATTCACGTTTCACGTTGTTTTGTAGATGTTTACGCCCTTCAGCTGAATGGTACATCATTCACACCGATCGGCACTAAACACTACCCCACCCCAGAGTTTACGCCTTACAACTGCAGTTGTTGATCAAACAGACCCCCAGTTGCCTGGCCGCTTAACCCTTGCCCCATCCCACACGTAAACAAGCCAGGGTCCCTGAACATGAGCCCAGCAAGTGAGCCAGGGTTGCCCCGCACGGGAGCTTGTTTCTTAGTTCACATTTCAATATATCGAGCGTTGGGGTTAGCAACTCATTATGCTCGCTTCTGGTCACGAGCCAGGAACACAAGTATTGTAGCGATGCTACGCAATCACGGGATCACCAAAAGAATGCAATGACATGACATTTAATTCGCGTACCGTCAATGGAAAGTAAACATGACATGGTAATTGTGCAACATGCTAAATGTCGGAACTAGCTTCGTTGTCAAGCTAGTTCCCCAATTTGCGCCTAGGCGAGTATCATTTCGTCGCCTAGTCTCTTTTACGCCTACAACAAGCAAATGGCCTAAAACATGGCCTAAACCCTAAGTGGCAAGTTTCACTTGCCTAGCACCGGGGATGACGACCACTTCGTCACACGGACGCTAATCAACGGGGAAATCGCTGATATGGGGGAAACAACATCAAACAACATGAAATTTTATTAGGGTTTCATAAAAATATAAATAGGTTATGAAAACAACGGTAGATCGATTTCTTACCGAGAGGAGGCGGAAGAAACACTCCGGGGAACCCTAGGTTCAGATCTGGAGAAGATTGTAGAAGTTTGGGGAAACTAGGGTTTTGGGGGATTTGGGGATTTTGATGGATTTGGTGAGATTTTGGGGAAGATGAGAGGTAGATAGAGTGGATGGAGGGTTTGGATGATGATTCTAGGGCTTGGAATGAAGGAATGAAGCTTGGAGGAAGATGGGGGCTCAAAGGGGAAGATTTTAGGGTTTTGGGTCGTGTTGAGGAAGAAGAAAACGTTTGGGATGGGTTTAAATAGGATGGGCCGGCGGCTGCCCAGAAATTAGGGGTTTAACACAGATTAGTCGGTCAAAGAGCAACCACTGACCGACTAGTTTGGCAACTAGTCGGTCGGTCGACCAACGCAGACCGACTAAGTGTAAACAGTAACTTCTGAACGAAAATAGGATTTAGAATTAGTCGGTCCATGAACAAATACTGACCGACTAGTTTAACATCTAGTCGGTCGATGAACGTTCTTAGACCGACTAAGAGTAAACAGTAACTCAACTAAAATTAAGATGATGTGTTAGTCGGTTAAAGAAGCATTGCCGACCGACTAGTTTGCAACCTAGTCGGTCAACCAACGTTCTTAGACCGACTAACGATAAACAGTAACTCCTGAGAAATTTAGAAAGCCAACTAGTCGGTCCAAGAAGGATTGCCGACCGACTGGATCGTCATCTAGTCGGTCGGTGCCCCTTCTTATACCGGCTAATGAGCACAAAAAGTTCCGATACGGAGCGTGGAGCTCCGTGATCGATTCCTAAGACTCCTAGGCTTGATCTAATAGTAAGGTACGACCGTTATGAAGTCCGTCACGAATGACATACTTCGAAATCGACAATCCTAAGGAAGAAACGAGAAAATACGACGAATCGATCGAAAATGAAATCTACGGAGACAAAAACCACACAAGAGGAGAAAATCCACCAAAACATATATTATATTATAATAAATCCAGATACATGAAAAGCAGTCGTTACACCCGTGCACCCACCCACCCCACGCACACAACACCCAACCGCACCCATACACACCCCCATGCACACACACCCCCCATGCACACAACCCACCCACCCCACGCGTACACACCCACTCCCCACCCATAAACACACCCACCCACCCATGCACACACACCCCCACCCCAAGCACACACCCCCCACGTGCACACACCCACCCACCCTCCTCACGCACACCCACCCACCCACCCAACACACACACCCCCCAAGCACACACACATGCACATAACTCACCCACCCACGCGCACACACCCCATGCACACACACACACACACACACCCATCCCCCCAGTGCACACACACCCTACACACACAACCCACCCACCCCCACGCGCGAACGCACACACACCGAGTCACCCACCCCATGCACCATCCCACCCGAGAGAGAGGGGGGGAGGGAGAGAGATTCGGTGTGGAGAGAGAGAGAGCATCTGTAGAGAGAGAGAGGATAGAGAATCAGTAGAGAGAGTCGGTAGAGAGAGAGAGAGAGAGAGAGAGAGAGAGAGAGAGAGAGAGAGAATTATGGAGAGGAGGGAGAGAGAGATTCGGTGTAGAAAGAGAGAGAGAGAGAGAGAGAGAGAGAGAGAGAGAGAGAATATGTAGAGAGGGATAGAGGAGAGAGAATCAGTAGAGAGATAGAGAGATAATCGGTAGAGAGAGATAGAGAGAAGAGAGATGAGAGGAGGGGCAAAACGGTCAAATTTAACACCGTCAGTCCATTTTCCGCCACATGGTATCAATTTGTCACAAAATGAACCTCAGGGTATTTACGTAAAAATGGCCAAAAAGTGAGGGTATTTTTATACAATTAACTCGATTTTTATTGGCAATGGACTAGTTTTAGACACATCCGTTGAAAATAATAACCGTTGAGAACAGTTGTATTGATTTAACTAGGGTAAATTGCAGAAATATACCTTCACGTTTGAGCCATTTTTACCTAAATACCCCGAGATTTATTTTCATTAAAATATATACCCAAACGTTTTCCGATGCTTTTAAGTTAATATCTTTTTTTAATTTTCCGTCCAAAAGACAGAAATTTGGACAAATTTACCACTGAATGGGCCTTTTATAAGTTAATACTCTCACGTTTGGGCCTTTTATAAGTTAATACCCTGAATTGGGTGTGCGTGTCCATTGGGGTGGGTGGGTGCATTGGGGTGGGGGTGCATTGGGGTGGGTGGGTGCGTGTGAGTGTGTGCACACGCATGGTGGTGGGTGGGTGTGCGTGCATGGGGAGGGTGTGCATGCATGGGTGGGTGGATGTGTGCATGCATGGGTGGGTGGATGTGTGCATGGGGTGGGTGGGTGGGTGCATGGGGGTGTGTGTATTGGGGGGGGTGGTGTGTGTGTGCATTGGGGTGGGTTGGTGCATGGGTTTATGTGTGGGGGGTGTGTGTGCATGGTGTGTGGGTGTGGGCATGGGTGTGTGTGCATGGGATGGGTGTGTGCATGTGGTGGGTGTGTGCATAGGGGGTGTATGTGTGCACGCGCATAAGGGTGGGTTGGTGCATGAGTTTGTGTGTGGGTGTGTGTGCATGGGGGTTGTGTGTGGGCATGGGTGTGTGCGCGCATGGGGTGGATGGGTGTGTGCATTGGGTGCGCATGTGTGTGCATGGGTGTGTGTGTTGGGGTGGGTTGGTACATGGGGGTGTGCATTGGGTGCGCATGTGTGTGCATGGGTGTGTGGGTTGGGGTGGGTTGGTACATGGGGGTGTGTGGGCATGGGGTGGGTGGGTGTGAGCATGGGGTGGTCAGGGTGGGTGTGTGCATTGTGGTGGGTTTGTGCATGTGTGATCGTCTACCTTGTAGTGCCCAGATTGAACCAATACTTAAGTCACACATGCCAATGCACCTATCCACCCATGCACACACGCCCACCCCACACAACCCCACCCCACACCCATGCACACACTCACCCTAAGCACACACCCCCTATGCGCAAAAACCCCACCCACGCAGACACACCCACCCACGCAGACACACCCACCCCACACGCACACCCCCAATGCCCACACACACCCACCTATGCACACACACACACACACACACACACACACACACACACACACACACACACGCATACACCCCTTAAGCACACACACCCCCACCCCAAGCACGCACACCCCCACCCCAAGCACGCACACCCCCCATGCACACACCCACCCACCCCACACACACCCACCCCAACCCAATCACACACCCCCCACGCGCACACACCCACACACACACACACACACACCCACCCACCCATGCACACACTCACACCCAAGCACACACACCCACCCCCCCAGCACACACACACTCACGCACACAACCCACCCACCCACGCGCACACACCCCACGCGCACACCCCCAATGCACACACACCCCACACACAACCCACCCACCCCATGCACAAACACACACTCACCCACTCACCCACCCCATGCACCATCCCACCCGAGAGAGAGAGAGAGAGAGAGAGAGAGAGAGAGAGAGAGAGAGAGAGAGAGAGAGAGAGAGAGAGAGAGAGAGAGAGAGAGAGAGAGAGAGATGGTAGAGAGAGAGAGAGAGAGAATCTGTAGAGAGAGAGAGTCGGTAGAGAGAGATTCAGTATATAGATAAAAAGAGAGAGAATTTGTAGAGAGAGAGAGGAGAGAGAATCGGTAGAGAGAGAATCGGTAGAGAGAGAGGAAGAGACCTCAGGGTACTATTTACATAAAAATGGCCCAAACGCGAGAGAGATGAGCAAAATGGTCCAAATTAACACCGTCAGACCATTTTCCGCTACATGGTATCAATTCGTCACAAAATGAACCTCATGGTATTTACGTAAAAATGGCTCAAACGTGAGAGTATTTTTATGCAATTAACTAGGGATGAGAATGGGCATGCCCAAAGCCCGTTTGGGCTTCCAATTGGGCATGCCACATCATCATCCCTACAAAATCCTTCACACATCCTACTAGGATGTGTGAAGGATTTTGTAGGGATGATGATGTGGCATGCCCAATTGGAAGCCCAAACGGGCTTTGGGCATGCCCATTCTCATCCCTACAATTAACCCATTTAACTATTCAACATTCATGATTTTCACAGTTTAAAATTCAAATTTGGATCAATGAATAAAAAATATTAATAAAAAAATGAAAACTGATTTGGACCCTATGGTTTTATAATAAATGCACACCACCAAGAGACAAGCATATACGACAAGTAATCCTTCGCAATTTTTTTAAATATAGAAACAACCCACACTTTTATACAACAAACCTTTAGACATGTGCGATGACATGGGGTAATTTTATTAAAGAACTATCGTCAATTTAAAACAACTCTTGCATAATCCATTTTAAAAAATAATACTTCAAAACGATTCTTATGTTTTTTATAACTTTTAACTGATATGCTGCCGTAATCAAATTAAAATTCATAGTAACATGATTATGACTGATTAGCAACTCTTACTTCCAATTAGATATGATATTTTAGCAATATAAATCAAATAAAATTTCTTAATTATAACTGAAATCTAATTTGAAAAGTGTTCTTTTCAATAAGAAGAAAAAAATAAAAACAAGAAACATAAAATAATCATCTTTAAAACATTATAAATCAGTGTCATTTGCTACTGAAACAGTAAAAGACATTTTATGAAGTTGAAAATTCTAATCGTATTTCAGTTATCTAATATAATTACTTAATCTTAAACAGATATTTAGACTTAGCATTTGAGTTATACTGGATAAGTGTTTGAATGACTTAGAAATTCATAACTTATTAAATTCAAGACGACTAATAATAACATTGTTGGAATCGTACAAAGTTCAAAATTGTTTTAGACTACTTCATTTATCCAACATAAAGTAACAACTATCAACTTATATATCATTTGTGTTTTCTTTAAGTATACTCGCCAACATCTTTTGTTTAACCTTAATTGTATTTTATTTAGTGAGAGAGCAAGCATACCTCAGCTTGTGCAGACATTCCTGATTGCGGTGTTGTTGGACTATCAGAATTTATCCGAAGGAATCGATAGTTAAGATCATATCTGAACAGACTTAGGGCATGTTCTTTTGCTGGAATATGGAAGAATGGAATACGGGAAAGTTTGTATTCTAAGGAGAGAGAAAATGGAGTTTTGTGTTCTTTTGGGCGGAATAGAGTATGGAAAGAGAGCTTTGGAATAGAAAGTGGGGTCCACATTCTATTCTTGTGTTCTTTTGGGATTGAAGAGTTGGAGTGAAAAAGTGGAAATGTGATGAGTTGGAGGGGAGAGATAGAGAGAGATGAGAGAGTGGGGCCCACCATTCCCAAGGATTCCATTGTATTCCAAGCAAAAAGCTTGAAATACAAAAGTGATCATCATTACCAAACTGGAATAGCCACATAGGATTCTATTCCACGCCCAAAAAAACAACCGCTTGGAATACAAACTTGGAATAGGATGAATAGTACAAGAATAGTGTCCCTATTCACATTCCCACCCCTATTCTTGGCAAAAGAACATGCCCTTAACAAAAGTTGCCAGATCCAAAACAACAAACTCGATCTTTTGTAATTTTATAAGTGTAAGAAAATTATAAGAAGCGCAAAGAAAAAGAATTTTTTTAATAAAAAAAATACTAATTGTGTTAGTTTACTATGTTTTCGCACCACATGAATTGTTGGAAGAAGGTTCGGTTGAGGCTGTTGACTTAGGATGACGTGGATAGTCGGCTAGGCACTGGCGAGTTGACCACGGTCTGAATGAGCTCCGATCTGAGCTATTGTAGTCGGGTCCGAACTATCTCCGGGCTGTTTGCAGCACAAAAAGCTCGTCAGGAGGGTCGGATCTAGGGTGCGACCTAATCTCATCCGATGCTTAAGTCAGCGAATGACCCAAGGAGGCTCGGAGTAACTATGTTCGACGTGTTAGGAGGTCGTCCGCTAGTGATCGTGCCGAGTTATCGAGGAAATGTATAATGTGGAGCGGATGCCAATTTTAGGAGCACCTGACTTTTTTGTGTTTGTCAGAGAATGAGAGCGTGGAATTAGGAGAAGTCAGTCCATCTACTGTTGATCGAGAGACTACTTATATGCAGCAGAGGGTTGCAGGTAACGTTCGAGCCTTTTTGGCGATTTACTGCTTTGGCCTGAACTGTTGGTAATGATGAGTGAGCTGAATCAGTCAGTCATTGAATACACCCATTAAAGACAGGCTTAACGGATAGTACTGATGAGAGAGCTCTATGACCAGCTTGGTTGCCGCCTTAACTAGAGGGATAATCAGCCGCACCTAAAGGCCTCCGGGCCGTTGGGCCAGAATCGTGGACTTTTACTAGGCTTGTCACTGAGATGAGCAGCTGAGAGATCGTCGGGCCGGCCCACGGCTCTATCCGTGTTATCTTAGACGTAACCGGGAACCCTAAGAAAATTTAGATACACACGGGAGAACACCGCGCACACCTTGGCACGTGGTATGAATCTCTTCGTCCAATGAGACATGTAGCCCTCAAAATCCCAACGCAAAGAAACGTACAAGAATTTTGTGCCAACAGCTGCATGCTTTGAATTGAATAGAATCTTCACGCATCAATCTGGGCCAATCAGAGCGTGCCACACATTTTTCCTCAAGCGGAGAAATTTCGGACAAATTCCCACCACAAAAATGTGTTTGGCGCGGGTTCCGTGAATCCAGGCCCCTCGCAGCTCTAAATAGGCCAAAAGAGAAAGAGAAGCAATTTTGAGATTTTGCTTCACAAAAGTTTTTTCTTTCCCCTCGTCTGCTGAGAATTTCCTAAAAAATTACTGGGTTCAGTTCAATTTTCTTGCTATTTTGTTAGGATCGATGTCGGGAGTTGGATCGATGGCGGTTGGGGCCGTCGATTCCAGTCTGAATCTGAGTCTCGGTTTCAGATTGCCCAGTGTCCCTAATTCTCGCAGATCGATGGAGCTGAGCAGCTCCTTCAGTTGGAATCCTTTGTCAGCGGCGATGGCAAAGAGTAAGCAGAGGAGCAAGGGGAGGAGCAGAGGGAGACTTGTTATCATCAACGAGCTCGGGGGCCAGTATGAAGAGGGCTTTGAAGATGTTCACAGGGTAATAATCTTCACTCGTTCTTGATTAATTTTTGGGTGTGATTGAATTTATTCAAAGACATTGAAATATTTGTCATTCTTCATGTAACACTTGATCTTTAAACGAAAAAAAAAAAATCTTAGGATGCACCAATTTACTATTCTATAGTATTAAGGCTCAAAAGGGGTTCCTTATTTTTATGTAATATATTAATGCCTTTTAAGCCAAAAATTCCATCAGGATAAATCCATAAATGAGCCTTTGATGATGTTTACGGATTTGTTGTGCATCGGGGATAAGAAATGGAATTAATATTTGACTAGTGGATTTCGCGGTTCACTTTTATTAATGTATGCATTTATGTTGTTGTTGTTGTTCTTCTTCTTCTAAATTTAAGGGTAGTTCAAGTGATTTTTGTAAGAAATTTACATTTATGTGACTCTTCAATTCTATTAAGTGTAACATGAGATATTTTTATGAGAATCGTGTAGATCAGGTGGCACCTGATTTAATAGATCAGGTGCTAGACACAAAAAGGCAGGCCCCAGAGAAAATACAAACCCGTGTGGGGCTTGTACTTTCTAACTTTTTGTCTCTTGGCACATGATCTATTAGATCAGTTGCCACTTTTTCTATATTATTCTCTATATTTATATCTAGTATACATTTGACAACCTTTTTTGAATTCTAGGGCTGACTAGGACAAGATAAAGAGTGACTGAGATTTGATCTTGGTAAATCAATGGTAGAGATTGGATTTTGTGAAAATTTTAGTGGAAAAACTTAAATTTTGGGGGGAAAAGTGTCTTGAGAACCAAAACTTTGAAATTAAAAGTGTAGTGAGAAAGATTGTGGAGATTAAATTTTGGGGAAAAAGTGTCTTGGGAATCAAAACTTTGAAATTAAAAGTTTCTATGACAAGATAAAAAGTGGCTGAGATTTGATCTTGGTAAATAAAAGGTTGAGAATGGATTTTGTGAAAATTTTAGTGGGAAAACTTAAATTTTGGGGAAAAAGTGTCTTGGGAATCAAAACTTTGAAATTAAAAGTGTATTGGAAAAGTTTGTGGAGATTAAATTTTGGGGGGCAGTGTCTTGGGAACAAAAACTTTGAAATTTTAAGTGTCTTGGAAAAGATTGTGGAGAAACATGATCCATTAAATTGAACAAAGTAAAAAAATTAGTGAAAAAATTCAGCGGAACAACAAATTAGAGTAAAAAAATTTACGTTAACACCTTCACCGAAAAATACCCTGAGGTTTGTCGTTCTGCGCCGAAGGCGTAAAAAAATTTAAGTTAATACAGTCACCGAAAAATACCCTGAGCTTTGTTGTTCCGCGTCGAAGGCGCCCACGCGCTAAATTTTTTACGCTAATTTGTTGTTCCGCGCCAAAGACGCCCGCGCCAAATTTGTTGTTCCGCGCCGAATGCCCTCGTGCGTTGTTCCGCGCCAAATTTGTCGTTCAGTTAAATTTTTTACGCAAATTTGTTGTTCCAGTTTTTTACAAATGAACTTGACTCAAAATTAACCAAGAGACTTAGTAATATGGTAAGCTGATGGTTGATGAGTGCCCATTTTTAATGATCTCCCTCTCCATAGTCCAGTTACGGATAATATAACAATCTTCTTTGACGTGCTTTGTTCTCTCATGGAACACCAGGCTATTAGTAGTATGGTTTGCACCATGGTTTTCATAGCATAAACAAATCAAAGAAGTGAGACTAAACCTGAGTTCTGTGAAAACATCCTTTGTCATAAGGACAATTTTTGCAAATAGGCCAAATTAATAAATTAATTTGAAAAACCGACCTCTTTTATTTTTATTTAGCAAAATCGACCTCTTTTGGTTTTGGGGCCAAAAGAGGTCGGAATGGGGCCTGGTGAGCGTGTGGCCTCGGCCGCATCTTCAAAGTGCGGCCTAGAGCCGCACTTTTAGAGTGCGGCTCTCGGCTGCACCTGAGAAGTGCGGCCAAGGCCACACAACAACAGAGCCGAATTGCTGCTGCTGCTTTTTCCTCTCTGTTTGCAAATGCAAATAGCTGCTGCTGCTCTTCTCCATTTCAGCAGCTGCTTCTCCTACTCTCCCGATAATTCAACCCTAATTCATCCAGCATATGCATATAAAAATCAAAACGTGTCCCAAATTATTCTCACACTAATACTTCTCACATCCATAACGTATCACAAATATCACAAATAGTATATCACAACACATCACTTGGATATCCGAAAGTTCATATAAATCAAAACACACATCACATCGAATTCAAGCTCAAGTAACACATAAATCAAACAACATTGAATTCATCAACCATAGTAGTTTCAATTTCAAAATACATATCATGTCGAATTCAACAAACTTACAAAAAACATGGCCCTAACACATCAATCATGTCCCTAACACAACAGTATCAGTAGAGTAACATCCATCATTGCATCATGTGCGGGATCTGCCCCGGCCTTGAGATGAAGACGCGCAGCGGCCTTGAGATGAAGACCCGCCGCGGCCTTGTGATGAAGACCCGCCGCGAACTTGAGATGAATACCTACCAGATAAGCATAAATTAGAACAGCATATTTATATCCACAAGAAATATATGAATTGAAGAATCAACATACGCGTGTGTTGGAGGATTTCGGCAGCATGATTTGTAGTGCCCGAGTTGATGACAATTGCCACATCTATTCTGTCGGCTTTCTTCGTGCGGAATATCCATTGCCCCCCGAATACGTGTAGATGTAGGCCGACCTGGAGGTCTTCTTTTATCGGGTGGAAGTAATTTGGGACCATCCCAAGCCTTCCAATACCGTGCATCGGGTATGTGGTGAAATAAAGGTTCATATGCAAGGCGATATCTGCTAACCTTATATCATGGCGAACAGAATGGCATATATGCTATATTGGCACCATATTCTTGTCTGGAAGTTGCGGCGATAACATGGGCACATGTGATGTGTTGAAGCGAAGAAATATTGCAACTACATCTGCATTTCTCGTTATGCAACTTAACAGTATAACAGAGACCATCATTGTCAGTCACCTGCCACTCACAATCACTAAACCTTGTGAGCATAAATGTTCGGGCTTCTTCCCTCCATGCACCAATAATGTCCATTGTTGTGGGCACAAAATCTGTCGTCCACCCTTGCCCACTTAGTCTTCGACTGAAGAAATATCTATTAACTTGTAAAATGTTCTTGCAATCAACGCTTGTATAGGTAGAGCCCTAGCACCTTTGAGCACCCCATTAAAGCTCTTAGAACAATTTGTTGTCATGATACAATAACGTTTCCCACGATCGGCATGCATCGCCCACATGCTTTCTTCTCCATGTAAATCTGCAGATATCCACACATCTGCTTCAATGGACTCGTCTTTAATTTTGGCACGATAGGCATTGTATGTCAGCAAGTCTGATGCAATGCCAGCCATCCAGAAGTTTTCCTCTAAGGAACGTGTTCGGAATCCTTTCGCCTTGTAATTTGCAATAATATGCCATAGACAATACCTATGGTGATAATGTGCTGGCCATCCATCTTCTAGTGCTCGTGGAATTCTTTTCATTCTATCTGAAATGAAGATAATCGTTCGTCCATGCGCACTTGGTATGTATTCATATATACATGCGAAAAACCACTTCCAATGATGAGATGTACTGTGCGTTGCCTAAGAGCTACGAATACATTGCCTGTGTAAAGCAGATGAGCTCAAACGAGTTGATAGTGCAAAACAAAATTTCGAGTCTGTTTTGATATGAAAGTTAGTCGGATCTAGTGATTTCTTTTAGGCGTGAATGTAGTTATGTAAAAAGTGGGAGGCATCATGCTTATATGCTTGGTGTTTTAAAAAATTTGCCGGTAAGTGCAATTGACAAAGTTGTAACAAATCACAATCATCATGGAACTAAGATTGATGAACTTACTATTTTGCAAATTGACGAATAGCATAGAACGAGTTTGCAATTTAGAGACCTCGTTATTGCATGTAACCGGTGAAAAGAATCATGATGGCTGGATAGGTGATGCACAACTGGTAAATAAATTCTGTGCATTAAGTTAGGATCTATACGGTGTTGATAAGTCTTGATAAATGAATAAATCTTCACTTCAGCACATGTCCATACCAGGTGTGCTTACACAACTACTAAATGAGTAAGTAAGTAAATTCTTTATTTGCCACGATGTGTCATTATTGTGAAGTTCGAGGAACCTCCAAATCATGCACCCTAAGACTTTCTACCGTGTCTGAAGACATAATGTAGAAGATAAGCTATTGAGACACATTATCAATATACCATGAATGATTTAGTTCAGAAAGATGTGATTCGAAAAGCTATCAACCAAAGTTAGACAGATTCATGTGCTAAAAGGAAGACCATTGATGTATCTATAAAACTGGTAATCTTCATGCACAGATAATTTTTGAGATGCCTTGCGAGGGTGAAGTTAATAGAACTTCTTATATCTTGCAAAGGTAGCCAAATACACTATGATTTGATATGGTACGATTGGATCTGGGATACATAAGATACTTTTATGACTTGACTACTTTATATGTATTTTTCCTCTTGAGTTGGATGCATTGTTCTATTGAAGTTTATAAGCTTAACACAAACAAGTGAACTTGAAGGTCATATAATATACAAGTATGGTAATCATAGGTGAGATTGCATCTAAGATTCATGACAGCCCACTCGTGCGAGTAGGAGCATGTTGGATTATTGACTTGTTTGGCCTTTGGGCCAAGCGGGTTGTTGGCTCGCGTGAGCATTAGGTGGGCTTAACAGTGGACCTAGCCTCCCTTGCTGCCCAAGTAATTTGGGCTGCTAAGGTTATGGCTAGGGGTTTGATCTTATGTTTGTACACTCATGTGTGATGTGCTGGTTAGATCCAATGATCACGATATGTTCCTTACCGGACACGAAGATGTGGGCTCTATGAGCCTATATAAAGAGAAACCTTTGGCTCTATTTACACACTAAGAATTCTTCTATTAGACCACTATTTTAATAGTCACAGTAATGTTATTAATCCACGTCCAACATCATAAGTTTCGAGGAAGCTGTCATGATTATGAGACGGCAAGATCAACAAGGCGAGCAACAACAAAATTAGCAGAAGATTCCAAACAAAGAAAGCTACATGTTTAATTATTTTCGTCATATAAATTATAGTAGATCCATGCTACTAGGTATGTCATATTCCAGTAAGTGTAAGTTCAATCTGTTTATTGTGTACCTAGCATGTTGATCCATGCTAAATCTCAATATAGCTATTATCTTGTGTGAGCGTTTTAGCAAGAATCCGTTTGGGCGAAAGTATTGGTTATCAGTGCCAATTATTCTCTAATTGAACGAGAAATTAATTGAACATTATCACCCAATCAAATGATAGAATACTTAAACATTAATCTCTAATATGAATAAGAGAATAAGCGGGTATTAATTACCTTCCAAATGATTGAGAGATTTATTTGATTTTAATCTCCTACTTTAATGAGAGGATATCGATCGATATTCTTCTCAGTTATTGTTTTTATTGTAATTATTGTATTCTCTTAAACATTCCATGTAACATGTATATAATGAGATTAATACAAGGCAAAATGTGTTAGCCTTCTTCTAAATTATTCCATCTCTTATTTTCCATAAGCATTACACCATAGTGAACTCACTATGTATGATGAATCTAAACTTGCTCCTTCTAACCAATATGGGGACATCCTTCTGTCTTTATGTTCTGATCCTTTAATTAATATGTTGATGACCATATGATAGACTGCGGGGTGCACCAACAAATCAGCAATGGAGCAAACCAGTGTCAGTTCTGTAAATTCTAGGCACTAGGAGCAATCTATAATTATGGTGGTCTAGGAGACAGATCTATAATTTTAAGAAAAGCAGTCTAATAAATGCATGTGGGCTGGGTAATTAGGGTTTACACTGAATTTTGAGAAGAGAATTGAGAAGTAGAGAGATTAGGAGTAGGATTTAATGTGAGAGTTGAGTTTTCATCTTGAATTAGAGGCTAGGAGAACGGTCCTCCTCTCGAATTGAGGCCAACTATCCTTTGTATCCTCAATTTATCAATAAAAATCCGATTTTTATCCCCAAAATCCTAGCGGGTCGTATCAAATTGGTATCAGAGTGGTTTGATCTTGATGGCGGCAAGGAAAGTTGATGCCTTGGAAGAGAAATTGGGAAGTGGAGTGGAGATCTTCAAGGATCAACAACAAAAGATTGCGGAAAAGGTGGACAAGCGTGAGAAAAGGTTCTCACCGATAGAACTCTTGATGAGACAGATATGGGAGAAGATGAACGCCCCTCTGCTTGAGAAGGAGACGGTGAAGCCATATATGAACAATTGATGAATTTAACAACTCAGATCTAGTGCAAAAGACGGTGCCTTTAAATAAGGACAAGAAAAAATCATCTCTTTTGCGGAGGAGATCCATCCGAAAGAAGGTCCGACATCAGATCTGATCTTGAACGATGACTGCGATGCACGTCTAAGGCAAAAGACATCACCTTTGAATACAATAAGGTGGAAAGTCATTAACTTTGAGGAGGATCTGCATCCGGATAGCGGATCGTGTGCGTGGGGCTCAAATATTCCCCTAAAATCATGAGAAAGGCTGACGAGACTGAAGGACAAGGGAGAAGCACTGGCACCCCCAAGAGAGAGGTGAGAACTGGGGCCTCTTGGCAGTACGCTAGGCCATGGCCACTGCCATGGGGCAGCTCGGAGCCTGACGTCCCCTGGATGGTCTTCCGGGGGCCGCGAGCATTGAATACAGACAGCGGCCTTATCGGCCCTCTGCGATAGTGCTTTGGGCGCGTTAGACATTTAGCCGGGCTTGGCGATCACCATGACTTCTATTCGGACTTTGAGGAAAGTGGTAGAGACCTTGGATGCCGATAGCAGAGGAGGTCTGTGAGGCTTCAACTTGGCCATATGGCGGCCACAAGAGGGCGGTGTCCCATGTGACAGTGGAGGGAGGACCCAAGGGGTCGACGACTGATATGTTGTATATATATATAGTTTTCACTTTCTTTTCACTCACGTTTTATTCCACTTTGCTTCTATTTTCAGGCCATTTTTACCACCTTTTGTTTCTTTTTACGCTTTTGGTCTCTTCGGTGCATTTCAGTTGAATTCGGAGAATTGTGGAGCGTAAGTACGATATTTTGAGCTTTTGGAGCTTGTTTGGGACATGTGGCTTGGTTTCATGGATGTTGGCTGTGGCATTGAGTTGGAGTCTGGAGCTTGGTTATGTTGTGTTAAGATTGATGCTGGAGTTGGATGAATGCTTGGGGTGAAGGAGTGAGCTTGGCTACATCATTGGAGTGTAGAATGTAGGGTAAGAAGAGCCTGGAGGGATGTTTGCTGAAGCTTACATGGAGAATGGAGGAGATTTGCAATGGATCGTGGAGCTGGGCATTCTGGAGCTTGATTGATGCCAGAGCATTGGAGTAAGGCTGGAAGATGAGCTTGACGGGTGATTGATAGAGCTTGGGAGCTGAAGCATACGAGTCTGGGAAGCAGCAGCTAAGGCTACACGGCCGTATGGAGCCCCTCCATACGACCGTGTCATTTTCTTCACCTAGCCCAGTGCATGAGCATCAAGACATTCATACGGCTGTATGGACTAGATGCATACGGCCGTATCATTCCCTCGAACCAAAGCAGCAGCGCAACAACCACAAATTACGAAGACTACATGGCCGTTTGGATGGACCAAACGGTCGTGTCGAATGGATCTCTAGAGCAGCTGCAGCATCATGATCTCGACGCGTTCGCGTGGTTCAACTACGTGGCCGTTTGAAAACGGGTCTGGAGCCAAGTTTAATGGGTTTTAGGGTTGTATAAAAGGGATTTGGGGCGCCTCTGTTTCGAGAGAGCTGTGTCCTGGGCTCATTTTGCCCCCTTTCCATGGTATTCTTCAAATTTTTAGGAGTATGATTAGAATAGATAGAATTTTGGGAGCTTTCCCTCTTGGTTTTGTAATTGGATTGACAACCCACTTCATGAATCAATGAGATAAGCTTTCTACTCGTCTTTTCTTATTGTTATTGTTATTGTTTTGCTATAATTTGTTGTTTTAAATAGTTTTCATCTGTTTCGATCATTCCCCCTTGTTATTATTGTTGTTCTCCGCATTTTAACATCGAAATCTTTGTTGATCCATGTAATCCATGTCCCATTCATCTCGATTTGTGTAGCTTGCATACAACCCTATTTCGAGCTAGTGCTCGATCAATCCGCCTCCCTGCGGACGACCCATAAAGCACTATGATGACGTCGTGTGCTTGCGGTTTACAAATTTTAAGACGATAACAATGACAAACCATATGTGGTGGCTACCTTTTTAGGTACAACAGTGACGGTCGGGAAGGTTCCCTGGGTTATGACAAGTATGGAGAAGATCCATGTTGGTTTGTCGACGGATAGCGAGCCATCATCCCATCTGCAATAGTCCAGAGTGAAGGCTTTGGGAGGCCTAACAGCTTAGCAGAAGACATATTAGTGTTTTACTATGGGCAGACCAATTAGAGAGCAAAACAGGAGCACTTTGACGTCGATAACACGATCAGAAAGTTGAAGATGTTTGTCTTTGAGGGGGAGGATCCTAATGAGTGGGTCTACTGAACGGAGAGATACTTCACCGTGAATTGTCTGACGGAGGAGGAGAAGCTGACGACGACATGCATCTGCTTGGAAGGAAGGCTTTGACTTGGTTTCAGTGAAGGAGCAGAGACGACATGTATGCTCATGGGAGGAATTCAAGAACTGCTTGTTGCACTGGTTTCAAAACACTTAAGGGATGATCTATACGAGCAATTTATTGCCTTCAAATAGGAGGCCATCGTTAGAGTTGCTACATGGGATTCCTGAAGAGTCGCTAGATGGGAATTTTATGAATGTGCTTAGGGCAAACATTAGAGCAGAGGTTTGTGTACAGAGACCGACAAGACTTGGAGAGGTGATGGAGCCGGCCCAAATGATGGAAGATATGAACACTGCAGAGCGTGTTGTTAATGGAGCAATGAGCGGAGCCACATTTTGCTCTCATGCTACAATGGAGATACATAAGTTCCAGGCGGGAGGGGTTCAGACGCGCCAAGAGAAGAACAATGACCCTCAATCCGAAGTGGTTAAGCATCTTATGAAGACGAAGCTCCAGAGTAAGCGCAAACAGGGGATATGCTTCTACTGTGACAAGAAGTTCACGTCGGTCCATCAGTATCGTAATCGTGCTCTCCAGGTGCTGATGGTCGAAGATGAAGAGGACGAGGGCATAACAATTGAGGAAGATCCACAAGGGGTTGAGCACTCTCATTTGGAGTAGTGTGTCCTATGAATTTCATGACACCACCTTGATGACAATGTGGTTCTTTAGGGGTTGAGTAATGATACGACTGGGGGAAGGTGCGGCAGCAAATCAGTGACAGCTTTGTAAATTCTAGGCACCAGTGGTAAAACTATAATTTTGAGGGTCAAGGGAGCAAAGCTAGAATTTTAGGAAAATCAATCTTATAAATGTATGCAGGGCTGTGTAATTAAGGTTTAGGCTGAATTTTGGGAAGCGAATTGAGAAGTAAAGAGATTAGAAGTAGGGAACTCTAGATTTAGTTAGAGAGTTAAGCCTCCCTCTTGAATTAAAGGCTAGCAGAGCGGCACTCCTTCCGAATTGAGGCCAACTATCCTTTGTATCCTGAATTTATCAAAAAAAAATTCGGGTTTTATCCCCAAAACTTTAACGGGTCATATCACCATACAGTTTCAGCATCACTTAAAACATCATTAAGAGTTCAACTTATGGGAAAACGTATGTTCCATTGGCATTGTCTACAAAAGATACAATGCTTCATGCCATCATGGGCTAAATTTGCGAAAACTACCAGATACTTTGGAGTTTTTCTTAAAAACGCCATAGCATTTGGAAATTAAAGTTAACTACAGATTTTTTTCTGTTATAGACCATTTATGATAGCTTTTATGAACTTTCTAAAAGTATAGTGTGGTTAGTTTTAATAGTACAGTGTAATATTAATGAAAATTTTAAAGCTTTATGGTAATTTTATTAAACGCAAATGTTTTTGGATTATACAAATAAAGTTTTTGATAGTTAACTTTAAGTTTGAAAGGTTCAGATGCTTTATCAAAAAACACTAAAGTATTTGGTAGTTTTGGTAAATTTAGCATGCCTTCATGTATATTAAAGTTCTTCATGTCTAATGTCTAATGTAATAAGCTTACAATATCCAAATATTTAGATTGACGTGTAATTTCATTGTACGCAGCAAATTATTAATTATTTTACGTACAAAGCTGCAAGGGTTGTTCTTCACCAGCTTTATGAAATGAACCCACCCAAGTACAGATGGTTCTATAAGTGAGTTATTCTTGATCTTCTTCATTCTATTGATCCATCTTAGCTAACAATTCCATATAACAAGTGTGACAATGATGTCATAGTCTTTGGCCAATATGGTAAAAACTTTTTGCTCTTATTTCCTGACAGTTATGTTGCAACAAACAATCCTACCGATGGGAAGCGTTTTCTCCGTCATCTTGGAAAGGTTAAAAAACACTTGAATTAGCTTCACTTGATAGGAATACAAATTATTAGTATCAGTGGCTCAATGACATTATCGTTTTGTGATGCCAAATGCAGGAGAAGCAAGATCTGGCTGAAAGAGTGATGATTACGCGCCTTCACTTGTATAGTAAATGGATCAAGGTATATACAGATGAATGATTCTTTTGATGTCCAACTCCTAAAATTAAGTTGATTAAATTATCTCTTTTGATGTTCAGAAATGTGACCATGCAAAGATGTATGAGAAAATCTCGGAGGAGAATCTGGAGTTGATGCGTGAAAGGCTCATGGAAACTGTTATATGGCCATCTGATGACACAAACACAGAGAAGATTGGCTGAATAAACAAATTTAGTTGTTATAGTATTTCTAGGTCTGGGACTTTAGAGTTACATGTGTATATTACTTTATTCAGTTTATACGTGACAGAGTCTTGTATTCTGCTATATTACCGCATCGCTTTTGAGAATGGAATTTGGAGTGTCTGTTTGTCGATGTTGCTGTGTTTTCCCCCCTTAATGCCAGCTTACTTAGCTCTATTTTGATCTGTTATTGATCAGTGGGAGTTTCAAGCTCCTATAGTGAGAAGAAATCAAGCAATTTGTTACGTCTAACTAATTTAGTTTATGGTTTGCTCCAGAAATATAGGAGAAGAAAAAAATGTAAGAAAGTATTGCCAATTGTTTCCTTTTTATGTCACTACTTTTAATCAGAAAACTTACTGCCGAGAATACAAAGATAGGTGCTGCTGTATGTGTGCGCAGGGAACAATTCAAGAAGCAAGAATTAGCCCATCATAACTGTAGTTGTTGGCTTGATATACACATTGGCTGCCCATGGTTGTTGCACCAACCCCCCCCCCCCCCCCCCCCCCCCCCCCCCCCCCCCCCCCCCCCCCCCCCCCTCTTTTGAGTCCTATAAAAAGATACCGAATGCATGGTTATTAGCATCAGAAAATTTGGGAATCCAATTGAGCTTCTATTGAAGCATTGGAGAGTTTGTATGAGATCATATTAGAAGTTCCATAGGATCGTTGTGAGCGATCTTTGAGTGAGCCATTTGTGAGGATTTCTTTGTAGTCTTTGAGTGTTTTATTTAAAATTAAGAGAAGTGTTCCCTTGGTCGTTTAGGCGACCTAAATCCTTTTGTTTGATTTCTCTCTATTTGTTCTTCGTGCTAGATACTTCGGTGATCTGATTGCTTCCGCTCGGCGCACAACAATTGGTATCAGAGCTTTGACAACGAAGATTTAGACGAAGAAGATGAGCAAAAGTGGCGACGACAATCCTTCTACTTCAATGGCGCAATCTTCAACAACGCGAACTATCGTATCCAGTACGAAGTTCGAAATTGAGAAGTTCGATGGGCGTATCAACTTCGGCATGTGGAGATGCGAAGTACTTGACATCTTGAACCAACTTGGTCAAGATTAAGTACTAGATGAGAGGCCGACTACGACATCGGATGTGGAGTGGAAGATGATGAACCAGACCGCTTGCGGCACGATTCGGCTCTACTTGACAAAGGAGAAGAAGTACCCTTTCATGGAGGAGACGAACGCGAAAGCGTTATGGGATGCGCTTGGTGAGAAGTATATGAAGAAAAACATTCAGAATCGCCTTCACCTAAAGAAGAAGCTTTTTGGCCTCAAGATGGAGGAAGGAGTTTCAGTTGAAGAACACCTCGACTACTACAACAAACTCCTCACAGATTTGAGGAATATCGACGTCAAGGTGGAAGATGAGGACAAAGCGATGATTCTCCTCAACTCACTGCATGAAGAATATGAGCACATTGTTTCGATCTTAACCTATGGTAAAGAATCTATCACCTTCAATGAAGTTTCTAACGCTCTTATAGCAATGAATTTAGAAAGAAGGATGATAAGAAGATGAGGGGCCAAAGGTTCGAAGCGCTTACCGTGGTTAGAGGTCGGAGCAATGAAAGAGGTGGAGGTCACAAAAGGAACCATAGATTCGAGACAAGAGACAATAGTAGAGCTTCGCGCACAGACATCGAGAGGGATCAATGTGCCTTTTGCAAGGAAAGAGGATATTGGGTGAGAGAGTGCCCAAAGGCCAATAAGAAGAAGGATGCTACTGCCAACATCGTCAAAAGCGAGGAGGTGGATGAGTGGGTCCTAGTTGGTGCGACGGAAGGGGTAATGAAGGGGGGATGGGTGCTCGACTTGGGTTGCTCGTTTCATATGACACCCCACAGAGAGTACTTTACTACTTTCCATGAAGGTTGTAAGCGTAAAGTCCTTCTTGGAGACAATGGAGCATGCACGACGGCGGGCGTTGGCACGATCCGCATAAAGATGAGTGATGGTGTCACATGGGACATAGACGATGTTCATTATGTGCCAGATGTGAAGTACAATTTGATATCGCTTGGTTCACTTGAAGCCAAGGGTTGCAATGTGACTATGGAGGACGGCGCTTTGAAGGTGACACGAGGAGTAATGATCCTGATGAAGGGGAAGCGTGAAGGCAACCTCTATTACTTGGATGGTACGGTGATGATGAAGACGACGAGAATTCCAGATGAGCGAACTACCGACTCAAGCTCGCACGCACCAAAGACGACGTCATTGGATGATCTTCGGAGAGGTGGTGCTAATAGAGGTGATGGTTCAAGTCAGTATGATGAAGATACCTTATCCCCACAACTTGCACAGCGGATGTATTCTATCAAAGTTTGGAGACCAAGGTATGAGAGATGCCAACCTGTAAGAAGGGTATCGTTTGCTTTCTTTGTCAGGTGTGATGAGTCTCCGACCTTATTCGGTGAGGTGGAGCACAATGACGACCTATGTGGACGAAGGGAAGATTGGTGTGATGCGATGAAATCAACGATGACTGATGAAGCCAAGGATCAGGTGGAGCTACTTGGCACTAATGATTGTTCGACGGACGAGCTTATGAAGGTCGATATTGGAGTCAAGTTCGAGTATGGATCGGACTTTTATGTTAATGATATGAGATGACTTTGGTGGTCCCTTCTAGGGTAATGAGGCTCTGCGAAGTCATATGAGCCTTTCGAGGCAAGATGACGGGAACACGATATGATTCTCACCGAGGATGAGCGTTGAAGGTCGATTGGGTGACATAGACCTAATATCTCGCCAAGGTGGAGATTTGTAGTTGTTGGCTTGATATACACATGGGCTGCCCATGGTTATTGCACCAACCCCCTTCCCCTTTGAGTCCTATAAAAGGATACCGAATGCATGGTTATTAGCATCGGAAAATTTGGGAATCCAATTGAGCTTCTATTAGAGCATTGGAGAGTTTGTATGAGATCCTATTGGAAGTTCCATAGGATCGTTGTGAGCGATCTTTGAGTGAGCCATTTGTGAGGATTTCTTTGTAGACTTTGAGCGTTTTATTTGAAATTAAGAGAAGTGTTCCCTTGGTCATTTAGGCGACCTAAATCCTTTTGTTTGCTTTCTCTCTATTTGTTCTTTGTGCTAGATATTTCGACGATCTGATTGCTTCCGCTCGACGCACAACAATAACTGTACTTTGAACCCTGGTGTACTCTTTTCCTTACAGGTAGACTAAATTAAAATTTTCATAAAACTTTCGGGTGCGTTTGTTACGTATGCACACAATCCCAGAAATATGGCTCCCGACATCAGATCACTAGAATCACACATGACCTTATTTGTTACATTTAAGTTTTGAGAGCCTATCATTTTCATGTTTGGTATATCTAAATAATTCTTAGGAATATGTGAAGATGATCATGATCCAACTATCATCCAATGGTGATGGTGATGACATCAATAGTGTTCCAACAAGTGAAGATGGAGGTGTGAGCAGTAGCAGCATCGGTCTGACTACAATGGATATGATGGTGGTTCTGTTGAATTTTATGCTTCATAAAATTCAAACAGTACATGATACGATCGTGTCATACAATGCCAAGGAGGCGCACGACCGTGCAACATGGCAGAGGCTTCTGGCCAGTGACACGATCGGGTCAAATATAATATATGTTTGGCACGATCGTGAGGTGTTGGCAGAGTTTGCAGATTTTGAGCAACACAGTTGACACGATCGTGCCATATGTGACACAATTGTGTTAGACGCTTTTTGTACCTGATGCGAGCCCAGAACCAAGAAGCGGCCGAATTCGACCTAGTTTCGGATTTCTCTTGACGAAGATTGCATGGCCACGATTCCAAACGACTCCGGTGGCTATTTAAACCCTTCATATGGTTTGTTTTGGTTGAGAAGAAGTGTGCAACATAGCCGTCATCAAAGTTTCTTCTTCGTGTGTTCTTGGAGATTGAGTGCATGATTTGGTGAGAGTTTCATTGTGATCTTCTTTTGGGGATCTCTCTTTTAGGGTTGAGAGATCGTTTGAGATAGCTTTGTGTTTCTTCTCTTTTGATGAGGTTGAGATCTCTGTTTGTTTGGTGAGAAGAGTTTGAACTCCAAGTTGTGAGTTGTTTGGAGCTCTACTGTGTTAAAGAAGATTGAAGGAGTCGGGTGTATTTGCTCTGATCATATTAGTAGAAACTGTCATCGGAAAGCTAGACGTAAGCATCATTAGCAGGCCGAACTAGGGTAAACTCTGTGTCGTTCCATGCTTGATTTGTTGCTTTCTTTATTAGTTGCTTTTATTTGATTTGATTGGATGGATATCTGCTACTATTGATACTCTTTGTAAGATCGTGACATAGCAATTTGTTGGGTCGCTATTCGTCAGTTCCGCTGCACAGAGTTTGAAGTGCAAGTCCATGGTTTCGTGCATCCCCAACAGTTGGTATCAGTGCGTTCAAATTATCGGAGAGATAATAATAACATAGACATATTCATCAGCTAGGTACAAGATTGAAAAGCTCACAAAAAAGAATAGCTTCAGTTTTTGGTGCATGAGGGTGAAGGCTATGCCCAACCATGGGGGATATATAGGATAGTCTTTGACAAGAAATCTATTACAGACATTTTCACAGACTATGTGAATTCAGAGCTAAACATGAAAGCCCACAATGTTATTCAGATGGCGTTATCAGACAACGTCTTCTGCAAGGTTGTGAATGAGAAAATTGCAGAGGCGCTGTGGAAGAAACTCGAATCCCTTTATTTGACGAAATCTCTCACATGAATGTTGTATCTACTACAGAAATTGTTCATGCTCAGGATGAAAGAGGAGACATCGCTACAAGATTACCTAGATGAGCTAAATCAATTGATGTTGGATCTGCAAGCTGTGGAAAAGAATATAAGTGATGAGTACTAGGCAATTGTACTGTTATGTTTCTAACCCACGGAGTATTCACACTTCGTCGAGACCATGACGCACGACAAAGACAAAATCTCTTTGGAAGAGGTCGATGTAGCTCTACACAAGCATGAGCTCGGGAAGGTGTCGAGAGACGCCACAAGTTTCGGTGATCATGATGCAGTTTTCTTTGGGGTCGTCAAGGTGGGCGATCCAAACTGGGATCCATGGCAGGAAGGCCCAAGTGGAGGGACCAAGGTGGTGACAACCTGTTGTGCTATCACTGCAAGAAACCAGGACATTGGAGGAATAAGTGCCTACAATTGAAGGCCAAAGGCAAAGAGGCTGCTTAGCCTGAAGCAGCGTTTGGTGGTGCATGCATAGATATCGATGATGATGAGATGTTAGCTGTGTCTTCCTTAGAAGACAAATGCACTTCATGGATTCTTGATTCAAGGCGTGATTCCCATATGACTCTGCTGCAAAGTCACTTTGTGACATACTCCTAGAGACGGTTCAGATGTATACAGAAGTAACAGAGCTATGTCTAGAGTGACAGGGTCGACACAGTTGATTGTAGAGAAATATTGCATATTTCCCCCATGTTTTAGTGGCATTTGTGCATATTTTATGTTTAATTTGGCTCTGGTGTGTTTATTTTAGAATATTATGAAATTTTAGAGCTTGTTTTCTATTTATGTGTAAAATGCTATTTTTATTGCTCTATTGCGCTTTCTTATATTTTTCATGTGTAGATGATGTCCTCACGATTCCTACACATATTTTTACAGATTTTTAGGTGTCGAGAACACCCTCTACAAATTCTGAAAGAAAGCAATGAAGATTGAAGAGTTGAAAAAAATCACACGGTTGTGTGTTACACTCCACACGGTTGCGTGGAGTGTAACACACGTGAGCTTGTTAAAGTGTAGCCACATGGTCATTTTAACCAGCCAAATGATCGCATGGAGAGGATTCAAGAGCCCAGGAAAATGGAGATGGACGCGGTCATTTCAACTCATGACGCGACCGTGTTGTCAGTTGCAAGAATGAGACAGTAACTTCAGGTGGCTTAAACGGTCGTTTCAACGATCGACGCGATCACGTCGATCTGTGGAAAATGCGAAGCCCAGCAGCGCGACACGATCGTGTCGGCCTCGATGCGATCGCATCGGCCTCGACGCGACCGTATCGATCGCGCTGCTGTCTTCTTCCACGCGACTTATACGATCGAACCTATTTGTTTTTTAGCCGTCGATCTAATCGATCGATGGATAAGATTAATTAGGGTTTGAGGGCAGTAAAAAGGAGAACCATAGCCCCCATTTTCATCATCTTTGGATATCCTAGGGCTTGGGGACGCGAATTTAAGGCTGGAGCTTGGAGGAGCTCGGGAGGAAGATTAGGGCTTCGATTTCTTCGATTCAAATGCAGATTTGATATCTCTTCTTCTCTTCCCTTATGTATTTCATATTGAATTGCATTGTAATCTGAATTGGGTGATGTTTAGTGACAAAATATTTCACTTTCTTATTGCAATGAGATAGAATTTACTTTGTATGTGTTGTGGATTAATCTAGTGCTTTATGATTCATGATTTCTATGTTTCATGCATATTTCAATGCTAGATTTACCATGTCCACTAGTCTCTACAATTGCTTGATGAATGATCTGAGAGGATATTCCTTAAGAGAGGATGAGATGCTCCGAGAGGGGGGGTTCATTATGTTAATTGCCATGTGATTGATGACATAATGGATTTAGTGTGTTCGATTTCGCAAGCCGAGAGGATCCGAAATCAAATCATGTTCGTATTGAGATATCGCCCTCGTGTGCGCTCCGACAGGACGCATGAGGGACTTGAGATATATCATTCGTGTATGCTTCGAGAGGACACACGATTGACTTTAGGATCACATTCATAACTACCCTAGGTGACCCTACAACACATGCAAACCCCCTATCTCTTTATCCTTAATTGGCTAACCATGTTTTAGGTATCCTAGATCACCACCCACACCATTTATGCACAACACCAATTTTGTAGATTGAGATGACATTAGTCTCGCCATCACATTTCCCTTCTTAAACAAACCTGTATAATTGTAAACCATTGTCCCTGTAGATGCGGTACCCGACTCACAGGGATATAGTGCTTTAACGACTCCTATACTTGGGGGTTTGATTTCAAGCAGCCGTATGGTTCAAGATGTAGTATTGAGCCATTAAGACACTCACATGTGTTAGGAATTTACCGGATTTACATCAAAACCTTATACCACTTGGGGCCTTGACTGGTGTAGGGTGTTGCGTAATGCTTAGGGGAGAGCGATTGTGGGTTTCCAGGGAATTAGGGTAGATCGATCACAGCACATTAGTGAGGACACATGGAGATAACACAGGTGGTATGGCTTACAGCTGGTGAGAGGCAGTACGTCCAAGGCACCATCTAGAGTATTTAGAACATGTGGTTCAGAGATGATCAGGTGCAGAGAATCTCACAAAGTTTGTGAGGGTGCTGTGATGAAGTCCTATTGGAGGGTTAAATCCTTTGGTAGTGAGTTAAGGATGTCAACGTTGCATGCAAAAGATGCTCTCAAATCATGTTTGGGAAGACGATGCCCGGTGCTTCCTTAGAGCGTAAAGACAGATCAACTCAGGCAATTATTATGGAGGACAGCCATGGATCGACTATGGGCATTTCGAAAGATATATGCACGGTGTCAGTTCAGTTGATGATGGAGCCTAAAGTCGCGAAGTCAACCTCAGAGAGAGAGAGAGAGAGAGAGAGAGAGAGAGAAGTCACAAGTAAGGTGGCAAGGATGGTGCAGTTCTTCGAGCTCAAAAGGTGCTTGAGCTTAATCTCATGGAGCGTTGATGCACCAAAGGGTGCGGTTCCTGATGACAGGTTGGTGATTTTATGATCAAGGTAGAGTTGTTTTGATGCTTGGTTGAAGTTTGAAGCAGGATAGAGTGTTGAATTTTATTCTTCAAAACTTCAAACAGTGCATGAAATGATCGTGTCATGCAAAGCCAAGGAGACGCACGACCGTGCAGACATGGCAGCAGCTTTTGGGCTAGTGACACAATCATGTTAAATATACTATATGTTTGGCACAACTGTGTGGTGTTGGCAAAGTCTGCAGGTTTTGAGCAGCACAGTTGACACGACGTGCCATATATGCCATGATCGTGTCGGACGCATTTTGTGCCTGATGCGGGGCCCAGGAAGCGGTCGAATTCGACTTAGTTTTGGATTTCTCTTGATGAAGATCATATTGCCACGATTCTAGACGACTCCAGTGGCTATTTAAACTCTTCCTAAGAATTGTTTTGGGTGAGAAGAAGTGTGTGTGATATCCGTCATCAAAGTTTCTTCTTCGCGCGTTCTTGGAGATTGAGTGCATGGTTTGGTGAGAGTTTCATTGTAATACTCTTTTGGGGATATCAATTTTAGGGTTGAGAGATCGTTTGAGAGAGCTCTGTGTTTCTTCTCTTTTGGTGAGGTTGAGATCTCTGTTTGTTTATTTAGAAGCATTTGAACTCCAAGTTGGGAGTTGTTTGGAGCTCTTGTGTGTTGAAGAATATTGAAAGAGTCAGGTGTATTTGCTCTGATCATAATAGTGAAAACCGTCATCAGGAAGCTGGACGTAGGCGTCGTTAGCAGGCCGAACCAGGGTAAACTCTGTATCGTTCTGTGCTTGATTTGTTGCTTTTATCTTGATTTGATTGGTTGGATATATGCTACTATTGATTCTCTCTGTAAGATCATGACTTAGCGATTTGTTGGGAAACTATTCGTCAGTTCCGCTACACATGGCTTGAAGGGCGAGTTTGCATTTTCACACATCCCTAACAAGTTCAACAGGTTAAGCGGTCTGATGGGCATGATGCCAACATGGTGGGTTGATAGGTGTGGATAGTAGTGATGGTAATGATCCGGTAATGGTGACAATGATTGTTTAAAGATATCGATAGTTGTCCAACAACGATGGGGATCTAACGATGTTGGTGGCAGTGGTAGAGGCAAAGGTGGTGTGATGGTATTGGTGATGACAATGGTGGTCCGACTTTGTTGGTGGTATGGATAGTGGTCATGGTGGTCCAATGGTGATGGTTGTGACATGAGTAATAATGTTGTAATGTGTAACGACCCGCTTTCGGGGGCCCGTTACTTATTTGATAATTGCGCAGGTTCTGCAGTTAACCAGTGAAGTCAAAATAGCCACGATGCAGAGATGTACAAAAATACCCAAATAGTGTCCAATTATTACAATCCAACCGTACAAATATTCCAAGGATACCTGAAAGAAAGAAAATACAGTACACAACCGAAAATAGCTCTGGAAGCTGCGGTCTCATGGTCGAAGTCTGGCGCTATTAACTCTAGAGCATCTGCCTCCATATGTACGTCGTCTGCGGTGCCACGGAGATGGAACCGTAGGTAAGTCACAACAATTCTAAATAAAGAAAGAGAGGTACTGTACAAGTATGACAAAGCAGACCAAAGTGAAAGTAAAGTACGGTGCAGTGTCTGTACAAGTGTAGAAAGTAAAGTGTAGGTGTAACAGGCTACTGCTGTAGCTAAAAGTACTACAAGTAAAGTACGGTGACTGTGCTGGTAAGGAAAGTAAAGTGCAAGTACTGTAAAGAAAGTAACTGTGCAAGTTACACTAGAACTACGTGACTCAAGTAGGAGAGTATGATATGCAACCATAAAGTTCATCTACTGCCAGGGACCGTTTTGCCGACGCAGGCAGACCTTGTAGTTTTGCCGACACAGGCAGACCTTGTAGTTTTGCCGACGCAGGCAGACCTTGTAGACACAGACATGCAAGTAGATGAACCCCCGGTCATAGCTCCCACACTCTCACTACAATGAGTTACCCCAAACCCCAGTGATGTGTATCCATTACGAGATGTTCCACAAGATGTTCCACGAGATGTTCCACCAGATATTCCACACATGATGTTCCACACGATGTTTCACATGTTGCTAGTCAGACCAAGTCAACTGGTTGACTTCCTCTTTGAAAACCAGAAAGTAGGATAAAGACAAGTCCAACACCAAAAGCTGTTGCTTCCGTGCTTTGAGCACGTGGTAGTGTGACTTAGCACACAATTTACCCAAGTTGATAGTTGTGTGCTACAACCACCAAAGTTGAAAGTTGGCAAAGTAATCTTTGGTAGATTACTTTCATTTAGTTCTCTAGTTTGGTTCAAGTCAAATAGCCGTTCTGAGGCTATAGGAGTGTCAACGGGTTCATACAAGCACAGTAAACTAGGTTTCTAAATTTAGAATATATCGTGACTTACTATATTTCGAGCTCGTCGTGGCAAGACGAGGTTGGAGCTAGAAGAGCTGGTGAACGAGGATCGGTACCTGCAAACACAAGAAATAATTGGTTAAAGCACGCTACGTTTCTATTTGAATAATCGGATCGTTTTGATTTTTAAAACCGGTTAAAACGTTGTCGAAAAGCGTTCTAAATTTTTATATAGACTATATATGGTGAAAATAGTTTTACTGCAAGAGGGAATATTTTTCTGAGGCTTATAGTAATTTTTAGAATTTTTAAAAGCTCAAAAACAATTTAAAATCTATTTTTCAATTAGTGACGTATTTATTCAGGAATTTATTCTGAATGCAATCTACAGCGGAATGTTGCAAATGAGGTGTCAAAACGACCGTCTCAAAGATTATAATAACATATATTTTTCTCAAGTATTAGTTTACGTAAAAATAAGAAGATACGGATTTTTAAATGAAAATAACGGATTTAACTTATAGGCTTAAAAATTAATTCTGGAAAAACTAAGCGTCGGATTGAGATGAAACTAGCGCCATTGGGTCCAGAATGTCATTTCTGATTTTCTAGAGGTAGTCACACATTTTTATGGGCCCTATATTTTTAATTATGGATTTAAAACCAATAAACTCATTTATTAATTAATAAAAATTACGAAAAATCGAAATATTCGTTATATTTACAAGTTTGCCATTCGAAACTTACCGACGATGCTTCGTTCGCATGCAGCGAGAGGCAGCGGAGATCGGGCGGGGGCATCGTCGGAGGCCGAGGGGAGCGGCGGCGGTGGCGGCGGTCGTTCGGGGCGAGACGACGGCGGGGCGGAGGAGAGGAGGCGGTTGTGGGCTAGGCTCGGGGCTGCTGCCGTTGATGCTCGGAGCAACGAGCGGCGGCGGGGATCGGTGCAGGCGACGTCGGAGCAGCTGGGGGTTCTCCGGTGATAGGGCGGCGGGGGGGAGAGCTGCTGGGAGGAGTGGTGGCGGGTCGAGCAGGGGTTTGACGTGGTCGGAGCTGTGGGGGACGTCGGAGCTGCTCGAGAGCGGCGGAGGAGGAAGTCGGGGTGAGGGCTGTGCCTTCGCTGCAGGTCGTCGGGCGACGGCGACACTCGGAGCGGCGGCGAACTCGAAGACGAGGGCGGGGATCGACGGCGAGCGTGGGTCTTCGTCAGACAGCGGCGGCGGTCGCGTCTTCGTACGGGCGATGCTGCTGGAGGGTTCGCCGGCGTGTGGCGGCTTCGGAAGCCTCGAGGGGCGGCGGTTGGTCGGCGACACTTCGGCGGCGGCGCGGGGTGAGGAAGAGAGAGCGAACGGGAAAGAGAGAGAGAGAGTCGGAGAGGGTGTAATGCATACGTGGGTTCGAAGGAGAGAAAGAGAGAGGGGTGACTTGCTGTGGGTGAAAGTGAGAGGGTGATGGATGAAGTCTGGGTTAATTCGAACGTAATGAGGGAGAGAGAGAGGGTCTGGGGTTGATTTTATAGGGTTTAGAAAGGGGTAGATGAGAGATGTGCCTGGGTTAGTTGAGAGGGTGGGTTAGATGGGGTAGCTACGGTTGGATTAGGTGAGGGAATTAGGGTTAAGTAGGTAATTAGCAAGATAAAACCCAATTAACGAAAGGTCATTAGTGTAACGAAATTACGGAAATGCCCCTACTAGTAAACGTGTCCGAAAAATTACGAAAACATACCCACGGGATCGTATCGGCGCGAGGATCGCGAATACGAAGACCGTTCCAGGGTTTGGACTACGGAAATAATAGTTTTTGGCCAAAACGTTTAGAAAGCGGGTTTGCGGGTTCTCTATTGAAACGATATCAGAAAATTACGAAATTAATGTGGGAAGCCCTAAATGATCATAGGATGTTACTGCAGAAGTTTGAAAACGTTCTGAAGACGTTTGTATAGAAAATAAATTCATTGAGTCAAAACTGCAATATCTGAAAATGAATTTTTATCAGATCTTTTAGAGGTATTCGATGAAATCCGATCTTACTAAAATACTCCATAACTAGTCTGGTACTCCAAAATATTTTTATAGGAAATTTTTGAAATCAGTTTAAGACTCCTAACAAACCATTATAAAATACAATTAAAATTGAATTTTCTTTAAATACTTAATTTGAAAGTATTGGAAAAATACAGGCCGTTACATTCTACCCTCCTTAAAAATAATTCCGTCCTCGGAATTTAAAATATTTTTGAAACAAATAATTGATATTACAAAGAAGCTCAAGCAAATAAATGACAGAAAAGATAGTAATCTTTATAAATCAGGTTGTAAATAACATGAAATGTGATAAGAAAATAAGGGATGTGACTAATATATTATTATCACCATAGCTACTTCAGATTTATCAAGTAGGCAAAACATAAAATAATGGCATTACTTGGAAATGATAATGAGGATGATGATGACATCTGATCGAACTTGGGACATAAGGTGACAAGTCAGAAGCAAGCACACCAAAGAGAAGAACGAAACGTCTAGAATACATAAACGATGATTACATGGTCTCAATCATGTAAATAATCGTCATAACATACAAAAGCGTAAGGGATAAACCTAGTGCGTCCTTACGGTTACAACTTAACCAGCCGAGCACAAAGGGCTTCATCTGCCACGCTACCAAACTACAAGTCAATATCCAGATCGATACGTATAGGCAAATGTAAGGCCAACTCTCGCGGGTCAAGACCATCGCTATCACTTTTTCCAGCAGTTTCCATAACATCCAACAAGAAACCAACATCCTAGCCGTCTCCCAAATCCGAGCACAAGACCGACATCCAACTTCAACGCCTAAGCCCAAAAGTATGCCAATACCCAATCCTAAGGATACTCCTTCCCAACACCATTGGTCGATATCTACGGTAAACACCATCAGCCCTAAGCAGTTCAACGACCAAAAACTCAGGATCCTACAAGCACTAAGGAGCACCCCTAAGAAGCACTCGAAGCTGGGCAGCTCAAGGGGGAAGAACCAGAAAAAGGAGCTCCCAATGATACCCATAGCGGCGGGTTCCCAATATCCCGACCACACGGCCAAAGCATGGGTGGCGGCGAGGGTTGCTGCTAAGCCCAACAGACCCCAAGGTCGTTGGTGGGCCATCGGCGGCTGGCGATCTGCGGCGGCGAGGGCTCCGACTGGCTGGCGATCCATGGCGGGGAGCTAGGGCCTACGGGATGGAGCGAAGCGGAAGCTGGCGGATCTTCGGGTGAGGCTGGCGGATCGGAGATCGGAGTGGCGATGCGGGGTCCGATCGAGCTCGCTTGGAAGAGAGGCCGGGAGGAGGAGGGGGGTGATGTCTGAGGGAAGCCACGGGGAGGCTCGGGGAGGAAGGAGACGGGTTAAAAAAAAAGAAAAAAAAAAGGGGGGGGCGAGGGGCACCGAAGTCGGGGTTAGGTAGGGTAGGGTTCGGCGGCACGAGTCTCGAGGGGGGACGCGGACAAAGGAATTAAAGAGGGGGGAAGGTGGTCGGTGGGAAAGGAAGTCAAACCCGTGGAGAGAGAAAATCGGGTACAAGATAGAAGTAGGGGCTAGAAGAGAAATACGAGTTCAAGAAGAATGAAAAGACGCAAACAGCCTACACTTACACGTAAGGTTTGGCTCGTCTCCAATCACCAGCACTATCCTCCAATACTTCTGAGCATCCTTCGATCCGCTTCCGTTGTCGAACTTGACTTCTGGTGATCGAAAATTGAATGCTACCCTCCTTAGAATAAACGTAGCTAGAGTTCAGATGAACTAAAAGCGATTTAGGAAGAAGTAAAAGAATCAGGAGGCCATCACTAGCTAAAGAAAGGGGTGCTAGTGATGAAGATCGATGGCGTTACATAATCATGATTCACGTCCTTGCGGTCCAGCGGACACGGCCAGGGAAGTGACTAAGCCAGGATCACTTACGCCCAGTCTAGCCAGGTTGATCCAACAGACTTTAGCCAAGCACATTGACCGGTATCATGGTCCATTGAAGGAAGATCATCATTCATATGAGTGCCACCATCAACTGAAGGAAGGTGATGAAGTGGGTAGATAGTTCAACATATGGAAAATCACTATATCTGCTAGCAAAAGAGGGTACTAGAGAGGTATAATCAAGAATGGAACACGAATTCCTAAGCAATGGTTAAGAGTTCAAAGGAAGTGAGGAAGACCTAATGAAGATGGTAATAAGGACACTTCACCTGTATATCCAATACAGGTGAACACTCGAGACAATCAGTACTCGAGAGTTCAATTTGAGTATTTTATATTGCACATCCTGATCTTGCTATAATGTTCACGAGGTAGTTAGCGAGGACCTGCGTAGGCCACCAAACTTGTAACGACCCGCTTTCGGGGGCCCGTTACTTATTTGATAATTGCGCAGGTTCTGCAGTTAACCAGTGAAGTCAAAATAGCCACGATGCAGAGATGTACAAAAATACCCAAATAGTGTCCAATTATTACAATCCAACCGTACAAATATTCCAAGGATACCTGAAAGAAAGAAAATACAGTACACAACCGAAAATAGCTCTGGAAGCTGCGGTCTCATGGTCGAAGTCTGGCGCTATTAACTCTAGAGCATCTGCCTCCATATGTACGTCGTCTGCGGTGCCACGGAGATGGAACCGTAGGTAAGTCACAACAATTCTAAATAAAGAAAGAGAGGTATTGTACAAGTATGACAAAGCAGACCAAAGTGAAAGTAAAGTACGGTGCAGTGTCTGTACAAGTGTAGAAAGTAAAGTGTAGGTGTAACAGGCTACTGCTGTAGCTAAAAGTACTACAAGTAAAGTACGGTGACTGTGCTGGTAAGGAAAGTAAAGTGCAAGTACTGTAAAGAAAGTAACTGTGCAAGTTACACTAGAACTACGTGACTCAAGTAGGAGAGTATGATATGCAACCATAAAGTTCATCTACTGCCAGGGACCGTTTTGCCGACGCAGGCAGACCTTGTAGTTTTGCCGACACAGGCAGACCTTGTAGTTTTGCCGACGCAGGCAGACCTTGTAGACACAGACATGCAAGTAGATGAACCCCCGGTCATAGCTCCCACACTCTCACTACAATGAGTTACCCCAAACCCCAGTGATGTGTATCCATTACGAGATGTTCCACAAGATGTTCCACGAGATGTTCCACCAGATATTCCACACATGATGTTCCACACGATGTTTCACATGTTGCTAGTCAGACCAAGTCAACTGGTTGACTTCCTCTTTGAAAACCAGAAAGTAGGATAAAGACAAGTCCAACACCAAAAGCTGTTGCTTCCGTGCTTTGAGCACGTGGTAGTGTGACTTAGCACACAATTTACCCAAGTTGATAGTTGTGTGCTACAACCACCAAAGTTGAAAGTTGGCAAAGTAATCTTTGGTAGATTACTTTCATTTAGTTCTCTAGTTTGGTTCAAGTCAAATAGCCGTTCTGAGGCTATAGGAGTGTCAACGGGTTCATACAAGCACAGTAAACTAGGTTTCTAAATTTAGAATATATCGTGACTTACTATATTTCGAGCTCGTCGTGGCAAGACGAGGTTGGAGCTAGAAGAGCTGGTGAACGAGGATCGGTACCTGCAAACACAAGAAATAATTGGTTAAAGCACGCTACGTTTCTATTTGAATAATCGGATCGTTTTGATTTTTAAAACCGGTTAAAACGTTGTCGAAAAGCGTTCTAAATTTTTATATAGACTATATATGGTGAAAATAGTTTTACTGCAAGAGGGAATATTTTTCTGAGGCTTATAGTAATTTTTAGAATTTTTAAAAGCTCAAAAACAATTTAAAATCTATTTTTCAATTAGTGACGTATTTATTCAGGAATTTATTCTGGATGCAATCTACAGCGGAATGTTGCAAATGAGGTGTCAAAACGACCGTCTCAAAGATTATAATAACATATATTTTTCTCAAGTATTAGTTTACGTAAAAATAAGAAGATACGGATTTTTAAATGAAAATAACGGATTTAACTTATAGGCTTAAAAATTAATTCTGGAAAAACTAAGCGTCGGATTGAGATGAAACTAGCGCCATTGGGTCCAGAATGTCATTTCTGATTTTCTAGAGGTAGTCACACATTTTTATGGGCCCTATATTTTTAATTATGGATTTAAAACCAATAAACTCATTTATTAATTAATAAAAATTACGAAAAATCGAAATATTCGTTATATTTACAAGTTTGCCATTCGAAACTTACCGACGATGCTTCGTTCGCATGCAGCGAGAGGCAGCGGAGATCGGGCGGGGGCATCGTCGGAGGCCGAGGGGAGCGGCGGCGGTGGCGGCGGTCGTTCGGGGCGAGACGACGGCGGGGCGGAGGAGAGGAGGCGGTTGTGGGCTAGGCTCGGGGCTGCTGCCGTTGATGCTCGGAGCAACGAGCGGCGGCGGGGATCGGTGCAGGCGACGTCGGAGCAGCTGGGGGTTCTCCGGTGATAGGGCGGCGGGGGGGAGAGCTGCTGGGAGGAGTGGTGGCGGGTCGAGCAGGGGTTTGACGTGGTCGGAGCTGTGGGGGACGTCGGAGCTGCTCGAGAGCGGCGGAGGAGGAAGTCGGGGTGAGGGCTGTGCCTTCGCTGCAGGTCGTCGGGCGACGGCGACACTCGGAGCGGCGGCGAACTCGAAGACGAGGGCGGGGATCGACGGCGAGCGTGGGTCTTCGTCAGACGGCGGCGGCGGTCGCGTCTTCGTACGGGCGATGCTGCTGGAGGGTTCGCCGGCGTGTGGCGGCTTCGGAAGCCTCGAGGGGCGGCGGTTGGTCGGCGACACTTCGGCGGCGGCGCGGGGTGAGGAAGAGAGAGCGAACGGGAAAGAGAGAGAGAGAGTCGGAGAGGGTGTAATGCATACGTGGGTTCGAAGGAGAGAAAGAGAGAGGGGTGACTTGCTGTGGGTGAAAGTGAGAGGGTGAGGGATGAAGTCTGGGTTAATTCGAACGTAATGAGGGAGAGAGAGAGGGTCTGGGGTTGATTTTATAGGGTTTAGAAAGGGGTAGATGAGAGATGTGCCTGGGTTAGTTGAGAGGGTGGGTTAGATGGGGTAGCTACGGTTGGATTAGGTGAGGGAATTAGGGTTAAGTAGGTAATTAGCAAGATAAAACCCAATTAACGAAAGGTCATTAGTGTAACGAAATTACGGAAATGCCCCTACTAGTAAACGTGTCCGAAAAATTACGAAAACATACCCACGGGATCGTATCGGCGCGAGGATCGCGAATACGAAGACCGTTCCAGGGTTTGGACTACGGAAATAATAGTTTTTGGCCAAAACGTTTAGAAAGCGGGTTTGCGGGTTCTCTATTGAAACGATATCAGAAAATTACGAAATTAATGTGGGAAGCCCTAAATGATCATAGGATGTTACTGCAGAAGTTTGAAAACGTTCTGAAGACGTTTGTATAGAAAATAAATTCATTGAGTCAAAACTGCAATATCTGAAAATGAATTTTTATCAGATCTTTTAGAGGTATTCGATGAAATCCGATCTTACTAAAATACTCCATAACTAGTCTGGTACTCCAAAATATTTTTATAGGAAATTTTTGAAATCAGTTTAAGACTCCTAACAAACCATTATAAAATACAATTAAAATTGAATTTTCTTTAAATACTTAATTTGAAAGTATTGGAAAAATACAGGCCGTTACATAATGATTGTTATGGTGGTGATTTGAAATGATGACGGTTTAGAGGTGACGGTGGCAACGACAACAGTGTTCTGGTAGTGACAATGGCTTTTGGATATGGGTTGGAGTTGGAAGGTACATTGATGGTGGTTTTACGATGGCAGCAACAACTGCACTGAGGATTTAATGAGGTTAATGGTAGCAATGATGGTTCGATGATGCCAGTGGTGGTGATAATAGGGACAATGTGGTAGTGTTCCAATGGTGGTGGTAGGGGCAGAGATGGTGTGATACGGGGGTGGACAATGATGGCGACTATGAGGGTCTGATGGGGTTGGTGGTGATAACAATTGTCTAATGGTGTCAGCAACAATGATTTGGTGGTATTGGAGGCGATGACGGTGCTACAACAGTATTAGTTTTGTTAGTAGTGGAGATGGTGGAAAATGCGAAAGTGGAGGTGGTTTGACGATAGTGGTGAGGGTTTGATGGTGGCAATATCAACGAGGAGGCATGATAGTTGCATTGATGGTGGTTTGACGGTGTTGGTGGAGATATGGGTACTTTGATTATGGAAGTGGTGGTAGCATCACTGGTAGTGGTTTGATGGTGATGGTGACGGTGACGGTGACGATGTGATGACAACGATGGTGATCTGAAAGTGGCAGTAGTAGCATTGGTTTAGCAACGATAAAGGCATTGGTGATGGTCTAATGATGACGGTTATGGTTGTAATGGTTTGACAACGATGGTGGTAGTTATTGCAGCTGTGGTCTGACGAAGACAATTGGCCAACATGGTGTTGGCAGCATCGATGTTAGCATCACGATGGTTCGACGATGATACTTGCAGTAGTAATATGTGTAAACGGTGGTATGATGGTGATGATGACAATGATGGGGTCCAGATGGGGTCAGTGGTAAAAACAATTGTCTAATGATGTCGATATAGATGGTGGTGGTCTGACTGTGATAACAACGACAGAGGGTTTGACATTGGTGGTGGTGGAGGCAGTGACAACGATCTGGCATTGATGGTGGTGGCAACGATGATTTAACAGAATAAAATAACACTCTTGTTTTACACACACACACATGAGGGATATGTATGTGTGCTGTCAGCGTAGGAAAATTCATGCGTTGACAGCTCACGGAAAATGAAAAAATTTGAATTTTTAAATAAAAGTATTGTACATATTCTAAAACCACATACCATCGAATACGGGTGAACCTTAGGGGCATCATGATCTCGATCTACCAGTTGTAAAAAGTTCTATTCTTCTGAAATTGTTGAATTTGAAATGGTTAAATTACGGGTCAAATAGTGTGGATTCATTTGATTTTTGGTGTGGTACTCATTCATGATGTGTAAAAAACCCCAAAAAATTTAAAATTTTTTATATCAAACCATGCCGACAACACAAGAAATTTTCAATGCTGTCAGCACATATACATTTTACTTTACACATCACACATGTATGCATATATATCGATTGGTATCATATAATATATAAGAGCACTCTTTCATATACGATGATATGAAACATTCTCCTGCATATAGTATAAGAGGTCACATGTGATGTACTTTTTATCTCATAAGTATATGTGTAAATGGATATGTATGCTAGTTAGCTAAGGAGGAAATCCATCATTGGCTATCATTAGAAAGTTTAATCTTCATTATTTTTGGATGATCAGAACTGTTCACTTTGATCTTCATATTCTAAAACTCTAAAACACCAAATATTTGATGAACCTTGTGAGTTTTCTCATTGATCCACCAGTTTCAAAAAATTCTATTGCTACAAAACCATTAAAGTTGTGATGAGCGGATGAGGGAGCAAAAATATTATGGTTCACTAGATATTTGGTGTTTTGCATTTAAGAATATAAAGATCAAATTGAATGATTCTGTTTGCCCAAAAATACCAAAGATTAGACTTTTTAAGGATAACAAAAGAGAAATTTCCATCCATGACTAGCTGACTACATATTCCTTACATACATATAGTGATTAATGGGAGTCATGTGGCACATTATCTTTTTAATCAAATAAGCCGACGTAGCAACCATTGATTGGCCACCACAAAAGCAATCCATGCGGGATACTTTTGCAACGGCCAATTAATGATCGTTAGTGCACTTGATTAAAAATGATCAGTTATCATTTTTTCCATTACTCTCTCATACCGATACAGAAAATCTACATATACTGACAGCATAGGAAATTTTCTTGCACAGGAAATTTTCTTGCACTGTTGCACATATACATGATTTTTTAATTTTTTAATTTTTTAAGATGTGTTCTATACATCATGGATGATCACCTCACCAAAAATCAAGTGAATCCAACGTTATTTGGCCATCGATCTAACCGTTGTAAACTCAGTGGTTTTAGAACAACAAAAATTTTTACAATGGGTGGATTGAGTATCAAATACCCCTAATGTTATTTTGGGTTTTAGGGTTTTAGAATGTGTACAACAACCTAGATTTTTTAAAAAAACCTGTTAAAGGTTATTTGGTGCCGATAGCACATGAAATTTCCTGCGCTGTTAGGACATATCCAGTTTACTCGTGTGTGTAAAAGAATAATGAGTATGATATGACATATAAGAGATATCTTTCTCTACCACAAAGGTTATGTGGCACAAAAAGTATATATCATGTAACAACTTCATACTGAGTGGAGAAAAATTTGCCACGTTATCGTACATGAGAGAGATCTCCACATGTCATATGATACATATTGTCACACGCACGCGCACCTGCACGCATGCACATTCTTATGAATTCCTGTGAAGGCATCATAAGGAATACCCACCTCATGGTTTCTTTTCGGCCCGCCCGGGCCGGCCCGGCCCGGGCCGGGCTGGGCTATGGGCAGGGTAGGGCAGCTTCCAAACCTGGGCCGGCCCGGCCCAGCCCGGGCGGGGGAACCCCCGCCCGGCCCGGCCCGCTGGCTCGGGTCCAGCCGGGCCGGGCCGACCCGGCTTTTTCAGCCCCCCTATTTTAAGCCCCAAAGGGGGTTTTAAAACCCAGGCCATGGCCCCGGGCTAAAAACCGAGCCGCGCACCCCAGCCCAGCCTGGCCTTGGCTCCGGGCCCGGGCCGGTCAACGGCCCGTTGACCGGCCCCCGGGCCCGGGCTGGCCCGGCCCGGAATCTAGACAGGGCCGGCGGGCCGGCGGGCCGAATGAAACCATGATACTCACCTCTTACGAACTGTAGCATATGATTTCAATATGAATTTCATTATTCTAGTGAATATAAAATTTAGCTTATACCAAACACACAAATTCGCATGGAAATTTTAGATTCCAAAACAAATTCATGCATACTGATCATTACTATTTTATGGTATAGACACTAATATGTACTACAATGAACTTGACTTAAGTCTTGCCAAACAGGCAGAGATGAGAACAACAAGGATGTTGAGAAGGGGTTATGCCTCTAATTTTAATGTTAGAGTAGAATCATTTGTCTCAGTATCTGTGTACTTCTTTTAAAGCAACACTAAGCCTTCTTCTATTCGAGTCACTCTTTTTGCATCCAAATCCAAACCCATAAGAATCCTATATGCCTTTCTCATTCTTTTTATCACCACTTCATTTTCCTAACACTCTTTTTATCTGTTTCTCTTGTAAACATTTACATGTCATAGGTCAAAAACTGTTCATCAAATTCCGGAAATTAAATGACAATTCATATTGTCTAAATGACATCTCTCATATTCGCAGTTCGCCATAAATATTTGATCAGGTTTCGAATACGTTTATGCTATTTACCGGGCTATAAAAAAGTTCCACCTCGTATTCTTGCATAAACATTTGCACAGTTAGGCACAGACTTTCAGCAACATCTTAATGGCATTTGCGTGTGAGTTCCAGGTAACTTTAAACATACCAGTTTCCACTGGAACTGGAATGATGCCTTTTAAAGTTCAAGGCTGGTAGATTACAGAGAAACAATTGATAATGTATTGATTATGTCCAGCTTTTCTTGTAGGGTACCATTGAGGAAGCTCATTTACATCGTAATCGCTACTGCATAGCCAAGCAATTTATTCAATACTATACTATGTCGCTTTGTATTACATCGGATACATGATTTGGGTATCGTAGAGCACTTGCTTGTGATGAGAAGTCACAGGCAGGCTACATGTTTAAAGGAATATTTTCCATCCTATACTGACGAGAGCGAACATAATCCACTTTCTTCATATATACACAATATTAATGTTTGATGCACATACACATAATTCCCTTTTCAGGAAGTTGTGCATCAGGCACAAGTGTTGGGGATAACGGTCCCTTTCTTGGTCAACTTCACATTCTCGCATACACTTTTTGCAGATCCTCCCCCTTCTTTAACCAAACTGATGTCCTCCAACACTATCCCCTGGCATGGAAAGTTCTTGCTGCATTCAAAGTCGATTGCTACTCCTGAAGCGCTCGTTCCCTTGATGTTCTTGTACGTGACATCGCTAACTTGGACTGCAGATTTCTGCAAAGATGGTGACAAACTTTGCTATTATGGATCATGTAGCATTTTTGGAAATTTGACCTTTAATCATCGATAGAGAGGATAAGCTTCTACCTGATCATGACAAGGTGTCTTGGAGTCGCAATAACTTTGATCAATGATAATTGGATTCTCCACGTTGTCCATGTCGACATTCTGAAACTGTATGTGTTTTGCGTAGCCACTTCCTCCCTGTTCATCGGCGCAAGATAATGTGAGAAGAAATGAAAGTTGGAGAACTATGATTATCAGAACCTGAGGCAGGAGACCCCGGGCTTTGTTTTGTGTTCACATAATTGGTTTATAGAAGCGAACATATTTTGCAACCTGCCATGTCTTTATTCTGAGGCCATTGGTTGTGCCCGTCAAATGTGCAGTGTCGACAGTCACATCCGAGACATGATCTGCTGAGTTGTGAGATCCAAGACTCCCAATGCTGCATGTGAATGCATTATGCCATTATTACCATAATAACACAATTAGACACATATTTTAGACAGTGATGTTAGCTTCAGCTAGCACTTTGGAGTAAGATAGAGTGGCATACCTGATCCCATGGCCTGGGCCGCAAGTGATGTTCGTCGCCTTGACAATCTGAGAATCGCTGACGATTGATATGCAGTCGTCGCCTTTGCCAATAGAAAAATATAACAGAGGTCATTATCAGATATTACGCATAACTGGTTAACTATACCTTACAATTGCTCTAAAGTGTTACCTGTCCCAATGTTACAGTGGTCTATATGTATGTTTTGAGTGCGAGTAACATGAATTCCATCGGTGTTTGGGCTATTTCCTGGCGCGCGGATGGAGAGACCGTTTGCTTTAACATTGTTACACTTCTCGAACTGCAGATGAATCTGCTGGCTATTTTTCACTGTCAAGTTCTCGACCACCAAGTTGTTGCAGGAATAGAACGTTATTGCCTATTGCAACGGTAAAACCAAAAATTAAACTAACTTCAGTACTACACAAAAATATATAGCCTGAATGCAATCAACAAGAGGATCAAACTCCACTCGCGCGCACACGCGCACACACTTACAGTCGGAGCATCCTTGCAAGGCTGAAAAGATAGAAAGAAAATCGATAAGTTAGTCCTGTTAACAAAGAAGTTCATATATCATTAAAGAAAATTTCGTAAAAAAGGAATTAAACATTGAGACATACAAGAGACTTGTCGATTTTGCAGGATTTCTTCCACCATATCTGGCCATTGCCGTTGATGACTCCCCCACCTCCCACACGAATATTGCTTATGCCATCGAAAAGGATCCAATACCTTAGATTCTTCCCATCCCAATCCGATTGGTATGGGGAAGCGTATATCATTCCCTTGATCTACATGGAAAAAAAATTTAACACAACACAAATTAGTAAAGGGATCATACTTTTATATAGGAGAAAAAAAACATCAGAGCAACAATGAATGGAATTCTTAGGTGTGAGCTCACCATCACTGTGACATTTGATTTGCAAGGCCCAGAGAAGGTGATTGGCTTCAGATGGTATTTCTTGTTCGCGGGCACCATGAACACAGCCGGCGACGATGAAGAACATACTTTTGGCCAAGCTTTCAGAAAAGCCTGGAAACGAAAAGCAATAGAACAGTCATAGATAATTCTTTTGTATCATCAAAACTACCTACGGTTACTGTATTTAGTATATAGTTTCATACCTCGGTAGCATCACTTCCATCACCTTTAGCACCGTAATCTTGCACATTGATCACCACACTCGAAGCTGATATATCGACTTCATCTATGCTCTGCATGATGAATTTATAAGGATCTTGATCCAGCTCGCTCTCATCTCCGTCGAACGTGCCATAATATGTGGGGTAAGCCATTATGTTGTATAGAGAAGAACCGGGATCTCTTGAACATGAGATGCTATGAAAGGAAGCCAAAAGGAGAGAGATCAAAAGAGGCACATGCAGCTCCATTCTGAAGCTTGCTTGCGGTTGAGAGACAAACTGACACAAACTGAAAAGCTTATGGCTCAACTTGCTAAAGCAACTGCTTAACTGTTGAAGATATGTTGTTGGGTATCAAGTTCATGTTGGCCTGCATATTTATAGATATTCATGGGAGTCTGGTTGCTTGCCTCGACGAAAGAAAGAGACGGCAACCTCCGCCCGAAAGTTGGGCATTGTCACCCCTAATTCTTAGGTCTGAACTCATCTTTGATGGAAGAGAAGGAAACGTGAGGATCTCTTGGGCGAATCGCCCGCCATTAACTCGAAACTTTTTTTCAAACCATAGCTCCTTGTCTATGTTGATGAAGTTCAATTCTGATTTGTTCTCTGTTACTACTGTTCCACTACTTCTTTATACGTAGAATCACATGCATGCATGCATGCATACCTAGGGCAAAGCTGGAAACAAAACTATCATTCTACATGGACTTGGGCTAGTTAATATGTGCTCTTCAGTTGGTTTTTAGCTAAATTATGATGTTAGATATCGCTTCCCAGAATCTGATGATATTAGTTCAGCTAGATATAGTTACAAACTTGTGACCAAATTCTGGCCAAGTTTCTGTCTTTCATTCATGGATATCAAATTAAATGGATTAGTATGGGGACCTTGCTAAAGCTTGATTGTTGGGTTGATCTACACTCTATTTCACCAGCATTATCGCTCATTAATTTGGTGTTTCCAAATTGAGGGCTACGGGCGTATGGGCAAGGATTATGAGCACCATACGATACAACAAAGGCACAAACACGAAGAAGAATGCATTCATTAAGTTATGATATTTAATGTTTTAGGAAATTAGCATGAATGATGATCTGCTAGTTCTAGCTCATCTTTGCAGAGAAAATTTACATATGGGAACAATTGATCATGATGTAGTTATATTTTCGGATTAATCCTACATTAATTTCCATATGCTACATAGTGATCAAATAAAGAATTGAAGCTAAAAGCTAAGAGTAAATATTGCATCTAAATTGTCAGAAGAAAATGTTTCAGCTATTTCATAGGATACTTGTAATGTGATAACGCTCAATAGCATTAATTTGTATTACCGGTAGAAATTCATAATATACCAAAAACTCATCGTTGACCAGGAAAATATATATTTTTAGATTGTTCCACACACACACACACACACATTTTTATACTCCATAATCAATTTATTTAAAAACCCTAAAAATTTAAGCGATCATTGCATGCATCATCACCTCATCATCATCATAATCAGTAATCAATTAATATATCAAAATCATAGAGTGTTGAAGAGCACAAAATGGATATGGCCCCATATGCCTCGTTGCTTCTCTTATTGTCATTGTATTAGTAGTCTTCGTAATCATTTTAAAGGGCACGCAAGCATGGAGTCTCAAACTCGAAAACCCGGTACATTTTATTAATTACAAGAATTCGAAAGCTTCATCCTTGATCATCATTCGATTCTTCACCCTTAAACAGTTGTGGTTCAACTCTGCAGACTCGTGAGCCATGACCCAGCATATCTCATGGCATCGTCAGGTTAATTTCTTCAGATGTTAGCATAAGGTACATAAATGAAAGGACATGTCACTTATGTTTGAGCCCAATACTCCATCCCCATCTACCTTTGATTTTTCGTTGCCAACATAGTTATGGCCCTCAATTGACTTTCATCGCATGTTTGAGCTCGTCATTTCTTAGTGGCAATGGCAAGAGGGTATGTATGCCTTCAAGAAAAGCAAACCATGTCGAAATCGGAGAAGTGTTTGATCTTCCAAGCATCCAAGCATGGCCCTGCATCATGTGTCACCTCCAGCGTCACCACCACCACCACAACCACAACCACAACCACAAGTGAGGTGTGAATGCACAATGTGCATCATGGTAGGCAAATCGATGTGGGATGCTGATAGAACAAATGGCAGATCGCTTATTGGAACCGAAAGCCCTGGGTTGAGTCATGTCAAGAAGCCAAATGGTGTCGTATTCATCTCATCGTAACTCATTGTTTCTTCGATGTTCTAGGTTCATCGGTAAACGAATGCATGTCCGTTTGGGGTAACAAGCCATGCCTTTCAAGCTAAGTTAGTTTTGAGAGTGATTGATCTTCTTTCCTAACTTAGTCATTGCACTTGGCAATGATATGTCGTAGTTATGCAAGGAAAATGCAAGCTTTGAGATCAGCCAATTCCATTTTGGCCGACCCCACATCAAATTTTTTACTATTTTTGTTAGTTTCCAATGAAAAAAGATCAAAAGTCTGGTCCATGCCAAATTAGTCAGGTGTAAATAAGACAAAGAAGCTTATATCACTAGGTCTAGGCACATCAATGGCATAACCCTTTCTTTCTTCTTTCCTTCATTTCTTTCTACAAATGTACAATACTCATTAACTATATCATATATCTTAATTAATAGTCAAATCATTCAGACAAGCCCACCAACAATTTCTTCTTCTAGCAGAGAATAGATATGCAATAGAGAGACATGTATGTGTATATGCCCTGAAAGATATGAATGATATCTCCTGGAGTATAGAAAACTGCAGCAACTCAAAATATACGTTCCTGTCATCAAAATCCAGACAACATCTGCACCAATGTATCAAACAAAACCTTGCAACTTTCCTAGCAATTAGGTATTTGATCAACCAACATAAAATACGAAGCTCGGATTTTCTGTACAATTGTATATGATATATTATTGTTGTTGTTGTTGTTGTTCATTTGCGAGCGTCTCCTTCCTAGCAGTTGATCCCGCATTGCAGAACATCAGGACCAATCACCCTAGTAGCGAACGGATCAATGTGTATCCAAAGCAGCGAAAAGATGGACGCTAGAAGAATCGACCACACCACCACTATGGTTGGCGTGCGATTCTGCCTCCCCATCAGGCCCTTGAGGAAGGGATACAGGTGCACGATCACCCAAAAGGCGAACAACAGCTTCCCAAACAGCGGCCCCCATGACTGATACCCGCTGTTGATCGCGTAAGAGATCCCAGCAACGGCGCCGACAATGTTCACGACGAGGAGGGTGGTCGGAGGAATGAGGAGCGTGGTCCATTTGAACATGTACAGCTCCGTAAAATCGCCCCCTTCGTCTGATGCCTTTGAGGTGACGGTGAAGTTGGTGTCGATCCCAGCCAGCACTTTGAGAAGGCCTTGGAACACCGCGAAAAGATGCGCTGATACGCCTCCGATGACCCAGAACTGTTCGTTCCTCCACCACTCGTCAATGCCAACGCCGCTCCACCTCATTTCCAGTATGCCCGTGGCAAAGATCGACAAGAAGAGGGATATAAACCAAATGCTCGCCAAATTGCTAATCTAAAAGGCATTTGATTATCAGTAGTAGCTTGATGCAAGCAATGCAGTCAGTTTGTAATTACCTGTGGAATGATGAATTTTCCTGTAAATAGACAGACTGCGGGTAGTAAGCAGTATAGAAGGAGGGGGATCGAAGTGAGCGGGTAGATGGTGGTGTTTATGTATGCGAATCTTTCCAGGAATTTGAGCCTTCCTCCATATCCGTACCATATTGGACAATGCCGGCTGAAGAGAATCTCGACAGATCCCAGAGCCCAACGGAGCACTTGGTTCAAGCGATCCGATAGGTTAATTGGAGCAGATCCTTTGAAGGCCGGACGCTTAGGCATGCAGTAGATGGAACGCCAACCGCGCGCATGCATCTTGAATCCGGTGAGAATGTCCTCTGTGACCGAGCCATAAATCCATCCTATCTGCAGCAATGGTGAAGATAGATCAAGTTTGTTAGCATCTCGTCAGTTTGTTTGTCCATGCCACAATACATAATAGGTCTCTTAACAACCAAAGGTCCAAAGCTCATAATTCTAGCATACATGATAAGTTTTGTATTTTAATTGTTTTTCCCCCTTTAGAAAAGGGGAATCCGCTACAATTGCCAGGGAACTGACACAAAACTTGTGAAGTTTGAGAAGTGTATCAGCATGTTACTTACAAATTGCACGATGAGAAAAATTAAAAAACATCGTGTAGCAAATGCATGTTTAATATAATTATTCTGTTCAATAAATTGTGCATTGCTTTTAGTAGGGCAATGTTCATGGACACGGACTGAACTTCCATAAAAACATGCTGATACGATCTTGATGGAAAATCAGAGAAAAAGTAGGATTTTTATGGTGGAAAAGATGAAAAGGTTGGAATTTTATATGTTGGAGAAAGAAAGTACAAGATGGTGGCCTCTTAAGGAGAGGAGTCCGCTCTTCAAGCTTTATCTTTGAGATGAAAGCCTAAATCTCTCCATCTAAGGCTCTTGGACTCCTAGAACAATCTTTCTTTTTACAATAAACGTTCCTCCCCTCTAGCCTAGCCGGTCCTAATAAGAAAGGCTACACCTTTCAGAAAATGACCAAAATGTCCTTAGGGCTGAAAATGACTGAAAATGACCAAAATGCCTTCCTAATCAATTTGCATGCCTCTTCCATCGCTGATATGTGATGACTGCATCATTACTCTTCTCCAAGAGAGTCGCCTTGTTCTCAAAGTGGAAATCAGGAAACTGACGCTGAATAGCCTCAAAAGACTCTCAAGTCGCAGCATAGTCTGGTATCATGTCAATGGATCAACACCTCCTTAGCTCCCGCAATACTCTGACGGACCCCTTGACCTCCAATGGCTTTAGTAGCACCTCCATGTCATCTATCAAAGTAGGTGGTAAGGTCGTTGAAAGGTTATGGTCTCCAATCACACGTCGCAGCTTGGACATATGGAAGATGGGGTGTATGGTAAACGATTGTGGTAACCTCAACCTGTAAGCCATTTGCTCAATCTTGGTCTCGATCTCAAACGGACCATAATAGCGAGCCGCTAGCTTCTTGTTGCGCCGGTGTGCTAAAGACTTCTACTGATATGGTCTCAGCTTCAAGTAGACCATGTCTCCTACAGAGGACTACATATCCCGACGATGCTCATCTGCCTTGGCCTTCATGATCTGTTGCGCCCCGCTTTAAATCCTCCAGGACTATATCCCTCTCCTTAAGATACTGCTCTTCCTGGGACATCAGTGTCGAACTACGACTATAATGGGTCAGGTGTGGAGGGTCTCGTCCATATAAGACTCTGAATGGTGTAGTCTGTGATGTCGAATGATAGGATGTATTGAACTAATACTCCGCTCACGGCAACCACTTGGCCCACTGCTTGGATGTCTCCAATGCAAAACAACGCAGATACGTCTCCACACACCGATTGACAATCTCTATCTGGTCGTCCGTCTGTGGATGGTGGCTGTGCTCCTTTCGAGAACTGTTCCCTGCATCTTGAATAGCTCCTTCCAAAAGTTACTCATGAATACATTGTCCCTATATGAAACAATGGATGCAGGAAAGGCCATGCAAGCGCACCACCTTCTTCATGAACGATGCCACCATTGTCACCGTTGTATAGGGATGCCGTAGTACCACAAAATGTGCATATTTGCTGAGACGATCTACCACAACAAATATAGCCGAAAATCCCTCAGACCTCGGAAGTCCATTGATGAAATACATGGAAATCTCCTCCTAGACTGTCAAGAAGAGATAATGGTCGTAGTAGTCCGGCATGAGCCATCGATGAATACGTGTGACAATGACAGATGTTGCAATTTGCCACCATCCGTACAATGTCTCTCCTCAGCCCCTTTTAATAGAGTTCCCGAGCCACCCTCCTATAAGTTTGCTACATTTCAGAGTGACCCCCAACTATACTCCCATAGAACTACTGAAAAATCAACGGAATATATGGTGAAATCTGAGGTATCATCAGCCATCCCTGGTACATCAATCTTTGCCCCTCCAAAGTGTATCCCGGGTACTTTACTGGGCTCCCAATCCAACAACACCGGCACTGAGATGGTCACTATTTGTATCACCTCCTCTCAGCGAGGTAGTGCGTCTGCTGCCTTATTCTCCAAGCCTGATCTGTACTGTATCTCAAAGGTGTATCCAACGAGTTTAGAAAGCCACATCTGATGCTATTCCGCCACCATGTGATGCTCCAATGGGTACTTAAGACTTCTGTAATCAGTGCACAATATGAACTTCCTGCCAAGTAAGTAGAGCCGCCACTTTTGTATTTCCAGCACAATAGCCATTAATTCCTGCTCAAACACTGACTTGAGTCGCACCCGTGTCGTCAGGATCAAATGCATTACACCACAGGCATATACCCTGAATCAACACCGATCCTAACTCGTACCTTGAAGCATCGATCTGCACCATGAAAGACATGCTGAAGTCTGGTAGTGCTAGCACCGATACTATCAACTTGGCCCGTTTGAGAACCTCAAACGCTCTGGTCACTTCCTTTCCCCATCGGCTATCCTTCTTGAGCTGCTCCGTAAGAGGCCAGTCAATAGTACGGTATCCTTTGACAAATTTTTGGTAGTATCCCGTCACATCCAAGAATCCACGTAAGGCCCGCAAGGTAGTGGGTTGTGGCCAATCCACCATGGCTGCGATCTTTGACCTGTCTGCTGTAACCCCCTCCGCAGATACCGTATGGCCCAAGTACTCCACCTTCCACTGTTCAAAAAGATATTTCTTCATGTTTACATATAACTGATGGTCATGCAGCTCCTGCATCATTATCTCTATGTGCCCCACATGCTTCTCTATAGAATGGCTGTAGATCAGGATGTCATAAAAAAACTAGGATGAACCTCCTTAGATAGGTCCGAAAAACCATGTTCATGAGTGCCTGAAATGTAGCTGGGGCATTAGTCAAGCCAAAAGGCATGACCAGGAACTCGTGATGGCCCTCAGCATCCTCAAAGTGGTTTTCGAAATATTGGCAGCTCGCATCCTGATATGATGGTATCCCAACTTCAAATTTGTTAACGAAATCGTTAGCCGTAAGTCGAAGGGTCATCCCTTTGCCACTGAACGACCCTACCGAGTTGTCAGCCGTAAGTCGAAGGGATCACCTCTTAGCCACTGAACGACCCCAACGAGTCATCAGCCACTGAACGACCTTAATGAGTCATCAGCCATAAGTCGAAAGGCCACACCTTCGCCACTGAACGACCCTACAGTGTCGTTAGCCGTAAGTCGAAAGACCACCCCTTCGCCACTGAACGACCCTAACATGTCGTCAGCCGTAAGTCGAAGGGCCACCCCTCGCCAATGGACAAAACTCTTGTGTCACCAGCCGTGAATCGAGTGAACCACTCCCTCGCCATCGAACGAAATGACATATTTCTAACAGGGTTCGACAACTTAACCCTGACCATCTTGAGCAAGGGTCTAACCCGTCGAAAGGGGCCACCAGGCATTACGGCCACACGGCATGAGCAACAACAAACAAAGATATACAACGACAAACAAAGATATACACGCCAACTATTTTGGCGCTTTTACTACAAATTTGTTTTTGTTTACATCTCAATTACCCTGATATACATTTGAAAATTATAGCAGGGTAAGAGGAGCGTCAAAATTCTACAACGGCTGGCTAGGCCCTTGATCTCCACCAAGCGCGACCGCAGGCTCTTGGCCTCCCGAAGCACCAGCGCCTGCGTTGTCACCCGTCGTGGTGACGACTTCGCCGGTAGGAGCGGCCTCCCCCGTACCCTGGTTTACATCGTCGTCGCCGATATCCGGGAATAGCACGAGGATCCGGTCGATCAGCAACGATTCCAGGGAATTGGTCCTTCACCTCCGATCGACATCGTTCATAGCCTTCCGTGTACAGCTCGTCGAAATTGGGCAATGAATCTTTGAATACCTGGACCGCCCTCTCCGCAATGGCCCCGGCGTTGGCTCTTGTAAGGATCGTCTACCTTGCAATACTACCAACAAACACTCTAGGGGGTGAATAGAGTAATAGCAATAAATTGTGCAATTAAAATTAACTTGCAAATGCGGAATAATAAATGTAAGAGAAGTTAATCAACACAATCAAACCAAACACAAACACAAGATTTTACCATGGTTCCCCAAACTTGGGTACGTCCGGCCACACCAATATTCACTATAATTCTCACAAAGAGAAGTGAATACAATCTCACAAAGAGATACATCACACAGAGGATTTTGTCTTACATATGAACCAAACCAACCCTACACAAGGGTCAAACTCCCACACAGAGAATTACTAACTCCCACACAGAGAATTAGGGTTAGCCCTACACTAGGACACCAAACTCTCACAAAGAGAGTAACTCCCACAAAGAGAATTAGGGTTTCAAAGAAACACAAAGTAAAACAAATACTCTTACATATGCATTAAGATGAACTTACTCATTAATGAATGCAATGCATGGAAGAGGATCTCTAAATGACAAGATTTGCTTGAAATGCACTTGGATGATTTCCTTGAGCTTGACTTCAATGCATGAAGGAGATTTAGAGCTCTAAGAGAGAAATGAGAGAGTTTGAGAGTGGCTTAATCAATCTCTAAAGATTTGCAATAGATCCAAGAAGTTCTAATAAACTCAGACCTCTCATATATATAGGAAGCCTATATGAACTCTCAAAAGCAAGGAAACAGCCAAAAAACAAAAAGCTTGGAGGAACAAGTGTCTTTTCTAAACTGGACTTGAAGACCGGCTATCATCAGTTGAAAGTCAAGAAAGAAGACGTGCACAGGACAACATTCAACACTAGATACGGACACTATGAGTTTCTAGTGATGCCGTTTGGTGTGACTAATGCACCGGCGATATTCATGAATCTCATGCACAAAGTATTATACGAATATTTGGACAAGTTCGTGGTGGTGTATCTGGATGATATATTGGTGTACTCGAAGAATGCACAGGAGCACGCTGGACATTTGAGGACAGTACTAGAGACCTTGAGGCGGAGCAAGCTATACGCTAAGTACAGTAAGTGTGAGTTTTGGTTGGATAAGGTGGTGTTTCTAGGCCACGTGATTTCGGGAGAAGGAATCTCTGTGAACCCAGAAAAGGTTGCATCAGTTCAGAATTGGCCAGTCCCTAAGACAGTGTCAGAGATTCGAAGCTTTTTGGGACTAGCTGGTTACTACAGGAGATTCATCAAGGATTTTTTGAGGATCGCCGAGCCCATGACACAGTTGACAAGGAAGGACGTGATGTATGTTTGGTCGAGGGCGTGTAACGATGCCTTCCAAGAATTGAAGAAGCGGTTGACGACGGCGCCGATATTGATTATTCCAGATTGCAGGGGAGATTTTGAGGTGTTTTGCGACGCATCTGGCAAAGGTCTTGGGTGTGTGCTCCATCAGCACGGACGCGTTGTTGCATATGCATCAAGGCAATTGAAGAATCATGAGAAGAATTACCCCACTCATGATCTTGAGTTGGCGGCCGTAATATTTGCCTTGAAGATCTAAAGACACTTTCTACTTGGGGAGCGCGTGAAGGTATATACGGATCATAAGAGCTTGACATACATCCTCACGCAGAAAGACCTGAACCAGCGACAACAGAGATGGATCGAGCTCTTGGCGGATTACGACATTGATCTTCAGTATCACCCTGGAAAGGTTAACATGGTACCTGACGCTTTGAGTCGGCTTCCAGGAGTGATGACACTTACGACGCAGTGGAGACTACAGCAGGAGATCCGCGACATGGAAATAGACGTGGTGTTACCCGGGCTGATCTCGTCATTTATGAATATGGAAATACAATCGATGTCGGTAGACAGAATCAAGGATGCTCAGACAGGAGATGCAAAGCTTCAGCGGATCAGGAACATGGCATTGGCAGGACAGAGACCAGAATTTCAGATACATGCAAATGGTTCATTGAGATATGGCAGCAGAATATGTGTACCATCAGGAGATGTCAGGGATGAATTATTAAAAGCACACAATTCCCCGTACTCCATCCACCCAGGAGGCACCAAGATGTACCAAGATCTACGAAGAAATTACTGGTGGCATGGAATGAAGAGAAGCGTAGCGCAAAGTGTGGCCAGATGTATGGTGTGTCAGCAGGTGAAGGCTGAGCATCACCGCGTTGCCGGTCTGTTACAGCCCCTGCCCATCCCCGAGTGGAAATGGCAGCATATCACGATGGATTTCGTGACGGGACTTCCAAAGAGCAAGAAGCAACATGACGCCATTTGGGTGATCGTTGATCGATTGACCAAGTCGGCTCATTTTATCCCCTTCAGGGTTGGACAGTCTACAGAGACTCTTGCCAAGAGATACATGGAGGAGATTGTGAAGCTACATGGGGTCCCAGTGAGTATTGTTTCTGATAGGGACACCCGGTTTACTTCACACTTCTGGAAGAGTCTACAGGAAAAGTTGGGTACGCAGCTGAAGTTCAGTACAGCTTATCATCCTCAGACAGACGGACAATCAGAGCGTACTATACAGATTTTGGAGGACATGCTGCGGGCATGCATGCTGGATTTTAAGGGGTCATGGGAAGACCATCTACACCTCGTGGAGTTTGCTTATAATAATAGTCATCAGGCGAGTATTGGAATGGCTCCTTTTGCTGCTTTGTATGGAAGAAAGTGTCGTTCTCCTTTGAGCTGGGACGATGTTGGAGACAGAGAACTGGTTGGGCCAGAGATGATTGTAGAGGCAGTGGATGTTGTACGGACTATCAGAGAGAGGCTACAGGTGGCACAAGACCGTTACAAGCACTGGACAGATGCAAATAGGCGGCGTTTGGAATTTCAGCCTGGAGACCATGTCTTTCTCAAGATTTCACCTAATAGAGGCATGATCCGTTTTGGTCGCAGAGGAAAGCTTAGCCCACGGTTTATCGGACCTTTTAACATACTCGAGCGTGTGGGCGAGGTGGCATACAGACTTGCGCTGCCTCCATCTCTGGAGGGTGTGCATAATGTGTTCCATATATCTCAGCTGCGAAAGTATGTGGGAGAACCAACCCATGTGGTTGATCATTCAGAAATCACAGTGAGGCCAGATTTGAGTTATGAACAGCAGCCAGTGGAGATAATTGATCGTCGACAGAGAGCTCTCAGGAACAAGACTGTGAATTTGGTCAAAGTGATGTGGCATCGTGACTCGCCAGGAGAGGCTACCTGGGAGCGAGAAGAAGAGATGAAGGAGCGGTATCCGTACCTTTTCACCGTTTAGTGTTTCTTTGAATTCCGAGGACGGAATTTCTTTGAAGGTGTATAAGGTGTAAAGGCCCAAAGCCCGGGCCCACTTCCTTTTTTAATAAACCCCCCACCCACTCCCCTTTCTCTCTCCCACTCTCTCATTCTCTCGCGTCCGAGCCCAGAAAAAAAGAAAAAAAAACCGATGCCCCTTTCTCTCTCTCTCGTGCGGCGAATCCAACCGCCCGACTCTCTCTCTCTCTCTCTCTGTTTTCGTTTTGTTTTCAACAGCAACGGCGAACGCGAGAATCGCGGCGGCAGTTGGGTTCTTTTGAAAACAAACTCCATCCGGTGACGCGCACGACCCCCCTCTCGCGAGATTCTCGTGACGATTTCAGTTCCCGACCTTCGTGCTCGATAAGATCTTCTCCCTTCTTTTTTATATATATACGTGATGTTTTCCTAGGGTTACTGGTTGCGAAAATGATTTTTCAATCTCCAAAACCTTCCGATTTTGGCTTCTGAGTTTCGGATCTACTCTTGGGGTTTTCGATTCTGCTCCTGGGGCTCGGATCTTGCTCTGGGACTTCAGTTTTTGCTTTTGGGGAGCTTTCGGCTCGCTGCTAAGTTGCAAATTTGATTGTGCCTTTCGGATTTCTTTAAGTTCCTCGCGTGGATTTCGTTTCAGGTAGATTCCGAACCTATTAAGCTCCTAATTATTTATTTTCAGAATGAATATGATGATTCATGTAAAATTCTTAGAGATGAAACTCCTCCATGAATATTTTTTGGCACCTAGTTTTAGATTCACGGCGTAATGGCTGTTGTCCCTTATTTTCGATTAGACCCTTCGCGTTGATACGTTGGTTGTGGTTAGCCGCCGAGGCGGAAGGCTTGGCTTGGGGAGTCATTGAGTTAACTTTGGGCGTTTTTCTTTTCTCCATGGGGTTTTACACTACATGTCATGTAAATGGGTGATGATCTGGGCCCCTTCTTGCCTGCTACTAATGGTCTTGTATGCATGTGGTTGCTTGCTATAAATGTTCCTGTATGTCTGCAGTTTGCTTGATATCAATGTTCCTGTATACCTTCAGTTTATGTCTGCTATCATGGCCCATGTTTTTGTCTGAGGAGTACTAGCTAGTTTGGCACTGTTTTGCTCGAAAATATGGGCCCTGTTGCTTGCTGTTTTCTTCTCTTTGGGACCATCAGTATGCTTGATGCGAAATTGTTGATGTCCACTGTCTCCAGTTGTATGATACCATCATTATCACTTTGTTACACTAATGGTTAAATTGCTTCGACCCAAATTAGTTATTTTCACATGCGCAACCCATAGCCTAAGCAACCCCTCTAGGCAGGTAGACCACAACCCCCTAAAGGTGCCAACATGAATCTGATTCATTCCTAGTTTTACTTTATCTTTCCAATTACTTTTTCATATAAATTGCATTTCTTCTTGCTACTTCTGCCTTTTACATTTCGTCATTTAACTATGTGCTTTACAAGTGTTTTTGGTAATTATTGAACATGCATATCTAATTGCCAATTCCACTAAATTGTATATTTAGGAGTTATGCAACGAAATTATATGATAAATTTGGAACGCCTGATTTTCTCCCTCCAAACATGACAACCTGGACATAGAGTTTGCATAGCTATCTAAATATATAATTTAGAGAACAATTTCGAGAACAAGACACTTGACATCCTAGTACTAGAACAACTACACATGACAACACGGGTATGTGGTAACTTATAAATTGAGAGGGTGCGGGAGCGATTGAAGCCATGCTTATGGCCCATATCTGGGAGGATTTCCTTTATGGATCCTGAGTTCTCGGTACAGTTTGTCCTTATACTCGGCTCGGGGTAGCACCCCGCGGTCCAAGGTGGACTTCACGTTGCACATCGTGCCCTCCTTATATAAGTCACAACACAACAACATTCCTTTTGGTTAATTGATCATTTCCTTAATGCTACTCAAATCATGACAGGTCAGTAACTTTTCTTTTATAGTTTTCGGTACTTTTCTAACTTCCTGCAAAAATAATTAATTAAATGTTTAATACGGTTTGCAATCTACTTTATTAATGGTGGTTCAAATCCATCCGGTCATACTCAGCTCGAAGAGGAGGCCCCACAGTACGAGGAGTCTGATTTTCTTGTTGAGAACGCAGATTTCTGAGCTTCTGTGTCATCAGGAGAGTTAGTTTTCTCTTAGTCGTTTTCTTTTCAGTATTGTTTTAGTTGAGCTGTAGTGTTTCTTTCTGCCTAGCCATTGTAATTCCATTTGAAGGTTTAATAAAAGAGTATTTCAGTTATCTTTGTCCTTATTATTTCCTGTTTAAACTATATTGACTTCACTGGTACATGCAAGACCTGCAAAATTATTGTGAGTGTAACGTTACCCGCTCCTGGGGCGTTACATGTAACAGCTAGAATCTGGGCTGAAATGTCATCGACAGTCGACTGATGATCATTTGACAGTCGACTGACCAATGGTTAAATAAATCCCAACGGCTATAATCTGAGTCACGACAGGCGACTGTAGAATACTACACAGTCGACTGTATACAGGACATGCGCCTGTAAATCCTTCAGCAGGCGACTGCTGCATGGGATGAAAATAAAACAGAGAGATGCAACTTTCGCGCTTACGCCTTTCAGACGACTGATGATCATTTCACAGGTGACTGTAAAAACTGCAACAGTCGACTGACTTGTAAATTGGGATGAAGCCCAGAAAATGCAAGGTGCGCACAGTTGACTGTTGAACAATTCACAGGCGACTGTTGGAAGACAAGCGACTGTAAATTGATCGTCAGTCGACTGTTCCATAACCTCAAGTAAGAGTCAATAAAAGGTTGACTTGAGCAGTCACTGCAGTCGACTGTAGGAGACTCGACAGGCGCCTGGAATCACCCAGTCGACTGTAAGGCCTTCATCAGTCGACTGATGGAGAGCTAGAGACTCCAATTGAGTCTTTTGGCAAGATGAACCTATTTGGTTGGATTCTATGATAATCCTAAGGCTCACTAAGATGGTTAAATGCATATGCATGAATGAGTAGACCATCTATCAAGGCATTACATTAGACTTAGGCTCAAAAAGAGAAAAAAAATAAATAAAATAATACATGGATTACATTGCTTTCCTTAAAGTCTATGACTTCAATCTGAAAGCCTTGACGCTCCCCATCATCTCCAAGCTTTGACAACCCTTGAGTCCAAGCTATGGCATTGCTCCTCTTGATGTCCATCCTTGCACTTAGTGTTTAGTCCCAAAAAAGACATTCTTGAAATGTTAACTATGAGACTAAAACGAAAGTCATTAGCAACATAATGTTGTGATCATCATTAAAACAACATTGGTATGAAACACCAATACTCAACATCTCTCTCCTCCAACAGAGCTTTCTTCGTTCGCTCTCTCGAGGCGGCTTGTTCAGCCTCCCTCTCACGAGACTCGCGTAACTCATGCTCAAGCCGCTGAATATGGTTTAGTCTCAATTTGCACAGAAGCACTATTCTATCCAGCTCGGCCTGAGACTTCTCCACGGCCATCCTAACGGCCGCCATGGTGACTTCGTGATTAGCCACCATCGGCGCGTGTCGACACAGCAGCAGTGGCCACAAGAGCCTGCAAACAAGGCACGATAGTCAACATCCATGCTGGCATAACATACAATGGAGGCTGGAGCAGTAATTACCTGGACATTAGCGTGGACGGCCATCGACGCACGCCTCTCATAATCGACCCTCTCCACAACGGCCCTATCCCGCGGCAGGGTTGCATTTTCAGCAATCCGAGAGGCGGTTCCGCACTCCAGAAGGGCAGAATCGTCTTTCCTCATCAGAAACTCCATTTGAATGAGTTCCTCTGCTGGACAGTCAAATGAAGCCTGAGGAGACTGATTCTCTAGCAAAACTGGTCTGAATTCATCAGGAATGTCTTCAGTCACAGACACTGGAGGGAACAAGCCTCCCCAAGGCCAGGAATCCTCGTGTAGAAGAAGCTCCAGAGGGACCCAGGTCTCACCGAGTCTCCCTCTAGAGGAGTTTTCCGCTCATGCTGAGGAATCTGCTCCACGGCTTCAGTCGACCCAAATGGCTCCAAGTCACTAAGGCGAAGCAGCCGCCTCCTGTTACTTCCTTTACTTGCAACCACTTCAAGGTCGGTGGGGGCTTCTCATTTTTCTTCCACTAGAGACGGGCCACCTGAGTAGACCCCTCAGCGGCAACGAGGCGTTCCTCCGACGATCGAGCCGTCCTTTCTTCCATAGACGGCGCCCGATGAGATAACATGCTCTCCTCAACCTCTCTGATAGAAGCCTCGACTCCATACCTCAGTGCAGGATCCACCTGGTACTGCAGACCGACCATGCCTGCAGAAAAATACATGTTGCGTCAGAGAACGAAAATCGAACAGTTACAATCGAATCGACCTTTCGTCCACACGGTCTGGCGCAACACCAAGTCGAACCACATTCACTTCGTCTTCCTCACATTCTCCGATAGACTCATCAATGCATCGTCGGCTTCCTTTTCCACTCCGAACAAAGGCTTGTCCTTGGCAGGGCCTAAATCAGGGACACCCCAGCCGGTGCAAAAGCTCGCCTCTCCTTGAAAGATCACAAACACGAACTCCTCTTTCCATTTTGGAATTAGAGGAATGTAGATCGTCAAACAGCTTTCTCCCTCAACGGGCCACTATCATATACCAGCCCGGGGTCTTGAGAGGAGGAATCGAGAAGAAGTAATTGAACAATCTTAGCGACGGTTCAATTCCTTTCATCTCGCACAGAGCAATAAAGCCCAGCAATGCACCTATGGCGTTCAGCATCAGCTGGCAGAGAGAAATGTTCAGGGTGCACGAAAAGTAGCGCATGAAAGGATGCATGGAGAATCAAAGCCCTCGTTGGAAAGCTTTGACATAGACCTCAACTTCCCGGTCGTCAAGACGATGAACCCTTTCATCCCTCTCCGGCACCCGGATCTGATAGTCAAGCCGAACGTAATTTCTCTAAAATTCGGGGATCTGATCGGCCCCAACTTTGGATCTCAGATTGGCGATCAGACCAGGCTCTATAGCCCTCTCATTGTTCTTCTGCATGCTGGTAACCAGACTACTCTCAGAAACAAGAATGGAAGATGAAGCCATTTTTCAAAGAGGGAAAGCTAAATCAGGAATGACGAAGACGATATCCTCAAATTCCCGCACTGGAACCATCTTATATTGACAAGACGACACCGGAACGATGAAACACGTGTCGAAGATCCGAGGCTCTAAGCATCTTGGATTTCGAACCGACGAATCATCCAAATCTGCAAGGCGGACGTTGTGGCGCCTAGAACTTGAATATTAATTCTTTGACTGATGTGTCCCATTAATGCGATGTAACGTCGCTTGACCCCAATAGGCAGACTCTCAGAGGTCGTGCGACGGGGGACCATTGTTGAATCATTAGGTCGGCGCTCGAGCTGATTCGACAGACGAGTACCTAAGGCCCACAGGAGAAGCCCGATATCGACTCAGTCAAAGCTCACCAGCCAGTCGCCTGTTGCACTCCTACCAATCGAACGTAGGATTAAAGGCGGGCTCATATATATCGGAAATGTGGGCTACAGTTACCCCTATTAAAGGGGGGAGATCATGGCACCATAATTGGTGACCGTTATCCCTCCAACGTCAAAAAAGAACCCATGAATATATAAATAGAGGAGGTTCCAATTCCCAAAATACAAGATCTAATAAATAGACGCTACTCTTTCAGCTTACATTTCTTCCACAAAAGAGCTTGCGATGTCAGATCTGAGAAGAACCTCCGTGGGTCGATCTCAGCTGCTCCAAGCTCCCTCTCTTTTTTAAGTTCACATTCTAACTTAAGCATCAGAGGGTGTTTGGGTCGGGACCCAGATCCGACCTCATCTGACGTTTCCTTGTGGTGCAGATCGTCGAGTCTCGATCTTCTGTGAGGGTCGCTCCAGAGCTTTCCAGCCTCGATCTATCGACATACTGATCGCTCGAGGGTCGATCGAGCATCGCAAGTCATCCATCCCCCATCAAAGACCCTGGTTCTTCCAACCTAGGATCCCACCCAACCGGCTGACGAGGCTCCGACTCAGCACGAAGGGCCCACGTCAGCAACACAATTGTTTCGCCACTTGCGATGCTCGATCGACCCTCGAGCGGTCCGTATGTCGATAGATCGAGGCTGGAAAGCTCTGGAGCGACCCTCACAGAAGATCGAGACTCGACGATCTGCACCACAAGGAAACGTCAGATGATGTCGGATCTGGGTCCCAACCCAAACCCCCTCCGATGCTTAAGTTAGAATGGGAACTTTAGAAAGAGAGTGAGCTTGGAGCAGCTGAGATCGACCCCACGGAGGTTCTTCTCAGATCTGACGTTGCAAGCTCTTTTGTGGAAGAAATGTAAACTGAAAAAGTAGAGTCTATGTATTAGATCTCGTACCTTGAGAATAGGAACCTGCTCTATTTATAGATTCCTGGGTTCTTTTGTGGGGGATAACGGTCACCAATTATGGTGCCATGATCTCTCCCCTTTAATAAGGGTAACCATAGCCCACGTTCTCGCTATTTATGAGCCAACCTTCAATCACAAGTTCAATTGGTGGGAGTGCAACGGGCGACTGGCTGGTGGGCTTTTGACTGAGTCGATATCGGGCTTCTCCTGAGGGTTTTGTGGGCCTTAGTTACTCGTCTGTCGAATCATCTTAAGCACCGGCCTAATGATTCAACAAGATCTATCTTCGGAAAAACCGATGCTCTGTGTAACTCATCCAACAGCTCGTCGATCATATGGATTGGGAACGTATCTGGCATCGTCTCTTTATTTAGGGTCATATAGTCGACACAAAACAACCAGCTGCCATCCTTTCTCTTCATCAACAGAACCGGATTGGAAAAGAGGTTAACGCTGGGTTGGATCACTCTGGGTTGGATCACTCTGACATGTAACATCTTACCCACCATCTTCTTGATCTCATCTTTCTACACTTAGGGGTAACGATAGGGGTGCACACTAATGGGGAGAACACCCTCCCACAGGACGTGCTCGTGGCCTCGTGGGGACGGAAGGCCACGGGGTGTTTGAAACACCCCCATAAACCGTCTCAGAGTATGCTCTAACTCCTCTTGAATTCTCTGCCCCTCTTCAGCCACATCCACTGTTAAGCCCTGAAACTCTACCAAGAACCATCCTCTCTCCATCTGAAGGGTCCTCGACATGGTTTTGAATGAGACCATGGAACGACACAAGCTAGGGTCGCCCCCACAAGGTGACCGTCCTCCCCTCCTCCTAGAACTACAGTCTTAGTAGCTTCCAATTAATTCTAGTATCGCCTAGCATCTGCACCATAACATGCCCAGAATAACGTTTGTGCTCCATAGCTCCAAGGACATGAAGTCATCCATGATCTATACGCTTTATATGATCAGTAACAGCCCCGACAAACCCCCATGCTGTGCTCTATCCTGTCAGTCCCCAGCACACTCCAAAGTTTCCCGTGCCACTGAGATGTATCCCTATTGCTCCACCACTCTGTGAGAGATGAAGTTATGGGTGGCCCCACTATCAATCAGGAGGGTGACATCCTGATTTGCTACCCTTCCTGCCAACATCATGGTGTGATTCGGTGTGAACCCTGCCACGGAGTAAAGCGACACCTCTGCTATGTCCATGTGTTGGTGCTCATGGTCCTCCTCTACGCCTGCCTTAAGCTCCATTACTGCTTCATCCTCGTCGTCATTCACTAGCAATATCTGAAATGTTTGGTTGCCACGTCTGTGCCCTGGTGAGAACTTCTCATCGCATTTGAAGCAATCCCTTAGCGCGCTTGTCCATTGTCTCGGCCTCAGTCATGTGCTTGAACCGCCCTCCTTGCCGTGTCTCACCACCTCTTTTCATGCTGGTTGCGGTACCTCATGTAAGAATGTTTTATCCTCCTGCTGGTGCCTGACCCCGGAAAGAAGGTCCATTCCACGCTCCCATAGCATGCCAATCCTTGGCAAGTCTGTCCTCTATCCTCTGGGCCAGACGCATCATGCCCAGTAGCCCCCTCGGGCTCTGTATGCGTAACTCTGCTTGTATGCTAGGTTTGAGTCTCTTCATGAAACATCCCTCCACGTATTCTCTTGATACTCCCTGAACTCGGCCTGCAAATGTTTCAAACGTCTTCATATAACCCATGGCTGATTCTTCATACCTCAATGCGTAGAGTTGCTCATACAAGTATCTCCTGTGGGTCTCTTGGAACCGGTCCAACAAGCACTCTTTGAACTCCTCCGATGAGCAAATAGGCCACTGCCACTGTCTCCATCGATACGAAGACAAGGCCTCCCCTTCCAAACAAACTTTCACCGCCTGCAGCCTCTCCTTCTCAAAAAGATGTGTTACCTCGAAATATCTTTCTGCCATGTAGATCCATCCATCTGGATTCTCTCCCTTAAAGATTGGCATCTTCAGCTTCCTAATCCTGCTGTGGAGGGTTGAAATCACCAGGCGCTCCTCTATCTCGAGTTAATCGTATTAGGGCGGTTGGTACGGGTCCCATAGTGCCAAATAGTCCCCAAATCGAGCGCAGTCGTCTCCTTCATCCTCTTCACTGTCGGCATCCCCAGTCTGAGCATCCTCCAACCCCTACATCACCAGGAACATCGTCATGGTATAGGTCATACACTTCGTACTCCAGATCATGCATGCGGGGGCTCTCTATCGAAATCAGTACCTCGATCCTCCCATGCACCTTCCCATTCCCTGTCGAAGTCTCGAAGAGGTCGTAGATGGTCTCCAACCCTCTGATGGGTCGCACAAGGGTCCGACAACCCCTGGTGGCATGTCTGTTACTAACCGGAGCCATTGTGGGTCGTCAGGGGCCGCGATGACCCTGGTGATCTAGTCGGGGCTCGGCTGGGGCCTGGCGGGCCGCCAGGAGGCCACGAGGCCACTGGCGTGGCTGCCCGGGCTCAATGATGCCCTGGCATCCCGTTAGGGGCTCTAGAGAGCCCTGGGGTACCGCCAGGATGTCAATAATAACCTGGCAGGTCGCCAGGGAGCTGTGAGGCTCCTGACGGCCTCACCGGGCCTTGTCAGCCTTCGACGCCCCTCCCTAGAGGCCGGCGATGCCCTAGAGGCCTACCAGGGGCTCGATAGAGCCCTAGCAAACCACTAGGGGGTCGGCGGTGACCTGGCGAGTTTCCAGGGAGCCGCAAAGGTCCTAGCGGCCTCACCAAGCCTCGTCGGCCTCCGGTGCCCTCCCCAAACATTGTGTGGTCTTATTCCTCGCTGAAGCATGCTTCCGCTTTTTAGATCGACGTCATCTTCCACTCCAGACTCTAGATCTGTGTCAAATAAGAGCCCCTCATGTAGATCTTCGATCTTCTCCTTTCGCTTCGCGAAAATCTTCATCTTTGGCCCTAGATTTGGGTTTTCACGTAGATCTGACTTCCCCGCCTTAGACAACGCCATGCTTTCTTGGATCAATTGTTGGTTTTGACGCACGAGTTGTTGGGTCACTGAGCGAGGGCCTCAAGGACTTGGTGTTGTTGCGTTGAAATTTCTTCCGTCACCTTCAAGTCATATCTGAGCTCCTCTACCGCCTTCCTCCAAGTAGCCCCCTCACTCTCTACTTTCTCCTCTAAAGTCTCATGTTTCTCCTTCAATCTGGTAGTCACCATGGGGATCATAGTGCTCTGATACCACTTTAATACGATCTCCGATGAAAGATTAGAGTAAAAGTAGGATTTTTATGGTGGAAAAAATGAAAAGATGGAATTTTTATGTGTGCTGGGAAAAGAAAATACAAGATAGTAGACCTCTTAAGGAGATGAAGATGATCTCCAATCTTTATATTCGAGACAAAAGCCTAAACCTCCCAATCTATGGTTCTTAGACTAATAGAGCAATCTTTCTTCTCACAATAGACATGCCTCCCCTCTAGTCTAGTTGGTCCTAATAAGAAAAGCTACAACTTTTAGAAAATGACTAAAATGTCCCTAGGGCTGAAAATGACATAAAATGACCAAAATGCCCTCCTAATCAATTTGCACGCCTCCTCCGTTGCGGATATGTGATAACTGCATCACATGCTCGATATATTAAGCAATTAAGAGAGCTCCGCCTTTTTCTTGTCATTCAAAAGTGCAAATTATTTTGTTTGCAAAGAAACAAAAAATAGGCAAGTAGAAAAAGACTTCTAATCTAGAACGAAGATAATATCTCAAACATAGTTACCAGGAACACAGATCGCTTCAACACGCGGAATGAAAATAGGTAAGTAGAATGCTACTCGTTTAAAAATATGGTACGTTAAGGGTAGGTTCTTTAAATGCTTAGCAAAAATGAAATACATTTAATACGAAGAGAAATAATTTTACAATATTCTTAAAGTGTTTCCGCAGCTATATACACATATTCATGCATATGTATATATGCATAATATTTTTTGAAGTAGGACACCTGTGCATCAAGAGCTACATCGGCTTTGAAGCCAAAGGAGATCATGCTAGTTCCAAAGATCAAGGAAATCTTTATTTAAGTCATTTTAGGTTAATTTTTTGAGATAATGGCACATGTGGTGTCCTTAGGCCCATTGGACTTTTGAGCTCTTCTATTGTTTTCGTTTATTTTCTTGTTTTACTTTAGTTGCACATGGTGAGTACATGTCATAGGTACATAAACAATCATTTAATTAGAACTTTTAAGAATTAGTTGATGTATGAAAATAAATTAAGTTTTGAGAGTAATATTAGCAGGTATGTAGGTAAACCCAGGTCTCTTTAGAAATCTTCTTGTGTATAAGATGCTCGTGAGTGGATATGGGAGGCACCTCTCTTTAGAAATCTTCTTGCGTATGAGATGCTCGTAAGTGGATATGTGAGGCACCTGGATATGAGGTCCTAATGTTCATCTTTTCATGTTATCCTTCAAATTTACCTTAGTTTCTAGTCTTTTTCCCAAATCTTTTTAATCCCTAATTTATTCCCCAAATCCCACTATCATTAGAACCTTAAATCTAGCTTTCAATGCCCATTACAACCTTGGGTTACCTCCTAAATTAATGACATTAGTTCATTCAGGAGATTATTATAAAAAGAAAATACATGTTTGACCATATGCTTCACTCCACCATGAAGTCTGCCACAAAGTTATCATCTCTAGGAATGAAGGATGCTTTGAAGCCCTCTATCATACAAGACCACACATGAATATCATCCACCCAGAAACATGCATATCCATTGAGTGCTTTTATCTTAGTTATCCAATTAACCACCATTGTCACATTGCCCTAAATCAAAAAGTGTTTTGCCAAAAACTCAAAACAAGCATACTTCATACCCCTCTCATGCCGCCAGCAGTTTGCTAATGGGGTTGTCGCACCAACTAATGAAAAGCTCCAAGCCATCACCTGATATGACTTGAGGATAATGGCAGAGGTGTCATTTTTGGACATCAGTGGGCAAAACTGTAATTTTGAGGGTCAAGTGACAAATATGTTATTTTGGGCTGAAAACCCTAGGTCAGGGGTATCGATAATTTAGGGGCGATGGCTCATCAGGAGTTTTGCTATAAATAAAGGGGAGGAGATTAGACGTGGGTTATGTGGTATTTGGTGAAGAATATTTTGAGAATATGTGTAAATCCGTTAGATCTAGTGCGAGAGTTGTGTGTTTCTCTTGAATCAAAAGCTCGCGGTCCTCCTCTCGAAAGAGGCCAATTATCGTGTATTCCATTTATTTTATCAATAAAAATACCAACTTCCTTCCCTAAACCCACTTTCTACCCCTAAAATCACACCTTTCATCATAAAAATTCCATCTTTTATGCTAAATCCACTAAAATCATCTTTCTATCCCTAAAATCAGATTCGAGTTATATCAAATTGGTATCAGAGCATCGATCTTGGCACACATTGCGGCGACGGTGACGAGAAAGGTGGATACTTGGAAGGAACAACTGCATGCGATATTTGAGGAGAAAGCCGAGATGAAGCAAATCTTTGAGGAGACATGCCGCCAAATATCGAAAGAAATTTTGTAGAAAATTTTAGAGAATTTTCACCATCTGAAAGAGACCACAAAGTCATATCAAAAGAAATACGATGTCAGCTGCGCAGATCCGAGGCCAAAGGCGGCGCCGTTGGACAAGAAAAAGGGAAAAAGCATCCTTGTAAGGAGATCCATCCAAAAGGGAATCCGGCTTCAGATCTAGGCATTGATGACGATTTCGACGCAGATCTGGGGCAAAAGGCACCTCCTTTGAACCAGCAAGTGGAAATCGTCATCAACTTTGATGCAGATCTGTATTCGAACGACGAGAATCGGTGCATGGAGAGAGGAAAATCACCCCCAACTCATGAGGGCACATCGAAGAAGGATGGGCCGCCCACCTCGAGCGACCACCCCTAAGGGCTGGCGGCCCTTGGGGGGAATGCCCTAGGGCTCGCCCTAGGCGAGTGACTCATGCAAAAGATTGCAACTGCTCCTAATTAGGAGGTCGTCAAGTAATACAGTTACTGATGAGCTCAGGATCGAATCACGTGGACAAGTCTTTCTACAAATCATAGTTTCAATTAACTACGGAAAAGTGATGTCAAGAGTATAACGACCTCACTAACGAGAAAATGGTGAGAAAATGGGCGAAACAATTAACCTAATCTACGATAACTAGGGTTGGAGGATCGGATGGGCAAACAGCGAGGAAGTGTGTATTGTGCTTTCGTTATGGCTATAATCTAATATGCTATCCAATCTCCTTTGAATTACTCAATCTCGCATCCAGACCAACGTATGCAAGATCGGAAAGTCAAACACTCAAACACAATAAGATTGGCATATTGGGTAATCATCAGATTCATTGATTTCATAACATAAACGTGTGAATAGATGAACCTCGCATTTCATCACCTTCATAGGGCCCCTCTACGGGTTTCATGCACGTAGATAGTGCCTCATGACAAATCATCCTCCTTGGACTCCTCTATGGGTGGTGCATGATTCAATCAAACATAGAAACCCATCAATCCAATGATATAATCATATAATTATGCAAGAGAAGAATGAAAGCATAGTAATCATACGCCCTAACTACAACATAACACATCATAATATTAGCCAAGCATCGAGAAAAAGATGAAATTTTTGTAGCATAACATCATTCTAATACAAAATAAAATACTTAAGCCAAATACAAATAAACAAGAGAAAATGGGAAGAATTAGCCTATAATCCCTCAAAGGTGGTGCATTTGCCCTTCAATTTTGCTCCTCCAGGATCCTTGCCCATTCACTGACCTCCAACCCCTAAAAATGTAGGAGGAAGACGGAATTCGGCCAAAATGGGGCCTACAACTCTAAAAAAGAGAATTCTGTGTCTTCGGGTCTGTAGTAGTGATGCGGGTCGGAAACCCGCCACCAGCCTCAGTTTGCCCGGCCCGCTTCCCGCTTCAGTGCAATCAATTCGGATCGGGTTAGGTCGGGTCGCTTGGTGCGCCAACTTGCAGAACCCGCCTGCTCAACTTGGGGCTCATGCGCAGGGTGCGTGAGCCTTGATCATTGTAGCAACCCGCATATTTGCGAAGGCTACTAGCTTGTGGACCGGCCAGTTGGGCCGTCCCGCCGGGTAGTTTATTTTTTAATTTATTTTTTCTTTTTATTTTGAATTGTAGCAACCCGCTTAGAGCGGGCCTGCGGGCCGACCTGTTTTGTTTTTCTTTCTTTTCCAGAAATAGTTATTTGGCTTAGAAAATTCCCAGAAAATCGCCAAAAATTCGAAAAATTGCTCGTTGGCTCAGTAAATCCAAGGAAATTCAAAAAATATAAGAATAAATTAAGTCATAAAAATGATATTTTGCACATAAAAAGACAATAAGCTCTAATATTAAAGGATATTATGAAAATGCATGTATTAGAGTCCAGATAAGTAAATGAAATTCATAAAATGATGTCAAATATGGGGGTAAAATATGCAATATTCTTCTAGAATCACACCACCAACTAGCTTTTTGCTAGTCACTAGCAAAATAAGCAGTTAAGTCGGATTAACCATACAACCACAAACTCTATTCATTCTTCGTGACAATGCTCTTAAAGTTATTTCCATCATGGTTTCAAAGCCAATATGCACGATCTATGAAATAGAGCAAACCCATGACATTCTCCCAAATTTAGTTCAAAGAAAAGTAAAGTAACAAGCATTGTTTTGCATTTGTTAAAACAAATCACAATGTCATTTCCTAATTTTCAACGTCCAAGGGTTTGGCCATCGCAAAGCAATGTTTCTTCTAACGTGTGGGAGTTGAGAATACATCACTCATGTCTACTATTATTATTATTCTTCTTCTTCTTATTTTTACAAAACTTTAGAATGGTCCATATAGCGATCTTTAGGTCAATGACTCAGGACGATCTTCAGGTATTAAGCCAAGAAGGAACCCTTGGACTTGTCGACTCGAACCGTCGAAGTTTTGTTTTATTTCCCGTGCACTCCTTCAAACCCCGTCTTTCGACGCGAATCTCTAATGCTTTTTTGAGGCACGAAGACCCAGCTACTCAACAAGAGTTGGAAGATCGATCTCTTCTTTATTTGTTTTCTTTTCTCTCCTTTTTGCTTTTGAATTTAAACATAAGCTAGCAACGTATCCACCCGCTCCTTAGGAGTAAACCTAGCATAAACTAATGGCCAAATTTCTATCCAATTAAAAACAAATCCAATCAATTGTTTCTATCCAAATTCATACATAATAATAACTTGCACAGAGCTCTTCTCAAACTATTTCGAGTATAATAGTCAAAGACATATAAACTAGTTTCATACAAGGCACATTAACACTTGATTCCATGTAAGAAAAGTAATTAGAGCATGCCAATCACAATTTCAAGAGTTTGACATAATAATAGTAATCCGAAAAAGTGTGGAATTAAGCATTCAAGGAACTAAAAAAATTTGATGAAGGCAAAGATGGAGGCACACAACAATATGCTTGCAATATGATTGGATGACGATAATGATGCATGATTCCTTTCTCTAAAAATCTAAGCAAAAACAACTAAACAACAAACAACTAAAAATTCTATAGAATCTAACACTCCCTTTAAACTTAAAGATGAATATTATCCTCAATGTTGAAAGGGTATTAGATTTATTCAAAGAAGCTAGAAACAAAAACATAAGAAAGGAACACATACGTAAAGTGATAAAACTAAAACTTTTATTTATTTTATCTACACTACTGGAAGGGACACATCGTAACAAATGGGCAGATCATATATGTCCAATGGTGGAGAAAGTTGCTCAATCAGCTCCTTGTGCTCCTCAGCTAGCTTCTTTGAAACCAATACTCCACCAGCTGCATTGGATCCCGGTAACACAGCTCCCAGCATCTCTTTAGAATGTCCTCGTGTATCCTACAGGAGATGGGATGTGTCAATCCAAGGTGGGTGCACTTGCTTTTCAATAAAGTTTCGCCAAATAGTATCATCAGAATAAATTAATGAATTTAAAACAAGGTGGCAAAAACTCCCTAAAAAGATTGCACCAATCACGATATGATGCTCAACCATAGAGAAAAGGAATGAAGGATGTTGGGAAAAAAAACTAGAGGAGTGTATAGTTCAAGCTCCATCAAGATGATCTCTTTACTCGTATCCCTACTTTTCTCCTCATCATGCTCATCCAAAATTGCTTGCTTGTCTTCTCACTCTTTGCACACATTGACCAAATCAATTGGCCCCTCATATTTTACCATGTCGATACTTTGATATATGATTTCAGTTTGACATGTCTCCAATGAAACACCTTAAAGAGAAAAACAATCTTTATCAAAAATTTGTAATTATTCTTTATAAAGATTACTTTCTTTGATGCAAGTGGCCAGTCTAACGAGATTTTCATTAATTTGCAAAAATGTCTCACTTAGGGGTTGCAATTGCGCACTTTGCTCTCCTTGCTCAAAACACTCTTCAGCAACATCATCTGGCTATGGTGAAAAGTGGCAACCAAAAGAAAGCTCTGATGGCTCCATCATCACATCCTCTGGAGTCCTATCCAATGTATGATCATCCTCTCTCATGCACTCTAGAAATCCACATGCATCCTCAGGTGTGTCTCTATGAAAGCTTTATCTTCCAACATCTCTATGTAACTCTGTATCTCTGGTTGTAGCTTCTTACAGAAGAACCGAAAGAGATCAACCACTGTGTACCCATGATGTGGACAACCGCTCACTAAATCCGTAAACCTCCTCCAAGCCCGATAGAAGGATTCACCATTGCATTGTGCAAAGTTGGCAATTTTAAGCTTCAATAGCCCATTCTTGTGCAAAGAAGAGGAATGTGTGATCAAGAGATTCAACATGATCATGCCAAACCAGTGAGCAATCAATTGGCCATACACTTTAAGTTGAGCAAGAGGTCAACCCTTCATCCTAGAAAGAGATGAATGAGCGGGTGAAGACGAAAGATCTTGGGAGACCGATCCGACATAACAACTTAAAAGATAAAGAAGTATCGTTAATCTCTTCATGCTCGTTCTAAGCGATACCGTATTCTTTAGCCGTTGGAAGTCTGATGTATGCAATGGTGTGTACAAGACCGGACATTGCCCATGCAGTGAGAATGATAAACCGATTCCTTTCAAATCTTGGAAATGAACATAGGGAGGCAGTCAAGTGGGTTCTCAGATACCGCAAGGGTACTTCAAAGACATGTATGTGCTACGAAGAAGCTGATCTACTCTTAGAGGGCTATACAGATTCAGATATGACTGGAGATCTTGATAGTAGAAAATCTATATCGGGTTTTCTCTACACTTTTGCAGGGTGTGTCCTGACAGTCAAGATTGCAGAAGTATGTTGCACTATCCACATCAGCGATAGATTATCTTGCAATTACAGCAGCTGGTAAAGAATTTTTATGGTTAAATTGATTTCTCCAAGAATTAAGAATCAAGCAGAAAATGTAAATTGTACATTGTGATAATCAAAATGCTTTGGACTTGAGCAAGAACTCAATATATCATGCTCAGACAAAGCATATCGACATTTGCTATCATTGGATACATGATGTGATGGATCAATAACTGTTGAGACTAGTAAAGATCCATACAAATGAAAATCCAGCCGACATGTTCACGAAGGTGGTAACAAGAGAAAGCTAAAGCTGTACAGAGACATAGCTGGGATGGTTGTCAAATGATAACCACTTTGATGCAGTTAAAGGGGGAGAATTGAAAGTCCATGTGCCCTTTTTGAACACATGGGCTGCTTCACTTTCCATGTTAATTTCCATGTCACCCCCATCCATGCATTTCCTCGTTCATGTCATCTTCACAAAAACGCCATCAATGACATTTTAGAGAGCCTGCAAACCTTAGAAAAGGAGCTTGCCTGAGGAGTCTCAAGACACACCAAAACAACAAGCAACAAGCACAACAAGAGAAAGAGTTGGGTTTTTTTTCATAAAAGAAGTGTGTCCAATTCCAAAGAGAATTGTGTGGGTTTTCTCTAATGAGGAAAAGTTATCTCAGAAATGGAAGTACCCAAGAGGGGGAAAAGTTGTAATGAGTTTTTTTAATATTGGCGTTTACATTAATTAGTGTGTAATTATTTTCTGGTGAGAAATAGTAATTTTTTTTACTATTCAGCATTTTACTTTTCACCGTCATCAGTGAATCACAACGTTTTCAAACATTGGCACTACACATGCATTAAAATAGGGAATCAAGCAATTAACATGTCAGGTATTCAGATGAATGCAAGTGATTATCAACTATTTAAAGCGAGAGAATATAGCATGATAAAGATATCTCAAAACGGCTGCTTCCTCACCTCAGTTCCCCACTCCGTCTTGTCCTCATAACCACAGCTAATGACATGGATAGCCTCTTTCAAGAGAGTTTCTGGGGCTGCGGACTGAGGAACACCTCCATTTTCCATTAGTGTAGAGGCAACAAAGACATCTGACTGGCCAAATCTTTTCACCAAGCTCATTTGGGACATTAGAAGTGACTTTTCATCATCAAGATCAGCACCTGGTAACAAAATCCAAAAGAAAATAATGGCAAGTCTTGTTATGAGACTATGAAGCCTAAAAATTAAAACATTAAGCATAAAGCTGACAAATTGAAAAAACTTCTGAGGAGACCAAATTTGATATGGTTAAAGCATCGCTTCAGACCACAAAACACATTAACTTAATGCTCAAACATGGAATAACTAGCATAAAAGATAAGTTGGTGATTTCAAGCCACCCTAATATCCTGTTACCATAGCGTTCGTCATCTTTATTGTTTCCAAATGCTGACTTGCAGACAAGAATCAAACATCAGTTCTTACTCCAGAAAGAAAGAAGGAAAGAAGTCACCGGGAATATAAGTATGCCAAAGCATAAAAATATACTCAGGCCTGGAGTGCTATTTTTTTCCTGAACTTTTGGTGTATACGTAATTTTGAAGTTCTATCCCTTTCTATTCACATTCTCTGATGAAACACCCTTCTAATGGAAATTTCTATACTTCTCGTGTGCACAGCCGATGCACATGCATCCATGCACATCCAAATACACAAACATACACAGATCAGAATACCGTTTAATTGGCAGAACCTGCAGGATAAATTTAGAAATTCTAATAGCATTCTATAAGGATCTTGGCTTTATATGTGCATCTCATAACAAATCCATCATCTTTTATCTTTTTCTACTCTTTCCTCTGGACAGAGAGAATTTTGAGAGTACACACCACTCTTTTTGGATGATAGGATTATGGCAAGTAGGGGTGGAAACAGGTATTGACCCGATGGGTCAAACCCAAACCCGATCATAATTTCTGGGTATATGTTGAGGCAAAACAAGTTCGGGTGGAATCTGCATCAACTCCCATGACTCGGAGTTCGGGTGTGTGAGATTCATGTAGCTCAGGTGGCACCTGATCTAATAGATCAGGTGTCAAGACACAAAAAGGTGGGCCCTACAGCAAATACAAGCCCATGCGGGGCTTGTACTTTCCACTTTTTTGTGTCTTGACACCTGATCTATTAGATCAGGTGCCACCTTTTCTACATTAAATCACATATATATATATCTCTCTCTCCAACATGTTCTACACCTCATGGATGATCACCAAACCAAAAATCAAGTGATTCCAACACTTTTTGTCCATCGATCAACCTACTGCAAAAATTTATATGTTCTGTCGGCCGTTGATTTTGCAATGGGTTGATCGATGAGCAAAAAGTGTTGGAATCACTTGATTTTTGGTTTGGTGATCATCCATGCGGTATAGAACATGTTGGAAAAAGAAATTTCAAAAAAATACCAGGGGGCTTGGCCAAGGTGAAACAAGGAGGAAAATTCCTCCTTATGTTGTGGATTCCCATAGTTTATATATATGTATATATATTACATTTGAGGACTTCTTTGAATTGCCTTGCTGACTAGGACAAGCTGATGTCATGCTGATATATAAAGAGATTGATTAAAGAATGACTAGGATTTAATCTTAGTAAAAGAAGGGTTGAGATGAGTGTTTGGAAAAACCAAAAAACCTCAGCACATAGATCGCTGACGTGTCTAGATTCAATGAGATCTGATCACATGGATTGGTGACGTGGCAGAAATCTCATCCATTTAATCTAACATAAATTAACACAGCTGGATCCCACCCAAAAATTTGAATCACCACATGTTCCCAAGAAAAGAAATATAGTTAACTATTTGTGGAATTACTTATGGGAAAGAATTAATTATGTGAAATGAGTTAATTACATGGAATTAATTAATTATGCGCCTTCAACGTACGGAGCCCACTAAATTTTTGTTCTTTTAAATTGTAAAGTGGAATATTATATGTCCCAAAAATTTGGAGAGAAATAATTTTTGGGAAGACAGATTTTAAATGAACCGTGCCCGCTAAATTTTTGTTCTTTTAAATTGTGAAGTGAAATATTATATGTCCCAAAATTTTGGAAGGGGAAATAATTTTTTCCCAGATTTTAAATGAACCGTGCCCGCTAAATTTTTGTTCTTTTAAATTGTGAAGTGGAATATTATATATCCCAAAATTTTGGAGGTGGAAATAATTTTGGGGAAACAAAGACTTTAAATTGCGAAGGTGCCCGCCCGCGCCCGCTAAATTTTTGTTCTTTTAAATTGTGAAGTATAATATTATATGTCCCAAAATTTTGGAAGGGGAAATAAAATTTGGGGAAACAAAAATTTTAAATGACACGTGCCCGAGGGCACAGGTTATGACTAGTGTGTGTATATATACACATGTATGTGTGTATATGTATGTATGTGTGTGTATATATGTATGTATGTGTGTGTATATATGGGATTCATGTAGATCAGGTGCCAAAATACAAAAGGTGTGCCCCACAGCAAGTACAAGCCAATGTGGGGCTTATACTTTTCACCTTTTTGTGTCTTGACACCTGATCTATTAAATCAGGTGCCACCTTTTCTATATTAAATCATATATATATATATATATTGACTAGGATCCATTCGGATGGATGAAACATGCGGATCCATCCAAGTGGAATTTAAAATTAGACAATGTAAATAGAAAATTCGACCGTTAGATGTGATCTAACATGTCTAAACTACATCCAAAGTTTCAACCAATTTGGACATGTTTTACCCATGCATCACGTGGTTGCAAAATTTGTCGATTTTATGACTATTCAAAAACATTGATTTTGCAACCACGTGATGCATGGGCAAAACATGTCCAAATTGGTTGAAATTTTGTTTGAATGTAGTTTAGACATGTTAGATCACATTCAACGATCGGATTTTCTATTTACATTGTCTAATTTTAAATTCCACTTGGATGGATCTGCATGTTTGATCCATCTGAATGGATCCTAGTCAACCTATAAATATATGTGTGTGCCCACGAGGGGGTGTCCTAGTGGTAAGTCATTCCACTCCAAAGACAAGAGGCGCGGGTTCGAGGCCTAAGGCCTTCGTGGCTTGGTATTTGTTGTGGTATTATAATGGCAACCCAAAAGCAAATCTGAAAATTTATTAGAATAAACTGAAAATAAAGATAAATTGATTACACTTAAAGGGGGTAATCGCCCTCCCAAGACACTGATTTATAGGGGACGTCCGCACCCTCCCTAGATAGAGGAAACTTCTCCTCTCAAATATCAAAACACTCACAATTTTCGCATGCTAGGACCGGCTAGCATCCCCTCTTATTTATAATATTCCTAACTAAAAGTCTAATTACAACAATACCCCTACAATAATAAAATAACACAAAACCCAATAAATAGACCCTAAGTTGGCCAGATATATCATTACTCGCCCCCAAAAATCCACATTATCCTCAAGGTGATGCAAGAAGTTTCTGGCGGTCCTACTCCAAGTGGGCGTTGTCTTCCACTCAAACTTCTTCATCCACGTCATCCTCCTCGTCTTCTCCGGTTATCAGCACTTGCAGCTTGCGCACCCCACAGTGGTGTCCTGAGGTGAACCTCTCATCGCATCTGAAAACAGCCCTTTCTGCCTCTTCTCCCTCATCACGACGTCAGTCATCCTCCTGAACTGACCCCCTGCTGGCGATGCGCCGCTCTTCTCCCCAGTCTTCTCAATACTCGCCTGATCCACCGCTGTAACTGCCTTCTGTTCTCCTGTCGTGGTCGTAACACTGCGGGAAACATGTCCACTCCAACCACCTCTCGCCTTTCTCTCCTCCAACTGGCAGTCCTCCGCCATCTGAGCATAAAAACTGAAATTGATAGGAATCAAAAAAAGATCTAATTTTTGTTAAATAAAAACTGAAATAAAAGATACATTGATGACACTTAAAGGGGCGATCACCCTCCCACGACGCCGATTAAAGAGGACGTCCACACTCTCCCGAAGAACGAGAGATTATCTCACCTCTACAATCAATTTTCTCTCAAAATAAACATAATCCATCCTCTCTAGATCTCACCCTTTAGTTATAATAAAACTCCTACTAATTTGTTATTTAGTCAAAAGGACTAAATCATCATCCCTATATAAAATATTGCCAAATAAAGTCCGAATATGATTTTCCCAAAAAATAACATGGTTCTCGCATTAAATCATTTCCAAATAAGATCACGTCTACGTTATATGCATCGTCCACATTCGTCACACCGTCCGCATTTGTCGAACTGTCCATGTTTGATACATCATCCGTATTCGTCGCACCCCAATCGCATCATTACTTCGCACCCAAAGAACCACCTTGTCTTCAAAGTAGTGCATGAAGTGCATGAGATACTCATCTCCGACTGATTGTGCTCACCTCCTCCAGGATCAAAAGGGCATCCAAGGTCTCCATCGTCCTCCACGAAGCCCGGAAAGAAGCTATAGCAACCACCAAGGTTCCTTGTGGATTCATCACGGCATGAAAACTAAGCGCAAGACCCGAATGAGCCCAGTGTCTAACTCCGAAGCTCTGCGAGGCTCCTGGGTACCCGGACAGGGCCCGCGGGGGCCTTACAGCGCAGGCGGGGGCCTTGCCGGCCCTGCAGAGGGACTACATGGCCCTGGGGACCTGTTAAGGGGCCGATGCTCCCTTCTGTCTCCTACCGATGGTCGGGATGCCTTGGATCTTTGTCAGATTCATCAGCTAGGTTCAGATCTGAAGCTGGATCTCCTTTTTCTTGGACATCCTTCACCAAAGAGATGATTTTGTCATTGTCTCTTTCCAAAGCTGGCACCTTTTGTTCCGCATCTCCGTCGTTGTCTTCGTCTTTTTTGTTCAGATTTGATGTCGTGTCGCCCTTCGAATGAGTCTCTTCCTATAACCCTATCCTCGATGGTTTCGTCCGCCACCTCAGTTTCCTCTTCTTCATCCTCCAGCAACAACACCTACAGCTTGCGCCCTGCGCACTTGTGTCCTGGGGTAAACCTTTCGTTGCATCTGAAACAGATCCCTTTCTAACACTTCTCCCTCATCTCAGCATCAGTCATCCTCCTGAACTGTCCCCCTGCTGGCAGTGCACTGCTCTTCTCTCCAGCCTGGTCTGCTCATATGGTAGCCTTCACCCAATGTAACTCCAGAAGCCCAACCGCTCCTGGCCCTCCTCTCATCTGCCTGGTGGTCATCTACCATCTGTGCCATCTTCATGACCTCCACCAACCCTTGGGGCTTGTATGTCCGAATCCCCGAGCGGATGATGGGTTTTAGGCCCTTCATGAATGTGTCCTCCAGTGACTCATCAGTGACCCCCTTACTCGCCCTGACAGCTGCTCAAACTTCTCTATATACTCCCTCAAGGGCCCGTCCTGCCTGAGTGCAAACAACTGCTCGTGGATGTTCCCCATGCGAGGATCTCGAAACCTCTCCAAGATTCGGTCCTTAATCTCCTCCCAACTGTGAAATGGGTGCCGTTGTTCCCTCCACTGATACCATCCTAAGGCTCGCCCCTCCATACATACGGCCGTTGCCTCTAATTTTTGTGCCGCTGTCATGCACGATACAGTGAAGAATCTCTCTGCCCGATAAATCCATGCATGTAGATCCTCCCCCTCAAATACGAGCATTTTCAACTTTCGTACTCTGCCATCCACTCCAAAATGCCACTGCTCTACCCGTACGTCTGCATGTCTGGGCTGATGATAGTGTTGCCACCTCTCCTGGTGTGTCTTATGTCCCCCCAGTGGCCCTCTCCCACGGTCTCTATAGCCCCCCCCCCCCCCCCCCCCCCCCCCCCCCGTGGGCCTCCTCTATGCCCCTATACTCTTCCCAATCCTCTCCACCTCCAAAGTTTTCTACGTAGGCTCCCCCTCCTTCATCAACGTAATTTCCTATCTTCCTTCCCCGTAATGGTACACATCCCCTTGCACATGTCCAGAAAATCCGAGGGGTTCCTGAAATTGCTCCACATAACCCTGACGTGTCCACAGAGGCCCGGAAGTGGCGGGGCGGCTGCGGGCTGCTCGAAATACCCCCTGGCGGCTACCAGTGGGTGGTTACAGCCTACCGGACCTTCGGCAAGCCCTGTCGGGGCCGTTGGATGCCTGTCGGGCCTTCTGGTGGGCCGGGCAGGGTCGGCCGACCCTGCCGAAACCGGCAGGGTTCGACCGGCCCTGTCGGCTGTCCTCCTGGATGGGGCAATTGCCCCCGCCCCCGGTTAGGGCTGGCCGCCCCCTTATTTGCACCTGGGAGTTCGGTCGGCCTCCTCTTACATCGTGATGGGGTCCCACGACCTATTCGTCCATCCACGGCGCTTCCTCCTCATGTTTGAAGTATTCGTCGGCATCGGAAAGCATACCTTCATCGAAAGTCTCCATCTCTTCCTTTCCCTTCTCCAAAGGTGGCACCTTTCTTGAAGAACTAGGGTTCGCGCCGTCGTTTCCACCCTTCTCGGTGAGAATCGAAAGTTGGAAGATGATTTGCATGAGGGCTTCGTCATGTTTGTCTTGTTTAGTCGTGATCCGTTCGACAGAAGCCGTCAACTTTGCAACCGATTCGCCGTTCTCCGTTAGGATTTTCTTCACACCATCGATCTCTCCATTGCTCTTCTCCTCCGCTTCACTCCAATCTTTGGCCATCGTCGACGCCGCCTTGGATCGATACTCTGATACCAAAATGATAGAAACCCAAAAGCAAATCTAAAATTAATTAGAATAAACTGAAAATAAAGATATATTGATTACACTTAAAAGAGGTAATCGCCCTCCTAAAATGCCAATTTATAGGGGACGTCCGCACCCTCCCTAGATCGAGGAACACTCTACTCTCAAATATCAAAATACTCACAATTTCCGCATGCTAAGGCTGGCTAGCCTCCCCTATTATTTATAATAATACTAACAAAAAGTCTAATTACCACAATACCCCTACAATAATAAAGGGATTAATGTAGAGCGCACCTGATCCAATGGATCAGGTGCAAGACACAAAAAGGTGGGACCCAGCGAGACAAGCCCATGTGGGGGCTTGTACTTCCCACCTTTATTGTGTCTTAGCACCTGATCCATTGGATCAGATGCCACATTTTCTACATTAAATCCATAATAAAATAATACAAGCCAATAAACTAGGCCACAAGTGGACCAGATCTATCATATTATTTATCCTGGGGCTACATCTCCCCCCTCAGACTTATCAGGTGGCAGTTGGGGGCACGGCGGTCACCCCAAGTTTACATAGTCTCGGCCGGGCTCTCGCCTTACCCTTATAAGCTGAAGGCTGTGGGAGGGGATTGGGTATTTTTCTAGGTTTACTATATATATAGGGTTTTGCTGATGGGCAAAAATTCTCTGGCGGTGGCGCTCGCGACTTTTAGGGTTTCTCGTATCCATCCGGCAGGCCGTCCTCCCAACAGGCAAGAAGATGACTCCAAAAGGGATGTCGAGGGCTACCCAACATCGATAGAAGCGCAGGAATGTTCAACAACTGACGTAGTCGAGGGAGTTGGGGAGTCCATGTAGATCCTCGAGGAGTCCAGCGGTGCTGCACCGATGTCTATCGGTGATGTTGGTCGGGAGAGGAACGTTTTCAGCACTGTCGATCGTGGTGGAGCCCTAGCAACTGAGATCTCGTTGACAGGGGCAGTGGACGTCTGGAAGGTAGAGGGTCTCGTAGGGTTAGATCTGTCGAAGGAGGTGAACCCATGATGGCGGTTGGGTCTGGCGGAAACCTCAAAACTACGGGCGTTGGTGATACTGGGGGATCATCGGAGTGTCTCGGAGGGACCTCAGGAGTAACTTCTATGGTTGAAGGCGAGGGGATTATCACCGGCGATGGTTACGGGGCCCTTTCCATGGGGGGTTTGATGGCGGAGGCGTTGAGAGGTTGGGCTGTCGGAGGACCCCGTCGGAGCGAAACCGGTGGAGGAGGTTCTCGTGTAACTGCTCGTGCGGGGTATGGTCAGCGATATACGACAAGCGGTGGAGTTGGTGCAACTCGGAGGCACTCGGAACACAGTGTAGCTACAAGACATGGCTCTGTTCCACGTGACAAAGTCGGAGGAAAGAGCGCCGGTCTTCATGAGGAAGATGGACTTCGTAGACACCGACTGGTGACATGCAACGACAACCAAGGTACACTACCCATTTCAAATAACTTGCAAGCTCTTAGTGTACTGCACGAGGGGAAGCTAGTAGGTGGAGAAGGGGTTCCCATCGGACGACATACTTCGGCAAACCAATATTAACTCTGTTACAGACTTATGCAACTCAAGAAGCAGAGCTGGCCATAGTGGAGGAAATCTTCTGATGTGAATATGAGCTTTGGCACGCAGATTTCAGCAAGGAGTTCCTATGATTCCAAGGGAAATGCAATAGTAGGGGGAATGAAAGGAGTAAGCAGGGCACTTCTCTGGGTGATAAATCTTCAGATTTGGGATGGTCGTGGTTTATAATCGTAAGGGCTAGAACCAGAAGCAGTGAGTGCAAGTTAATGAGAGTAGTAATAGTAGACAATCTGATGATGTTGTTGTTAGGCCTATCCCTGTGGGTAGTCCCAATTTTACTAGTACCACTGCTCGAAACTCCCAAGCTCCCTTCACTCCAAAGTTTACTGCTGGATCTATGCCGATGCGTTGGAAATATATTTGTGCTACGGGTAAAGGCAAAGATGAGGATTGTAGCTTGGATTACATAGCCCCTAGGATTGACCCTGTGGCATCTGGATGCTACTATTACCAAGGAGGATATTGCTGCCAATGTTGACCAATGGGAAAACGCCCTCGTTGGCTGTCCTGGGGAGCAGACCTTATTTTTCGCACTTGAAAGCTTGTGTTATTCGTATGTGGAAACCTGCTGGTGGACTTGAGATTTTCTCTCGAGAAAATGGGTTCTTTTTTAAATTTTCTCGCTGAATACTGTAATAGAATCCTGCAGGAGGGCCCTGGTTATTTGATGGACGTTTAATTGTTCTTCGAAAGTGGAGTGCTGATATTGGTATGGGTCGAGATCTCCTATCTTTTGTCCTTATTTGGGTTCGGTTCCTTACCTTACATCTAAAATTTTGGTCCAAAAGTATTATCAGCAAAGCGGCTAGCATCATTGGTAGGCTGTTATATATGGACAGAGTCATAACTAAGGGAGAAAGACTTGCATATGCTCAGTGCTTTGTGGAAATTAATGTGGCTCATTCTCTGCCTCAGAGTATTTGTCTAGATCTAGAAGGTGACCAACGCATGGAGCTAGATGTTATATATGAGTGGATCCCTCCTAGATGTACGAAGTGTTGTAGCTCTGGTCATGTGGATGCTCAATGCCCTTCAATCCCCATGTGGAAGATTAAACATATCCACATCCATCAACTTCTTCTCATATGCCTCCAGTGAGCTCATGTAACCTTATTAACCTTTCTCGAGTTCCTTCTGCTATTCATATAGTTGATGATAATATCATGGAAGACACGTGTACACCAAGTATTGTTACCGAGCCTATTATTGAGAGTTCTGCAGAGGAGACTATGGAAATGACTTCCCCAGTGTCCACCACCTCTAGTGAATGTCCCCCCCTGGAAATTTTGAAATTTCAGTAGCCACTATACCTCCTCCTGAGAGGTCTATCCCGTCCATTGCTGCTGCTGATTCACCACAATGATCCTATTGCTGAGGATACTATGGAGTGGCAAGTGCAAGTTCATAAAAGACTTAAGAAGCATCTTGCTAGTATTCGACCTCAACAGAAAGATAAGCCAAAGAAATATATAAATCCAAAGAGGGTTACTAGCCCAAAGAAAGCCTCTCCTCTGGCAGGCCCTAGGAGGAGTGAGCGTGGGATGAAGGGCTATCCACTGCTTTAAATATCTATTTTCACTTGGAACGTCGTGGTTTGAATAAGGCAGCACGACGTCAGGATCTACGGGGACTTCTTAAGCACCACTCTCCTTCCTTGGTTAGTCTATTGGAAACCAAAATTAAAGAATCGAACCCTCCACGTGTCTTATATTGCTTCCCAAGTGAATGAGCTGCTCTAAATAATTATGCAAATTCTGATGGAGGCCTATTTTGGATCTTATGGGACGGCAGGATCTGGTCTTGCAAGAATATTCACTTATCTGATCTGGTTATTTCTATCTCTGCTTCTAATAAGGGTGGCTTTGCATAATCTCTTTTGTTTATGGTGCAAATCATCTACCATCTCGTACCACTCTCAGGTCAGATCTACTCCACACTTAGTCATCTATTGGTAGTTCCTCTTGGGCAGTCATGGGTGACTTTACTTCTGTCAGATTTGTTGAGAAAAATCTTGGTGGTAGGCCTATATCCCAAAGTATATTGGATCCCTTCAATAACTGCATTGAGACTTGTGGCCTTATGGATCTTAAGTGTATTGGTATCACTTGGAGCTGGAATAACCATTCTGAAGGACAACGGCATATTCTGCTCGTCTGGACAGGATTCTCTGTAACTCTTGTTGGATAAACTCTTCTCCATCCTCACATTATCGTTATCTTCCTTCTTCCAGTGACCATTCCCATATGCTGCTTCAATTAGGCAATAATGCTATGTCGGGCCCAAAACCTTTCAGGTTCTTTAATTACCGGTCTCGTCATCCAGATTTTTCACGCAGTTTTACTTAGAGCTTGGAGTTCCTCAATTTCTGGAATCCCCCAATGTTAGATAGTCTACAAACTTGAAGGGCTGAAGAATCTTCTCAAATCTTGGTCACATGGCTTAATTGATGACCACACCTCCCACATCAAAGAGTTAAGGAGACAAGCCGGTATACTTGCAAATGATGATGAATATCCGAAATCAGCTAAAACCCCAATTATGTCAACTAAGTGGTGATCTAGACCATTGGCGGCAGCTGGAGGAATCTAAGTGGCGGCAGAAGAGTAGAATTTCTTGGCTCTCTGAAGGCGATAAAAACACAGCTTTATTTTTTTGCTACTAAGGCCAGGTATTCCAAGAACTCACTGTCACATTTATTTAATTCTGATGGATCCCCTGCTGATCACAGTACAGACATTCGGAGCACAGCCCCTCCTTTTATGAAAATCTCTTTAATCAGTCGGATTATTGGAATGTGTTTCCTTACTTTCCTGATAAAAAGCAATTAACAGCTTCTAGTGCAGCTTGGCTTATTCGCACTATCTCTGCTGCGGAGATTAAGAATGTTGTCTTCCAATTGAGAGCTGATAAGGCACCAGGTCCTGACGACTATAATCTTTACTTTTATCAGATGAATTGGGATAAAGTAGGCAGTGATGTTATAAGTGCATTGAAATCCTTCTTCTCCTCTGGCAGACTTATTAAAGAGCTCAACAATACTTTTCTATGTCTTGTGCCTAAGTCTGATACAGCTTCCACTCTCAATGACTATAGGCATATTTCATGTTGCAAAGTGCTCTACAAGTTTATATCTAAAGTTCTTTGTAACATGTTGCAGAAGGTTATCTCTGATATTATATCTCCCCACCAAGCTGCCTTTCTGAAGGGCCGACTTATCAGTGATTGTTTCCTATTAGCCCACGAATTGGTTTGAGGCTTCAATAAGCCCATAGGCAGCCACTTATGCCTTAAGGTAGATCTGACACGCTTTTGATTCGATAAACAGGGAATTTATCTACTTATGATGCATCGCATGGGATTTCCTCCTTGTTGGATCATCTGGATTAAGGAGTGCATATTTAGCCCTACTTTCTCTGTACTCATTAATGGGTCCCCCTCTGGATTCTTTTCTAGTAATTGAGGTATAAGACAATGAGACCCATTATCTCCTTACCTATTTGTCTTGGTTATGGAATTTTTCTCAATCACGATGGATCCTGCGGTCCTAAATGGCTTCGTCAAACCTATGAAGAGGTACCCCTTCCTGACCACCTCACACCTTTTTGCTGATGATCTATTTGTTTTTTGCCATAGAGAAGTGAGGTCTGCAGGAAATCTATCTGGTATTTTTGATTCCCTTAGTAATGTAGTGTGGTTACATATTAACAGGGAGAAGCAAACTTTTCTGTAGAAAGGGTTGCCAGAACCCTCAGGAGATTGCAGATATTATTGGTGTACCCCTTGGTATCCTACCAATTCACTACATTGGTCTGCCCTTATCTATCTCATATCCCAAGGCGAGGCACTGCTCTTCCCTTATCGATAAATGCAGGAAATACTAGGCAGGCTTGGTCTTCAAAGCTATTGTCTTTTGCTAGCAAAATTGAGCGTATATGCTCTGTGATAAATAACTTATCTTCTTATTGGAGCCTTTCCTTCAAGCTTCCTCTCTATGTCATTCGTATTATTGAGCAGCTTTGTGCTAATTTTCTTTGGAATAACAAGATGCATGTTTGGAGTTGATCTAGTATTTGCAAGCCCAAAAGGGAAGGTGTGCTAAGACTTCATAGACTTGCTGATATTAACAAAACTGCAGGGATTCGGCTTTTTTGTAGATTTATGCACTCTGATTCTCTATGGGCCAAGTTTATAAGAAGCACATACACTCTGAATGGTACCGATCTTCCCTCATCTCCAGCTCATTCAGATACCTGGAAATTTATTTTGGCATCCAAGCAACTTGTAGCACCCTTTTATGAAGCTAATAATGATCATCTGTCCCCTTCTCTTCGCTAGACCACTTCCTCTAATTTTTCACTTACATCTGCTTCGGAAGTCATTCGTCCTGTGTCTCTTATTGTCCCTTATTGTGATGTGGTCCGGTTCCTTAAATGTTGTCCTAAAATATCTACATGTCTTCTTAGGACGTTGAATGATAAGTTGTTGACATTTGACAACCTTATAAAGCGGAACATTTCAGTTACTAATGTCTTCTCCTGTGTTTTATGTCAGCATCTCATGGAATCTATTAAACATCTATTCTTTGAATGTCCCTTTACAGTATATCTATAGGAGTTATGCAGACTGAAGCTGGGTCTTTCTCCCGGGCCTATTGGGATGCTACTGGAAGAAGTAACCCTTATACATGATCGATTCATGAGCATGAGAAAAATCTCTGGTATAGCCCACCTGGCTATCTGTTCAGTGGTATGTCATACTTGGCATGAAATGAATAGAAGGGTGTTCCACAGCTCTGGCAAGCATAAAGTGCTTATTTTCAGGGACATTTATGAAGATGTTTGCATTTGTATTGCTTCCATCACCTGGGAGGAAGGTAAAACTTTCGTATAACCCTGGGAAATTGGTCCTAACTTGTATTTAATTGATGTCTCAGTAGCTTAGAATCTTTTTTAGGATTGGCTAGTAGGGGATAACGATGCGTGTGTCCTCTCTCCTCTCTACGTTCAAGTTTAGATTAGATTTCTATGTTTTACTAAGGTGTATTTTGTACATTATTTGTTAGTTAATGAAATTTAATTATGTGTGTGTGTGAATCTCCATATGAGAACATTTCACACCGTGCGAAATGATTTTTAGTTTTTTTTTGAATTTTTTTCAAAAGTTCTTTTTTCCATCCTCATTATATGTTGTTATACACCCCTCAAAAAATAATCGTTGAGAAATAATGTCATTTGACCTTCGATCAAGGCATTTCAACAAATTCACACATTTTGAGACCGTTAAATTTGTAACGGATGGATGGGTGCTCTAAACCTCAACGGGTTCACCCATTATTTTTCCTGGGGTATATAATTGTATGATTAAACATCAAAAAAATTTGAAAAAAAATTCAAAAAAATAAAAAAGGTTTTCGCACCGTGCGAAAACCCCTTTTTCGCATTTGAATATTTCCATATATGCACATATATATGAGAATAATGTCAAAAAGATGGCACCTATACTTTTTGGTTTATAGGCGGCCAATGGTAGGTTGTCATTCCAGCGCACCTGACCCAAGTTGGTCAAGTGCCACCTCACAAACACAAAAAATTTTAGTTTAAATGTGAAACACAAGCATGTGGTAGCTTGGTGGTTAGTTAACCTGTAAGTGTCACAAAAAATTACCAATTTTTTTTTGAAGAACTCTCTAACCATGTCCCTTCGCCATGCAGACATATGCTTGAACCCAACCACCCACTTAGGCAATTGGGTCGGATACTGGTCGCCCGAATTTTTCGGGTTGGGTTTGGATATGGAGCTCTGACTTTAATATAATTTGGATCAAGTTTGGATATGGAATTACATGGGTCGGGTATGGTGTTACATGGGTCGGATCAAACTTGACCCAACCCGGCACGGCCTAATTGCCACCCCTAATGGCAAGCCTATCTCTTGCCCACAGTTTCCCGGGTTAGAAATATCTTTAAGCTGGACTTTAAGTTGACTGCCATGCATAAAACTTTGTCAAATCTTTCGTGAGCCTTGCTACATACCCTACCCTATTTTGACATGATAGCAGTGAATAAGCTGCTAAAATTCTTTTATTAACTTAAGAATATCATATTAGCAAAAAAAATTCATCTGAATGTCTGAGCACAAATGTCAGCTTCTACAAAGAAATGAAAAGTAAGAAAGTTAACAAGTTTAACTATAATAAAACAGTGGAAAATATTTATTGTCCCAAGTCATACAGTTTCTAGCCACAAAGACAGCAAAAAATGCATGTACATAAAAACAAATACCTTCAATCCCCTCTTCTATATCTTCCAGGTTGAATACTGGTATTGTATCATCTTTTTCTCGTTTCTTCTTATTAGAACCCTTTGTTGATGATTTAGAAGCCATTTTCCGATAACCACCACAGCACCAGGACAAAAAACCATCCTTTTTATGCTTATTCTTGACAGGGGGCTCATAACCATAGAGAGCCGTTCTATTGAAGACACATCCCGTACCCACATATACTGGGCCTTGTATACCATCAAGACCTCTTAAATTAATCTTAAAAACAGGAATAGAAAAAATTACCGTCAGAAGATATGCAAATATTTGAAAGTGGTGAAATTAAATTTACAGCTCCACACCAAGCATTTTGGTAGAATCTACAAAACACTGAAATTATTGCATAGGATAGATGTTGAGTCTGAATAAACAGCATGCTTGTACTGGATCAGCTTTAATCTGAATATTACTGAACTTGACACCATCTACGTTGTAGAAAAAATGGAGCTAGACGATAATATAACCACTGTAAAAGGGTAAACCTTACATCAAAAAACACAGTATTGCGGTTTGCATAACGGTCATTCTTATCAATACCATCAAACCTCTGGGGAAACTGTACATAACAAACAGACGGACCAACATTTGGATCCATAAGGAAACACATAGCTTCTCTTAGTGCCTTGCTATTGTTTATGTAGTGATCACAGTCCAGATTCAGTAAATAAGATCCATTGGTGAGGACTGCTGAGACACGAACCTGCATCGAGAGAAAACATATATCAGTAAAATCCAAGATGTTTCTTGATATGAATTAATTTCAACCATCCATGGTTAGCCACTTACCAGAGAATTCATTGCACCAGCTTTCTTGTGATGTTGGAAACCTGGACGTTTCTCACGTGATACATAGACTAGGCGTGGAAGCTCATTGCCATCAGCATCAAGGCTTCCGCTATGGCCTAAGAAGACCTGCAAAAGTTGAAAGGTATTTAGGACGGTTGGAATTTGAGGGCTAAATGAAGCAAGGTGATACCTAAGCTGAGGACTTAGGAAATATCACAATTATATTAATTAATTGGTTATTGGGTGGTTCTATAACTACACAAGATAGTTATTGGCAGAAATTGTAACTCCCACCATGTGGGAAGACTATAAATAGGCCCCCCCCCCCCTCTTGTTGGAAAAATGACACTTGAAGTAGAGAGCAACTACTTGCATTTAGTCTTTATTTTCCAAGAGAGAGTACACAAAAAGAGTGAGTTTTCCAACCCAAATTTCTGCACTAAATAAGAGAGTTTTAGGTTGTGGAAATCCGTAGATTTTCCATTGTATGATCATCTACAACAACCGATGTAGAGAAACCTTGGCGAATCGATCCTTCCGCTACGCATTTAAGGTAATTGGTAACTTCTCCTTTGGGATATTCAATCTCATCATTGGTATCGGAGCCATTGGGTTTCTTCTCCTGTTGCATTCTCTTGTTATATGAGAGAAGATTGAGCGTTAGTTTATTTGATTCTTTTAATTCATTTTAATCATATGTGATTATTATGATGTGTGTCTATTTTATAGCCCTCTCAACAAGTGAGAAAATGCAAAAAGAATCATCAAAAACCGACTCAAATGGCCAAATTATGGCTGTTTAAAAAAACTGCCTAAAATCTAGACAGAAAACTGTACAGTCGCAGATTAGCAAGCAAACGAAAAAATGTTGGTCGACTAATTTTTTTCAGACTAGTTTTTTCCTGAAAATTTTATTTTAAGACTGTGATTAGTATACTAATAAAATATGTTAATCAACCATCATTTATAATTATGATTTCATGTAATTTTAATTTTAGTTTGTGGCTCTACTCTATACGAGACTAGCTTTAATGCTCTACTCGATAAAAACTAGCCTTAATAATATGCTCTACACTTATGAGATTGGCCTTATAGCTCTACTCTATAGATATTAGCATTTTTATTTGCGGCTCTACTCTATATGAGATTAGCTTAAATGCTCTACTTTGTAGAGACTAGCCTTAATTGTACTCTACACTGTGTGATGTTGACATTCATGCATATAAGTTGAGTTGTATGGTCTTAAATTCAAAGATCCTACCGCCGCTCTGTCCACAGTCAACTAACCTGTGGATGCATGACGTGGTCAAGTGATCTTTGCAATTACCATACCTATTTCAAATATATTGATTTGATGTTCGAGTATACTTTACATAAGTTATTTGGATTAGAGGCATATTAATTTGATCTTAGATAGTGATTGGGAACATATTGAACTTTTCGATTCTAAGACTTATTAATATGTCACATTAATCTATTTGACAAGTGTTAAAGTGTTGAAGTATTCAATTTTTGTATGCTGGACATTAATGTCGTTCATGTTTCCTTCTTTGTAAAAATTTGTAACCAAAATGTCTCTTGCTGCTAACAACATTGTCGCTGAACTTAACAAAGGAGAAAAGTTAAACGACGACAATTATAAGATATGGAGCATGAAACTCCAATATGTGCTCGAGGAACAAGAGGTCATTGAGGTCTTAAATGTTATAATGGAAGAGTCTGAAATAGATACCACGGCCCAACATAAGAGGGACCATGAGGCCTATGACTCTTGGAAAAAGAAGAACTCAATCGCTCGCATAACGTTGGTGAGCAACATGGATGATGACATTATGCGTGAGTTTCGTAAGTATGACATTGCGAAGGACATATGGTCCTCGCTTAAGGCTAAGTTTGGAGACACTTTGGTCACTAAACTAAGGTCCCTCACCATTAAGTTTGACACATACAAGAAGCGCCCAGATCACTCAATGAAGAAATATCTGAAGCACATGTCAAATTTAATTATAAAGTTGAAGGACGCCGGTCATACATTGACTGATGAACAACAGGTTCAAGCGATCATCTGTTCTTTGCCCAATACATGGGAACAAATGAAGACGCATATCACTCATAATGAGAGCATTAGGACCCTTGAAGATGTTTTGCGCCAACTCGAATTAGAGGTAGAGAGGCAAGAGGCCTCCAAGCCTACTGCAGAAGTGTACGTGGCAGGATCCAGTTCTCATGAAGGATCCAAGCGCAAGCATCGTGGGCGCAAGGGAAAGGAACATGAAGAACCTCCCAAGAAACTTAAGCATTACCAACATGGTCGGAAAAGGCATAACAATAAGAGAAATATGGCCAAGATAAAGTGCTTCAAGTGCAACAAGTTTGGCCATATTGCTCGTAATTGTACTGAGCAGGCATCTTGTTATGATTTTGCAAAACTTTATGTTTCTAGCTCTGTGTTTTTGGCAGAATCACATCCTTTGTGGATTGTAGACTCAGGTGCCACCGACCACATAGCAAGGGATCGTGAAGGCTTCGTAGATTTCCAACGGATTTCGCACGGTGCAAAGTGGATCTATGTAGGGAACAACTCAAGGGTAGAAGTGAAGGGAATTGGCACATGCAAGTTAGTCTTGCATGGCAGCCGAACTTTACTCCTACATGATGTATTATTTGCTCCTGATATTCGTCGGAATATCATATCTGTATTGGTATTGCTTAGATTTGGTTTCAGTTAGAACTTTCATTGTAATAATGTAGACCTTTGTTTTGGCACTTCTTATTTCGGCTCAGCCAATGTAATAAATGAATTCTTTGTGTTAGATACAATCTATGATTCTGATTGTAACATTAGTTTTTCAATAATGTCTACTTCACATAACTATACGCGTAATGTGAATTTATGGCACTCTAGACTTGGTCACATCGGTCTAACTAGAATGAGTAGACTAGCCAAGGAAGGTTTATTAGCCGACATTGGCAAAGTTGAAATGTCAACTTGTGAGCATTGTCTAGTAGGAAAGACTTCAAGGAAGCCATTTGGTACGGGAACGAGAGCCAAATACCCTTTGCATTTAATCCACTCCGATATATGTGGTCCCATGAATATAAGGGCTAGACATTGAGCGTCCTACTTCATCACATTCATAGACGACTTCACTCGGTTCGGATACGTCTACTTGATTTCTCACAAGCATGAAACAATAAGTTGTTTCAAAAACTATATGACTTTAGTTGAGAATTAATTAAACTGAAATATTAAAATCTTAAGAACCGACCGATGTATAGAATACCTATCAACTCAATTCAAGGAGTTATGTGATGAAAATGGAATCATTCATCAGTTGAGTATTCCCTATACTCTGCAACAAAATGGTGTTGCAGAGAGAAGGAATAGAACACTACTTGAGATGGTCAGGTCAATGATGGCACAAGCTAACTTACCTATCACTTTTTAGGGAGATGCATTATTGACTGCAACCTACATTCTCAATAGAGTGCCTACCAAGTCGGTTGAAACCACTCCATATGAGTTATGGACCGGTCGTAAGCCTAACCTAAATATCTTAAGACCTTGAGGTTATGCAGCTTATGGACATGTTTCCTCACATAAGTATGGAAAAATAGGTCCAAGGGCGAGGAAATGTATCTTCTTAAGATACTCAGAAACCTCAAAGGGATATGTCGTCATAGGTCAGGACAATGGTGGGAGTACAACTGAGTTTAGAGGAGGATTTTCCTAAGCAGTGAGAGATAGGACAAGACCTATCCCTATTTAAGATTGTAGATCAAATAGGATCACCTCATTCGAGTGGGAGGAATTTGGATGAGGAATTAATTCTTCATCCCAATAGTGATCATATTCCACCACCTCATTTGAATGAAAGTGCGAATGAAAATGATCCAGGTCCACGTGGGAGTCCATTAAGACTTATAACCCAAATGGTAGTCAAGCAAGTCAATTAAATCTTGATCCAAGTGGGAGTCAAGTAAGGATTGACCCGAGACAATTAAGGACTAACCTAAATGAGAGTCGAATGAGACTCGATGAATCTCAAAGAAGATGTAGTAGTCGTGTAAGTATCCCACGTCGACGATTTGAGATCGAAAGTGGAGAAGCTTCCATGACTAGTCTACTAAAAGAGGATGTGTCGAGAAATTTGAAATATGCTCTCTCTTGTCCTGCTAAGGGAGAATGGGCTAAGGTAATGAAAGAGTAGCTTGAGTCTATGAGATGCAACAAAGTTTGGGAACTGGTTGATCTCCCAAAAGGACGAAGAGCCATTGGAAACAAATGGGTTCTCAAGATAAAGCATAAGGCTGATGGATCAATATAAAGATATAAGGCTCGACTTGTTGCGAAGGGGTACACACAACAGGAAGGGATTGACTATGAAGAGACTTTCTCACCTGTTGTACGCTTTACCTCGATTCGCCTAATTTTAGCTATAGTTGCAAGCTTACACCTAGAATTACATCAAATGAATGTAAAACTGCATTTCTCAATGGAGAATTATATGAGGAGATCTATATGGATCAACATATGTGTTTTGTTAAAGAAGGCCACGAGCATAAGGTTGTACACTTTTGAAGTCTATCTATGGCCTTAAACAATCCTCAAGGCAATGGTATATTCACTTTCATAATGTAATCATGTCAAATGAGTTCATTATGATTGATGAAGATCATTACGTTTATACCAAACGGTCTAATGATAAGTTTATAATCATGTCACTATACGTAGATGACATACTTATAGCTGGAAATGATAAGGAGTATTTGTTTGAGGTCAAAGCTTGGCTTTCATCCAACTTTGAAATGAAAGATATGGGTGAAGCCGCATAAATTCTTGGGGTTAAGATCTCAAGAGATCGTTCAAAGAAACTTTTATCTCTTTCACAAGAGACTTATATAAAGAAAGTACTTGAACGATTCAATATGCAAAATAGCAAGCCTTTTGATACTCCTATCAGTAAAGGTGAGGCATTAAGTCAAAGTTTATGTCCTAAGACTGAAGAAAAGAAGGACTTAATGAGCAAGATTCCTTATGCTAGTGCGGTTGGTAGTCTTATGTACGCTATGATGTGTACAAGACCAGACATCTGCTTTGCAGTTGGAATGGTTAGTAGATACCAATCCAACCCTGGCCAAGCACATTGGAAGGCAGTTAAGAGAATTTTGAGATAACTAAATGGGACTACTGATTATTCACTCTGCTATCAAGGAAGTGCTCTGCAACTGAAGGGTTACACTGATGCTGATTAGGGAGGAGACCTTGATGAAAGGAAGTCTACCTATGAATATGTCTTCTTACTTAATAATGGTGCCATATCATGGAGTAGTAACAAACAATCACGCATAGTGCTATCCACGATGGAAGCAGAGTTTGTAGCATTCTCTGCGGTAGCTCAAGAGGCTGTTTGGTTGAAAAGGTTATTGGATCATTTAATTGCTGCAAATGATTCTGATCCAGTTATAGTTAACTGTGATAGTCAAGCGGCTATTGCATATACAAAGGACCCAAAGTATCATTGCAAAACCAAACACATAGATATCATATACAAATTTGCTAAGAAGATGGTTGAACGTAAGGAGATAAACATGAAGTACATATATACACGAGATATGATAGCAGACCCGCTTACTAAGCCTATTTCTAGAAATGTGTTTTTGGAACACACAAGATCTCAAAGATTGGATAGAATATGATGTACTTCTCTTTTGTATTTCCAAATGTTTATATAATTAATGTCAATATATTTGATAGCATACAAAAATTGTGAATGTTATATGGAGCATTCTTGATTAAAAAGTATGCCGGACATATGTAATGTTAGCCTTCTCACACAGGTAACAACCTCCATCATTTACGAAATGAGTGGAGATGAGACGAGATTTTAAGTTAATTGTCAGACGAATAATTATGAGTTCGGGCTTAACATCACAAGTCGACTAATGACTAAGGAGTCATTTTGGTTATAAAGGTGAATTTAAGAATTCACATCATCTGTCATATATGCCAGATATGAGTCATAGTGGTCTGATATGAGTAGATTGGAGGACTCAAAGTTAGACATAGTGATGTCTAATTATCATATGTACAACACTATATGTTGAGACATACACTTCATGGAAAAGGAGAAAGTGTTGTAACACATGTTTCATACCATGTGTGCATAAGCAACCAAAGGGTTTAAACGTAAGTTTTTGATCTCAACTTACTTTTGTGTGAGACCATGAGGCCTTGAGAGCCTTAAATCTAGTACCCTTAAAACTCCGATCGAGTTCTTGAGACTTGGTTTAATGTTGGCTATCTTGAGATGTTGCCAAGATATAGCGATGGATTCGATCAGGCGGGACATACTTGGAAAAGCGTTAAGCCATGTTCAAGAGAACCACGAGAAGAGGAAGATCATTTCGAATATCACATTGATTTGTGTTCACCGATTGACCAATTGAGCTTATATGAAGTTCAATTGTGAATGCAAAGTATATGAGATCAAGGGATGATACTTAATGTGATTAAATGATCTAAGGTGCGGCATACTTCTAAACTACTCATATGAGTTGCTATATACTCCTAACCGTTATATAGCACCGAACTCATGCAGTATGTCGGTTGCACGACCTATTTCTCTAGTATGAATTGGCACAGAATAAATGAAATAAGTTTCCTTATGTATCTCATTCATGTGTGAGTGGGAGATGTTAGAATTTGAGGGCTAAATGAAGCAATTACACCCATTAATGTGATATCTAAGTTGAAGACTTAAGAAATGTCACAATTATATTAATTAATTGGTTATTGGGTGGTTCTATAACTACACAAGGTAGCTATTGACAGAAATTGTAACTCCGACCATATGGGAAGGCTATAAATAGGCCCCCCTCTTGTTGGAAAAATGACACTAGAAGTAGAAAGCAACTACTTGTATTTAGTCTTTATTTTCCAAGAGAGTGCACCAAAAGAGTAAGTTTTCCAACCCAAATTTCTGCACTAAATAAGAGAGTTTTAGGTTATGGAACCGTAGATTTTTCATCGTGTGATCATCTACAACAACCGGTGTAGAGAAACCTTGGCCAATCGATCCTTCCGCTACTTCCGCTACGTATTTAAGGTAATTGGTACGTTCTCCTTTGGGATATTCAATCTCATCAAGGACATTCAAGGAAGTAACCCGTAAACGTTAGTTTTCATTATCTACACTGCAATCAGCATGAGCAGATAAACCAAAATCAACAAGGTTGCTTTGATAACTCAAAAGTCAACTTTAGATGTGTGTTTCATGCATATCTAATTACGATGGACTAGTTATGTTGCCCAATGATCTTGAACCAGGGGTGGTGTCCTATAAATAACATGTTCCATTTCACAGAAGTATCAATGAACCTAAGCAGAGCCAACTTAAAACTTCTGTGATTCAACCTTATTAAATACAACATTAAAGTGCACAAAACCTGAATCATTCCAGGATGGTCTCTAGTGTTATTGCCAGGCCACGGTGTACCATCTTCCATTGTCCATCCCTGATCAGGAACATTCTGGGCCTTTGCAACTTGTGCGTTAATGCGAACTTTAAACTCTTCATACCCCCTCTGCATCGTACAATAATGATGCATTGTTATAAGTATAGGGTTATAGCACATTTAGCGGGAGATGATAAGAGTGAACCATGATACCTTCATTGCTCTGCGATCTTTAGCAAATAAGGGATGAACTTTATTTTTCAGGTAATCAATTTTTTGCGCGAAGTACCATTCTGGAGCTCGGGGCTCAATGCTATATTTCCTGCAGAAGGGTACCCATTTTCTTGCGAATTCTGATGTTTCAGAAAGTGCTTGAAACGTCAGCATAGCAGCTCCATCATCAGAAACATAGCAAGAAACCTTGTCTACAGGATAATCTACAGCAAGAATAGATAAAACAGTGTTGGCCGTGACAAGAGGAGGCTCCTTCAGTGGATCAACCGTACTGACAAAGATGTCAACAGCAGCCAACTGAGATCGTTCACCTTCCCGCTCATACCTAGTGATTCAAGAAATTTAACCAAGTGCTGATAGCAAATAGTTAATATGTAAAATTTACTTCATAAGCAATAAAAAGAGTCACCTTATAGATAGTCTATCAAGATATGTTTCTCGGTTCACTGGAGACCATTTTGGGAACTGATCCAATATCCAGGATATAGCAAACCAGACCTCGCAAATAACGGACAATAACCACAGAACATATGCATTGCGTACTGGATTTGAGATACGATAATGTAAGAAAATACTGAGGATGACAAGCCGCAGAACAATGACCATCCGATATGGGTTTAGCCTGGATGAAGGGATAGAAACTTTCCTTGACAGAGGCTGGCGCGCTTCATCATTCCTAAATTTCAAGCAAACAATCACAAGCAGAATTCAGTTACAAATTTATATGTAATCCAAAGGAAGCTAACATTGGTTCAAATTTAGCAAGATTCAATAATGTAAGGAAGGTTATAAAACAACCTGAATTTATTTGATTGCAAAGCAATAATGTAATATATCAAAAAAAAATCGGAGAGATGAATATATCAGTTTGTTATAATGAATCAGTGTACATGATATATGGCCATTACGAATTATATTAGGGGAGACATATTATCCAGGCAACTGAACACGGTCAGGACTTCAAAGATCATTAAAAAGTGTTATTAGATAAAATAAGATATTAGGTTTTGGTCATGCCACCCATGATCAAATCACATGAATTTGCAATGTGTATAGGAACTAGAAGTGAGCCAAAAAAGCCACTTGAGATCGGAACTCACAATCGGGCATCATCCAAACTGTAATCAACGGACGACTCAACATAACCGACTCCTCTGCCAACAGAAGGCGGTGCAGTACTAGTACAATTTGTCGTCGCTTCGACGCTATTGTCTTGCTTCAGCCTCCATCCGTCGATTTTCTCTTTCCATTCCTCATTTCCAAATGGACCATCAAACCCTCTCCCTGAATCCGATGCTCCTGACTGCTCCCCTGAATGTTGACCAGATACCTGAAAAATATTAGGACGTCGAGGCATATCAAGTCAAGACAGTCTGAATAGAAACTACAAATATATTAGAGTAAATACAAACCACAAACCATTCGACGATGAGCTGGGAAAGAAAAACGACTTGGAGAAATCTCCCCGCTATCGTACTTGGGAGGTCCATTGCTTTCCCTTCGTCCATTATTCGCATGCCATGCCAGCATTCGCTCCGCGACCTTCTCCTTTTGATCCTGGTTTGTTGACGGATAACTATAATCACTCGTGCCATCATCAGTTCCTTCATCATCAATTTCCTCTGCTAGCACCGGAAGGCTCCCTAAAATTCAACAATTAAAACAACACCAATGCCATCGTCATAATCTTTAAGACTTTATCCGTAGATGAAATAGGCTAATCAAATTGCAAAACATGTAAATAAAAGATGATGTGGATAGCTATCGAGACTTGCAAATGTCCATGGACAAACCTTGGTGTTGCTCGACACCGTTGCAGATCTGGCAGGCTTGCCCTCCCTCATGATTCCATCCCTTCTACATTAACCCAACAATGTAAACTAGTAAAAAAATCATTTTTTTAAAGAGGGGTTTGAATTTTTGTAAGTTGATACAAAATAACATGAAAAGGAAAAGAAGATACTAACCCTTGCCTCTGCATCCAGCTCCATTGAACCCTAGCAAAACCCTAACAAAAGATTAATTATATCTCAGTCTCAGTCAGCAAAATGCAAACCCAGATCACTAAAATTCTAAATAAATGTAGATAAACCTCCACAACAAAACAAATATTATGAAACAAAATAGTTACAAAAATGATCTTCAAAGAAAAAAAGAACTCCTCTACCTTTGTATAACTTAAACAACATAAAGAAAACAAAAGAATTAAGTTAAAACAAAAAAGAGATACGCTAATTGCACATACAACGTTTTTCTTATTTTTTTTTAATTATATATATCACCTTGAAGGTGGCACTTCTCCTTCCTAATTCACATGCAAGTAGAACAAAGAAATTCTAAAATAAGGCTGAAAAGTTCTCTTATAGTCGTGTGGGTCTGTTATTTATATAAGGAAGTGCCTACATTTTAGGCTAAATAAATGCAATCTGAGATTGAAATTGAATGCGGAATGTTTCTGTTGGGATTCTGCACTGTGAATATCCTTGAGGCAAAATTTATATATATTTTCAATCACTGACAAACTCTTTCCATTTTTTTCCAGTTAACAATCAGATCTTTGGAATTTTTAAGGCTCGTTGAGCAACATTGATCAGACGGGATTGGGACGGACAAATGTTTATTTAAAAAAAAGCCAAAAATTATAAATAATTACCTAAATCAATCAGTTTTAAAAATATTTACCAAAATCGACCCATTTTTTCACGTCATTCGATGCTGACTGGGTGGAGGTCGATTTGGCCGGCGATTCCCTGACCAAATCGACAGTCTGGGCCACAGAAATTGGCTGGGTTGCCCACCCATACAGTTCAACGCATTTAACCCTAACGAACCCACAGCCGCCCACATACTCGGCAAACAAAACCACGCAGCCGCCCATTCTCCGCAAAACCCTTGACCCCTCCAAAACCCAACCCTAAGCTGCAGCAGCCCACTCTTTCTACACATATTGGGAACATTTTTCGCGATCTGCACTGCGTATTGTTGATAGGCGACGGCTATTCCCTTTTTGACCATTTCTCCACTCAATTTTTTCCTTCGTTTTTTTTGGTTGTATAATTTCTTTTGTATCTGTGATTAGCTAGGGTTTAGCTGTTTATCAGCATTTATATATTAACTGAATCAAATTGCATTGGGGAATGATTTGAAGGGAAAATATCTGTTCTTGTACCAAAACCCATTCAAGAGTATATACAGAGATCAACACAGGACTGAAGTAAGACGCAAAATGCACTACACTTAGAGCAACTCCAACCCACATCTCTAAAAATCCCCCTCCAAAATGGAATATCTCTAAAAGATGCCATTTTGGAGGATGGGCAACTCCAACCCACCATCTTCAAATCTTATTTTCTCTTTGTTTAAGCTTTACTAATGAAAGATATTTATCAGTAAAATGGGATAACCTAATACATGTTAAATAAACTTAAAGAAGGAGTCACCATGGCTCATAGCCATGGTTCTCTATATATTCATATCCATGAAATACCAAAGGTCCACACTACTAAGTAGTGGAGAGTAATGGAGGGATAGAGAGGTGTGGAGGCCAAAAGCCTCCCGCACTCATAACACTCCCCCTTATCCATCTATTTCTTTGGTCTTAGCTATAAAGCTAAGTGGGTGGATACTTCTGAATCCAGAGTAATCGTGTTTGCCTCGTTAAAACCTTAGCTGTGGAAAAACCAGTGGGAAAAACCAACAGCTTAAGGGAAAAAGAGTACAACCCACAGGTTACTCCCCCTGAACCAGACAAGCTTTAGGCTTGTAGATATCCTATGTATCTATACACCAATATCCTAAGTATCTATACATCTTCCACAAAATTCCAAAAAGAAAAACAAAATACAATAATCACTCATCTATACAAGTTGCACTCATATCTGGAAGCCGCTGAAACAAAAGGGGGCTCTGACGTGGTATGCTCTGCGAAACTTGGCAGATGGCTCCATGTCTATAGACTTTGACCCAGTCGTCACTGTATCTGCAAGGTACTGTAGGACCTGGTTGTGCATATATTCGATTTGATTCTTGGATGATGAGCTTCTTGAAATAGAAGTTTGATGTAGACTTAGGATGATGCTGTGTATATCTTCAGAAAATGGCTGTTCATTTTGTGCGTAGTCATCGCAATGATCTTTAACCTGCATATGCAAATATATTTCCATGGTTTCTGATCCTTGACCCTTGGAGAGCGCAGAAGATATGTATCCATGGTCCAGTGTTGCGCTACAGGCACTGCACTGTATCTGGCTAACAGCTTTACTGCAAACGATCTATAAAGACACGTGCAGTTGGCCAGATAAAGGAGCTGGGTACTTCAGGACCTAGGATATTCTCCCCCTCTTCCAGCTTGGGGAAAAGGTCTTCAATATGCATCCAAACACCCAGTTGGTGTATATAGTGGAATGCAATTGTCCATGTTTCTTCATCAACTTCGGGTTAATGAAGTTCTCATCTGCAGGATGATGAGTCATCTTCAGGATGATGTTTTCATCTTCTGGTTGATTATTCATCTTCTGGATGATTATTTCATCTTCAGTATGATGGTATAATCATAAGGATGATATTTTCACATTCGAGATGTACAGTCATCTTCAAGATGATGTTATCGTGTACAGAATGAGTATTTCATCTTTAGGATGATAGTTTCATCTTCAGGATGATGGTATCATCTTCAGGATGTACATTCATCTTCAGGATGATGGTATCATCTACAGAATGAGTATTTCATCTTCAGGATGATGGTATCATCTTCGGGATGATGGTCTCATCTTCGGGATGATGGTCTCATCTTCGAGATGATGGTTTCATCTTCAGGATGATGGTTTCATCTTCAGGATGATTATTCATCTTCGGGATGATGGTCTCATCTTCAGGATGATAGTCTCATCTTCAGGATAATGATTTCATCTTCAGGATGATGATTTCATCTTCAGGATGGTAATTCGTAAGGGTATGTTGTCACATCATCCATAGCAACATAGCCTAAAATTTTCTTTGCCAATCGTGTGGTTTTCGCAACTATGACCAGAGAGCCTGATGCATCCGTTTAAATAATTTTGTAAGTGAGTTAAGCTCATCTTACATGGTTACTTCCTGGTTTCTGCGAAATAAACCTTTAAGCTATAGCGTTTTGCTTATAGCATATGATTTTATTTATTTATACAATACTCGGCAACCCACAGGTTTGATATCTTTTGATATCAGGACTTCAGGTCCAAACACTTCACATTTCATAAGTGAGTCCAACTCAACTTATTATTGACTCGTTCCACATAATTTGGCCAAATTTCTTCATTTGCTTCAGGAAACGGAGATTGTGAACGGTATCAATGGCAAAATGAAATGTGAGTAATTGTCGACAAGTGTGTTTTATCCAAATACCTCTCCGTATACGTACATTATTCAATTTATTCCAGATTCATCTCTTCTGGAGGTTCTGGAAAGGAAGAGGATATGGAGATGAGCTCACTTTCCTGGGGTGGTATTGTTTTAGGGTCTCCATGAGTTATTTCTCGCTTTGGAGCCTCGTGGTATGTCCTCTCATCCGTTGAGGATATCCACTTCTGCTACTAGTGGATTGCATCCATTATATTTGGTATGTCAATCCTAGCTGGATTTTTAGTAGCAGGGATGTGTGAATTTGACAATATTTATATTGTGAGTAGCTATGTCTGATAACTGTTTAACAATTTCATAAGTGTGGATCTTCAGGATCTCATCACTATTCATGATAATCAAATCATAGGTAATAATATTTTAAATGGTCAAATTGAGCTTCAGGCTCATGGATGATTATAGTATTTTTGTTAAACCTAATACTGGGGAATTAAGGTTATGAAGGATCTTCAGGATCACATCAAGTCTTTAAAAGAGGGCCCATCAATGCACGTCTTAGGAGAAGTGATTTTAAATGCTTCCCATGTTTAGAGTGCTCAGAATCTATTTATCTGGGGTAATTACTTTCGATAAATAGTTCTGTATTATGATGGTCCATAGTGGTGATATGGGGATGTATACTCATCATAGCGCCATCGATAAGATGTGCTCTAAACGCTTCCCCCGTTAGGGGTTCTCGGAAACTGTTTATATGAGGTGATCAGGCTCATATAAATAGGTTCTAAGGAGGCGTTGTGATGGTTTGCATGTTCCCACACGGTCACCTACAACTGGATTTTTAATGGATAAGTAATCCGTTTGAATCATTTTGATGATTTATATATAAACCATTTCTGGGTGTGAACACAAAACTTCAGGGTGTTCAATTTTCTTCCAGTTGTTAAATATAATTGATTTTCCAGTGTTATCCACAAAAAATCCGCAATAAGCTCGACTTCAACGAAGTTGAGCATAGAACTGGGGATATGAACCCGCCAAGGCACAATCTATAAGATGTGCAGTAATGCCTCCCCCGTTTGGGGATCTCAGAATATATTCATCCATGATGGTTAATCCCGATGAATAAGTTCCACTGCGTCATTTTTGAGGGTGGTATGAGTGTAAGTAACAGCCCAACCAATATTCCAGTATGGTAACATGTCCGTTGTGATTAATAATAATCTGGAATGCGATTGGATAACAAAGGTTTGATTATGACCATTTTAAGAGGATATATAGATGAGTACACTAATGTACATCATCGGCACTATTAGGGAGTGAAAAAGTTTAACTTTTATCCCTAAAATACTCTCAAGAGACCAAGAGGTCTTCATAATTTAATGATGATAGTAAAATATATCATATAAATTCTATTAGAGGAAGTATTGAGATTCAATATCCACGTGAAGTGGAGATGTTCTCGTAAGCATTTTTCCCGTTTAATGGGATAATGAAAATGTCGCCATATTTGAAGAAACTTATAGTTCTTTGTTTATATAAGATTGGTAAATGATGTTTTGCATCAATAACAATCCAATGTGGCATATTATATCGTGCCAAAAGTAAGATTTGGATGAAAGAGAGCACTACAGGTGTTCCTTTATCTTCCTATGTTTGAATTTATTTGGGAAAAATCTTCTGGCTTTATTGATTTTTAATATTTGAGAGTACGGGTGTATCCTTATATAGAGTATTCAGGCTTTGTAAAGCTTGAACCTCAAGTAGACGTCCCAAAAAATAATTATCTTCTGGATAAAATTAAGGGTGAAATGCTTTTTAAAGCATACGTCCGATGCTATTTTTGAAAAATACTCACTAATAAATATGGTCTGGTACTAGATTAAATTTTATTTTCATAGATTTATTTGTCCTCGTAGAATATCTATGTATACAAAATAGGTAGATCGACAAACGTCGTCTAGACTAGAAATGTACATATATTTTCAATGGCATAATATAATGACCTATCATATTACAAAAGCAATATGGGACTTTTCAGAACTTCTGGGTCTGATATAGGTCTGCCATTGATTATTCCAAGTAGAGGTATATCATATCTTCCCTTTCTATATTTATGTCCAGGACATTATAAGTCATGGTCTTCCCCCTTTTTAAGTATTCCACTAATCTAATTTATGATAGACTTTTCAAAGTTCATGTGAATGTTCTAGTATGGTCTTCAGGTCATGTTATTGAGTCATTCTGGATTTATGTGGATAGAGGAACATGAATACGGTGAGTTAAGATACGTTGGTGCAAAAAATTTAGTTCTCACTTTTATGCATGCACGGCTTCAGGCGCGTGCATTATGCAAGGCTAGATTCAAGAATCTTACCTTGTAACGTGAGTGTACTCAATAAATTAGTGGATTTATGGCATCTTCGGGTGCACCTAATATTATATATTAAAATAGATATGATATATCTATTTACTGCGAAGTACGCATCATTTAGACATATGTAGAAGATGAAAGCATTAATGGTCGCATAATTCCAACGTATTTTATTTGGTTAGAAGGGTATTGACATTTTATTTGAACTTCAGGTTCATTTGTCAATGTAGATATGATTTATAAAAAAAAATTTGAAAAATTATTATTGTACCAGAATCATAGTTTGAGTACAAAAGCATGAATAAATCATGCAAATAGCAATTAAACATGTAGTTCATATATATTACAAGCAACAACATATGCAAAAATTATGAAACTACTAGATATAACATGCATACGATGTATTTTCAACATAACAAGCAATTTATATAAAAATTACATTTAATAATTACTTGGACCACGGGGAAACGTCATTACCTGTTAGGTTAGGTAACTAACGACAGAGCGGTCTCAGGGTATTTGTAATTATTAAATCGTGAAGAATTAAAATTAAATCCAATTTTTATATAATTTGCATTTTTGTTGAATTTAACATAATATTAAACAAATAATTAATTTTATGAACCAAATCAACTAAAAAGTTATCAAAACTAATCATTTGATGTTTCCTCATTTTTACAAAATTTTCCAGCAATATTCTGGATTTTTCTGCTAATTTTAAGGAAATTATAGTGGAAAACTGATATAAAATCTGTTTTTAATTATTTTAAAAGCCTATTGGGCTTATGTTAGAGCTTCAGGCCCAAAACATCCAATAACACTTAAATATTTTAGTATTGGGCTGCAGGCCCATGGGCCCAAGCAGCTCCCCCCGCCCTCACCTTTTTCCGGATAGACAGAGTGTAAGGGGGAGGGGGCGGCCTGAGAAGACAGTTACATCTGGGACCCGAAAAACTCTTTTCACTGAAGCAGATTTTACAAGATCGAAAAGAGTCACCATTAGAAAAGTTATAGCATCAGTAGATCATAGTCTAGAGTAATCATATACATCATGCACAATTTCTTATGTTCTGGCATTTGTTAACTTCTCGGTCTACTAGAAAAAAATAATTCTTGAAAGCACTAATTATTAGGGAATCAAAAGCACAGATTACATCAAATGACAAATACCTCAAACAATGCTGCTAGCCCAAGATTGTGGCAGATTATGGTCATATATTTGATATCAAGATCAGGCAACACAACAGCAATTAAAAGAATTGCATCTGCACCTTTTGACCGAGCATAATAAATTTGGCATAATAAATTTGCCACACATCAATATCCCCATCGGGTGGCGGCCAGGGCAGGGGAGGGCCGTACAGCGACTCCACATGCCCCATCTTTGTACAGGCAGGAGACGGTCATGCTTCAGGCATGCCAATCGCCGCTGAAGGGGCGCCATCAATGTCCTTCGGGTACGATCGAAGCCAATCGGAATCCGTGCCAGATTCCGATCTAGCGGCGTCAGAATCATGGGCTTCAGGCCGACACAAATGGCCTCAGATTCCATTCAAATAAATCCATAAACAAATAGCTTAGACATTTTTCTATATTAAATATATGAAGGTTAAGAGTTAAGTGTATGGCTTTTGCTCATAGATCCGATATTACAGTAACACAAAGGTTACGTCGTACACAAGTCCATACATGAAGAATTATGCAACAATGTTGAAGATTTTAAACTTCATACCAACAGTGCATGAGATAGATGCATGCTCACAATTGATCATGTATTAAAATTGTTTCAATGATATTTAAAGCATCAAAAGAATGAATTTCTCTGAAACTAAAAGCAAAACATGTCGCCACATAACAAACATTACAAATCAAATAAAAAGAAATCCATCCCAAAATTAGGGACACCACAATTTAACTTTGATATGATAATATTATTGGTCCAATAATATTAGATTTAAACAGATTCATTCTAATCTAGTTTTAGATCTAAAAATTTATTATGGATCGATGAATTACCTCTAACCGGAAAAATCTGGAAAAAGAGATCCGAATAGAATAATATGATCCACCTCCTTGCGACGTCGGTGAAAGAGCCGCCAACGAGAATAGATTCCATAGCGCAACCTCCATGCGATGGTGGCTATCAAAATAGCCAAGAAATTGATTCCTTCGCTTTCAGAAGAGAAGAAAATTTGATGTGTAGAAATTTTTCTTAGAGCAAGGTGCTGATAACGTGTTAAATAAACTTAAAGAAGGAGTCACCATGGCTCATAGCCATGGTTCTCTATATATTCATATCCATGAAATACCAAAGGTCCACACTACTAAGTAGTGGAGAGTAATGGAGGGATAGAGAGGTGTGGAGGCCAAAAGCCTCCCGCACTCATAACAATACATTATTTCTTCATGGAAGAAAATTATAAATAATATAAAATTATTATTATTTTATAATAATAATAATAAAATTATTATTATTATATAGAAATAATATAAAAGTATTATTTTTTTATAATAATAATTTTGATGAAAAATATTAAAATAAAAATCATGAGACATATAACATTAAACAAAATGCATTGATTAAAAGCAAAGTACAACACTTTAAAAATTAAAAGATACAACAGATCGAAATTACAACATAACATATTAAACAATAACATAAAATTAGGACTAAAATTAAAACTCCGGTAGGTCATCTCCAAATTAAAACTCCGGTAGGTCATCTCCCGTGCCACTTTCCTGATATCCATGTCCTCCATGACCACTTCCGCCATAATAACCACCTCCAGATCCACCTGCATCATATCCACCACTGTGATATCCACCTTGATATTGATTGAAAGCACTAGGAGTATAATGATTAAATATAGGTGATGGCCGGAAAGCTTCAGAAGTATTGTGCATGCTTAAAATTTGATCTTTTTTCTTTTGAAAATATTCTCGTTCGAGCGGATCAGTTATAGAATTTAGATCTTTTTCCATGATTTCTTTCTCTTGACGCTCTCGCTCTAGTCTTTGATGTTCTTGCTCAATCTCTAATTTTTTCTTCTCATTTTCAGCCGTGATCATTGCAAGTTGGTAACGCAATGAAAAATCCTTCTTTCGCCCTTCTTGTCCCCGTTTTAATGTCTTTAAAATTTCTCGATTTCCTTCTGCTATTGATTCAAACATTTTAGTTCGTTCACTTGACTGTCTTTTTTTCATCTTTTCTTTCTTCCTTCCAGTTGGTCGGTTAAGTGAGTTATTGTCTACCACTTGCTCCTCTCCGATTGGTGTTTGCACCTCTTCATCTGTATTCAGATCCAAGCTTCTTGAATTAAATGGAGACCTTTCTTCAGAGTCTTGAGAGATGTTAGCTCGTGAAGCTCTAGAAGTTGCAGGAGATCCATACGGTATATCAGCCCATTTCTCAGCATCATTTAGGATAGCCCAGACATGATCAAATACAAACCCTTTTTTCTCATCAGGATCTTGCGAGAATAAAATTTTAGCACGTTGAATCTACAAACAAAGAAATAAAATTTATTATCAAATATTATATATTAATCATAAATAAAGAAAAATAATTACTTACAATGTCCAACTCGGAAGCGCCGCTTGGATTAAGACACTCAATTTGACGAATGCATCCGCGAAACTTATTTATAGACTTAGAAATTAAAGACATGCGACATGCGAGAGACTTTGATGTCCGGGCTTCCATGCAATGAGCAGGTCTACGAGCATAAAAAATAGTAGAAATACGCTCCCATAACCGGTCTTTCTTTTGATTGCACCCCATTATAGGGTCTTGAGAAACCTCAAGCCATGCAGAGCATAAGACTACATCTTCCTCAACGGAGAAAGATTTTCCACGAATACTTGACTTATTAGCCATAGAGATATGAGAAAATAGATTTTAGATTTAAGAAAGAAAGAAGAGTGGATGACTTGAACGTGAGGTGTTGCTAGGTGGATATTTATATGAGATTAGTTGGACGCATGAGAATCCAATGCTAGGTGGAAGACAAAGAGAAACAAATCATAGATGTGGGAATCCAATGCTAGGTGTATGGCTAGTTCGAAATCCAATGGATGAGAATCCAATGCTAGGTAGAAGACAAGAAGAAACAAATCATAGCTGTGCGAATCCAATGCTAGGTGTATGCCTTGGACGGGAACCAATGAGATAGGAATCCAATGCTAGGTGGCAGACAAGGAGAAACAAATCATGATGTTGGAATCCAATGCCAGGTGTATGGCTTGTTTCGGAACCCAATGCGATGAGAATCCAATGCTAGATAGAAGACAAGGAGAAACAAATTATGATGTTGGAATCCAATGCCAGGTGTATGGCTTGATTCGGAACCCAATGCGATGAGAATCCAATGCTAGGTAGAAGACAAGGAGAAACAAATCATGATGTTGGAATCCAATGCCAAGTGTATGCCTTGATTCGGAATCCAATGAGATGAGAATCCAATGCTAGGTAGAAGACAAGGAGAAACAAATCATGATGTTGGAATCCAATGCCAAGTGTATGCCTTGATTCGGAATCCAATGAGATGAGAATCCAATGCTAGGTAGAAGACAAGGAGAAACAAATCATGATGTTGGAATCCAATGCCAGGTGTATGCCTTGATTCGGAACCCAATGCGATGAGAATCCAATGCTAGGTAGAAGACAAGGAGAAACAAATCATGATGTTGGAATCCAATGCCAGGTGTATGCCTTGATTCGGAACCCAATGCGATGAGAATCCAATGCTAGGTAGAAGAAAAGAAGAAACAAATCATAGATGTGAGAATCCAATGCTAGATGTATGTCTTGGACGGGAATCCAATGAGATAGGAATCCAATGCTAGTGGAAGACAAGGAGAAACAAATCTATAAAAGCTATGATATATTTTCTTTAAAACATCAAATTAACATTGTATCATCAACAAAATCCTCTACAATGAGCTATAGAGCTGGTCCTTCTTCGAGCTCCAATGATGAATCAAATTCTCTACCCCTTTCTTTTGATTTAGCGACACAAATGGCTGAGTGGGAGAAGGCATCTCAGCAATGGGAAGATGAGGATGCATTACTAGCTCAAATTTATGCGTCCAATAATGAGGCCCTGGCTCAATGCATTGGAGATGATGAAGAACCAGTACGTCGAGGATCAATTCATGGCCATAAAGTCATCAACCGCGGAAGAGAGGCTGGTCATACCCGACTATGGAATGATTATTTTTCTGAGAATCCTACATATGGAGAAAATCTCTTTCGAAGAAGATTTCGCATGCGGAGATCTCTTTTTCTCCGTATTGTTCATGCAGTGAAAGAACACGACACCTTCTTCGTGCAAAAAGTGGATGCTCTCGGCCAACTTGGGTTGTCTACTTTGCAAAAGGTAACATCAGCTTTTAGAATGTTAGCGTATGGAGTGGCTGCCGATAGTACAGATGAATATGTAAGAATTGGAGAGTCTACTGCAATATCATGTGTAAAGAAATTTTGTCGGGCAATCGTAGAGGTATTTGGAGATGAATATCTTAGATCACCTAATGCCAATGATGTCCAACGATTACTGCAGAAAGGTGAAGAGCGAGGTTTTCCAGGAATGTTGGGAAGTCTAGATTGTATGCATTGGCCATGGAAAAACTGTCCAACGGCTTGGGCGGGACAATACTTAGGTCGCCATGGTGGGCCAACTATTATTCTTGAGGCAGTGGCTTCTTACGACTTGTGGATTTGGCATGCGTATTTTGGACTACCGGGTTCCAACAATGACATCAATGTGTTGCACTCATCTAATCTTTTTGCAAACCTAACCTAAGGTATTACCCCTGCCGTTCAGTATACTATTAACAGTAAAGAATATAATGTTGGTTATTACTTAGCTGATGGCATATACCCCAAATGGTCAACTCTTGTACAAACTATTTCCAACCCTCAAGGCCCAAAGAAAAAATATTTTGCAATGATGCAAGAATCGTGTCGAAAAGACGTGGAGCGAGCATTTGGAGTCCTTCAAGCATGATTTGCCATTATCAAAGGGCCAGCACGTTTTTGGGATAAGCGTGTGCTCCATGATATCATGTCTGCATGCATTATAATGCACAATATGATCATTGAGGATGAACGTGATGACCCTCAAGATGTTACACTGCCTACTCCACCAAATACTCAAGACGCTCATGAGATGGAAGGCAATGACACGGAGAGATTCCGACGGTTTCTTGCTCAACACAAGAAAATCAAAGACAAAGTTGCTCATATTGAACTTAGGAATGCACTGATCGAGCATTTATGGGCAAAACATGGAGATGAAAATGATAATTAGTAAATTATCAATGTAATGATTTTTATATTTTTATTATGTAATATTTGCAATCAATGAAATGTATTCAGCATCTATCACTATTATTCTTCAATTTTCAACCTTTTTTAAGTATTAATTATTTCTTGTTATATTGTACATATTTTAAATTTGCTCGAAAAATATCCAATATTGGTCTTATTTTGTAGGTATAATTGAGACATTTCCAACGGTACTAAAATTATTAAATTTGGTAATGTGGTTTGTAGAATACTTTAGTTATAAATAATAATACTTAATTTAATAAAGGGTTAAAACGGTAAATACATGGGGATTTAATTTTTGGAGGAGTGAACAGTGCCCCTCCAAATTTGAAGGGGCATTGTTGAATATCGGCATCGCTGGCTTCATTTTGCCGATGGGTTGGAGCGAAATTTCTCTCCAAATTGAAGTTAAAGCGACGCGTTGGAGTTGCTCTTAGGCTACGATACTGAAACTTTATCTTGTTGTCCGATCTTTCAAATAAGATGTTATTATTGGAGTTGTACATCACTCACATGTACATTCCAAATGGGTCATAGATGAGCTAATAGCTTGTTATATTGCATTGGACGGGTTCACCATATGTGCTTTGTTGAAGTGGACGAGGTTGGACTTGATACAACCCTTTGTAGGCCCAAAGGCCGTCGGGGTGACTACAATTAGCCTCTTGGCCCAGTACAGCCCAGCGCTCGAGCACAAGAACCTTCACATGCAGATCATCCTCCCCCATTCATGATGACGGCCTAATTGATGATTGGGCTCCCACAATTAGAGGATTTGTTCTCCAATCGGGTGACTACAATTAGCCTTTTGGCCCAGTACAGCCCAGCGCTCGAGCACAGTAACCTTCACATGCAGGTCATCCTCCCCCCATTCATGATGACGGCCTAATTGATGATCGGGCTCCCACAATTAGAGGATCTGTTCCCCAATCCGAGCGGTCAATGATTGCCCATTAACCCGCCATCAATACAAACAACACGGCAGAAGGGCAAAAAACAACATGAATGTGCGGGCGCCTCAAGAGAGGAGCGTTGACAAAATGCTCGCCTACAAATAGCCCAAAGAGAGGGGAGCTAAAGGACGAATCCTGGATATATGACACTCAGGTACCCATATACTCTAAACAATCTGCTTCACCTAATATATTTCTTCCTCCATTTAGTTCAGTCCAAGAACTACTGAACGGCCTCCCAACAGGTCGGAATCAGTTCTGCCGAGCATTCTTTAGTCGTGAACGGACTTAAGCATCGGAAGGGATTTGGTCGAAACCCGGATATGACCCCCTGACGAGCTTCTTGCCTTGCAAATTGCAGGAGAAAACGTTCGGGCGAAGCTCTGTTCGGCATCCGATGCTAGTCCCGATGCTCGCGCTTCTCAGAGTCTGCTCGGTCGACGTCCCGAAGGTCGACCATGTCTGCCACGTCAGCTACGCCCTTCGGACTTCCCTGCATCAAGAACTGTGGTGAGAAAACACCCTGAAACATCTGGCGCCGTCTGTACGATCGAAGTCAAAACCCACGTCATCTTCCACTCTAATGGCTCAGCCCACCAATGGGGGGCCTTACCTACCCATTATCATGGAGGAGGCCAGCTATTAGTCACCCGACACGGACCTCGGCCCCTCTATAGGCGAGACGCCTGAATCACAGCTAGTGACTTTGGGACAGTTTCACTTGTTTACCAGGAAAATGAATGCCAGCATACATACGTTAGCGGTCGTCGTAGAGTGGCTCACCGATTCACAACACCAGCCAACGGGAAGCCCACCTAACTTCTCGGTACTTTCCCGATAACGCCATGTGATATGGTTTGCCGTAGTGCAGATCGAGAAGAGACGTTCCAAAACCTAGAGCAACGGTTCGGGATGCCCCCCCCATCATTGCAACGATCACGGACCCCTATTTCTCCCCAGACGAAGAGGAGAGGAGGGACGAGATGACCGGGATTAACTTGTTCGCAGCCACTTACAGGCATCTGCAGCCTTCCCCTGAGCAAGCGAGCAATCACTCACTGTCTGAGATGACGACATGCGCTTTGGGAGCCGACGAGGACGGAGTAAGTGTTGAGTATTGATTCCCCGGATTTGGTTTTGGATGATGAGCAAACATAAATATCGTGTACTAACTGTTTGTGAGCGCAGTTATGGAGATCGTCGCCAAAAGAATACGCATATCAAAAGCGACGTCTCAAGACTTCTCAATACGCGTGATCGTGTACCTGAAGCTTCGTTGAAGCTCAAGGAGTATCATTGAAGTCCAGAATGAAGATTGAAGCTTCGAAGACGGTTCGTCATGTATTATTTATTGTCTTCTAGCTTCATAGATTAGAATGTTAAGCCTTGAGTAGGACTTACATAATTATCTTCATTTCGCTCATATCTTAGAGCTGGGATTATCTTAGAAGCCATTAGAAATTTTCCCGAAGCCTACCGCTTCTTCCCTCGGCTTCTAGTGCATCTTAGTTGGTTCATGTAGAAGTACCAACCGACTAGATGACGATCTAGTCGGTCGGCAACTCTTCATGAACCGACTAGATGTCCTTGCTCATTTCAGCTCATTCCCTGTTGATCAATTAGTCGGTCAAAGAAGGTTCACCGACCGACTAGATGACGATCTAGTCGGTTAGGAATCCTTCTCAGACCGACTAGTTATCATTGCCTGATTTCAGCCTGAGTTACTGTTTACAGTTAGTCGGTCCAAGAACATTCATCGACCGACTAGTTGTGAAACTAGTCGGTTGGAATTTGTTCTTAGACCGACTAGTGTAACTTGTATTCAGCTACTTGATTTCATCTCTTAGTCGGTCAAAGAACACTCACCGACCGACTAGTTAGCAAACTAGTCGGTTGGCAAGTCTTCTTAGACCGGCTAGTTCATATTGCCTGGAAATCACTCTTTTGGCTGTCAAGCTGTTAGTCGGTCCATGTTGAATCACCGACCGACTAGTTGATGAACTAGTCGGTCAGTGATCCTTCTTAGACCGACTAGTCTGCTTCAGAATAGAGCCGTTGGGAATCTTTTGAGCACGATTTTTCTTGCCTCTATAAATACAAACCTGATTCGTTTGAGGCAAGGTCAGAGGTCCATTATCCAAGTTATTTCAGACCTAAGAGAAGAGTAATCTCAAGCTATTTCCAAGCTCTCTCTTCCTCACAAGAATCTCTCCCTTCACTCTTTGAGCTCTAATCCTCAAGATAGATTCTCTCCATTGTGAGCCATTCAAGCCAAGAGCTTGATTCTAGTCACCATCCTCCACCCTAGGCTTCCATTTGTAACGACCTGTATTTTTGTAAACATTTAAATCAAATAATTAAAGTAATTTCATTTTAAAAGACATTTTGTAATGGTTGATCAGGAGTTTTAAACGGATTTCAAAAATTCTTATAAAAATATTTTGAAACACTAGACTTATTATAAATTATTTCAGCAATTGCAGATTTCCTCAAATACCCAAAACATTTCTGTTAAAATTCATCTTCCAAAATTACCGTTTTGATTCGACGAATTTATTTTCTATTCAAACACTTTCAGAACATTTTCAAACTTCTGCAGTAGCATCCTATGATCATTTAGGGCCTCCCACATTAATTTCGTAATTTTCTGAAGTCAAATCGATAGAGAACCCGCAAACCCGCTTCCTAAACGTTTTGGCCTAAAAACGTATTTCCGTAGCTCAAACCCTGAAACGGATCTCGTATTCGCGATCCTCGTGACGATACGATCCCGTGGGTATGTTTTCGTAATTTTTCGGACACATTTACTAGTAGGGGCAAAATCGTAATTTCGTTACAAATTTTACTATACCGTCACTAATTACACTTGGTGAATTCATCTTACCATTCTAACTATTCTAGGTACTTACCCTCACCTAACCCTTAAAATGCTTAACACGTTTTATCCTTTTTCCAATCTTAGTCAAAAAAGTTAACCTACCCAGATTAATTGCATTTGACTAACCTAACGTATTAAGCATTTAATTAATTCGTTTAATCCTATATAAATACCCCTAAACCCATTCCCTAACCCACGGCTTCTCAAAGTAACCCATACTCTCTCCCTCTCTAAAATAATAACCCCACGTTCTCTCTCTCAGCTCTCATTTCCCAAGGCTAACCTCCTCTCTCTCTTTCTATTTTGGCTATCGAAACAACCCACGCCTTCAACCCATGCTCCCCCTCTGATCGCCATCAGACCCATGCTCACGTCTCCGCCGCTGACTGCCACTGCCCAACAACCCCTCACACCCTCACTCCGATCTCCGATGAAGCGCCACCGCCCTCCTCCTCCCATCGCCGACGTGCCCACCGACAGACCCACGCCGCTCACCCCCTCAAGCCCGCCTCGAGTCCGATCACTGCTCCGAGCTCGCCCTCCATGCTCCGACATCCACCTCGCCTTCCCATCTCCTCCAGTCCTCCACCGCTCCCCGCCGTCAGGCTCCACCGAAGCCACCCAGACCCCCTGCTTCGAAACAGAGCAACCCCTCCCCGCTTCCGTGCACCCCTATCTGACGCTCCGCCTCTCGCCTCTCGCCGTCGCCTAGCTCCCCGCCATCGCCTCTCGCCGTCGCCGTGTGCTCAGCCCCCCCCCCCCACGACCGCTCGCTGACGTTGCCGAATCCTCCCGAGACCACGCCACGCCGACGCCACCGCAACGCCGCCTTGCCGACTCCACAGTCGCTGTCGCCTCCGCTGACCGCCGCATCCGCCGACTCCACGCCGCCGTCGCCGGAGACAACCCCACCCCCAGGCGATCGGAAACGGTGGGTACGCTACGTAAGTTTGCTCGATGGCAAACTTGTAAATCTTAAGAAAATTCGAAATTTTGTATTATTAATTAATTATTAAATGTGTTTAATGATTTTAAACCCATAACTAATTATACAGGGGCCAGAAAAATGCGGAGATAGCTCCAAAAAAATCAGAAATGACGTTCTGGACCCAATGTCACTAGTTTCGTCTCAATCCGACGCTTAGTTTATCCAGAATTAATTTTTAACCCTAAAAGTTAAATCCGTTATTTTCATTCAAAAATCAGTAACGTGTTATTTTCACGTAAACTAGTATATGATAAAAATATATGATAAAGTACTCTCCGAGACGGCCATTTTGACAGTTCATTTGCAACTTTCTGATGCAGATTGCATCCGGAATAAATTGTTGAATAATTACGTTACTTAATTAAAAATAGTTTTTAAATAGTTTTTGAGCTTTTAAAAATTCTAAAAATTAATGCAAGCTTCAGAAAAATATTTCCTCTTATAGTAAAATTATTTTCATCATATCTAGCCTATAGAAAAATTTAAAACGCTTTCCGACATCGTTTCAATCGATTATAAAATCAAACACGTTAAGTTAAATAGGTAGAAAATAGGTGTTCTGTAATCGATTGTTCTTGTGTTTTGCAGGTATAAATTCTTGTGCACCAGCTTCCGTGGAAGCCTTAGATTCAGTTCCGGCTAGCTACGACAGCCTCGAAATCAGTAAGTCACGACTAATTCTAAAATTAGAAAATTAGATAAGTGCCCCCGTATGAACTTAGGACATCACTATCACCTCAGAACTGCTACTTGACTTGAACCGAACTAGAAACCTAATCTAATAGGAAAGTAATCAACTACAAATTACTTTGCCAACTTTCAACTTTGGTGGTTGTAGCACACAACCATCAACTTGGGTAAATTGTGTGCTAAACAACACTACTACATGCTCGAAGCATGGAATCGGAATTAAAGTCGTTGGACTTGTCTTTATTCTCAGTTCGTTTTGGCACAGTCTGTTTTGGAATGAGTTACTACTCTCTGGTTTCAATAAGAAAGTCAACCAGTTGTCTTGGTTTGATTAGTAACATGTGGAACATCTTGTGAAACATCTTGTGGAATATCTTATGGAATATCGTGTGGAACATCTCGTGGAACATCATGAAAGAAACATGTACATAGAACACTTGACACTTCACTTGGGTTTTGGGGTAACTCATAGTTTGAGAGAGTATGTGAGTGACTGGAGTTCGATCTTCCCGTCCCGCTGCCTGTGTTTCGGCATACCGTCCCGCTGCCTGTGTTTCGGCAAAATACATGTACCGTGCCTGTGTTTCGGCATTCGTCTGGGTCGCGCCCAAACAAGAGATGGACTTGATGGTCACATATTGTACTCTCCGACTTGAGTCACGTAGTGTAGTTACTTTTGCACAGTCACTTTTGCACAATCACCTTTACTTTACGCATCACAGTCACCTTTACTTTACGTATTGCATGCACTTCACCTACTACACTAGTACAGTCACCAGTACTTTACTTATCGTACTTTTAGCAGTAGCATGTTTCACTTGCCTAGCCTGATTTACACTTGCACTATCACAGTACAGTTGTTCTCTCCTTTCAGTTCAGTTTGCCTTTACATTTCAGTTGTGTACAGTTGTTACTCAGTACTTTACTCTGGTCTACTTGTACGTAGTTACTTTTGTCATACTTGTGCACTGCTTCTTTTCTATATTTAGAATTGTTGTGACTTACCTACGGTTCCATCTCCGTGGCATCGCAGACGACGTACAGATTAAGATAGATGCTCCCGAGCTAATAGCGCCAAAGTTCAACTGTAGCTTCCAGAGTTATTTTTCACTTATGTATTTTTCTTCTTTCATGTATATTGTTGGGACTCTTGTACAGTACGGATTGTAATAATTGGACACTATTTGGGTATTTTTGTACATCTCTGCATCGTGGCTATTTTGGTTTCACTGGTAACCTGCAGGACCTGCGCAAATATCAAATAAGTAACGGGCCCCCGAGAGCGGGTCGTTACACCATTGCTGGTCAACTTCTTGGAGCTAGGGTGTAACGACTGGTTTTCATGTATCTGGATTAATTATATTATATATATATATATATTTTGGTGGATTTTCTCCTTATGTGTGGTTTTCGTCTCCGTAGCTTTCATTTTCGATTGTTTCGTCGTGATTTTCTAGCTTCTTCCTTAGAATCGTCGATTTCGGAGTAAGTCATTCGTGACGGGCTTTATATCGGTCATATCTTATTGTTAGATAAAGCCTAGGAGTCTTAGGAATCGATCCCGGAGCTTCGCGCTCCATTTCGGAACTTTCTGTGCACGTTAGCCGGTACAAGAAGGGGAACCGACCGACTAGATGACGATTTAGTCGGTCGGCAAACCTTCATGGACCGACTAGTGGGCTTTGTCAATTGTACAGGAGTTACTGTTTATCGTTAGTCGGTCTAAGAACATTTGTCGACCGACTAGGTTGCAAACTAGTCGGTCAGCAATCGTTCTTTAACCGACTAGCTCTATGATCATTTTTTATACCAAGTAATATTCATTCTTAGTCGGTCTAAGAACGTTCGTCGACCGACTAGATGAGAAACTAGTCGGTCAGTAGTTGTTCTTTGACCGACTAAATCTAAATCCTATTTTTGGTCAGGAGTTACTGTTTACACTTAGTCGGTCTGCGTTGGTCAACCGACCGACTAGTTCCCAAACTAGTCGATCAGAGGTTGCTCTTTGACCGACTAATCAGTGTTAAAACCCTATTTTCTGGGCAGCCGCCAGCTCTTCCTATTTAAACCCCACCCACGATTTCTTTCATCCCTCTTTCATTCTCCTGAGCCATTTTCTCCCCCAAATCACACTCCAACATTTCCCCAAGCCATTCCTTCCTCCCTTGGAGCTTCCCTCTCCATTTTGGCCGGCCACCTCCTCTAGATCGCCGGAAAACCCCCAAAAATCCCCAAAACCCCATTTCTCCAGATTTTCTCCACATTTCCAGATCTGAACCGTAGGTTCCCCAGATCGTTTCTTCCGTCGCCGTGCTTGCTCGGCATCGTTCTTCCGGTAACGATTCGGTAATAAATCGATCTCTTAATATTCTCATAACCCATTTGTGTTTTTGTGAAACCCTAATAAAACTAGGTTGGATGTTGTTCTAATGTTGTTTTGCCATGGCAGCGACCTCTTCCCCATAGATTAGCGTCCGTGAGACGAACCTTCGTGATCGTCATCCTCGGAGCTAGGCAAGTGAAACTTGCCACTTAGTGTTTTGGGCCATGTCTTAGGCCATTTGCTTGTTGTAGGCGTAAAAGAGACTAGGCGACGAAATGATACTCGCCGAGGCGCAATTTCAGGAACTAGCTTGACAACGAAGTTAGATCCGTCATTTACCATGTTGCATAACTACCATGTCATGTTTAATTTTAACTAACGATACGCGAATTAATTGTCATCCATGCTATCCATGTTGAATGTCGCATTCGTAGCACACGCTACAATACTTGTGTTTCCTGGCTCGTGTTCCAGAAGCGGGCCACGTGAGTTGGTTGATAGCCAATACCCAATCTACTTGTTTCCGACTAGGCACCTGTGTTGCAGGCATAACCCTACGCCATACGTGTTAAATACACTTCCTGGCTCGTGATCCAGAAGCGAGCATTCCGTGTTCGGGGTAATGCCCTGGCTCGATACACGTGGAGGTGAAGGGATAAGCGGTCACCTGAGCTTACGAGTTGGCCCGATCAGCCACTCTAGCCAGCAGACGAAATCTCTGTGCACAACTTGTTTACTTGACGTGATCACTTGACGTGAACCACTTGACTTGTACTTGTCCGTGTTTCACTTGTAAAACTTGTTATCCATGACATACTTGCTACTTGTACTTTCCTTTACTTGTCACTTACATACTATACTTGCCATGTCATGCATCATACTATAACTGCTAGGTTGTTAGTTTACCTTACTTTCAGTTTCCTTACCCAAGTCTTTTTGACTTGCTGACATGTGCCCCTTTACTCTTTTGGGTGACACATGTTAGATCTTAAGCCTGAGTTCATTGTTGAGGACGAGGTGTTTGCAGACGCCGAGCCCGAGCCTGTGTTTGACGAGGACTTCGTGGACACGGGCGATCAGTCGTAGAGACTGTTTGTGTTGTTGATTAGACTGTTTAGTTGTCGGTGCGTGTCACCAATACTTTGTTATGTTTGTCCTTGTTGGCCTTGTTCTGGGCCTTTAGACTCTTTCTTTTAGCCTGGTGGGTTTTCTGGATGTTGAACTTACTTTTAATGTTAGACAAATTCTGAGATTTGAGATTTTATTTCTGTCTCTCCTTGTGTTATTATTGTTGTTCCGTTTATGGTTACAGGGACCTGCTTATGTTTTATTGACGCTTATCGGGTTTGGGGCTTCACAGCTCCACTCTCGTGCGGACCTTTTCACGTCTCGCCTCCATTTTAGGGAAGCGAGGCGTGACATAGGGTTTGTTGACATCTTCCTCCCCAAAATCCTTCTTTGCCCTAATTTGGTAAGTATACTCAAGGCATAGGATTTTGTGGTAAGTGTTTCTTTATTTCATCGTATTTGATATTTAAGATTGTCTCTCGGTTGTGAGAGAGGGTGTGATCCCGGTTTGTGGGAGTCACATGTCATTTGTATGATTTGGTCTTGTGAAGGTTTTTCACAAGAATTTCATAGTGCTAAATCTTGAGTTAGGGTTTCAAACTCAAGTATCCGGAGGGGATCCGGGTGGTTGGGACGTAGGATCACCGGGAACAAGTCGGAGAGACTTGGGTGGATCCGAACCCGTTACATACTTTGTTTGCGTTTGTTAATTCTTGTTGATTATTGTTTATTCCACATTGTCGTTTGTTTCTTGCACAATAGTTAGGAATAACTCTCTTAATTATTTTAAGTACTATTCACCCCCCCTCTAGTACATGTGCAGTAGCTTCACAGGGCACTACAATTGGTATAGGAGCCAAGGTTAAAGCTACAAGTTCAAAGCTATGACAAACAACGACTACAACGTCTTCAAGGACCGTCAAGGAGCTTCTTCAGTTTTGGAAGGGCAATCCTCAACTAGGCCTCCCTCCTTCAATGGTACCAATTACGGGTATTGGAAATACCGGATGGAAACTTTCCTCCGGAGTGCTTCATTGTGGAGAGCCACGTTGACGGAGTATGTCGAGCCCGCTGAAGAAGATTTTGCGCAGTGGACTCCCGCGGAGGTCGCCGCGGAGGTAAGCAATGCCAAGGCAATGAACGCCTTGCAATGCGCATTGGAGCCCAAGGACTTCAATAATATATGCACATGTAAGAGTGCATATCAAATATGAAACTCCCTCCTCATCTTGCACGAAGGAACGAGTACGGTAAAAGATTCTAAACTCGTTGTCCTTAAAAAAGAATTTGAGTTGTTTCACATGGAACATGGTGAAACTATGAAGGACTACTATTCTCGCTTCGTGGATATTTCCAACGAATTGGAAGCTCTTGGGAAGATCTACACCCAAAAGGAGAAAGTCTCAAAGATCATCGATGGACTTCCTTCTTGTTGAGAAAAGCGTACCTTCGCCATCGAGGAAGGTAACGATATGAGTAAATATACCGTCGTTCAACTAATGTGTACCTTGATTTCTTATGAGGTACGCAAGGAAAGCAAGATAAGGATGAAGGAAAAGATGAAGGCGTACTTGAAGCAAGACGAGCCAAAGAAAAAGGCGATTGCATACAAGGCCGCTCCATCTACCGATGATGAAGAATCGGAAGACGAGTTGGACATGGAAACTTTGGCCGATTTGGCAAAGAAGTTCGACCTATGCTTCCGAAAAGGTAAGTTTAAGAATCTATCTAAGTTTGGTTCTACTAATGCTTCTACTCCCGTGTGTTATAAATGCAACAAGCCAGGACACATCAAGCCGGATTGTCCTCTCAACAAACACAAGGAGAAGTGGAAGGCATCCAAATACGACAAGTCGAGAAAGCACAAGAAAGGACTTGTCGACACTTTCACCGACTCCGACGAGGACTCCTCAAGTGGAGAGTCGGATGGTGAGAAGGTGGAGAAAGCACACATGTGCTTCATGGGAAGAGAAGAACGTGTTCAAGAGACTTCCTCCGATGAAAGCGATGAAAACGAGGATGAAGGCGAAGAGGTAACCATGGATGAACTTAAATTAGCCAACGAACAACTTTGGTATAAGTTTACTAAATTGGCTAGTAGATTTATTAAGACTAAAAATGAGTTAGATAGTCTTAAAACCTCGCCTAAACCTATCATCGTCAACAACGACACCGATGTTGAAGATTTGAGAAATGAGATTGTAAATCTCAAATCTCAACTTGAGCATGTTCATATCGAGGATTCGGATGAACATGTGATAGCGGATTTGACGTCTCAAAACTCAACTTTGAGTATTGAGAATAAGAATCTCAAATCACGTGTTTGCGCACTCACATCGCAAGTGTCCACCTTGGATGTTTCGATGCATTCTCTCACCAAAAAGTATGAGTGCACATTAGGCCGAATTCATGAATTCAATAAAGGCAAGGGTCATTTAGATAATATCCTAAATGACTTACATCCGGCCAATCACCATATTGGCTTGGGGTGTAAGATGGGAGACTCATCCAAATCGGCCACGACCTTTGTTAGGCCATCTTCCGAAGCTTCTACTAGTGGGAGTAAACACTTCATGGGTAGTTCTTCTACCAATGGTGCTCCCGCTAGGTACACACCCCCATTTGGAAAGAAACCCACTTTGGGTGGACCTCCAAAGAAGGGCCATGCTTTCATGTATGCCATGCCACGTAGGAATACACATCCTACTCCACATGTTAGCTCATATGATGATTTTTATGCTCCGCATCCACGAGCACGTGCACACCATGTGAGACACGCTCATGCACGTGTTCCACCACATGCATATGTTCATTCACATTCTCATATGAATAATTATCATCATGCACCTTTGCATCATATGCCATATGCTTATCCACGACATGCATCACATAGAAATCAACAACGTATGCATGTTCCCAATAGGATTAGGACTCCCAAGACATACACCATTTGGGGTCCGAAGAACACAAGCATGTATAATAAGGATATGTATGTGCAATCGTATATTAATGACATTATTTTAAATGATGATTATGTTGGGAAATCACGGTCCTCATGGACTTGGTTTCCGAAGGGTTAGTTTCCTTTGATCCTTCATTGCTTGGTACCATAAGTTTAATTTCATTTTATGGGTACCAAAGCAATTGTGGCTAAAATTGGTTTATATTTTTTATTTTGCATATTGATCTTGGATGTGCATGTTTGTTTGAAACTTAAATTCATATTGAATTTGAATTTAGTTAGGCTATGAGTTACAATTATTTGAATTTAATATGTTAAATTTGTTGCATAACCCATAGGATCCAAAAGGATTTTTGGATACCAAAATGATACTTTCTAGGTTCAATCCATCATGGGATACCAACCCTACCAACTCCTTGATTTGCAAGGATTTTCATTCAAATGGAGTTGATGGTGCTTTAGTGATGCACCAATGTAGGGGGAGCTTAATGTTGTAAGTATCTTCTGTTGGATCTGGATCCTAGCCTAGAGGGGGGGTGAATAGGCTAATAAAAAATTCTCGTGCAACCCACGAGAAATCACACGCAGTTAAAAGCACAACCAGAGTAATGAAAAGCAGACACAGAGTACACAGCAGATTTACCCTGGTTCGGTCGTCCCAACGACCTACTCCAGCCCCCAAAGCAAATACTAGATTGAATAGTGCAATAGGTACAAAGTCACAAGTTAGAGCACGCTCAGAGCACCCTCTACGTCTCTACACTCGCCAGACTCTCAGTACCCCACACACAGTGTTTCCTCTCACTATCAATCCTAGCAAGGCTTTCTACCAGCTAGTCCCAAACTAGCTGGGTCCCACTTGTCTAGTCCCAACTAGACAAGTCCCAAAATAGTCACCAAAACAGGTAAAAGTTTCCCCTACAGAGAACGTTGCACTAAGACACAAATAAAGGAGTTTAGAGTTTAGAAATGCTCAGTTTGTGTCCGTGTAGGCGTCTCTGTCAATCAGCACGTCGTCAGCTCCAATCTGACGCAAACGGTGTCTCAATCCGACTCCTGGATGTCAAGTTATGCACTGGTCTGTGCGTAAAGCAGTTTCAATTCAATCCCTTATAAACTGTCGGTCTGTGCGCGTAGCAGCTCCTTTAAAATAAGCAGTCGGTGTGCAAAGCGAAACAGTTCAAATCCTTAATTCCTTCTGTCTGTGTGCAAAGCAACTCCTGTAAATCTGAAGCCAAGTCATGCTTTAAAATCCGTGCAGCAGCAAAGTTTTGGATTTCAATTTACGCGGTTGGCTTGCCACGTCAGCCCGATGCTTTTCGAATTGATTCCCTTCGGTTCGATTTCACCCGCACTTCACAAGATCTCCGCCGTTGACTCACTTGATCGTGCGGCTGTCGCTCTGATAGGGCATGCAGGCGTAACAGGCAGCGGCTTCAACGTGAGCGACGGTGGATGTGGTCAGAGGCGATGAAAGCTCACGGCGGCGGATCAGCTCAGGGATGCAGCGGTTGCTTCGTCGTCGACTTCTCCGATGGCACAACGATGGCGGCGTAGCAGAGCAGCGTCGACGACGGATTCTGATGAGTGCCTCTCCACGACAACTTCGTCAGCGACGTTGCCCGAGATCTTCGACTTGACTTGGTTCTCGACGGCAACGGCGAGTTCAATGACGGCGGTGGATTCTTCTATGGCACACGACCTCTTCTCTTGCTCGTTGGCGACAGCGGTCAGATGACGGAGAGCGTGCAGCGTCTTCTCCGATGGGAAGACGGCGACGGCCTTCAACGACAGCGTCGATTGATGAGCGATGATGCACAGCAGCACGAACTCTTCAATGGCGGCGTTGGCAACGACTTCGTTGATGATGGCGGCGACGGTTTTGACACAGGGGCGCTCGGACTTCAGGGACCACGGCGGGAGTATGGATTTGATGGCTTGGCCTTTTAATTAGGTGTAGGTCGTATGTCTGTAGCCAGCTCTCACAATATTTTTGTTGCCACACATGAAAAATTGTAGCCCTTCTCTTTCTTTGTTTGCCGCACAAGTTGCCTCACGAAAAACAATGTGGCCCTCTCCTCTAAAATATTTGATAGCCGCAAAGATGTCACCATCTCAAAATTGTTTATATATAGGCTAGAGCTAGGGTGTTGTTAATATTTGGCAATGGATAGAATTTGTATGGCTATGGGATGTTTTTGGCTAAGGAATTTGAATGTCATAGAGTTTGGCTAGGATGAGGACACAACCAACTAGGAATTTTGAAATTGGCTAGTGATAGGGTTGAGTCAATCAATTTGGGATTCTTATTTGATCTTATAGCAATACTAATGGGATTAGGAAGAATTCAAATATTGGTAAATCTTACTAAAAGATTTGATCAAGCCAATCTCATCCCCATCTCATCCCATATTGGACCAAGTCCAAATTTTGCTCTCCATCTCTCCCAATGTGCTATACGAATAGCAAATCCGCCAAATATCGAAAGTATATTGTTTCGCCATTCCTGAAACACACTAGCACACACATTAGCTATCACGACACGTTTGTCATCATCAAACCAAGAGCCTAGATCGTTGCTTCCAACATCTTCTTACATTTGATATACATTTGGTATCCATGTGTGTTGATTGCATGCATTGTTAGAATATTTACATTGGTATCATTTTGTGTCAATTTGTATGCTAGAATTGTGTATGTCATAAGATCTATGATGAGTGTATTTTTTTGGGCATAACACTTTTTGCATGTTACTCTTGGTATCATATTTGCTACATTTGGTTCACATTGGATTTTTGTCTCTGATGTTGATTTCGTCGCTCGACGATTAACTTGGTTAAATAGAAATTCTTTCTATGGAAATATAGAATTGTTTTCCATGCACTAAATTAACCAAGAATGTTGATATTGGAGAGTATATTCCATAACTCAATCCGTAAAATGGATTTGAGTTTTTGATGATTTCGTTTTTCGATTTTCGACTATGGTTTGATGAGTTCGTATTTCGATTTTCGCCTATGGCTTGATGGTTTCGTTTTTCGATTTTCGACTATGGTCAAGTTGGCACGCCTTGATTTTCTTCGGTATTTTACGTTTGGAATTTTATTTTGGTGTCATTTGGACCATGGTCGTATCTTAGACTCCCGTGCTTTTATTTTTTAGCCATTGTATTTGTCGTTGTTCTCCTCCCGCTCTTTTTGCTAATGCCAAAGGGGGAGAGAATTAATAATGACAATGTGCTAATTGATAATTCAAAGCAATTTACCATGAATCTAAGTTGATATGTTAGATTCAGGGGGAGTTAAGATATAAAATGGATTTAGATCCTAAATTGCGATAATAGGATTCATATTTTATATTTTCCTCATCTGCATGATGCGTATGAATATTATTGAATACGGGACTAACGTGTCATCAATGCAGGGGGAGTAAGTAAATTTCAGTTGAATCATTATTATTGTTAATTGAATCATTATTATTGTTAATTATTTATGTTTGTTTGTCATCACCAAAAAGGGGGAGAATGTTGAGTATTGAATCCCCGGATTTGGTTTTGGATGATGAGCAAACATAAATATCGTGTACTAACTGTTTGTGAGCGCAGTTATGGAGATCGTCGCCAAAAGAATACGCATATCAAAAGCGACGTCTCAAGACTTCTCAATACGCGTGATCGTGTGCCTGAAGCTTCGTTGAAGCTCAAGGAGTATCATTGAAGTCAAGAATGAAGATTGAAGCTTCGAAGACGGTTCGTCATGTATTATTTATTATCTTCTAGCTTCATAGATTAGAATGTTAAGCCTTGAGTAGGACTTACATAATTATCTTCATTTCGCTCATATCTTAGAGCTAGGATTATCTTAGAAGCCATTAGAAACTTTCCCGAAGCCTACCGCTTCTTCCCTCGGCTTCTAGTGCATCTTAGTTGGTTCATGTAGAAGTACCAACCGACTAGATGACGATTTAGTCGGTCGGCAACTCTTCATGAACCGACTAGATGTCCTTGCTCATTTCAGCTCATTCCCTGTTGATCAATTAGTCGGTCAAAGAAGGTTCACCGATCGACTAGATGACGATCTAGTCGGTTAGGAATCCTTCTCAGACCGACTAGTTATCATTGCCTGATTTCAGCCTGAGTTACTGTTTACAGTTAGTCGGTCCAAGAACATTCATCGACCGACTAGTTGTGAAACTAGTCGGTTGGAATTTGTTCTTAGACCGACTAGTGTAACTTGTATTCAGCTACTTGATTTCATCTCTTAGTCGGTCAAAGAACACTCACCGACCGACTAGTTAGCAAACTAGTCGGTTGGCAAGCCTTCTTAGACCGGCTAGTTCATATTGCCTGGAAATCACTCTTTTGGCTGTCGAGCTGTTAGTCGGTCCATGTTGAATCACCGACCGACTAGTTGATGAACTAGTCGGTCAGTGATCCTTCTTAGACCGACTAGTCTGCTTCAGAATAGAGCCGTTGGTAATCTTTTGAGCACGATTTTTCTTGCCTCTATAAATACAAACCTGATTCGTTTGAGGCAAGGTCAGAGGTCCATTATCCAAGTTCTTTCAGACCTAAGAGAAGAGTAATCTCAAGCTATTTCCAAGCTCTCTCTTCCTCACAAGAATCTCTCCCTTCACTCTTTGAGCTCTAATCCTCAAGAGAGATTCTCTTCATTGTGAGCCATTCAAGCCAAGATCTTGATTCTAGTCACCATCCTCCACCCTAGGCTTCCATTGCTGGTCAACTTCTTGGAGCTAGGGTTTGGTGACATCTTCCTCCCCCAAAATCCATCTTTGCCCTAATTTGGTAAGTATACTCAAGGCATAGGATTTTGTGGTAAGTGTTTCTTTATTTCATCGTATTTGATATTTAAGATTGTCTCTTGGTTGTGAGAGAGGGTGTGATCCCGGTTTGTGGGAGTCACATGTCATTTGTATGATTTGGTCTTGTGAAAGTTTTTCACAAGAATTTCATAGTGCTAAATCTTGAGTTAGGGTTTCTAACTCAAGTATCCGGAGGGGATCCGGGTGGTTGGGACGTAGGATCACCAGGAACAAGTCGGGGAGACTTGGGTGGATCCGAACCCGTTACATACTTTGTTTGCGTTTGTTAATTCTTGTTGATTATTGTTTATTCCGCATTGTCGTTTGTTTCTTGCACAATAGTTAGGAATAACTCTCTTAATTACTTTAAGTACTATTCACCCCCCTCTAGTATATGTGCAGTAGCTTCACAGGGCACTACAGCAGGAGCTCACGCCAAAGGCCGTTGGTGGTCCACAAGAGGAAATCCCGGAGGGACACCACCCAACGTCTGTGACCCACTGCCGACCTAGGCAGTTACAAAAGTAATTCTTCCAGCGGTTCCAATGACCGTTCTAGGCGACCCAAGCATGTGGGGACGTCCGGTGACACTGCTCTCCCTCGGTAAGCTCGAAAGACGAGCACAACCCGCTGAAGAATAGGATCGCCTCCTCCCGACTATCATCTAAGTTTAAGGCGCACAATCTGGAGAAGTACGATGAAAAAGGCGATCCCCGAGAACACTTCCAGAACTACAAAGGGATCATAGAGCTCCAAGCCACCGATGATGTGCTGCTCCGCCGAGGCTTCCATACCACTCTTCAGAAGTCGGTAAGGGAGTGGTATAATGGGCTCCCCAACCAATCCATTGGGAGCTTCAGAGAACTCGCGCATGCCTTCTATCGACAATTTATGGCGGGCGTAGGAGGAAGAAAAGCTTGGACAACATGGTCAATCTGGTGTAGATGCCGAGTGAAACACTAAGTAGCTTCTTGAAATGCTTTAATTCTGAGAGACTGAGCGTGGAGAGCTTTAAGAGGAAGTCACCATTGCTGCTTTGAAGAAGGAAATTCGGTATGAAGACCTCATGAAATCCTTGCACGACATGCCGTCCAGAGACCTAGAGCAGCTTCTTGCCATGGCAGAGCGTTCATGATGGCAAAGGAAGCGCTAGTCACCCAAGAGGAATGTCCCTTCAAAGGTCCTGCCACGCCTAAGAAGGAAGTCAAGCCCAAGGAAAGCATCTGTCGAGAGCAAGGAGATCGCAAGAAGCAAGAAAGGAACCTCCAGGACCGACTAGACAAGATCGACATGATCTTCATGAAGCTGAACCCCCAAGGACGTCATAAGGCCTATGCTCAAAACAAGGGCTACATCAACAAACCGCCCCCAAAATTGAAAGGCGTCCGACGAGATGAGACAAATACTACAATTACCACATTGCGGGCCGGATACTACTGGCCCATGCTGCAACAGGACGTCAAATCTTACGTCCAAAAGTGCGGCCAGCAATTCTCCAAAATCCCCAGGCTTCACATGGAAGAGCTGACCTCTCTTACCCCTGTTTGGCCATTTGCAAAGTGGGGAGTCGACCTCATTCGACCGTGCCCACTGGAAGAGGTGTATCCACGCACGCATTAGTAGCCATCAACTACTACCAAGTGGGTGGATGCAGCTCCTCTCTCATCTCTGACAGAGACAAATACCACCGCCTTCATCTGGAAGGAGGTGATATGCTGGTTCAGAGTCTCGCACTCCCTGGTCACCGACAATGGAAATCAGTTCGACAATGCCAACTTCAGAGCAAAGTGTGTGCGGCATCCAGCACCATTTCTCCACTCCTGCTCATCCACAAGCCAATGGCCAGGTCGAGTCCGTCAATAAGGACATCAAAAAATGCTCAAAAAGAAGCTCGGTGCCAAGAAATAGGGGTGGACAAAGATCCGATTAAACGATTGAATCCACCCGATCTGATCCGAAAAAGCAGATCAGATATCCGATCCGATGAAAGTGACTTGTTATTAATAAGCAGATCCAACCGATCCGTTTGAAACTGATTCAGATTCGGATTTTAGTTTTCATCCGACAGAATGTGATCCGATCCGATTAGGTTTTGAGCGGATTGTGTTATTGTCTAAGTTCATCCGAATATCTGATTCTCAATCCGATCCGATTGTTTTTCACTACTACATAAAAGCCCCTGAATCAATGCATTATGGCTATTGGTTAAGAAGACTAACAGACTCAATTGCATCCCCCATCGGTCCCATCCGGTTCCCTAAACACATGCAGATGCAGTGCCTCATTGTCTCTCTCTTCTCTCACGTCTGTTCAGTTTTTTTAATCATTTTTGCTGGAAGGATAGCTCTTGGTTGTCAAGCTCATCCTCCTTGAAGTTGACGCCAAACTAGTATGAAGATATTGCAAACAGAGATAGCTTCTTTATATTATTCTACCAATTTGTATTTTGTAAGGATATTTCGTTTCTACATTGGAATTGACTTCAGTGTTTAAAAGTTAAACTTTTAGAATCTAATGAAACGAGTTACAAATTGTGGCATCAATAACTTTAAAATTTCAATAAAGCTAATATTAATCCGATCCGAATCGTATCCGATTCGAAATTCTAATCATCCGAATTTTCAGATTAACTTTTTTTATTAGTGGATGTGGATCAGATTTTTCATCATCCGATTCAATCGGATCGGATGGTGGATTGAGGCATAATCCGATCCGAATATTCGGATGCCCACCCCTACCAAGAAAGAATGGGTCGCTCCACAGGACCACAGGCACGACACCAAGGATTGCTGGCATCTGAGAAAGGACATCGAGCTGCTGATCAGCCAGGAATATCTGTAATGGCTCATTTTTATTTGGATTATTTCCAACTTTGCTACATTATTTTTAGTTTGATTCCTAACTTTACCTCATTCTTTTCTTATTTTAAATTATGTTCCTTTTACTTTAAGCAAGTCCAACCAGCCCATTAACTTATTTCCCGAATTTTCCAAGCATGAAGCTCATGTCAGCTGCCCATCTCTCTTTTTAATTTGTGACAGCTCAAGTCCAACGCACTATCCATTTATCTACTCATTCACTTTGAAAACCCACAACGTCTCACTGGAAACAAACCCAGCCCACCAACTAGCCCACCAACCAAGCATTCACCCATTCCTCTCCACTAACAAAATCAGCCAATCATAATTCCCCACTTCATCTTATTTATTTATTACAACTAAACCAACTCCATTTAAAGTGAACCCAAGAGGCTCTCTCTTCACTGCAACAGGGGCCGATCCCCTCCTGCCCTCTTTCTTTCGTTCGATCAGGAGCAAAGTCGTCGCCCTCCACTCGTTTCTCCCATCGACAAAGCCCTGCCCTACGATCTCATGTGGGCGGGTAGAGCCGCCTCCTCTCTCCACTTCAAACCCTGGCCGCCCTTTCAAAATACAATCCGATCGAGATTCTCCGTATATCTCAGGATTTAGATTGATTCGAACGCTTTTTACGCGTTTTTCCCTCTATTTATTTTCGAATATATTTCTAGTGTTTCTGGATACGAAATCATCTCCTTCCTCCTTCCTCCTGTAAATTTCTGAATTTCGACTTGGGATTTTCGGAGCTTTTTCGTGGTTGGATTTTAGGGCTTTCGGGTCCTTTCGATCGCTTCTATTGATATAGATTACTTCTTTTTCAAACTTTTTGGTTTATGTTGCTCTTCCTTTTGTTTCCTGTGAGGAATTTATCTCGACCGATTGCTATTGTTTGGTTTTGACTTCTGGGATATGATGTGGATGCTCTGGTGAGAGGAGATTTCCTCAAGGATCCATTGCGTTTTTGGCAACCTTCGGCTTCCCTGCAAATCCGTTGATGCCCTTGTCGTTCCCTATTCGTTGGGTTTTCTTTTGGCTATGGTCGGCCGCCGGAGGGGGTTACTCATGCCATGTCGCTGAACTTGTGGCGATGCTCACCATTTAGTTGATGTTTTGTTTTGGCTCTGTTCTGATTCATAGGTTTACCATGTTGTGAGACTCTTCCTCCCAATTGGGCTTGCCGTTGCTAATTTCCCTTTTCTGTTGCATGCTATTATGAATGTTGGGCTTGGGCCCGCTTGGGAGTTACTTGGAATTCCATGGCTTACTTTTTGGACGTGCAGCTCGTTAATGTCCTGATCCTTTAAGGGCATGTTTTTTTGTTGGAAAGTATAAAGTGTGAAAGTTGAGAAGCGTGGAATCTGATGAGAGAGAAATTTGATGTAGTGTGTTCTTTCGTTGGAAAGTGGAGTTGGAAAGTTGAGGTGGGGCCCAGTCCGTGTAGTGTGTTCTTTTGGATGAAGAAAGTTGGAGGTGGAAAGTTGGATTTTGGGATGTGATGATCTTGGGTAAGGTTACCCCGGCCTAAATTAGTTGTGAGTGTTATGAATAGGACCCATTGGGCCTATTGGGTATCCACCCACATGAGTACCCATTATGAATACTATATAAAGGAGGCTAGGGGTTTCCTAGCCTCAACCCTTCTCCAAATCTGTTCCTCGTTCATAACACGTTATCAGCACGATCACGCTCGTTGGAGGAGACGGCGGCTCGCGGGAAAGGAGATCCACAAATCGCTCAGAAAAAGAAGATCGTAATCTTCTCAACGGGGAGCGAAATGGGCATCCTTCACCAACCGTCGCCTAGATTCCTCGTCGAATCTAGAGGTAAAAATCCAAACTTTTTAGATCTAAACTTGCTTTTCTCATTAGATCTGCATGTTTTAGGATCAAAAAGTTTACAAACTCGGTTAAATTCAACATTTTTTTTAATAAGATATGCATGTTTAAAACAATAAAAACTTGTTTTTTAGCGATCAAATTTGTTGAAATATCCGATTTTTTACCTCCCCCGCCTTTGATCCAAAAATAAAAATCCGCACGCCCGTAGGGCGGAACGGCGGCGCGCCCTTTGCGCCGCCGCCGGAGAACAATCGCCGCGGCCTCAGGCCGCGGCCAGCAGCCGCGGCCTAAGGCCGCGGACTGCCGCCGCGGCCTCAGGCCGCGGCAGCTGCGGCCTCAGGCCGCGGCAGCTGCGGCCTGAAGCCGCGGCACTGTGCCGCGGCCTGAAGCCGCGGCCAGTCGCCGCGGCCTGCAGGCCACGGCCAAGCGCCGCGACCTCAGGCCGCGGCCCAGCGCCGCGGCCTGCAGCCGCGGCGGCCGCGACCTGCAGACCGCGGCCCGCCGCCGCGGCGGCCGCGGCCCGCCGCCGCGGCCTGTCGCCGCCACGACGGCCGCGCCCTAAGCGGCCAGCCGTCGCGGCGACACGCCGCGGGCCCCCCTAGGGTTTCCCGAAACCCTAACCCTAACGGGCCTTTTTCCGAGGGAGGCCCAACATTAACCCTAATGGGTTGTTTTCTGGCCCAAAAGGCCAGAAAATTAGCACATTCACATAAATTATTTTATTTATTTTTGGCCCTAAAAAGCCCAAAATATTTAAAAAGAAATCTTTAAAAGGGTTGAAAGCGGCAAAATAAAACATTATATTATGGATCAAAAAGGCAAAAAGTTTTTCAAAAAAAAAAGAAAGAAAATGTTTATTGCACGACACACACAATTTTTAAATTAGTTTAAATGCCTGTGTCTTTTGATTATCTGCGTGGTTGTATATCGTAAATATATTATCTGCGTGGATGTGCATATTAGGCTATGTTTTTAGGGATCAGCCAGGTTTCCGACACCGTTTTAAATTCCCGCAATTTTTCTTCTTTTTTGAGAGAAATTTTGTATGTGAGGATAAAAATGTAAAAAAGAAGACCGAAGGACACCAAGAAGAAGCTGAAGGCGTCTCGCTCAATGAAGATAGGGGCTTCTCTCTGAAGTTCCCGAGTTGTAATTTATTTTCATGCTTTTTATTTTTGATGTAACTTCGGACTGGACTTTTTATTTATTTTTCGGTGTCGGCTGGCTGATCCCCATAGCCTAAGGTCATTATTTCTGTTTTTCATTGTTTTTGCATTAAACTGCGTGGTTGATTAATTAGTTTTAATACCATGTTAATGTTACAATGAAACTGTCAAAAAGCATGCTAAAATCACTTTAATATAGTTCAACGCCTATTGCTAGACTATATACATGCGATAAGTTTTCTTTAAAAATGCCTGCAGCATATAAATAGCATGTGTACATCATACTTGTTTCATTCAAATGAACATAATCTTTAGTTTACAAACTTTACATTATATGTATGATGGGCTCATGATATGACGATGTTTATGACAATAAGACAATAATTATTTCAAAAAGTTTAAATATCCACTTTGACAAAATGAACCTGAAGTTCAAAAATCAACACTCTCTCTCCCTAATAAAATAAATACGATGGTTTATGCGAAAATTAAAATTGCTATCTTTATAAAAGATGCATACTATGCGGTAAACAGATATATAAGATCTATGATCTATATAATCCAATATGGACACCAGAAGTTTTCCATAATACCGCTAAACTCTTTAAAAGAGTACTCTCATTTATTTTTACAAGGAAAGATTTTTTCTCTAGCCTTGAATATAAGCATACGCCTGAAGTCGTGGCTTAATGAATAAGTGAGAAATATATTACACACCCACGTATTTGTTCCCCTCTGAGCATTGTAAACTATCCACATAAAATTTGAACGACTCAAGTAAATGGCCTGAAGCTATACTCGAGCATTCAAATAGACTTTTTAAAGTCCCTTATTAATTAGAAAAGTGGAAGTATAAATAATTTGCTAAAACCCCTGCTTATGTCTCCTTAGCAAGACTAACTTTCATTGTCCTTTATAAATAAGGAATATTGAAATCAGGGGAAGTTCAGGATCAAACATGACCTGAAATAAAAAGAAGGAAAACTCAAAACAGGGGAAGTCTTGGATTAAATGGGAAAGAGAAGATACGATATACCTCGACATGGAGTAAGCAATGGCAAACCAAAATCAGACCAGAAGTTCTGATAAGAGCCATAATGTTTTTGCAAACATGAATGTGCATTAACTTATGCCATATAAAAATACATACATATCTAGTCAAAACGACGAAAGTCTAATTGACCTTATGTATATTTTGCTACTCCCCGAGGACAAATAAATTTTGAAATCAAATCTATTGTCATAACATAAGTCTTAAATGAGCATAATTATTGTTGTATGTTTTCAAGAGCACACATCACACTATGTCACTTATTGACTGATCATCAGTATTATTCTCTTGTAGTTTTAATACATTTTAGTTTACTGCGTATGTTTTGCTATCTTGAATTCCCCTAAAAATAAAATGAGGATGTCATATACTCTCTGAAACTCATACAGTTTCAAAAAAGGATATTCGTCAAAACGAAATCCCTAATGACTCAAGAAATAAATGAAGCCTGAAGCTTTGTCCCAAAATGATCCGCACAATAGTCAAAGTGAAGATGTAATCCTTCACAGTTTGAACACAGTTCAACTATTACCGGACAAAATTAACTTGAGCATTTTAATGGACTTTTCAAAAGTGCCACATAAATTCAAAAGAGGAATTATTTTGGAACACCAGAAGTGTCCAGAATCGACCAACTTTGGATCGATATCACCCTGGAGTGATGATGCAAGACATCATCAACCAGACGAACCCGAAGATTCTTCAAAAAGGGTGAAACTTTCATTGTCCTATTCAAAAAGGAAAAATGATAATGAGATCATCTCCATTCACATGGACCTTGACTCTCCCCTTCCTCAAATGAATATAAGATGATATACCATCATCATTAAAGATAATGAAGACCTTTAGGTCTCTTGAGAGTATTTAAGGGATATAAATAGGCTTCGTCCACTCCCTTAACCGGACTGATGATGTATCTTTGGTGTACTCATCAATATATCCTCTAAATAAATGGTCATTATCCAACCACATTCTTTTATAAAATGGTGGTAACTTTGGATAACACTGGGAAATTTAAATGTTTTACAACTGGAAAAATAACGAACACCCTGAAGCTTGTGTTCACACCCAAATATGGGTAAGATAAATCATTAAAATGATTTAAATGGATTTCTTATCCATTAAAAATCCAGTTGTAGGTGACCACATGGGAACATGCAAACCATCAAAACGCATACTTAGAACCTATTTATATGAGTCTGATCACCTCATATAAACAGTTTTCCGAAAACCCCTGACGGGGGAAGCGTTTAGAGCACATCTTATAGATTGTGCCATGATGAGTATACACCCCCATATCACCAATATAGACCATCAAAATACAGAACTATTTATCGGAAGTAAACATCCCAGATAAATAGAGTCTGAGCACTCTGAACAGGGGAAGCATTTAAATTCACTTCTCCTATGACGTGCATTGATGATCCTATTTTAAAGCTTTGATGAGATCCTGAAGATCCCTCACAACTTTAATGTCCCGGAATCAGTTTCAACAGAAATACTACAATCATCCATGAGCCTAAAGCTCAAATGACCATTTAAATCATTAATACCTATGATCTGGTTATCTTGAATTGTGATGAGATCCTGAAGATCCACACTTATGAAACTGTTAAAACAGTTATCAGACATAGTTACTGACAATATAAATATTGTCAAAATTTTCACATCCCTGCTACTAAAAATCCAGCTAGGATTGACATACCGAATATATTGGATGCAATCCACCAGTAGCAGAAGTGGATATCCTCAATGGATGAGAGGACATACCACTAGGCTCCAAAAAGAGAGATCTACTCCTGGAGACCGAAAAAACAATACCACCACAGGAAAGTGAGCTCAAATCCAGAACCTTATTGCAACTTGGTTGCTAAGGACCAATTCTGGATCTGTCCATATTCTTTACCCGTCCCAGAACCTTCACTTCTTTAACGCGTCGTGAAGGAGACACCTCTGGGAGAAATCAAATGATTATAGTACGTACGGGGTGAGTTTTGGACAAGAAAGAACACATTTTGTCGACAAATTCTCTCATATTTCATTTTGCCAGTTAAATATAAAATATCGTTTCCACAACTCTGCTTTGCCTGAAGCAAAGATAGAGATTTGGCCAAATTATAATAATGTGGAATGAGGCAATAATAAGGTGAGCTGGACTCACTTATGAAATATGAGGTGTTGGACCTGAAGTCCTGGTATCAAAAATGATATCAAATCCTGTGGGATAACTGAGTATTGAAGGAGAATTAAAATAAAATCGTTAGCTATAAGCATTTTAATTTGCTATAGTTTTAGAGGTATAAATCGCTCAAACCAGGAAGTAATCAAGTAAGATGAGCTGAACTCACTTACAAGATGAATCTGATGCATCGACTGGTTTATGTCAAGGCGTAACCCAACGAATGGCAAAAGAGGGAATTTTTGGGTTGATGTTGCTATTGGATGTGACAACATCACCGATATAAAATTTCTTCAACTGCATGTACAAATTTCTTTACTTTCCTTTCTTTTTGGGACACATATTAATAATATGATTAAAGGAAAGACAACCTAGACAAAGATCCTTAAAGGACTCATACTAAAAGGTTGTTGTTTGCACCTCTTAAAAACAGTATTGTTCTTAAGAGAGCAAATTAAAAGAATTGAGATTATTTTAATAACTCAAAATATTATCGGATCTCCTGAAGAGAAAATTACCGAAATATCTGTTAAACCCTATCTATCAGATATGATATGATATGAAAGCCCTAGCTAGGCATAAATTCTAGGCTTAACAGAACATTAATCATCCTGAAGATGAACAATCATCCCGAAGATGAACTATTATCCTGGAAATGAACTATCATCCTGAAGATGACGTTAATTAATCATCCCGAAGATGTAAACTTCATACAATGATGATTGATGAAGAAACATTAATTTCATTTCTCCACCAAATATACCTATTTGGTTGTATGGATATACATTAAAAGACCCCTTTCCGTTAGCTGGAAGAGGGGAAGAATATATATGGTCCAGAAGCACCTTAAGTGTCTTTGAAACACTCTTTTACCTGGCCAACTGCATGCGTCTCTTTTGAGCGTTAGCAGTATAACTATTAGCCAGGTACAGTGCAGTGCCCCCAGCGCACCACTGGGCCAGAGATATGTAGCTTCTGCGCTATCTCCAAGGGTCGAGGAAAAATCCTCTATGTTAAATGTATTTGCATATGCAGGTTACAGATCATCGCGATGAATGGCATAAAAGGGACGTCCACCTCCTGAAGATCTACACAGAATCCTTCCAAGTCTACATCCTTCCACCATCCCGAGAAGTTCATCACCCAAGGAGCAGCTCAAGAACATACAATGCCAGGTCCTGAAGTACCTTTGCAGATATTGACGATTGAGACGTGGAGCTGTCTACCAAGTTCGTAGCGCTCCTCCAGTCTCAGCTACTGCCTTATATGAGTGAAACTTGTATAGATGAGTGATGCTTGTACTTTACTTTTGCTTTCGGAATGTTGCTGATGAGATGGATGTATAGACACATAGGAGATAAATGTATAGATATATAGGAGATCTGCAAGCCTGAAGCTTGATCAGATTAGGGGGAGTCAACTGTAGAGTTGTACTCTTTTTCCTTGGCTAGTGGTTTTTCCCACAGGGTTTTCCATAGTCAAGGTTTTAATGAGGCAACCACATTGACTCTGGATACAGAAGTATCCACCCCTCGACACATCCCCAAATCAGGGGAAGTTATGGAGTGCTGTGCTCTTTTCCCTTCGCTATTGGTTTTTCCCACAGGGTTTTCCATAGCTAAGGGTTTTTAACGAGGCAGTTACCCTTAACTTGGATCCAGAAGTATCCACCCCTTAAGATACTCAGTAGTACTAATGAATCATTCAGTATTCATAAAGTCGAGTATACCACGTTGGTTGGATAAGGGGAAGTGTTATGAATAGGACCCATTGGGCCTATTGGGTATCCACCCACATGAGTACCCATTATGAATACTATATAAACGAGGCTAGGGGTTTCCTAGCCTCAACCCTTCTCCAAATCTGTTCCTCGTTCATAACAGTGAGTTATTTTTTAACATTTGATTTTTGGGTGTGGCAACCCCAATATTACCCAAGATGACCACACACCTTGACGGCCCCACCAAAGCTAGGATTCTTATGTAATCCTAGCTTTTCATCCCAACTCCAAAACACTTCCATGGAATCCTAATTTCCCCAACACGTTAGCTTTTTTTTCCAAGAAAACACAAAACACAAAAGAACACACAAACGGAAAGTGAGGTAGGAATCCAGTGAATGAATAGTGTATGAACAGTGATTTTTTCACTTTATCTCCTACACTTTCCTACAAAAGAACATGCCCTAAAACTGTTCTTTGGCTGGTAGATTATAGCAATTTATTAGGTTGCCACCAATGTAAATCTGATCCCCTATGATGCCAACTATGTTTTGTTGCGAATAATGTTTTATGCAATTGTGTACTTTTCGAGTGTTATCATAAGTCCTAATTATGAATGGTTGATTAGACTCTGTTATTATCGAAACCCCGACTTGGCACCAACTATTGTCACGAAATTATGCACTAGACCATTTAGACATATTACATAAATGCATTGATAAGACCATTGCTTATTCATAGTGAAATCGATTGATTTGCAATTGACATGGACAGTTCATAACATCAACCCAACAATTAGAATGACTTTACACTTAACTCACAGTCTAATGGGTGTGAATGTGATTATGGATAATGTATTCAGTTTATCACTCTCCTGATGGAAGTGTGGCATGTTACAAAAGTAATCAATTTTCCTCTTTCTTCCTGAACGAGGGGTCATTTACAATTTTCCTCTTCCTTTTATGGAACGCGGGTTCAAATGCAATTTTCCTCTTTCTTCTGAAATGGGGGTTTCAATATTCAATTGTCCGCTGTCCACACTAATAACCGGGTATAGAACGCGTTAATGCATATCACTCCCTTGGGCATGAGTCACGGCCTAAAATGGTTCGTTTAACTTTAACCAACCCTTTAAGACATTCATAACTCGTAGATTGTCAGTGCAGTAGATCTTATCTCTTGTTCAGAGATATTGTATTGTTTTCTTTGTATATAGACTGCTAAGCTTGGTTTAGTTGTAATCTACTTTCTAATTCTGTTGTTTATCTTCTCCTCAGGTTTAGTAGGAAATTTTATAGTTTTTGTTCGTGCACCAATTTTCTAATTTTGTCCGTACATGTATGACTTTAATTTCGGTACTATTTTCTGCTTTGTAATATTCTGTTTTCACTGGTACTTAGCAGGATCTGCATAATAATTGTAATTCGTGATGACACCCGGAAACGTGTCGTTACAATATCTGAAGATCTTTGTGGATGCCCCAAAGGCAAACTAGGGAGAGGGCACCTCGAGGGCGGTGGAACGAGGTAGGGGCGGTCATTGTTTAACCCAATACCTGAATCATCGAATGCAGACAAGTTCTAAGATAGGAACAGTACACCCGGCCCGAGGGCCATTCCGCTTATTTTCCGCCATGCAAGTAACGCCTGCATGTTCTTGTCATTTTAGTTCATTTCATTTTCTCACCAACAAAAATTGTACTCTTTTTTTAAAATTAATAAAACATCGACAAGTGTGCTCACATTTGATCGGCCAGTTCCCAAATTTTTGTGCTACTTAGAGTACGCAGAGACTATGGCTCTGACCTACTAGAATCGTGGCAAAAACTCAAGTTGGTTGCAAGGCTGGGGTCACTCTCCAAGCATGCCGACCAAAAACTTAGATCAGCAATAAGGCTGGGTGTCACTTCCCCAGCGGACTGACCAACGACTTGGATCAGCCGTAAAACTCGGGGGACCACTCCCTCAGCCGGTTGACCAACAACTTGGATTAGCTGTAAGGCCGGGGCCACTCCCTAAGCAAGTTAACCGAACTTGGATCGACCGTAAGGCTGGGGGCCACTCCTCCAGCGAGCTGACCAAAAACTTGGATCAATAGTGAGGTTGTGGGCCACTCTCCCAGCGGACTGACCAAAAACTTGGATCAGTAGTGAGGCTGTGGGGCACTCTCCTAGCGGACTGACCAATAACTTGGATCAGTAGTGAGGCTGTGGGTCACTCTCCCTGCGGGCTGACCAAACATTTGGATTAGCTGTAGGGCTAGGGACCAAACATTTGGATCAGCTGTGAGGCTGAGGGCCACTCTCCCAGCAGACTGATCGAACTTTGATCGGCCGTAAGGCTGATGGCTGCTCCCCTAGCAGGCCGACCAAAAATTTGAATCGGCCATATGATTGGGGGGCCACTCTCCCAGCGGGCTGATCGAACTTTCATCGACCGTAAGGCTGAGGGCCACTCCCCCAACAGGCCGACCAAATATTTGAATCGGCCGTAAGGCAAGGGCCACTCCCCCAGCAGGTTGACTGAACTTTGATTTTAATAACGTATTTGATGTTTTATTACCAACCCGATTCCTATCATTCATTCCATTGCTTGTATATGCTGGTGTGTGAATCCAATCCTGATGTTCTGAGCTCAAGTCCTAAATCTGTGCTGAATTTCTCTTGTTCCAGCGCTGTTGAAGAGAAAGCTTTGTTCTTGGTGCCAAGTAGTCAGTTTAATGAAGATGAAACTATGTGCTACATGTTTTTAGGTCCTCGACGGTGAACAATTCTTTGGCAGTATACACTGAGGAATTTCAACCACAGTGACTGATCTTTGACAGATGAAACTGGCTTTGGCTGACATTTCGATGTGGGATTTTACAGACACCGCGGTTTTCGAACCTCGGGTTTCCAGACACAGTGATGCAATTCCTCCGAAAACAGGTTATTAATCGTTCTCTCTATTATTTTTGAGAGGGACTATATGCACCTCAATTGAGGTGCATACAGATGACTTTGCTTAAAAAGAAAATAAGCATGAGTCATTTGTCAAATCCCCTCTTTATCTTTTCTGTTGTGAAGGGAAATTTAGGGAGAATAGGTGTAAAGGGTTAAGAGCCCCCTACCCGTGTATTTATAACTTTCAATAGTGGGTTGGATACCCAATTGGCCCAATGGGCCTATTCATAACACTTCCCCTTATCCAATCAACATTGAAATAAGAGGTGGATTCTTCAGGATCCGAGTTAGGGTAACTATCTTGTTAAAGAAAGAACAGTTAACCCATAACTTCCCCTGTTTTGGGGATGTGTCTAGGGGTGGATACTTCAGGATCCAGAGTCAACGAGGTTGCCTCGTCAAAACCTTGACTACGGAAAACCCAGTGGAAAAAACCTGTAGCCAAGGGAAAAGAGTACAACTCTGCAGTTGACTCCCCCTTATCTGACCAAGCTTCAGGCTTGCAGATTTTCTATGAATCTATACATCAGTCTCCTATGTATCTATGAGTTCATAGTTCTCTCATCCTGACCCAGTTTACATTTACTCACTCTCCTCATCCCAATCCCATATACAAGTTTCTCAAAGATACTAGTAGGCAGGGATTTGGTAAGCAAATCCGCCAAGTTATTACATGATTGGATCTTCTGTACCTCAATCTGCTTTTGCTTCTGAAGGTCGTGCGTCCAGAAGAACTTGGGGGAGATATGCTTCGTCTTGTTACCTTTGATGTAGCCGTCCTGTAGCTGGGCTATACATGTTGCATTGTCTTCATGGAGTGTAGTGGGTGCAAGAACGCCGGTCGTCAGGCCGGTGGAGGTGAGTATGTGCTGGATCACCGAGCGTAGCCAGAAGCATTCCTTGCTTGCTTCGAAGATCGCTAGTAGCTCTGAGTGGGTGGATGAGATGGTCGTCATGGTCTGCTTCACAGATCTCCAGGATATGGCAGTGCCGCCATATGTGAACATGTATCCGGTCTGAGACTTCTCTGTATGAGGATCGGGCCTGTAACCTGCGTCAGCATAACCAACTAAACCAGTTGATGCCCCTTTCCTGTAGAATAGACCTAAGTCTATGGACCCTTGGAGGTAGCGCAGAAGATGCTTAACTCCGACCCAGTGCCGCTGTGTAGGTGCAGCACTATATCTGGCTAGTAAGTTTACTGCAAACGCTATGTCAGGGCGAGTGTAGTTAGCCAGGTAAAGGAGTGCACCGATAGCACTTAAATAAGGCACTTCGGGGCCTAGTACTTCCTCCCCCTCTTCCAGCGGCCGGAAGGGGTCTTTGTGTACATCCAATGATCTGACGACCATCGGAGTGCTGAGGGGGTGGCACTTATCCATCTGAAATTTTTTCAGTAAGTTCGATGTGTAAGTTGACTGGTGTAACAGGATCCCATCTTTAAGATGCTCTATCTGAAGGCCTAAACAGAATTTTGATTTTCCGAGGTCTTTCATCTCGAAAGTTTCTGTCAGGCTTCTAGAAATCTTTGCGATCTCTTCAGGAGATCCGATGAGGTTTAAGTCGTCTACATAGACAGCTATAATTACAAATCCCGTTGCCTTTGCTCTTATAAAGATGCAAGGACAGACTGGGTCGTTTTTAAATCCTTGCTGTGCAAGGAAGTTGCTCAGTCTGTTATACCACATCCTTCCAGATTGTTTTAGACCATATAATGATCTTTGCAGTTTCACTGAGTAGATGTCACGTTCTCTCTCTTTTAGTGCTGCAGGCAAAGAATAACCGTCAGGCAATCTCATATAGATGTCTCGGTCTAGGTTGCCATATAGGTATGCAGTAACCACGTCCATGAGTTGCATATCTAAACCCTCTTGTGCTGTTATTCCAATGAGGAATAGGAAGGTGATCGCGTCCATGACTGGGGAGTATGTGGCTTCAAAATCCACCCCAGGACGTTGGGTAAAACCCTGCGCTACAAGCCTTGCTTTGTAGCGTACGATCTCATTCTGTTCATTTCGTTTTCTAACAAATACCCATTTATAACCCACAGGTTTTACACCTTTTGGTGTCTGGACTATTGGTCCGAAGACCTTGCGTTTGGTGAGTGAATCCAACTCCACTCCTATTGCTGCTTTCCACTTTGGCCAATCATCTCTGCTTTGACATTCTGTCAGAGAGCGTAGTTCAATATCATCGTCGCAGTACGCGACGTTGATGGCAATATTACACGCAAATGTGTCATCTATTGTTGTGCTTTTTCTATCCCAATACTCCCCAGTTCGTACATAGTGTATCGATACTTCATTTTCTCCCGGTTTTTCCTCTTCATGAGAGTTTGGGAGAGATGGGGTAGCAGGGCTTAAATTAGCATCCTGTGGTGGTATTTGTTTACCATTGCCAAGGGTCCTGCTCTTTCGAGGGACTTGGTCCTTGGATCTCGGTGGTCGTCCTCTCTTTTTGAGAGGTCCAACCATTTCTGCTGCAGGCGGATTGCATCCATTTTGCGGTATGTCAATCCTAACTGGAGTGTTAGCAGCAGGGACGTGTGATTTGACAATCTTCTGGTTGTCAGTAAATTTGTCTGGCAAGAGATGGACATTGTTTTGGATGTGGAGAATCTTCAGGACCTCCTCCTCACACTGGCTTGTTGGCAGATCAAAGTGACATAAAGTTTTTGTATCCCAAGTGATACTTTCTGAAGCTTCGAGCTTCTTTGTCTGTGAGCCTAGTCTTGGAAACGATGTTTCATCGAATTCACAGTCTTCTAGACGTGCCTTAAAGACGTCCCCCGTAAGGGGTTCTAGGAATCTAATTATGGAGGGGGTGTCAAACCCAACATAAATGCCTAGGCGACGTTGTGGACCCATCTTTGTCCTTTGTGGTGGTGCTATGGGGACGTATACTGCACAACCAAATATTCTCAAATGTGAGACAATTGGTGGGGCTCCAAGTGCTAGTTGCATTGGAGAAGATGACTGACCTCCAGAGGGTCTTAATTTTATTAAAGATGCAGCATGCAAAATTGCATGACCCCACGCATTCACTGGCATCTGGGATTGAAGTAATAATGGACGAGCGATCCATTGCAGTCTCTTAATTAGAGATTCTGCTAACCCATTTTGGGTGTGAACATGCGCTACAGGATGTTCGACTTCAATTCTCTGAGCTTGGCAATAGTCTAGAAAGACTTGTGACGTAAACTCCCCCGCATTGTCCAGACGAAGTTTCTTTATCTGGTGGTCGGGGAAGTGGGCCCGTAACTTTATTATCTGAGCTAAAATCTTAGATAGTGCTAGGTTACGGGTGGACAGTAGGCGCACATGTGACCACTTAGTAGATGCGTCTATCAGGACCATAAAGGACCTGAACGGACCACTTGATGGGTGAATCGGCCCACAAATGTCTCCGTGGATTCTTTCCAGAAAACTGGGAGACTCCACATCCACTTTCAGTGGAGAGGGTCTCGTGATCAGTTTACCATTGTAACAGGGTGGACATGGGAATTTGCCTTTTTGAAGAATCTTCAGGTTCTTCAGGTCAATGCCCCTGGAGTTCTTTATGATGCGGTACATCATAACCGAACCAGGGTGTCCCAGTCGACTGTGCCAGAGTTGGAATTCTGGTGTTTGGGGGCACTGCATGTGCTCCACCATGGATGTTTCTGGAGTTTGTATACTTGTTTGGTAGAGTCCCGAGGGGAGTCCCTTGAAACGTTCCACAATGGTTTTTGAACCATTTGTAAGAGCCGTTACAAACAAGTATTCACTTTTATCTTCCTCGACCGTCTCTAAGTGATATCCGTTTAAACGGATGTCTTTAAAACTTAGGAGGTTTCGGATGGATTTAGGGGAGTATAACGCATTTTTAAGTGTTATTTGTGTGTTGCCGGGGAGCAATATAATTGCTTCCCCTGATCCTTCGATTATGTTTGCTGGTCCTGAGATTGTTCTCAGTGGGCCAGAATAACTACTTATGCTCGTGAAGTAGTCTAAGTTTTGAAGGATCGAGTGCGTCGATGCACTGTCCACTAGGCAGATAAGTTCCATATCTAAAAAGGGGGGAAAGACATTCAAGCAATAAATATAGATAAAAGATTCACTTTCATAAATAAATGCTCAAAAAGATATTGTTTGACATGGAAAATAGAACTAGATACGATGCATAAAATTGAAGATACATTGCTAATTGCATAAAAGTGGTCCAGATCTAAAGAGTGTCATCTCCCATGAAATCTTCAGGAGTCCATGAGGTCTCTGCCAACGCTGCGCTCTCAATCAGGTTTGTCTCAGCTCGAGGCTTGAGGCTTGACTGGTAGAGGTCCTGGAGGTGTTTTGCTGTGCGGCAGATTCTGGACCAGTGGCCCGTCATCCCGCATTTGGAGCATTTGTCCTCCTAGTCTTTCTTGGGAGTGCCTCCTTTGTTGGGAATCCTCTTCTGCTTCTTATCCACGAACTTCTGGTTCTGGGGAGGAGCTGGGGGAGTGGCCTTCTTCCGCTGCTTCTGTTCTTTCCATTTCTGGAATTTTGCCTTTTTGTCCGTCTTCTTCTTCAGGGAAGACTGGAAGTGAGCCTCTGCAGGAGGTGACAATGGAGCGGAGCCAGGAGGGCGCAGGTTGTGGGTGGCAACCAACAGGTCTCTGTTCTGTTCTGCCATAAGCAGGCATGAAAGAAGGTCAGAGTACTTTGTGAACTTCCTCTCTCGATATTGTTGCATAAGGATCATGTCCTTTTCGTGGAAAGACGTAAACGTCTTTTCCAGCAACATCTTCTCCGTCACTGGTTCACCACACAACTTCAGGCGTGAGGTGATGCGGAAGAGAGCTGAGTTGTACTCAGCTACGGATTTGAAATCATGTATGTGGAGGTAAGTCCACTCGTACTGTGCACGGGGGAGTATGACATCCCTCTGATGTCTGTACCTCTCCTCAAGTGCATCCCACAGCTCGTAAGGGTCCTCTACAGTGAGGTACTCGTCCTTTAAGGTCGAGTCTAAGTGTTTACTGATATATATAATGGCTTTCGCCTTTAATATATCGAAAACTTCCTCTGTATGAGGTGCTTCCACTGAAGCCTCCTTGTTAGCAGAGGCAGTACTAGTTGTTGCCTTTTCAGTCTGTGTGAGACTGAAACCATGAGAGCGCAGATGGAACTTCAGGTCCAACTGCCAACTCAGGTAGTTTGACCCATCGGCCTTCAGGACCAAGAAGTCGACATTCGCGAGTCTGGCCATTTTATGATCTAGCAATGTAAAGAAAAATAGCATGTATCATTTAACTGAGTAAGATAGACATCCACGCATGTAATGTAAACATTTTCATAGCATGAATTTAATGTGATTTTAACATACATGCTCTTTTTTCAGATAATGTGAATAATTAATTACTAAAGATTAACAATCACGCATGCTGTTAAGTGGTTTCATTGTGACATTAAAATGGTATTTAAACTAAGTAACAACCACGCAGTTAATGTATAAGCAATGAAACAGAAAAATAATTTAGGACATGGGGATCAGCCAGCCGACACCGAAAAATAAAAAGAAAGTCCAGTCCGAAGTTACATCAAAAATAAAAAAAAGCATGAAAATTAAAGTACAACTCGGGAACTTCAGAGAGAAGCCCCTATCTTCATTGAACGAACGCCTTCAGCTTCTTTTTTTTTGGTGTCCTTCGGTCTTCTTTTTACATTTTCATCATCACATACAAAATTTCTCTCAAAGAAAAGAAAAATTGCAGGAATTTTAAAACGGTGTCGGAAACCTGGCTGATCCCTAAAAACATAGCCTAAAATTTGCACATCCACGCAGATAATATATTCGAGACATACAACCACACAGATAATCAAAAACACAGGCATTTAAAATAATTCAAATTTGTGTGCGACGTGCAAAAACTTTTTTTTTGAAAACTTTTTGCCTTTTGATCCATATTTTAATGTTTTATTTTACCGCTTTAAACCCTTTCAAAATTTCTTTTAACTATTTTGGGCTTTTTAGGGCCAAAAATAAATAAAAGAAAAAATAATTTATGTGAATGGGCTAATTTTCTGGCCTTTTGGGCCATGAAAACAACCCATTAGGGTTAATATTGGGCCTCCCCCGAAAAATAGCCAGTTAGGGTTAGGGTTTCAGGAAAACCCTAGGGGGGCCCGCGGCGTGTCGCCGCGACGGCTGGCCGCGTAGGGCGAGGCCGCCGTGGCGGCGACGGGCCGCGGCCTGCAGGCCGCGGCAACTGGCCGCGGCTTCAGGCCGCGGCACAGGGCCGCGGCCGCCGCGGCCTGAGGTCGCGGCGTTCGTTTTCCGCCGGCGGCGCAATGGGCGCGCCGCCGTTCCGCCCTACGGGCGTGCGGATTTTTGGATCAAAGGCGGGGGGTAAAAATCGGATTTTTCAACAATTTTGATCGCTAAAAAACAAGTTTTTATTGTTTTAAACATGCAGATCTATTTAAAAAGGGTGAATTTCACCGAGTTTATGAACTTTTTGATTCTAAAACATGCAGATCTAATGAGAAAAGCAAGTTTAGATCTAAAAATTTTGGATTTTTACCTCTAGATTCGACGAGGAATCTAGGCGACGGTTGGTGAAGGATGCCCTTTTCGCTCCCCGTTGAGAAGATTACGATCTTCTTGAATCTGAGCGATTTGTGGATCTCCTTTCCCGCGAGCCGCCGTCTCCTCCAACGAGCGTGATCGTGTTGATAACGTGTTGTGAAGTGAAATTTAGGGAGAATAGGTGTAGAGGGTTAAGAGCCCCCTACCAGTGTATTTATAACTTTCAATAGTGGGTTGGATACCCAATTGGCCCAATGGGCCTATTCATAACATTTTCCAATTTTTTTCTAACTGTGGTTAAAAGTCCCTTCAATGCACCTCATTCTGAGGTGCATACAGTCACTCTCTTATTTTTTTGGCATTTGTTATCTGCACACTACTACAGTCTCTTTTCCCGAATAAGGCAACAGTTGTCACATCGATGTGACAATAAGACTCGTCGAAGTGGCATTTCTTGTTTTTTTAAGGAAAAAAAGGTATTCACTGCAGTCCTTTGCGGTGTAGATAGTCAATCTCTTTTTTTTCTTTCTCACTATGTCACTATGCACTAACACCTACGTCACTAAGGGTAGCCAAAAAAACATTTTCGTTTCCGGACCGCGTTTCAAACCTAGTTCCGATTCCAAATATTCGGATTATTCAAAATCAGAATCATTTAAAATTAAACCGATTTGAATCGAAACCGGAATTGAACAAGAGATATACTGCCCGATCCGATTTTGAATAGGTATTCCTAGGTATGTAAGGAATAGCGACGTATCGGTAAATGCCCGACTGCACCAGGCCAAGAGCCCTAAATCATTGAACGCCCAACCTCCACCGTCAAACTTTGTTGGCTTAAATCTCATAGAGCTACGCTCGTAAAACTAATTTAAACATTAATAGCTCCTCTACTTCCACCACCGATGTGAGACTTAACATGAGGCTCAACCCAGTGCCTCGCCTACGCCTTTCTCGACCTCAACCCTTCACACCGCTTCGGCTACAACGGCCTCTTCTCTTGCCCGTTCGGCCTCTACGGTACAATAATAATAAATAAATTATTGTACTGTAATAAATATATACTAGGCATAACCCGTGTCCGGAGGGCACGGAGGCAGTCGTCGTCCGGGCGCAAAGTGAAAAAAAGTGTGGGAGTGTGTAAGAGGAGGACCGGTGGCAAAAGGAGGAAAAGCAGAGACTAAAAAGCAAAAAAAAAATCACTAAAAACTCCCCCAACCTCTACGTGGCGTCCCAGTCAGCAACCAAAAATATGACTGGGACAAAACTGTCACGTGGGACAAAACTGCCACGTAGAACAAACTTCATGAATTGTATAATAGATATTCTTTTTATAGGATTATCATATTGAAGGTCGGTTCTAAATGACCCACATGTTTCCACTCTCCATCGGGCAAAATACACCAAAATTGATTCGAGGTCTAAACACGCTTTTGATGCCGATGCAATCTAATGGTGCACTGAGAATGATTGGTGTCTATTATTATTGGAGATATTTTCTTCCTGTGAGTGACAGACAAAAAGTTTGATCTTTCTTTCTTTCCTCTCTATTTTTTTTAAAATAATCTTCTGTCTATCTCTACTTGGCAAAACATATTTTAAAAAATGTGTATGAAACAGGTAGCTCTTTTGAATATGACTTGCCCACTTACAGCTAATTACAATTCACCATTATGATGTGATGTGATCCAAATCATAGAGAGCTTAGACGCATGGTTGAGGCCCATTAGGCATTAAAAGCCATGTTTAAAAGGTGGACCCCAGTAGTTATAAGCTCATGTAGGGCTTGTACTTTCCATCTTTTAGGGTCTTGACATCTCATCTAATAGATAATGTGCCACCTTTTTAATATTAAATCTATTTGTTAGCTCCTCGGCTTAGCTAACATTCATATTTGTTGCGGTGCGCAAATGACAAATCTTAGAGTGAGAATCTAAATCCATTTAATATTCATTCTTATTCGTATCGTATCTTTAGAACGACGCACGCCCATTTTTTTTGGTCAAAAGGAGAATAATAATCAGTTAGCCACACCGTATCCTCAGCAAACTTCTAACAACTACCATAAGGTGGGCCTCAAATTAGAGACCTTCATACACGCGTCCCTGCTCCTTTCTGCACAAAAAAAAAAAGAAGGCACAGACACTCTAAAAATCACAATCAACATGACATCAAAAGGAAAGTCCATCAGTAACCACATCACCCATGTGTTTGATCCTTATTGGACCAAAACTCTCTCTCTCCCTCCCTCTCTAAAGAAATATAGCTACAGCTTTGTTTTTATTGCTACTGCGGGATTAGGGGGGACCTCATTAATACAGTGCTTTATTACGACATGTATTGCGTCACCATTAATTCGATCATTTTTGACTTGCTTAATTATAAAAGAGCATTGCTATGTACACCCTCGACTTGAGGTGGTGTATGCAACGATTTCTTTCCTTATTTGAAAAGGAATCAACTTGCGGTGTATTTAGTCCAGTCCATTATAAAATCCATTATAAAATGGTACATGGTTTGCTGTGTTTTAAAAAAATTTGCCCTTTTTATGTAAAAATGTGTGTGTTCTTAGTTGGTAAGAAATCAACAAAAAACCGTATTCTAATTCCTTATACCGAATTATTTAAAAGAAAATTGGAAATAAAGATGGCAAAAAATGATCAGGTCCAAATCAATGGTCCGTTCGCTCAGCACACCATAAATCCCTGTATTTAAACTCATTTATTAAAACGTTTGCTCGGCAAAATGAAAGCAGATTAGACGCGCTTAACCCTGATGTGATCCGTGGACAAACAGATCATTAGGTATCTGTCGCTTTTTATGTTTTAATATCATTTGATCGTAAATTTGCGCATTTTATTAATCAAAAAGAACTTTACACGTGTGGGTTGGTTCAACCTTCGTAAGCTTCCATGCCAAAAGAATTATCTGTTGCTGAACAACACAGAATTTAAAACAATTGCAGTAAGGAAACAAAATAGAGCAAGAATGGGAGTAGAGAATCTCTATTTATACTACAACCTCATATGTGAGGGTAAACGAAAACTCTTCATCTCCTTGTAACATATCCCATTAAACAATGGTCTCTTCACCTCCTTGTAATATTTCCATTAAATAATGGTTTAATGGCTATAAGTATGAGAGTCTCAACTAATTCCTCTCTATACCATCACATGTATGAATGTGTGCAAGTCCATACATTTCATAACACCCCAGTTTAGACGAAACACCATGCAGATGGTCAAACTTTAGACATCCTTGTACTGTCTCATTAAAAACATTAAGTTGGAAAAACCAAGTGTGACAAACCAAACAAAAGGAGAAAGAGTACGGTACATACAAGTCCATAACCGCTCACCATGAATAAATAAAACTATCACTTCTATGGCATTCAAACACACTTTCACTTCTGATAAATTCAGTTTTACATCTTATTGGCTCGCCACATACTAATACCATAAACTAGTTACTCATATGTTGATGTTGGCAAAGACTAAGTGAATATATCTGTAAGATTGTTTGAGCCGTGAATTTGTTTAACATCAACTAGTCGACATACTTAGAGTTCATGAGTATGGAAAAATTTTGGCGATATATGATTGGTCTTATCACCTTTAATATATCATCCTTTGACTTGTGCAATGCAATGGCATTGTTCTCATAAATTACGTTAAGAGAATCATCAACCGGTTTCAATTCATAAGAATTTTGGATATTGTAACGCCCCGCTCCCCGGAATACCCGATAAGTACGAATCTGTATCAGGTACCTCCGAAGAGACGGGTGCTACGAAGAAGAATACAAAATTTCAAAGCACAGGTAGGCCCACTGCGCACTGCTGGATAGTACCTGTAGCATTCCAGAAAACAAACACAAAACACCAAAAGGACAACAGCTCAACCTGAAATATAAGCAAACCACTGATACATATAAACACACGACTATCCAGAGTTAACATCATTAATAAATATCTCATAAATACAACATGATCCTACAAATTGCTAGAGCACAATAACACCGCCCAAAACTCTCTTACTCTCTAATGACCTCAACTCCAACCAACTGGACTAGTGGGTCTCCAACTCCACAAGCCAACACCTGAAAAATATCAACGGGACACGTCACAGCGTGACCCAGTAGGATGTCCAAACCCAACTCACATGGTGCACAGACACGACAAAGGCATACGAAAATGTAAATGGCGTCATTAACAAACACATACCTGCGGCAATAGGATAGCCTGCAAAACAAAGTGAGTATGGCATGTAAAGGGTAAACTGCAGTATTAAGAACTTGAACTTATCGTTGCAACATATGGACTACAACATATATTCCAAGCTTTAGGCCATTAGCGTTCTTGGCAAAGTAAAGCATTCCCTAACCTAACCAGCATGTTGGTTAAAGGGGAAACATCGTCAAGCATTAGTAAATTTAGCCTACCTTCCAAGAAGGGAATTAATTCTTGACAAAATCAAATAAATGAACATCTAGCATGCGCGGGTAATGATGTAATCATGCTACACATAAGTTTCCACAAAATACCAACTTTAAATAAGAATACCAAGAGGGGTTCCATTCTTTGCATGGTTGGGTCAATGTACTTAAGGAAAGAACTATTTCTTCATGCATAATTTGGTAAAAAAAATGTGAGAGAAATAGCAAGTAGGATTTGCGTAGCTCTCCTAGCTTAAGTTTCTAATACTTCGGATTTTATAAAAATTTTCGGCAGAGTTTCTCTTGTATTTTCCAAACTTTTCCAAGTACAACATAATAATATTTACAAGAACCTGCTTTATTCATAAGAAAAATATAACAAGGATCAAGAATCATAAGAGAGGTGCCTTGGAGGAAAAAGGGCTTGCATTGAAATTAAAAACCAACATACCCACTTTAAGATCTTTGATGTAAACAAAACGCAACATTCAACAACTTATTCACTAGCTTCACAATTGTCCCAACAAATTCCAACAAAACTCACACTCCAACAAATTCAAGGACAATTTAACTAGCAACCATTCTTTGACATTAAATGGAGAGTACGCAGCTCTACTCTCATTAATACAATTAGCCTTGAAGTTAGTAACTTGAACATAATCCTAGAAGAAATGACTAACTAGAGCATGACTACATCATTCAAATGACACGAGTGCATCAAACTTTGGTAAGGATCACCACTTACATGCAAAAGAGGGCAATTTGCATACCATTCAATAAAGTTTTCCATGTTCTCATTGACTTTAGCCAATGAAAGGGACTAACTACGCAAGGGTGCCAATTCGCACATGGGTTCTCAATCAAATTAACTACTTGAACACAACCCGTAATAATTTAGCAAGGGCAATCTTTAATTAGCAAGGCCCTCAAGGACATCACCTTAACACAACTACACTATGGAAGTAAAAAGGATGGAAGCTTGCCTTAGGATCTTAAGTAAAACAACAATTCCTCAATAATTAAGGCTACTAGTAACTTAACGATCCAAATCACTTAGGAAGGAGTTAGCTTTGGTTAAAAGAGGGGTGAATAATGTTATCTTGGCCTTAAGTTGAGACATTAAGAACAACGCCAACAATAACACCACCAACAACAACCACTACGACAACGTCATCAACAACATAACATCCACAACAACATTTTAATTCAAGAGAAAGAAACACAACTCCAACCCAATTTCAAACCCCACTTTCCAACATACAACCATTTCAACATATAATGCATTCAAGGCAACATTCATTCTCATGAAGCAACATTCACACATATATATCACCCCAATCACACAAATGCTCGATGATGCCATGATGCACATGAATCACAAGCAAGCGATGCAATGCAATGTAATGGGGATCCCATGAGTGAGCCGGCGTGCACGTGCAAATAATTCTACTCCGTTATCAACGTGGAGCCACCTAATGGATCAAGAGGTGGCCAACGGCGTATTCACCCGCCTCCTACCGCGGCACTTTGTCCATGCCCGTGCACTCCACCTCGTGTCCTAACGTGACCATGTCACACATTCCATATTCCACGTGTATCCAACACCACTCCGCCAATTTTCCCATCTCATTTACATATAAACTTCATTTCATGCAAATTAAATTGAATAATTCATTTCCAACATATCATAATAACCACCAACATCCCAATATTTCATATAGCTTGCATATTACATAAAAATGGGAACATAAGCATGAACTTGGGATAAACATTATTCCTTGCATGACAAAGAGAGCATCTTGCAAGCAATGCAATAAAGATCACACCCTTGAGTCAAAAATATCACCTTTGTTTAAACACAAGCAATTTAGCAACTTTAAGCAAACTAACACATTCAAAGAAGGCAACATAAAACTATTAGCAAGATAACAACTTTTTGTGGAAGGATTAATTTCATGGCATGCGGAAAATTGTTTGTTCATAATTCATTTTCATAACATGCTTGTTCATAATTCGTTTGGAATCAACCTATAAAATCCAATTAGAAACAACATTTCCCCTTCTTCACAAATTCTCATTCCAACACATAACTTTCCAACCACAACACTCCAACATAGCCAAATTATGCAAAGCAACTCTCTTTTTCCATTTCAACTTCATGTAAATATTTTCACAAGCACATGGTGGGCATAATAACAAGCCATTAATTCAAATGAACACAACATGGAGCCAATAGCAAAATGACAACTTGACTCCATATAGACATTTTTACAAACACATAGTAGGCATATTAACAAGAGTCAATAATTCCATTGAAGCTACATGAAACTAATGGCAAGATAATAACTTGGGAGCATGTTGATTAATTTCATCACAAGTAAGGAATTGCTCATTCAAAATTAAATTCATGCACACTCAAAATTAGAGGTGGCCTCCTTAACATGTTTGGATGACATTAAGGATAACAAACTATATGAAGAAAGGTTTCCTATAACAACCCTAAAAATTGCATTCCCTACTCATCAAAAATGAAGGAAATAAACATGAGAGTTGAGATTGGAGTCCTACCTTAACCAAGATGCCAATTCCTCTTCCAATTCCAAGCTCAAGCCCCAATTTTGCAATTCCCCCCATCAATCCATCTCCAAGCTCCAACTCCATGATTCCCTCAACAAAGAAGCAAACCCACCTACTAATCTCATGAAACTCCTCCATCTTCATCAAGTTCCCCAAATCCCAAACCCTAGCTTTCTTCTCTTCTCTTCCTCCTTCCTCCTCCTAATTCTCTTTCTATCTCTTCCTTTCTTCTACTTCTTCTTCTTGTTGCTTTGCCTGGAAAATTCGGCCAGCAAGAAAGATGGGTGGGTGAGGGGAAATTTCGGCCATGGGGAAGGAGAAAACTTGGAGAAGATGAAGGGTAGAAGGTGGGGATGAGTTAGGGCTTTTGATTCTCTTCCTCCTCTTCTTTTCTTCTTCTTTTTCTCCTCCCTTTCCCCCTCTAATTCGGCAGCAAGACCCCTGAAAATTCGGCCTGGGCAAAGGGGGGTTTCAGCTGAAGCTTGGGGAAGAAGAAGTGGGGGAGAGGAAAAGGAAATAAGGGTTCTAAGTATTTACAAATTTGCCATTCTCAATCACATTCATTTCTGGAATTTGCAGAACAGTCCCAAACAGGGGCAGCTAACTCAATATTTTTGAACTACACTTAAGTTTTACTCCTCTTATGAGTTGTAGATATAGGTGTTATGCATTCACATATCAATTTTCATGATGTTTCACCAAGTATTCAATTTAATACAGAATTTATGGCGAAGGGTATATGTGCTGAAACTGTGCTGGAAATTAAAACAGAAACTGTCCTGTCTTGAGGACCAGATTGCTCCTAAATGCGGATAGATTCATGAAAAATGGACAGCTATAAAGGTTTAGTGCTTGAAGTTAACTTTCCAACGAGACCAAGAACACACCATTTGGTTAAGAATTGAGGGACTGATCGCCGTTCCCGTAACAGGTGTCAAAGCTGAGGGAAAACAGACATGCTGATTTCACGAAATTCCTATTCCAATTTCTAATCCGAATTTGGAAACGTGTTCAACATGAAAGTTGGAGATAATAGTCCCAAGTTTATGCCGTAAAATTTCCAGGACATTCGTACTTCTAAATTAGGAGAAATCATCAACACTTTAAGCATGTATTTCTGCCCATATTGAATGAATGATAGCTTCCAACATACGAATTCCAACAAACGAAAAGAGGGCAATTTCACAAAATAGATGAAACCAACAATCAAGACAATGGGATGAAAACAACAATCAAACCCTCTTCTCTCGTCTAATAGTCTAGCCCACCTATGGAAGCCCAATCAACACTAACTAACAATAAGCCAAACCCAACTCTAGCTACCAAATTAACTAAGGCCTTAACAATAGTAATAATAATATCAATCAACATCATCAATAATAAAAATACCAATACCCAAAAATAATAACAACTTCACCAAATTAACAACCAAACACCAATAATACCAATGTCATTCATTAATAACTATGACAACATCACCAATAATCATGAACATACCGCTTTACTATACATACTCACCAGCTAAAACCGCCAAGCACGCTAATGCACGCTAACAATAATATCAATTTACTATCCAACCACACACATTCCCTTACATATATCCGAAGCAGATCATAGTCACCGTATAGCCATACATGTAGGAAATTACTATACACACAACAAAATTACTATACACACACACGCCAATAGTATTTCACACATACGGGCATTACAGATATGTGCTATAACAGATCTTTAATTAAATACACACACACTTCCTTGGTGAGAGAATCATCATCCGGTAATCACTTGGTGAGGTTAGTGTTGTACTTAGAACGTCTTCTTAATGGAAAAGATGCAACGTGGTAAAAGCCATCAAGTTGTTGATGCAAGGGGATGTCCTTTACTGAGAGAGTCAATTAGTGGAACTCCAAGCACGGCTTATGACTGGACAAGCCCACGGGTGAGTGAACCACGATTTATCTTGTCTTTGTATTTGATCCATTGTCTCTATCTCTATCTTTCTATACTTACATTGTATAGTTTTATAATCCCACAGTGATTACGATTCAAGTTAGATAATGTTAGTTGGAATTTTAGGCTGGCATAAAAGGATTAATTTTAATTTGTGATTATTTTCGGATAATACTATTCACTCTTATGTCGACCCCACATCTAGTTACTTTTCAAACACACATTCCCCGCACCATCACCGATGCCCACCAATAGACAGGATAGCAAGCTAGTGCTCCTCTCTCTCTCTCTCTCTCTCTCGGTTACTTAATCACTAATTAATTTAACACCAATCACTTAATGACACGCTTAACAATGTCTAATGGTGGGTGCGTCATCGTTAAGCCACTAGCTATTTTAACCGCTACCGCTCCACATATCTCGCATATAACAAGCAGCAAAACAAATGGTTATTACTCCCCCACTTCAGCTTTTAAGAAGAGGACGATGAGCAGAGACCGAGACCGCGACATAGACAGCGGCGAAGCTCACCACCACAATCACAGGAACCCCGACGACGGCGACGATGTCATCGAGGTCCGAGAGATCCACGCCCTGAGCTCTCCTCAGCCGCCCTCGTCCGCCTTCGGCCCCAGGGGTCGAGAGTCCTGGGAGGTGAGCAGGTCGTCGAGCCTGTCCATAGCCGGCAGCGAGGCCGAGAACTTCACCACCATGAGCCGCGAGTTCAACGCCCTGGTGGTCGCCGGCTCCACCCTGCCGACCTCCGATCACGGCAGCAGCAACGGCACCGCCGCAGGCAGCCTCGGCGACGAAACGATGGCCAACCCTAGCAATAATTTGGGGAGGATTGGAGAAGATGAGCTGCTCGAAGAGACCAACCCGCTGGCGATCGTGCCGGATAGTAATCCGATACCGTCGCCGCGCAGGGCGGCGGCGGGTAGTAGTTTTGGGGATTTTGCCGGGTCTTCGTCCTCGTCGGTTGATCGTAATAACACCAGCGGCGGCGGCGGCGGCGCTTTGGGGGAGGTTTCAGTCCACAGAGTGAAGAGAGAGGAGGTCGAGACCAAGATCGCCGCCTGGCAGACTGCAGAGATTGCGAAAATCAATAACAGGTTCAAGAGAGAGGATGTGATCATTAACGGATGGGAGAGTGAACAAATCGACAAGTCTACTGCTTGGCTCAAGAAAATCGAGGTAAAATCACGAATTCTGATCGAGTTCAAGAACTGAACATGATAATTTTAACTTTTTTGTTTCCCCTGGTTGTTGATTTGCAGAGGAAGTTGGATGAGCGTAGGGCGAGGGCGGTGGAGAAGATGCAGAACGAGGTGGCGAAAGCTCGTCGGAAGGCGGAGGAGAAAAGGGCGTCGGCGGAGGCGAAGAGGGGGACCAAAGTGGCCAAGGTTCTTGAGCTTTCAAGCATGCTGAGAGCTGTGGGGAGAGCTCCATCAAAGAGGTCTTTGTTCTAGCAGATTAATCTCACTCTGTATATTTATGCTCTTGTGGTTTGATTTGAAATCATGGGTCTGTCCTAAAAATGATCAATTACTATATGAAGTGCATCGATGGTTGTACAAAAAACAAATAATGAGAGAGGGATTGAGAGATATTATGGATTGTATTGTGAAAAACTGTGTGCGCTAGTTCAATCTTGTGATCACATAAGAAAGAGTATGAACTCAACGCAGTGCTTGCATTTTCTTTATTATTATTTTTGTTTAACAAGTGAGGGAAGCCAGTGATTAAAGTTAGGTTTCCGCACTGTGATCACCACTAAAATATTTGTGGGGATAATGGAAGATTGCACCTTTTCAAGGCCACTCAGAGTTGTCCATATTGGGTTGTGATCACTGGTGCATGTTATGAAGAATATGGAGGAATTTTGAACTAAAGGCCCCATGCACTTGGAATTGCATTGGGTGAGTGTTTTGATTGCAGCAAAATATTCATGAACAATATTTATGATGGATATTTGTGGGGATACCAATATTTATGTTGATGATATTATATTTTGCGGCAATATCTACCAATATGATATGTAGTAAAACCAGGGATCTATTGGAATGATTACAATGTGTCATGTGTTGACAGATAGGTGTTAGAATCGATCATATGATGAAATACTGAAATACTTAAATCTGTAGTCGAATCCCTATCGGTTTTTTCCTTTTCCTTAACAAGGGGCATACGAGTATACGACGATGTTTTCTACTACGTGCAGAGAAAGATCATCATGGATAACTTGCATGAACTGCAGGCTGAATGCAACCAGATGAAGGTGACTTGAAAATCCACCTGAGAAGGCACAAACTTTTTGCAATGCACAAAACTTTTGGTATGCTTATGTTTTAAAACAAATAGAACAACATTAACCGCTCCAATTGAGCCCAAAATAACAGTGTAGAGTGAACTTTTGGGCACCACCTGAGAAGCATTTTCTCCTTCGCACCCAGTTCCCATTATTCTCATCAGGTTCATATAAGTGGATTTTCAAATCATATGGAAGCACAATATCCTGCAATGCAGCATACTATAGAATACGATTAATATGGTTAGCCTGTACAAATCAGCCAAAGGTAGCTGGACACTAAATATACAATCTTGAAATCAAAAGAGACCCAACCGCTAGACCAGTAGATTACGCCATTAACACAGAAACCATTATAGAGGCTGGAGACAGCAATAATTGCCCCTATCAACGAGACCCTGCAGCTCAGCTCCCAGCATCTTCATAAGGTGTGCACAGTGGCACCTCTGCTAGAAGACTTCCAACCAAATCGGCTTCCCAGACAATATCTTCGTCTGACGATGAGTTACGTCCAGCAGCACCACATTCCCCATCACCCCCACCAGCAGACGGTTCAAGTAGCTTAGCATCCGGCACCTCGCCCAGCAAGAGTTCAAGTGGCAGCCCAGCTATCCAATTGCTTTCCGGAGTAAATTTCACGCTGCATATTGCATCTTCTGGTTCCTTGTTAGGCGTCTCCTGGTTACAACCTGCAGTGGATCGCCTTGTATTTGTGGTAAGCTCGGCCTGGCCGAATGTTTTTTCGAACTCAAATGTATGTTCACTTGCATAGTTGCTTGTAGCAGCATCCCACTCGGTCACAGCTCTTTGTTTTATTGGGTTTTCACGAAGGCCTGAGCTGGTGTTACTGCTGACTTCAAATCCTCTGTAATGTTGGTCGAAGCCATGCAGAAGGGCAGCTTCAGCATCGTTGTCGTCGGCACGGTTTCCCACATGGCAGTTCTGGCTGCCTACTGCATTCAACTCTGAAAACGTGTGGCCATGCAAGTTCCGCGCAAGAAGCCCATCAGCATTCTTGCCGGAGAGCCACTCCTTAAATCCCAGGCCATCATGAAGCACTTGTTCAGAGCTAGCTTCAAGGGGCGACCTACTCAGTATAAGATCCATACGCTCTTTCATCACATTTTCTCCGTGATTCTCTCTGCCTGATACATCAACTACTCCGTGTTGTTGGTTGAAACCTTGAAGAATAGCATCCTTTGAGTCACCGTCGTCCACATTGCTTCCACTCTGGCAGGATCCATGTTGGTTGAAACCACAAAGAATAGCAGCCTTAATGTCATTGTCATCCGCATTGCTTCCGCTATGGCAGTTCTGACTGACCGCTGCATTTAACTCAGAAAGTGTGTGGTCATGCAATTTTCGCGCAAAAAGTTCATCATCTTTTTTGCTGGAGAGCCACTCTTTCAAACCCATGCCATCATGGTGTTCTTGTTCAGAGCTACCTACTTCAAGGGGTGACCTGCTCCATATAGGTTCCAACCAGACATCATCGTTCATCACATTTTCTTCATGGTTCTCTCTCCCTAATTCGTCAGATCCTTCACTTGGAACTGCAACAGTTAATGCTGACAAATTGTAATCAATGCTCGAAAGCCCAGAAGGCACACCAAACAGAGTTGAAATCTTTTCAGTGGACTGTAGGATTGTTGAGGATGGAAATTCTGCCGGTTGTGGAACCCTTTGACTACCTGGGGGTATTGATGTTTGATGCTCAAGGCCATCCAAATCAGGTGAATCTAACATATCATCACCATTAAAAGAACCAGAACTATTGAGGAATTCTGGTGCCTTAACTATAAAAACTGAATCTGCATGTGACGTATAAGCAGGTGACATGTTACCATCATCCGCTAATAATGAATTATCAAATGTGGCGCCTTCTCCTACAGAATCAAAATCGGCGCAACTCTTGTTCTTCATGTCAGATGTGAGTTCGTCATTAACAATTGCATCATCACAAGATGACAATGATGAGTCGCTAAAACAGGTTCCTTCCCTTCCTGCAACCAGAATACTGTCCTCAATTACCGGTTTATCAGATGAATTGCCAGCTCCGTCAGAGGTAACACCAGGTAAGGAGTCGGCGCAACTATTGCTAAAGCTAACAGACTCTTGAGTTACACCTGTCAGGCTTGGGATAGTACTAGGAGGTTTAACAATGGTTGAAGTCAAGAATGCTGCCAAAGATGAGGCTAAGGCACCGTCAATAGTCAAAGGCTTCTTCTGTTTAGGCAAGTCCTCCATCAATGTATTTAACCTATCTTCGTTGTAAGAACAGTCATCCTCTTCATTAAGGAATTCAGGTGCCTTTATTACCAAACCTGAGTGCGTTTGAGATTCAAGATCAAATGTTTCCGCTTCATCTGCTGGGGATGCTGTAGCAACAAAGCCTGTAACCTCCTTTGATTCTGTGATATCATAGTTGTCATCTTTGTTCTTTATGTCATATTCATTAGATTCTAATGAAGATACACTCGAACAAAGACATTGTTCAGAAGAGAGATTTTTCATGGCCAATGCATCTACCTTCAGTTCCAGCTGCTGAAGCCTTTGTTCCATGCAAGATAGGGGTTTCAACATGTTTTCTTCAAATTTCAAGCAGAAAGCTTCGACTCTTCCTACTTTTAGAACCAACTCATCCAGTACCTTCTCAATCCGACTATAAGCCTGACGATTATTGTCGTCAGCAATGGTATTTGGCATCTTGTATGAAGCCGTTACTTCCTGGATGGGCTCTACCTCTTCCGGTTCTATCGCATATTGTTCCTGACCTATCCCCAGATTTTGATCATGTGACTTCCCGGAACATGCTTCTTGTGCCGCAGCATTCCTCACATCTGAGCTGACTGTCTGAGTTGCTTTCGCTGAGGCATGCCGATATTCTGACACCCTTGCCTCGTCAGAAAAACATTTGTCCTGGGTAACCCTTGATTTTGACATCTGCATGAGGCTGGGCACAAGCATAGCCAACAAGGAGCTTCTTCCCATGCTTTCACCCATATTGACAGGGGGGTCAGAATTGGAAGGTTCAACAGGATCAGCATATACATAGATCTCCTCTATATGAACACAGGCCTTGGTTTGAATTGAGAGCAACCTAAGCTTAAGAGAAACACAAGGACTATAGTCTGAAATATCAGCCGTCGCCTCGTAGTGAATCTGCAAGTGTACGTACTTAGTGAGAAACAATATTGAGAAACAATAAAAAGAACGAATAAATGTAGGAGTTACAGACAAGGAGGTCCAAGCCACATGACCTGCATTATTGGGCTGTCCACTCCAATGTCACATTTATTTGACAAAGAATATTCTTTGTCATCCTGCAGAGAAGAATCAGAAGCCTTGACTTGAACCCAGCCATCTTCATCGCTAATGTTACTATCACTCCTAACCACCTCATCTTTTCCTGCTGCAGTTTCATTATTATTTCCCCAGCATCCATTAGTAGCTCCAATGCCAACACTTTCTGGTATCATTTCGCTGGCAGTGGCACTACAACGTACAGTGCATAGATACTCTTCACTGCTATCCTGATCGTCAGGAGAATAGTATATCTCATAAACTCGGGCAGTACTGCGTAAGTAGACCCTGTGAATCTCATGCATTTTCCTGAAATAAACTGCAACACAAAAATTGCTTGATAAATTATACAACACCCATGAAAAACAATAGTCAAGTGGTAAAACATTAATTTTATTCTACATAATAGTTCGCACGGCATACCTCACTCAAAAGCAGTTTTGATAATTCCAGGACATAATGATAAGTATCGAATTGAGTTCAACTCCTTTTTATTTTTATTTCATTTGTTTATTGTTATTGTTATTTTATTTTGGATTTTATATAGGTATAGAGTTTGAGTCTTTTAGTTATCAGGAGTGTTTTATTTATTTTTAAGAGTTTCAATTATTTGGAGTTCTAGTCTCACATCGTTGGGAGAGAAGAGGTATCGGTTGTAAAGCATAAAAGAAGGTCTCAAATCTCTTTTTATTAATCAATGAATAAATGATCAATGAAAATAATTCCTCAAAACCTGTGAAAGGTCCAGCTCCTTGGTAAGAAGCATCGAAATCCTTAGTGAGAAGTATTAGAATCCTAAATTTATGTGTTCTTCCCCAAATCTTCCACAAATTTCCCAAATCTCTCTCGTCATACATCAAATTTGCTATCAGAGCCGAAAGATCCATAGTTTCTTTCCTAATCTTCAGATAAAAATAAAATCAACAAAACCCAAACCTAACCCTAGCTGCCAAAGCGGTTGCCGCCCCAAATAGGCCCGTCGACCTATGCCGTGGCCGCCACGACACTCCACCACACTCATCAACCCCGTCTGTACCCAACAGCCCCACAGTTGTCGAACAAAAGCATCAGAACCGCCGCCTTCCACGTTGTCAATAATCGCAGGTGCCATCACGCCGACGACCGAGGTCATCGACCCCACCAAAAGCTGTGCAACATCCAGGAAACCCATTACAAAGAGTTTAGCCGTGAATCGCCGCAAAAATCATCAGAAAACGCGGCCAGCGCTAAACGAGCCACGACACTACAGTGTCGGCTAGATCGAGCCAACCACGAAGACTAACCAAGCCGACACGTCGAATTGTGCCGAGTTGTCGAGGAGCCGGCACGGTTCATCGGCTCCATCTAAGCTGACCCCGAGCCTAATGAAGCCGACTCGCCGCATCACCAACTCAACCGGCACTGTTTATTGGCTCAATCCAAGCCTACCCCGAGCTAGCCCGAGTCGACTAAACCGCCGAGCCGCCCCAAAACCGGTTCCAGCCAAGCTGCGTTGACCATTGTTCTAAGGTTAATAGTAAGATCACATAGTACCCTTGGTTAGAAAATCACAAGGTAGTTCAAGCACTTTATATCAATGGCCATTTTTTGCCAGGCCTCCTTGCCTGTTTAAGCAAGACGGGTCCAGTGATCTGCGCTATTAAGACAAGCTTTTTCCCCATTCCACCTCCTGTGAACCACTATTCTTACCACAAGTAAAAAAAAAGTAAGAACTCGCAGCAGCATATTATTCCCCTCACCGATCCACCTAATTGCTGACAAAGTGGCTAACAACCTGAGTTGCAGGCATCTTTTTTCATTTTAAGTCTGATGCATTTATCTAATTTTTCATGTTTATTTTCTCAACTTCTCTGGTCGACCTGAACTTTGCAACTCAGGACTGTTACACTTACAGCAAGAATAACTAAGTGCGCTCTTTCAGTGGATAGGATTCAAGATGGTCATGGATTCCCAAAATAAGCACTCAATAGCTCTTTGATATGTCTATCAATAGTTTTCTTGTCTAGCTTTTCCAGCTTGGTTTCAAGCTAAGATTTGCAATTAATGAAATAGGCAAGCAGGCTGATTAAAACTAGCAGTTAAAGTTTGGTGCCCCTCGCAAGACAGCCTCTCCAGTCAGCCTATAGTGTGAAGCTTTTATGGTGTGTCCTGCCCACAGGCCAAAGCCATAAACTAACATGTTTTGTAATAGATGGGCGTACATGCTCATTCAATTCAATAGGACGCATGTGATTAAAAGGTATCACATATGGGCACGGACATGGCTACACCGATGCAAACATGACATGTCAAGACTATACCAATTCTAAAGAGTGTGTACATACGACATGCAAATCCAACACGAAACGACATGGCTTTGTGTTCGAAGTGTCGGTGCTACAGAGCAAGCTTTCTCTAAGCAAATCTCAATCTAAACATGGGGCATCATTCAGGACATATAAGAGGGGTGGGAGAGGAAATAAAAATCAAGATCTTTTGAAATAGGTTATACTGACTGAGAAAGATTAATTAAAGACAAGACAATTTAGAAAGTTGCAAACTGAATTTAATTGATAAAATTAGGAAATAACAAATAAAACAAGGCAAACAAAAAGAGTACAATAGTATTACAATACCAGATAAAAAACCCTTGTCAATCTCTCTGTAGAGCTCTCAAGAACAACACAAGGTCAAATACAATAGACTGGAAATAAAAATACAAAGACAGTACCCCCTCGATGACTCTCTCTATTAAAAAAACCAATGCCAAGGGTGTGTGTGTGTGACTTTAAATAACCAATGTCCAAAATCTTAACATTGAAAAAAACCATCATTCAACATAGAGCGCCTAAATAGAAAAACAAGCTTTTAAACAAAGTGAATCAGGATAGCCAGTAGTCAAAGGAGAAAAACACATGCAAGTAACCTTTGAAAGAGCACGCTATGTCAAAGAAACTAAAACTTCTCTTTAGGGATTGGACTGGACGTATCCTGGATTAAGAAAACTTCCCAGATTGGCCTAGTCAGATGCAACCCCTTAGCCGCTAGCACAAGCACTGATGTTATTAGTTTTCAGTCAAAATTGAAGATACCAGTCTTTTATAACAGAGATGAAAAGTTCTTATGCATGCTATTGTCATGATCGTAATTTTTTTCTCAAGTAGACAAACTTCCATGGTGGTCATTTTTGACAGACATGAGAGAATATTCTCAAACTCCTTTATATAGTAGTATAGATACGTTTCGACATACTATTTCAAGGGTAGTTACGTTGCATCATTCTCCTATTATTTGTTGCAGATTGTACAACTTCAGACAGTAAAGATTTTATAGATTTGTTTTTTTTTCATGTCACTCTTTGACATCTAGTTGTCTATGTTCTTTTGGGTTTCAACTTTGCAGTTTGCATAAATACAGTTATACCATAACAAAATCAAAGTTTTTACGTTTTAGGTGTACCTCATGGTGTTAACGGCATGACCGTAAATGTCCAAAAAATCCATTAGTTAATTTCTTAAGTAATTCCCACGCCTACCCACAAGTAACCCAAAAAAAAATTCTTCCCTTCCGTCTCTAAGGCAAAATCAGCTCTTCTTTTCTTCTTGAAACTATAAACCCGTAAAAATCCCAAATTTAAGGCATCATGAGTCTAGTCTTTTTTTCCTTTTCGGGTGAAACTTTGAGATTACACATGTTTTAAGCAGGATGTGGAATTTATAGTAAGATATAGGGTTGATGTTGTAAAGATTTCAAGATTAAATCCTAAAGGCGCCAACTTTGGACACGTATATTTACTTTAAAGAATTCCACTTGTCCAAAGATTGTGTCCTTAGAGGTAGTTGATTTGTTTAAGAACAAAAAATGATAAAGAGGGATCGATTTCAACGGGTTATAATTTGTGAGAGGAGGAAAGGAAGCAGATGGGTGGGGTTTAGCATAAATGAGAAGATCATCTAACACGAGGGTAAAATGTCAAAAAAGATCATGTGCTTCTCATGTGGAGATGAAACTTGGATGGAATGTATAAACCGGTAAATTTTTAGAACTTTTGGGTATTTAGTTGTAACGATGTACCTATTATGGTATATAGCTGTAAAGGTAGGGAAAGCTTAGTGCATTTAGATGTACTGTAACCATTTTCTTAATAATCTCAATTTCAAGCTCGTACTCCCTGATTCGTCATTGAAGTAATTTTAGTCCAATCCCCCGCGCCCTCCTGGAAATTCAGTATTTCTTTTAGTCTATGTTTGGTTTGAGAGAAATTGATAGAACGAAAAATGGAATGAAAATAAAATAGAAATAGAAAGGAAAGGAAAAAAGAATCAAATTTTTTTCATGTTTGGTTATTTAAAAAATTGCAAAGAAAAACAAAATATTATAGATTGTTCAAGAATTAAGGATTTTTGAGTGTCTTTTAGATAACTCTCATACGCCAGTTGCGTGGTCAGCTGATTGAACTTTGCCGACCCCACCGACTTGAACACTATGATCTCGTCATTCGTCCTCCTCCCAACCACCTTTCCTCCAACCTGCTCCGTCAACGTCTCAACCAAATCCTTCCTCCCGATCGCTCCTCTCTCGATCACTTGATAATTTCCCCTGGCGCATCCCCCTCGTCCACGTCCACAACCACCTCCACATCCTCATCGCCCCGTCATTGCACTCCCTTATCTCCTTCCTGACAAACCCACCAGGTTCAGGTAGGCCCCGTCCTTCAACTAACCATTCACAATCGGTCGCTCTGAGCTCGTCGCGCAAATGATTGTGTTAGCACTGGAGACCGTCGAATCAATATCAACGGTGTGCTCGTAGGTTGAGTTCTTGTCCAGCTATTGTATCTGGGAGGCAATGGAAATGAATTTATGTGGAAAGCAATTCCAGATGATAAAGCGACGGAGGGAGGGGTGTGCAGAACGGTTGGCGGAGATGAGGTGGGGTGAGGGCGCCAGCAGCAGCAAGAAGGGTAGAGGGGGAGATGGAGAGGAGGAAGGCAGCGGCGACGAAAAGGGAGGAGGGCGTGGAGGATGTCATCGTGGGAGGCGATGGAGAACCAGAGAGGGTGGAGATGAGGGAGTAAAAGGCATGGATGGAGGCGAGGATGAGATGGGGGAGGGAATTGAGGATGTTGACACCGATGTAAAAAGAATGGAGGGGGAGAGATACCCAGAGGACATGAGGAGGGGAGAGGACGAAAAGGGGGGAGGGAGAGTAGAGGTGGGGGCGATGGCGTGGTTGATGTGACCGGTGATGAAGGAGAGGTGATCACGATGGACACAATTAGGGCGGACGGTGGCCTTAAGGGAGTGGACAGTGGTCTCGAGAGAAATTTCTCTCTCGTCTGGGTGAAAAAATTTGTTGCTTTTTTCCCTTTCATTTTTCCTCACTTTTTTTCTCTTTCCTTTTCTTTCTATCCAAACAGAAGGAAATAGATTGCAGAAGGAAATAGATTGCGGTTCCCTTTTCTATCCCCCTTTTCTATCCCTTTCTTTCCCTTTCCCTCAAACCAAACAGACCCTTAGTGGTGAAGTTTGTTAACTGTTCAAGTGAATTGCAGATGGATTGCAGCAACTAGCCTACCAAGATCCCGTAGACATCAACTCCGGTAAGATACAGTTTGCTTTTATTCAAAATCCTCTTATCATATGCACTTAAAAAAAGTTTACCCTCTTTGCTTCCTTGCTGAAACCAAGGGAAATTTTTCATCAAACTAAGTCGTTATCAAATAAGTAAATAACCCTTGGACAAAAATGTTTAAGCAAAAGTCTAAGATGAAACATTACATGTAACTTACCAACAGGCTGGATAGAGGAAAAGAAAAATAATAGATTCCTGACAACTGCATGTAATTTGCTCTGTTACAAATTTGAAATAATCCTAATCCAAAACCATAAAGACAATGTGCGAAAGTTTATACTAAGAAATGACAAACAAGATATCAATATATGCAGCTAAACATTTTGTTTGAAGTTTAGATGAAGATCATTATCCTGTTAAAACATGATTCGTTGCCAATTAATATCTCTCATTCAGATAGAATTTATTTCCACTCCTAGTTTTTGGTTGACGGCAGTCCTCAATTCCACGACTAAAATTTTCAAATATGTTCTTTAGATCTATTAAATTCTACTTAAACATTGGGTTGGAAACTAACAGTCTAATGTTATGTTTTGCTGCAAAATCACATGGCATGGGGCCCTCTCTTTATTGTAGTGTTGGGAGACTTAAAGGCAAATGTTGCCTTTTGTTTTGCAACCGACAGAGCACAAAAAGATCTTGCTGCCAAAAAAAGCCGAGAGCCAAAAAACAGAGCTTCAAAGAGAAGAGCAGTGGGGTTTTTCATTTGAGATGCTGCCATTTATTTTTTGAGCGAAAACCAGAGGGTCTTGGATCAGAGAAGAAAAGGAGAGCGAAGCAAGGGTTTTGGAAAGCCAAAGAGCTTTGCTTGTGAGATCCAAGGTGAGTGTCTGCATTTCTTCTTCCGTGTTTGAGATCTAGAGTCCCTTGGGGAGTTTCCTAGTTTGGAGCTATATTACCAAGGAGTGATCTCCATTGGTGTGGGATTAGCCCCTTGAGGAGCTCTACATGTTGTAGGAGCTTTGTTATCAAGGATTCCTACTTGGTTGAGAGTGTGTGAGCTTGGTGAGAGATCTAGGGTTAGGTTTGTTGCTTGGAGCTTGTCTCTCATTGTGATTGTGGAAAAGGAGAGGATGTGGTCGGTGTATACCTTGCTTGATCGATAGTGGAACCGGGTGCATTGGATGCTGGACGTAGGTTGTTCGCAACCGAACCAGGGTAAATCTCCGTCTCTTTTGTGTTGCTCTTAATTTCGTATTATATTTGCGTGCTTACATTATCTATCGCAAGATCGTCGAGGGACTTGGTAGTTGGTGACAACTCTCTCTTGTGCCCGTGAGGTGTTTGGTTGTGCCTAGGTGACATCTCGGTGGGATTCTGGCTTGGGATTGTTTGGCCACTGTTTCTGCACATTGTAGGTGGCTTTGTGTACCGAGCCCAAGTGTTAGGGAGGTGCACGGGGATCCAACAAGTGGTATCAGAGTTTACGGTTTGCGAAGAAGTGTAGTGCCGCGATGGCGTCTTGCTCATGTGAGGAGACGGCCGGTTGTTTATACGAAGTAGAGAGGCTTAAAGGCCGGGACAACTATGGTCCGTGGCGACAAAAGATGGTGGCTTTGTTGAAGCACCATGGAGTTTACGGTGCCGTATGTGATACGGGCATGTCATGTAAGGCAACGGTGTATGATAAGCGAATGATGAAATTAAAGCCCTCGGTGAGATAATGCAATCCTTGGAGGATGAGATCCTTCGGCAATTTGCCGATGTGGAGGTCGCGAGCGACCTATGGAGGATGCTTGAAGCTCGGTACTCGACCAAGACACCCATTGGACGAAGGTTGCAATTGTGGCAACGCTTCTATACTCACAGGATGAAAAGGGGAACCTCATTGTGAAACCATATTGGTAAGATGGACCGTATAGTAATGGACCTACGGGAATTGGGGAGTGTGATAGATGACGAGCAACATGCCATGGCACTATTGTGTTCTCTTGCTCCGGTGTATTCCAAGTTTGTAGGCTCGATGTTAAATGGCCGAGACTCACTCACGTTGGATGAGGTGAAGTTTGCATTGAATACGGAGGATCTTCAAAGTTTGGTGTTAGGTGACACCGATGGTTGTGAGGTACCCAATGTCATCCGAGGTCGCCAAGAGGACGGACCCACTCCAAGATCCAAGACGAGCTGTTCCAAGAGTAGGAATCGGCGACGGCAGTAGCGGTCCAAGTCAAGGGGCCGCGGTGACAACAAATGCTTTCTATGTAAGGAAAGCTGGCATTGGAAGAGGGATTGTCTGAGGTTGAAAGCGAGGACGTCGATTGGCATTGTGGAAGATATTGCTCAGAGTTTGACTCATGTTGGAGCACGAGACGGGATGTTTTCTGACGAGGATGATTGCTCGGTGTTTGCTGCATACTCCGTGGGAGAAGCGCAATGTTTGTGGCTATTGGACTCGGGGTGTTCATTCCATATGACTCCGGATCGAAGTGCGTTCGACTCATACATTCCCTGCATTGGAGAGCAGATTCTCGTGTGGAATGGTATGAAGTGCGAGCAGGTTGGGAGTGGCACGGTCAAAGTCAGGATGCACGATGGCATCGTCCGTGTGTTTGATGACGTCAGACATGTTCCTGATCTTCGTAGTGGCTTGATATCGATAGGAGCTTTGACCGGGATGGGCTACAGGACAGTGATCGAGGAGGATCAACTGTGTATTTCCTGAGGATGCATGGTTGTCATGAGGGGGAAGAATCGTGGCAACTTGTATGCGCTTGATGGGCACACAGTAGTAGGCGAGACTGTCAGATCACAGAAATCCGAGAGTGGAGATCCAGCGAGACTGTGGCATCTCAGATTGGGGCATGCTGATGAGCAGTGCCTTGACATTCTTCAGAGGAGGAGAGTGTTCGGAGGTGATCGTGGGCTTGAGTCTTGCAGTGATTGTGGTGCAGAGCGACCGAGGCAAGTGCAGTTTGGGACAGCTGTCAGACACAATAGGGAGCCCCTAGAGTGCGTCTACGCTGGCGTATGGGGTCCATGTCATGTTCCTTCCCTGGAAGGCGCGAGATACTTCGCGGCCTTCATAGATGACTTCTCGAGGAGAGTCATGGTTACTCGCATGGGATCTCGAGAGGAGATCCATGAGAAGGTGCAACTATGGGGGAGCATAGTCGAGAGGCGGATGGGTAGACCCATAGGAGGTACCAACGACATATAGATACATGATGTTTGCAAGTCAGAGGGGATCGCGTGCCGTTACACCATTCCTGATGGAGACCCTCATTGTGGCGTAGCAGACAGCATGATCAGGATATTGGTAGAGAAGACACGGGTGCTATTGAGACCATCCGGCCTTCCTAGGGAATTATGGGCGGAGACCCTTACTACTGCGGCATACCTCATCAACCGAACATCGTCACTAGCCGCAGGTAGTTCTATTCCCGAGGAGTTATGGACAGGCAGAGTCGTTGACTTCTCGCACTTGTGTACGTTTGGATGTCCTGTGTGGCCACACGAGAGGGACGATGACGATGAAGGACAGTGCATGCATGATTGTGTCCTAGTCTGGTACACTGGTGGAGGTGCGAGAGGGTACAGGTTATGGTGTCCTAGTACCCGCGAGGTGATTGTCAGACGACACGTCATGATTAACGAGTCTGCAGTGCTTAGGACGGAGCAGACTCATGACGGTGTGCAGAGAACAGAGGACAGCCCGGTCCATAGAATGGATGAGGTGATTCAGATTCAGACTCAGGCAGATGATCAGACACGTGTGCAGACGGACAGGGTGCAGAGTTCATCCGATGTGGTTAGTGTCATTGATCAGCAGGCATCTCACGATGTAGCTCCAGATTCAGTTCAGTTAGAGGTGCAGAGGACAGCGGTCTACGAGGAGGCGTTGCAGTCGGTCGTCTATCGATGCAGTCAGTTGCAGTGTGTGAGGAGACAGAGGTCTGTCACAGTTCCAGCGTGCACGTTATGGGTGCTCTTAAGGAGACCCAGCATGCTGAGGTGTGCAGCTTTAGCTTCAAGATACATCCGTCGATCTACGGAGGAGTAGGGTAGTTGGTTTCCGCGCCGATGCCAGAGGTTGCAGTAGGTTAGGAGACAGAGGTCTCTCACGTTTCCAGCATGCATGAGTTGGTTGCTTCTGAGGAGGACCAGCCTATTGAGGTGTGCAGCTTCAGCTTCAGGGTAGAGAGGTCTTCTGAGGAGCTTGACATCAGGGTAGAGCATTCGTTGTGCATGGCAGAGCAGTCTTCACAGTATGTACACAGGCGATATGGCTCTCGTTTGGCTAGGAGAAATTTATCAGGCGCATCTTCTGATACTTCAGAGGCCAGACCGGTGGAGATGTAGATGAGCAGGAAATCTGATAGCGTGGAGGAGCATGGAGACTCCCACGACAGTGTGGAGATTACGATGGTGGTCCCAGGTGGAGTTGCCACTAGGGACATGGAGCTGAGAGTTAGGAGGCCACGTATCGAGTGCGTTCTCGCTCGATATAGGGAGGAGGCAGAGCCGAGAGGAGCTCCTTCAGTGTGCGCTCATATCTCATCTTCGACGAGTTCATCACAAGGCATGGCAGGTGAGGACGATCTTCAGAGGCTAGATGTTGGTGCGGCAGACAGTTTGGCACATATGAATGTGCATTCGTGTCTTGAGTCGTCGGCACAGTCAGTTAAAGGCGCGGAGCCAGTGGACGGCGAGTCTTAATGACAGGCATCAGCAGACAGAGCGGATACGGACGACGTATCGATGTGACCCAGCTGGGATCAGTCTGTAGAGCAGTGGGGATGACGGCGTGTTTCTCATAGATGATGGCCATGACAAGCATGAGTTGCTCGCAGACCGGTGGGATGATGATATGGATGTTCATGGATTGACAGAGGGCTCATTGAACGCTGGCACGTGTCATTTAGTTCTTTCATGGAGTCCGAGCTCGCAGGGTTATCCTCAGAGACAGATGACTTCATCACAGACATGGCGATGGACGAGGCGGAGATGCGCGAGGCTAGGCTCAGACGACTTCTGAGCTTGGTATGTCTCTCGGAGGATTGAGGCGCCAGAGGGCACAATTTCCGATGCACGTGATGGAGGTTCATATGTTCGATTGTCAAGGCAAGGTGAGTTCGTACACGATGGGGCGCTGGATGTGCTGGAGATTTTGTAGCAAGGTAGAGTGTTATGTTTTGCTGCAAAATCACATGGCATGGGGCCCTCTCTTTATTGTAGTGTTGGGAGACTTAAAGGCAAATGTTGCCTTTTGTTTTGCAACCAACAGAGACCACAAAAAGAGCTTGCTGCCAAAAAAAGCCGAGGGCCAAAAAACAGAGCTTCAAAGAGAAGAGCAGTGGGGGTTTTCATTTGAGATGATGCCATTCGTTTTTTGAGCGAAAACCAGAGGGTCTTGGATCAGAGAAGAAAAGGAGAGCGAAGCAAGGGTTTTGGAAAGCCAAAGATCTTTGCTTGTGAGATACAAGATGAGTGTCTGTATTTCTTCTTCCGTGTTTGAGATCTAGAGTCCCTTCGGTAGTTTTCTAATTTGAAGCTATATTACCAAGAAGTGATCTCCATTGGTGTGGGATTGGTCCCTTGAGGAGCTCTACATGTTGTAGAAGCTTTGTTATCAAGGATTCCCACTTGGTTGAGAGTGTGTGAGCTTGGTGATAGATCTAGGGCTAGGTCTTGTTGCTTGGAGCTTGTCTCTCATTGTGATTGTGGAAGAAAGAGAGGATGTGGTCGGTGTATACCTTACTTGATCGATAGTGGAACCGGGTGCATTGGATGCTGGACGTAGGTTGTTCGCAACCGAACCAAGGTAAATCTCCGTCTCTTTTGTGTTGCTCTTAATTTCGTATTATATTTGTGTGCTTACATTATCTATCGCAAGATCGTCGAGGGAGTTGGTAGTTGGTGACAACTCTCTCTTGTGCCCGTGAGGTGTTTGGTTTTGTGCCTAAGTGACATCTCGGTGGAATTCAGGCTTGGGATTGTTTGGCCACCGTTTCCGCGCATTGTAGGTGGCGTTGTGTACCGGGCCTAAGTCGCACGGGGATCTAACATCTAATTCATTAGTTTACAATTTACAACCAAATATCAGATTGGCAATTCAAATGAAAAATAGATAGAAACGGAAAAGTAGGAAATGCTACACGGTGTCTATCAGATTAAGAGCATCGAATCTTATCATTTCACCTACATGTAAACAAACAATCAAACGAGAGTATTCATACTCTACAGGCACTCGATTAGTGAAAATCGAATTCATGATTTTGCCCCTTACTAACTTGTTTAACAAAATCTAAAATCATGTTTTAATTACAAGTATAAGCAGAGGCCTATAATCTGAATTTTCATGGATTGTTCCTTCCCCCACCTCATCCAAGCTCAAGTTTCAATCTTTACATTAATCAAGGTTCCAAAATTTTCATTTCAGTCACCTTATTCGGTCAATTACTTTGCAACCATCAGTTACAAAAATAAACAAGAAGAAAAAAGCGGGCAATCAAGAAAATCCCTAGACTTACTGGTGACCTCGCAAGGAGGAGGATCGTCCCCCTCAGGCCTCAGGAGGAGGAGAGGCTTCGCCGTTTGCTCGCTCTCGATCTCGTCGGAGGTGTCGTAGGAGATGGCATCGCTGATAGATCCGCCGGCCGTCGGGATCCAATTCGTCGTCGCCGACCAGATTGGATCCCCGCCGATCTCGCCGACCGCGGCGGCGGCTGCTTCCATCGTTCGCTCACTCGATGTATGTTCGCAGAGGGGGGGATGAGAGACTCTCGCCGATTTTGTACCGGCTTTGTTGATAATAACACGGGCGAGGTTAATTTATATTAGGGAGTTGCTATTAGTACAGTCCTGATTGTTGAGTTCACTATTTATTTACAAGTTTGCCCTCCTCCTCCCTCCTCTCCCTCGCGTCGACCTCTCCACCGAACCGCCGAGGACCCCCTCGCCGCCCCCTTTCTCCCGAAATTCTTCACATCATTGTCGGTCATCCCGGGCAAATACGTCGCGATCATCGGCCACTTGTTGCTGAATCTCGCCTGAAGATCAATCACTATCCTCTCCTCCTCCGGCGAGAACTTGCATCCACTTCACAGCAGTCATACAATCAATGACTGGAGTCGGAAGCAATTGCAGCAACATAGAGTGCTACATGTACTGAAGAAAAATGGAATGGAAACCGAAATCACTGCTAGGGGTCCCCCCTAGTCCAGAAGATCGAGTGATTCATTGGAAGTTAACATGCACATAGCCAAACCAACAATCAATTTTGGGAAGCAATGGTGAATATGTAACTTGAATTCACGTTTCAGCGCCAAGCAGTGCAATTTGCAAGTACTGAAGCCCTTTAAGCCATGTGTAGACCTTTATTTTTAAAATTCATCTTAGCATCAAATTGTAAAAAAGTTTGCACGCCGTCCCCCTTTTCCACCGCCGTCGCCGAAAGCAGTGGTCCAAAATTGTTTGTGAACTCAGCGGTCCAACGCCCTTCGCCGGTGAGGAGGATCGCAGCGGTTCGCTCCTCCGCCGGCGAAGGGAGGTGGGATGGCGAGGGAGGTCCTCGACGGCGACGGTGGTGAAGAAAGGGTACGACGACACAAAGGGATTGTAACGACTGCTTTTCATGTATCTGGATTTAATATAATATAATATATGTTTTGGTGGATTTTCTCCTCATGTGTGGTTTTCGTCTCCGTAGTTTTCGTTTTCGAATCATTTCGTCGTATTTTCTCATTTCTTCCTTGGGATCGTCGATTTCGAAGTACGTCATTCGTGACGGGCTTCATAACGGTCGTATCTTACTATTAGATCAAGCCTAGAAGTCTTAGGAATCGATCTCGGGGCCCCGCGCTCCGTATCGGAACTTTTTGTGCTCATTAGCCGGTATAAGAAGGGGCACCGACCGACTAGATGACGATCCAGTCGGTCGGTAATCCTTATTGGACCGACTAGTGGGCTATCTAAATTTCTTAGGAAGCTACTGTTTATCGTTAGTCGGTCTAAGAAGGTTGGTTGACCGACTAGGTTGCAAACTAGTCGGTCGGCAATGCTTCTTGAACCGACTAACACATCATCTTAATTTTAGTTGAGTTACTGTTTACTCTTAGTCGGTCTAAGAACGTTCATCGACCGACTAGATGCTAAACTAGTCGGTCAGTATTTGTTCATGGACCGACTAGCTCTAAATCCTATTTTCGTTCAGGAGTTACTGTTTACACTTAGTCGGTCTGCGTTGGTCGACCGACCGACTAGTTGCCAAACTAGTCGGTCAGTGGTTGTTCTTTGACCGACTAGTCTGTGTTAAAACCCTAATTTCTGGGCAGCCGCCAGCCTAGCCTATAAATACCCAACCCAAACGTTTTCTTCTCCCTCAACACGATCCAAAACCCTAAAATCTTCCCCTCCAAGCCCACATCTTCCTCCAATCTTCAATCCTTCATTCCAAGCCCTAAATCCATCATCCAATCCATCCATTCACTCTATCTACCTCTCATCTTCCCCAAAATCTCACCAAAAAATCTCATCAAACCCCAAAATCCCCCAAACCCCTAGTTTCCTCAAACTTCTCCATTGGCTTCCAGATCTGGTCCTAGGGTTCCCCGGAGTGTTCCTTCCGCCTCCTCTCGGTAAGAAATCGATCTACCGTTGTTTTCTTATCCTATTGTAATTTTTATGAAACCCTAATAAAATACTTGTGTTTTGATGATTGTTCCCCATAACAGCGATTCCCCGTAGGCTAGCATCCGCGGAAACGAACTTTCGCAACCGTTATCCCCGGTGATAGGCAAGTGAAACTTGCATTTCTTGGTTTGGGCCATGTCTTAGGCCATTTCCCTTGTTTTAGCGTAAAAGAGACTAAACGGTGAAAGGATAGCCGTTTAGACGCCCTTGACCTAGCTTGGCAACGAAGCTTGGCCCGTCACCCTCATCATGCTCATATGTCACGTTTACTTTAAATTATCGGTACGCGAATATGTTCATATCATTGCATTTTGCCTGTCACGTTTAAATTCCATTAACGGTACGCAATTATCTGTTCATGGCATTGCATAGTGATTATTTATCGTGAATGCGTAGCACACGCTACAATCCCACGTTTCCTGGCTCGTGTTCCAGAAGCGAGCCCTGTAGTTGCTAACCCCAACGCTCGGATGTCAACACACACTTATTTTCCTGGCTCGTGACCAGAAGCGAGCATAATGAGTTGGAAACCCCAACGCTCGTCACATGTGGGTGGGGTAAGAGATAAGCGGACTGAGCCCGAGTTGGCTTGATCCGCCACTCCGGCCAGCAGGTGAAATCTCTAGTGTTTAAGTGATTGATAGTGATAGAGATAAACGAGCAGGCCAGCAAGTGGACTCTCTATGCACTAAGTGTTAAGTGTTAAGTGATAAGTGATAAGTGCTAAGTGATAAGTGATAAGTGTTAAATGATAAGTGATTAGTGATTTGGTAGCTTTTGCTACATCGTGCATGCTTGCCTCTCTTTTAAACTGTTGCATCATATTTAACTGCCATGCCATTGTTTAACATTTAAATGCTAGGTTGTTAGTCACTTTCAGTTTCCTTGCCCAAGTCTTTTTAGACTTGCTGACATGTGCCCCTTTCTCTTTTGGGTGACGCATGTTAGACCTTGAGCTTGAGTTGCTCGCTGAGGGTGAGGTGTTTGCGGACGCCGAGCTTGCGCCTGTGTTGGACGGGGAGTACGTGGACACTGGGGACCAGTCCTAGTGTCTTCGTGGTGTTTTACTTTTGTTAGACAGTTGTTTTGTTGTCGGTGCGTAGCACCTTTACTCTGTTATGTCGTTGCTTTTGTTTGGCCTTGTTCTGGGCCCTTAGACTCTTTCTTTTAGCCTGGTGGCTTTTCTGTGATGTTGAATATTTTGTGGACAAACTTTGGGATTGGTATTTCATATCCGTCTATTATCATTGTTGTTGTTGTTTCGATTGCAATTACAGGGACCTGCTTATACTAAATTGACGCTTATCGGGTTTGGGGCTTCACCGCTCCACTCCCGTGCGGACCTTTTCACGTCTCGCCTCCATTTTAGGGAAGCGGGTCGTGACAGGTTTTAGTGGTGGCCCATGCAGGTCCTCTGTAACTGCGATTATCGGGATAACGATAATAATGCAAGATTGTCCAACAAATAAGTTCGACATCTGAGCCCTAAGCTATGAGTCTAATTGTTTCGTTTTCTGCGTCATTAGATGGCAGGAAGGCGAATCACCCGTGGTGGTGGTAGTGGTGTGCCCCCTCATGACGAGGAGCCTGAGCGGGAGCCCACTAATGGGGAGATGATGAGGATGATGTTGCAGATGATGCAGGTTCAGCAGGGTGTGCTTCTGCAGGTGCAGAACGCTCCGGTGACTCGAGCAGCTCGGGTGGTGGAAGCCCCTCGCCCTGAGCCCGGGGCGAAGCAGTTCAGAGAGCTGGGTCCTGCGTATTTTGATGGAACCGAAGGTCCACTAGCTGCGGATGAATGGATGAGGAATATCGAGGACAATCTGAAGATGTCCAAGGTCAACGAAGTTAGTTGGGTTGACTTGGCGAAGCGCCAGCTGAAGGATAACGCCAGGAATTGGTGGGATGCTGAAGAAAAGATGTTGGTAGAGCCGATCGTCTGTGCTACCTTCAAGGCCAGATTTGATGGTGAGTTCTTCCCGAAGGCTGCCAGGGAAGAGATGCTGCAGCGTTTTATCGATCTGAAGCAGGGGAACTCGTCGGTGGACATGTACCACCAGGAGTTCATGAGGCTGAGTCGGTTTGCACCAAAGATGGTGCAGGACGCTGAGGAGAGAGCTCAGAGGTTCCTGCAGGGGCTTGCTTCAGAGCTCCAGAGCTTTGTGACCTCTTCTGACCGGGAATCTTATCAGAAGGTTTTGGTCGCTGCCAAGAGGCAGGAGATGCTTGTGAACCAGAGGAAGGGGTCTATTGTTGGTGCTGGGAAGAGGCCTTTGGAACAGGCGAGAGCTGTGGTTAGGTCTGGATTCAGGCCGAACCCGCATGTTCAGTTTAAGAGGCCAGGAGGGCCTGTTCGGAGGACTTGCCATTTCTGTGGCAAGGAGGGCCATATCAAGGAATCGTGTAGGAAGTTCTTGGGGCAATGTATTATCTGTGGAGATCCCGCCCATGCTATCCGGGAGTGCCCGAGGTTGAGGCAACCTTGGAGGACACCTATTGCTGCCCCGCCGTTGCAGCAGAGAGCCCCGGTGCCCGCTGGTCGTGGGGTGCCCCTCGTTCCGCAGAAGCAGGCTTTTCAGCAGGCCGCTCCGCCGAGGAGGCAGGCATTTCTGATGACTGAGGAGGAGGTTTTGGCCATGGATGAGGTCATTGCAGGTAACTTTCGATCTAGATTGTTCCTTCCTTAATTAATTGATTGTTAAAATTATGTGAATGCTTGTGTATGGTGTTGCTAGAGTAAGATTTGATCGATTAGACTGTTTGTTAGGTGTGGTTTTGGTTTGCACGTTCCCTGCCCGAGTCCTCTTTGACTCAGGTGCGTCAATGTGCATTTTGGCCCAGAGTTTCGTGGAGAAGCACTCCTTGTCGACGTCCCCTCTCTCTAAGAGTTGGAATATCGTCACAGGGAATGGAGTAGTCACGGTGCATCGTGGATGCAGTCCTTGCTCTGTGGTGGTTTGTGGACATGAGCTTTATGCTGATTTTATTGTCCACAACATCACCAACTACGATGCGGTCTTTGGGATGGATTGGCTTGCGAGCTTCTATGCTACGATCGACTGCAGGAGGAAGAAGGTGGTGTTCGAGATTCCCGGACATCCAGTAGTTGAGTTCAGTCGTGGTGGCAGTTCGCTTGGTCCTGTCAGATTTCGGGCCAGGCCGGTGGAGGCTGTAGCTATGCAGATGGAGCTGGGGTGGCCAGCTGTGGTGCGAGATTTTGGCGACGTCTTCCCCGAGGAGATGTCTGGGTTGCCGCCTGATGGAGCTCTGGAATTTTCTATTGATCTCGTTCCAGGTGCGCAGCCGATTTCGAAGGCGCCGTATCGTATGGCACCCGCTGAGTTGGAAGAGTTGCGGAAGCAGTTGGATGAGCTGTTGCTGAAGGGTTATATTAATCCTAGTGTGTCTCCGTGGGGAGCACCGGTGTTGCTGGTTAAGAAGAAGGATGGTTCGCGTCGCATGTGCGTGGACTATCGGGGATTGAATGCGGTGACCATTAAGAATAAATACCCGTTGCCTCGCATCGATGATATTTTTGATCAGCTTGGAGGTTCGAGGGTGTTTTCTAAATTGGATTTGAGGAGTGGTTACCATCAGTTGAAGGTGAAGAGGGATGATGTTCCGAAAACAGCGTTCAGGACGAAGTATGGACACTATGAGTTTGTGGTTATGCCTTTCGGCGTAACTAACGCGCCCGCAGTTTTCATGAATCTGATGAACCTGATTTTCTACGACTTTCTGGATAAGTTTGTCGTTGTCTTCATTGACGACATTCTGATATATTCGAAGTCAGAGGAAGAGCATGCCTCGCACTTGAGGACGGTGTTGGAAATTTTGAGGAAGCATCGTTTGTATGCTAAGTTTTCAAAGTGCGAGTTTTGGCTGGATCGAGTTGCTTTTCTTGGGCATGTGGTGACTGGGGATGGGATTTCTGTGGATCCCGAGAAGATTCGGGCCATCAGGGAGTGACCTGTTCCGTCGTCTGCGTCTGAGATTCAGAGTTTCCTTGGACTTGCTGGTTACTATCGACGTTTCATTAAGGACTTTTCTCGTATTGCTGAGCCGATGACCAGGTTGACGCGGAAGGATGTTGCATATGTTTGGTCGGGTGATTGTGAGAGTGCTTTTGGTGTTCTGAAGGAGAGGTTGACGAGTGCCCCTATTCTTGTTGTGCCTGATCGCAGCGGTGGATTTGAGATCTTTTGCGATGCTTCTGGCAAGGGTCTCGGTTGTGTGTTGCATCAGCACGGGCATGTTGTGGCGTATGCGTCTCGTCAGCTTAAGGTTCATGAGAGGAATTATCCGACGCATGATTTGGAGTTGGCTGCCGTTGTGTTCGCTCTTAAGATTTGGAGGCACTTCTTGCTGAGTGAGAAAGTGAAGATTTTCACCGATCACAAAAGCTTGAAGTATATTTTCACTCAGAAGGAGCTCAACATGCGACAGCGTCGATGGTTGGAGCTTATGGCAGATTATGAGATTGATTTGCAGCATCACCCTGGCAAGGTGAATGTGGTTCCTGATGCGCTGAGTAGGCTTCCAGCGGTGATGATTTTGACCTCGCAGTGGAGATTGCAGCAGGATTTTTGCGAGTCTGGCGTAGAGATTGTTCTTTCTGGGGAGGCTTCGTCGTTGATGTACATGCAGGTACAGTCGACGATCGTGGATCGGATTAAGGCTGGCCAGGCTGAGGGTCCTAAGCTGGTGAGGATTCGAGAGCAGGTGAAAGCCGGTCTGCGGACTGACTTTTTGATTCATGGGGATGGCTCGCTGAGGTTTGGAGCCAGGTTGTGTGTGCCCGCTGGGGATATCAGAGAGGAGCTGATGGTGGAGGCACACAGTTCACCGTATTCTGTGCATCCTGGTGGCACCAAGATGTACCAGGATCTTCGTCTGAATTATTGGTGGCATGGTATGAAGAGGAGCGTGGCTCGGAGTGTAGCCAAGTGCTTGGTTTGCCAGCAAGTGAAGGCGGAGCATCAGCGTACGGCCGGGTTGCTACGACCGCTTCCGATTCCGGAGTGGAAGTGGCAGCACATCACTATGGACTTCGTGACTGGACTACCTCGGAGTCCGAAGCAGAATGACGCGATTTGGGTGATCGTAGATCGATTGACCAAATCTGCGCACTTTATTCCGTTCCGAGTGGGACAGTCCACTGAGGCGCTAGCAAGGAGATATATGGAGGTAAAATTCTTTTACTCTCCGTTCTATTCCCTTTTTCCTAGTTTGGATAGTGATGTAACATGAATCATGCAGGAAGTTGTGTGACTTCATGGAGTCCCCGTGAGTATCGTGTCTGACAGAGACACGAGGTTCACATCTCAGTTCTGGCAGAGTTTACAGAAGAGCTTGGGTACGCGTCTGAGTTTCAGCACGGCGTACCATCCGCAGACGGATGGCCAGTCCGAGAGGACGATTCAGATTTTGGAAGACATGATGAGGGCGTGCATGTTGGATTTCAAGGGTTCGTGGGAGGACCATCTACATTTGGTGGAGTTCTCTTACAACAACAGCTTCCAGGCGAGTATTGGCATGGCGCCTTTCGCCGCTCTTTATGGGAGGAAATGCTGATCGCCTTTGAGTTGGGATGACGTTGGAGATCGGGAGTTGTTGGGACCTGAGATGATTGTGGAGGCCGTGGATATCGTCAGGAATATTCGGGAGAGGTTGAGGATTGCTCAGGACCGTTTTAAGCATTGGGCGGATGCTAAACGTCGTCCTTTGGAGTTTCAGCCGGGTGACCATGTGTTCTTGAAGATTTCCCCGAATCGTGGTGTGATTCGTTTTGGGAAGCGTGGGAAGTTGAGCCCGCGATACATTGGACCGTTTGACGTTTTGGAGAGGGTTGGCGAGGTAGCTTATCGCTTGGCCTTGCCGCCATCTTTGGAAGGAGTTCACAATGTTTTTCACGTGTCGCAGCTTCGTCGATACATTAGCGATCCGTCTCATGCGGTGGATTTTTCGGAGATTACCGTTCGCCCCGATTTGACGTATGACCAGCATCCAGTGCAGATTCTGGACAGGCGTCAGAAATCGCTTCGGAACAAGATTGTCAATCTTGTGAGGGTGATGTGGCGACACGACTCACCTGGAGAGTCTACTTGGGAGAATGAGGATGAGATGCTAGAGCGTTTCCCACTTTTGTTTCCGGACTCGTGAGTATCCGGAAATTCCAAGGACGGAATTTTTTCTTAAGTTGGGGAAGATGTAACGACTGCTTTTCATGTATCTGGATTTAATATAATATAATATATGTTTTGGTGGATTTTCTCCTCATGTGTGGTTTTCGTCTCCGTAGTTTTCGTTTTCGAATCATTTCGTCGTATTTTCTCATTTCTTCCTTAGGATCGTCGATTTCGAAGTACGTCATTCGTGACGGGCTTCATAACGGTCGTATCTTACTATTAGATCAAGCCTAGAAGTCTTAGGAATCGATCCCGGGGCCCCGCGCTCCGTATCGGAACTTTTTGTGCTCATTAGCCGGTATAAGAAGGGGCACCGACCGACTAGATGACGATCCAGTCGGTCGGCAATCCTTCTTGGACCGACTAGTGGGCTATCTAAATTTCTTAGGAAGCTACTGTTTATCGTTAGTCGGTCTAAGAAGGTTGGTTGACCGACTAGGTTGCAAACTAGTCGGTCGGCAATGCTTCTTGAACCGACTAACACATCATCTTAATTTTAGTTGAGTTACTGTTTACTCTTAGTCGGTCTAAGAACGTTCATCGACCGACTAGATGCTAAACTAGTCGGTCAGTATTTGTTCATGGACCGACTAGCTCTAAATCCTATTTTCGTTCAGGAGTTACTGTTTACACTTAGTCGGTCTGCGTTGGTCGACCGACCGACTAGTTGCCAAACTAGTCGGTCAGTGGTTGTTCTTTGACCGACTAGTCTGTGTTAAAACCCTAATTTCTGGGCAGCCGCCAGCCTAGCCTATAAATACCCAACCCAAACGTTTTCTTCTCCCTCAACACGATCCAAAACCCTAAAATCTTCCCCTCCAAGCCCCCATCTTCCTCCAAACTTCAATCCTTTATTCCAAGCCCTAAATCCATCATCCAATCCATCCATTCACTCTATCTACCTCTCATCTTCCCCAAAATCTCACCAAAAAATCTCATCAAACCCCAAAATCCCCCAAACCCCTAGTTTCCTCAAACTTCTCCATTGGCTTCCAGATCTGGTCCTAGGGTTCCCCGGAGTGTTCCTTCCGCCTCCTCTCGGTAAGAAATCGATCTACCGTTGTTTTCTTATCCTATTGTAATTTTTATGAAACCCTAATAAAATACTTGTGTTTTGATGATTGTTCCCCATAACAGCGATTTCCCGTAGGCTAGCATCCGCGGAAACGAACTTTCGCAACCGTTATCCCCGGTGATAGGCAAGTGAAACTTGCATTTCTTGGTTTGGGCCATGTCTTAGGCCATTTCCCTTGTTTTAGCGTAAAAGAGACTAAACGGTGAAAGGATAGCCGTTTAGACGCCCTTGACCTAGCTTGACAACGAAGCTTGGCCCGTTACCCTCATCATGCTCATATGTCACGTTTACTTTAAATTATCGGTACGCGAATATGTTCATATCATTGCATTTTGCCTGTCACGTTTAAATTCCATTAACGGTACGCAATTATCTGTTCATGGCATTGCATAGTGATTATTTATCGTGAATGCGTAGCACACGCTACAATCCCACGTTTCCTGGCTCGTGTTCCAGAAGCGAGCCCTGTAGTTGCTAACCCCAACGCTCGGATGTCAACACACACTTATTTTCCTGGCTCGTGACCAGAAGCGAGCATAATGAGTTGGAAACCCCAACGCTCGTCACATGTGGGTGGGGTAAGAGATAAGCGGACTGAGCCCGAGTTGGCTTGATCCGCCACTCCGGCCAGCAGGTGAAATCTCTAGTGTTTAAGTGATTGATAGTGATAGAGATAAACGAGCAGGCCAGCAAGTGGACTCTCTATGCACTAAGTGTTAAGTGTTAAGTGATAAGTGATAAGTGCTAAGTGATAAGTGATAAGTGATAAGTGTTAAATGATAAGTGATTAGTGATTTGGTAGCTTTTGCTACATCGTGCATGCTTGCCTCTCTTTTAAACTGTTGCATCATATTTAACTGCCATGCCATTGTTTAACATTTAAATGCTAGGTTGTTAGTCACTTTCAGTTTCCTTGCCCAAGTCTTTTTAGACTTGCTGACATGTGCCCCTTTCTCTTTTGGGTGACGCATGTTAGACCTTGAGCCTGAGTTGCTCGCTGAGGGTGAGGTGTTTGCGGACGCCGAGCTTGCGCCCGTGTTGGACGGGGAGTACGTAGACACTGGGGACCAGTCCTAGTGTCTTCGTGGTGTTTTACTTTTGTTAGACAGTTGTTTTGTTGTCGGTGCGTAGCACCTTTACTCTGTTATGTCGTTGCTTTTGTTTGGCCTTGTTCTGGGCCCTTAGACTCTTTCTTTTAGCCTGGAGGCTTTTCTGTGATGTTGAATATTTTGTGGACAAACTTTGGGATTGGTATTTCATATCCGTCTATTATCATTATTGTTGTTGTTTCGATTGCAATTACAGGGACCTGCTTATACTAAATTGACGCTTATCGGGTTTGGGGCTTCACCGCTCCACTCCCGTGCGGACCTTTTCACGTCTCGCCTCCATTTTAGGGAAGCGGGTCGTGACAGGGATAGAGAGGATGAGTATGACAAACTTGTAAATAAGTGGTCTGGAAATTCGTCAAAAGATTTTTAATGGCAAACTTGTAAATAAGTGGTCTGTAAACTCAGCAATCAGGTCTGTGCTAATAGCAACTCTCTTTATATTAAGCATCTATTATGCCTCTTGATATTTTCATTTTTATTTTAACCGGACTTCTGCACCGCCTCATTAGTAGGGCACCAAACCGGGGATATACAAGGCTAACCCACACCCGCATACCAGGTTAGTAGAAGGAATTAAGCGAGGTAGACATCGTTACTCGATCACTCGTCTCTCTGGGAGGAGAGGAACACACTTCCCACTCAGCCAATCCCCTTGAGTATGCATGTTGATTTCACTGGGGGAAAGGGAGTTGCTTCGCACACCTACCGTTTTACTCGCGCGCACAACCACTCATTAACAAGTTTGCCGTTCAAAATTTACACCTCTTTTACCCTCTCCCCCAACGGGTTTTTAGGGTTTGGAATGGTCGGTATGGAAGAGGGTGGAGGGAATGGTTTGTCGGACGAGTGGATAGGGAGGGGGATGGGCCGGGGTTGTCGGTGGATGGTGCGGTAGAGGGGGTTGTGTAAGATGAAGAGAGTCGGCGGAGTGGTCGGCAGAGGGGGGAGGCTGGATAGTCGGAGGAGGTGGCGGAGGAGATGGAGGTGTTGTCGGATGATGTGGCGGAAGATGTGGATTGTTGTCGAAGGATGGGCGACGGATAGGGAGGGAGCGGCTGTGGCGGATGGGCTTGGGAAGATGAAGAGGGTCGGCGGAGGGGGCGGGGCTAGGTAGTCGGAGGAGTTGGTGACGGATGGGCGGGCTGGGGAGGTCGGAGAATATTATGGAGGAGGTTGAGGGGGCGGAGGATGGGCTGGGGAAGATGAAGAAGGTTAGCATATGGAGCGGCGGATGGAGCGGGTCTGGGGATTGGCGGATGAGGATGGCGGCGGCGACAGGTCAACTGTTTTACCCCGCGTACAACGGGGCATATTAGGAATTTAAATTTGTTGTACGCAGTGAGAAAATTTGGTTAGCAAACTTGTAAGTAAGTGGTTTAGTGGTTGTGGACGCAAGTAAAACGGTGGGTGCGTAAAGAAGTTCCCAAAAAAATGTTCTTCCCGTTTGTGTTAATTTAGCTTAGACCACTGATTTGCTTGTGATATTCCGAAAGTACCCGTTACAAATTGAATTTAAAATTTATTATTATTTTTTGTTATGAATGAGGGAGGCCTTTGGCCTCCCCTCCTTCATTACCCATTCATTAGGCCCCCATTACTTAGAGTAGTGGGTACCATTGGTCTCCTAGAGGCTTTTGGCCTCCCCACTATGAGATAAATAAATAGAGCACCATGGCGTTTAGCTAGGGTGACTTATTCTTAGCAATGAAATTCTCTCTCTCTCTCTCTCTCTCTCTCTCTCTCTCTCTTGAGTTCATTATCATATAACACGTTATCAGCACCTGCGCTCTATTTTTGAGCTTTTTCTTCCCGTCCGTCCCCTCAAAAATCCATCTCCTACGCGCGAAGGAATCTCTGGTTGCGGCGATACGTTGCGGCGTTCCTCTTGGGCGTATTCGGAGCGTGGAATTTTCTATCTACAGATCTTCTATTTTTGGTCGATCTTCCCTAGATTTTTAATCTAGAGGTACTATAAATCAATCTCATTCACTATTTTTATCTTCCAGAAGAAGGGATAATGAAATCACAAGGTGAAATTGTTTTTTTTTGTTATAATTGTTTCATGTCCTTACATCAATTAAAATGTTCCTGCAATGTAAAATTCCTGGTTTCATACGAGAGCTTGCAAATTGTATTAACATGTTGGTGGGAAAACAATCTATTGACCAAATATTGGAATCATACATATGTTTTCTGTACAATTTCTTAGGATCAGGAATCAATTGTACATTGACAGAGGATTGAGGATTGGAAACAGTTCAATGCGGTCTGCCCCTAGGAAATTGGATATTTTGTCACCCAGCTTCTTTTGGATAATGAACAAATTCTTAAATTTAGTAGGGCCACCAAAGTTTAGGGATGTTAATGTATTAGGTAACATATCTATTTATGACTGCATTTGTCAAGATTTCCTCATACCATTCTGTTGCAAAGTGTATGGGACAGTCACCTGTTGAGTGATCCTCCACTGTATACAGTTTCTTGAACCATCATATAGATGCTTGCGCCAATGATCTGTTTTCAGTGTTCCTTTATAGAACCAATTTAGGACCCACTATGTTATTTGACTTACAATACATTCAGAGTTTTCAATTCTCCAATTCTTGGTGACAAAATCCCATTAAATCCCATGTAAGGCAACGTTTGGCAGACAAATAAAGATAGCAAAATTAATTTAATGATGACTGGAAAGAAAAATGCATATATGAAAAACAGAATGGACAAAGTAAAATATCAACTTACACTTGAAGGACATTCTAGTGGTTATCACAAATAATTGAGTTCCAAGTACATGGGTTAACTTGGTTTTTGGTTCTAATCAGAAAGCTGATTCCCAGTAATTAAAGCCCATTTTGTTCCTATCAATAACTAAATAATTCTTTTGGGCCTGCATCCTCTATTACTTATCGGTTAATATTTTTGCCCACTAATTAATGGCCTGATGTCAATTACTTAAATGGACTCTCCTCTATGTAATATCACAAATATTTTCTATAGTCCATGTTGACAAATTTAAACATCGCTCTTGCATACTATTATCTATGGTTTACAAGGACTCTATTTTTCAAAATATAACTATCTTAAAGATCCTGAGACCGCTCTGCCGTTAGTCAACTAACCTAACGGTGTATGACGTTTCCACGTGGTCTACAAGATATTTATATTTTCTAGTTTCCCTTACCATATGTTTTGCTTGAGATATATGCGTGGTTGTTTACTTTTATGCCCGTAGCATATTTAGAACTGCGTGGATGTTTAAATCAGTAAAAATGTGTTTTCGGGATCGGCCATTGTATACCTATTTACTTTCCTTGCACTTTTATTTTCTTTTGAGAGAATTTGTAAGTGAGGAAATTTGTATTTTAAAGCCAAAGCTCGATGCAACAGCACATAGAATTGATGAAAACTCCTTCAATGGATCATGATGTCGGTCAATGTGCTTGGCTAAGTTTGCTGGACCAACCTAGCTTGACTGGGTAACAAGTGGTCCTGGCTTAGTCAATTCCCTGGCCGCGTCCGCTGGACCGCAAGGAGTCGATTCATGACTGTGTAAGCCAAAACTCGATGCAACAGCATATGAAGACGGAGATATAGGGACCCAGTTCAGTTTGGGTTTCCAAAGTTGTATTATTTTTTTCCTCTATTATGGACTTTAAACGAACTTTGGACTGTGTACTATTTTGGGTATCTGGCCGATCCCCGCATTTTTACTTGTTTATTTCTTTATGCATGAATTTTTGAATTTTAATTAATTCATGCTCATTTTAAAATACGTAGATAAATGGCAAAATTGGCAAGCGTCGATTTCGAGGTCCTCGATTCTGCAGGGACAAATTACCTGAGTTGGCGAGTGGACCTGAAGTTCCACTTGCGTTCAATGGCCCTCCTTGGGTCCATTTTGGCTCCTTCCTCGGCCCCAGCAGCGGCCGAAGCTTCTGCTACAGCTAGCAGCAGCCCCACAACCACTGTATCCGATGTAGATAAGGCGAAAGCCATAATCTACATTAGAAAGCATATAGATCGGACCTTAAAGGCCGAATACTTAACGGTTGAGGACCCGAAGGACCTGTGGACAGCACTGGAAGCACGGTATAAACATCAAATTGATGTTATATTACCCCGTGCCAGTTATGAGTGGGAAAACCTCAGACTTCAGGACTATAAGTCCGTCGCTGAGTACAATTCTGCACTTCATAACATCACCTCACGCCTGAAGTTGTGCGGTGAAGAAGTGACAGAACAGCTCATGTTGGAAAAGACATTTACCTCGTTTCACGAGAAAGATGCAATCCTCATGCAGCAGTATCGTGAACGCAATTTCACGAAATTTTCCGATCTGATCTCATGCCTACTTAGGGCAGAGCAGAATCGAGACTTACTGCTTGCAACTCATAACTTACGTCCAGCTGGCACTGCCCCTATCCCTGAAGCCCATCACGTTTCTCCCCAGAAGTGGAAAAATAAGAGGAAGGCTAAAAACACTAAAGGGAAAGCTATAATGAAGCAACCAAGAGGTGCAGCTCCACAGACAAACAAAAACAATAAGGGAAAAAGAAATTTCACTTGGAAGCGAAAGAACACCGAGCAAGTGTCACTTCCAAAGAAGAACTGGGAGGATAAATGCCATAGATGCGACATGCCTGGCCATTGGTCCAGAAACTGCCGCACTCCTCGCCACCTCCAGGATCTATACCAGGCGAGCCAGAAGTCTCTACCTGAAACAAACTTGGCGGCTGTTCAGCCGCCAACAATGTTGACTGCAAAAGACTTCGAGAATGACGACCTTCTCGATTGAGCATCATCGTTTATCTATGCTTTTTAGAATTAAATGTATCTTCATCTTTTATTTGCTTAAGTACGAACTTTTATTTTCGAATGAATGTTTACATTTTCGCTCAAATAAAATTTCGTTTTTGCTTAATAGATGATGTCTGAGTGCCTAGTGGACAGTGCCTCAACGCACACAATCCTTCGCGATCATTGCTATTTTAATAGCGTAAATAAATATGACGGTCCTGTTATCACAATTTCAGGACTGTCCCAAATAATCGAAGGATCTGGTGAAGCAATTATACTGCTCCCAAATAACACAAGACTTCAAATAAAAATGCATTATTCTCTCCTAAATCAAATAGGAATCTCGTAAGTTTCAAGGATTTCCGTTTAAACGGATATCACTTAGAAACCAGAGATGAAAATACGATTGAATATCTGTATGTAACTCGTCAGAAAGATGACCGGAAGATCATCTGCGAACGATTCAAGGGACTCCCGTCGGGTCTCTACCAAACATACATTCAACCAATAGAAGCCAATATGACTGAGCACCAGACGTGCCAATCACTGCCAGAGTTCGAACTCTGGCACAATAGACTTGGTCACCCTGGAACAGCAATGATGCGGCGCATCATTTCTGAATCCCGTTGACACAAATTGAAGAACCTGAAGATTCTTCAAAAGGGTGAATTTCCATGTCTCCCTTGTTTCAAGGGAAAACTTATAACGAGACCATCCCTCCTGAAAGTGGGATTAGAGTCTCCTGGCTTCCTTGAGAGAATTCATGGTGACATTTGCGGGCCTATTCACCCCGCAAGTGGCCCATTTCGGTACTTCATGGTACTGATTGATGCATCAACCAAATGGTCTTATGTGTGCCTATTGTCCACCCGCAACCTAGCTTTTCCAAAGCTATTGGCACAAATAATAAGGTTGTGTGCTCATTTCCCCGATAACCAAATCAAGAAACTACGTCTTGATAATGCGGGAGAATTTATTTCACAAGTATTTGAAGACTATTGCCGGGCAACGGGTATTGAAGTTGAACATCCTGTAGCACATGTTCACACCCAAAACGGATTAGCTGAGTCCCTTATAAAGAGACTCCAATGGATTGCACGTCCATTGCTTATGCAATCCCAGTTGCCTGTGGATGCTTGGGGGCATGCTATTTTACATGCCGCATCACTTATTAGGATAAGACCCTCTGGAGGTCATACTTTATCCCCGATGTAACTAGCATATGGCGCACCTCCGGATATCTCTCATTTGAGAGTATTTGGTTGTGCGGTATATGTCCCAATAGCACCACCTCAGAGGACCAAAATGGGTCCTCAGCGTCGTCTAGGTATATATATTGGGTTTGATTCGCCCTCTATTATAAGATACCTTGAACCCCTGACGGGTGACGCATTCAAGGCACGTTTTGCTGACTGTGAATTTAATGAGAAAATTTTTCCTAAACTAGGCACACAGTCTAAGAAGCCATAAGCTTCTGAGACCATTAGTTGGGACCAGAAGTCTTTGTCCCTATATGATCCGCGTACTAACCTGTGTGAAGATGAGATCCTGAAGATCCTTCACATCCAGAATACAGTACATCTTTTGCCGGATAAATTCACGGACAACCAGAAGATTGTCCGTTCACACGTCCATGCTGCCAATACGCCAGCTAGGATTGACATCCCCATAGATGGATGCAATCCACCGACAGCGAATTGGATGTACCTCAAATGAAAAGAGGACGCCCACCAGGTTCAAAAGATAAAGTTCCTCGAAAGAGGAAGACTCCTGGAGATACTAAGATTATCCCTCCACAGGATGCTGAGCTCAGACCAGCTACTTCTCCCCTCCTGATTTCCCCAGCAGAGGAAACAATAGGAGAAACATCATTAAATTTTGTACGTACTGGAGAAGTACTGGACAGAAATAGCATAGTCGTCGTCGACGATTTTGCGTTTGATATTGCCGTTCACGTCACTGAATATGACGATGACGTCAAACCACGATCTCTGGCGGAATGTAAACGCCGAGATGATTGGCCAAAGTGGGACGAGGCAATAAGAGTAGAGCTGGACTCACTCTTGAAACGCAAAGTCTTTGGACCAGTAGTTCAAACACCAGTAGGTGTAAAACCTGTGGGTTATAAGTGGGTTTTCATAAGGAAAAGAGATGAAAATAATGTGATCGTTCGCTATAAGGCACGCCTTGTAGCCCAGGGATTTTCCCAAAGACCGGGGATTGATTACGAAGATACGTATTCCCCGGTCATGGATTCGATCACCTTCCGATTTTTAATCAGCCTAACTTCTCTGGAAAGCCTAGAAATGCAACTCATGGACGTTGTGACTGCATATCTATATGGCGATATAGATAAAAATATCTATATGAGACTTCCTGATGGGTTTAATCTACCCCCAGAGATGAAAGAGATACATCGGGACGTATTCTCCGTAAGGCTACATAGATCATTATATGGTCTAAAACAATCGGGCAAGATGTGGTATAACAGACTAAGTGATTTTCTTGCACAGCAAGGATTCACGAATAGCGAAGTCTGCCCGTGTATCTTTATCAAAAGAACGGGAACAGGATTTGTCATCATAGCTGTATATGTAGATGACTTAAATCTCATAGGATCTCCTGCAGAGATCAAAGAGATATCTGAAAGCCTTAAACATACTTTTGAAATGAAAGACCTAGGCAAAACAAAGTATTGTCTTGGCTTACAGATAGAACACCTAAGAGGTGGAATCCTATTACACCAATCTAATTATACAAAGAAACTTCTACGCAAGTTTCATATGGATAAATGTCATCCTTTAGGTACTCCTATGGTCGTAAGATCACTAGATGTACATAAGGACCCCTTCCGGCCACTGGAAGAGGGGGAGGAGATACTGGGTCCTGAAGTACCCTACCTCAGTGCCATTGGAGCACTTCTATATCTGGCTAACTGTACGCGTCCCGATATAGCGTTTACAGTTAATCTACTAGCCAGACACAGTGTTGCGCCCACAAAGCGCCACTGGAACGGAGTAAAGCATCTTCTGTGATACCTTCAGGGTTCCATTGATCTTGGACTTTACTACCAGAGAGGTGCCTCCCCCAAATTGTTTGGTTATGCTGATGCAGGTTATCTCTCTGATCCGCACACGGTAAAATCTCAAACAGGTTTTGTATTTACCTACGGAGGTACTGCTATCTCTTGGAGATCGGTAAAACAAACCACTACTGCTACATCTTACAACCATGCAGAGCTCATCGCGATCCATGAGGCGAGCAGAGAATGTTTTTGGCTACGCTCCGTCGTCCAACACATCCTCCAATCCACTGGCCTGAAGACCAGTGATCTGGAGCCTACTGCCCTATTCGAAGACAACGTCGCATGCATTGCTCAGTTTCAGAAGGGCTACATCAAAGGCGACAGGACAAAACACATTTCTCCCAAGTTTTTCTGGACGCACGAGCAGAAGAACGACAAGCAGATTGAAGTTCGACAGATCCAGTCATGCAACAACTTAGCTGATCTTTTTACTAAGGCATTGCCTAAATGTACTTTTGTAAAGCTTGTAAAGAACATTGGTATGCGACAGTTGAAAGACCTACAAGCCTGAAGCTTGTACGGATCAGGGGGAGTAACATGTGGGTTGCACTCTTTTTCCTTAAGCTGTTGGGTTTTCCCACTGGGTTTTCCACAGCTAAGGTTTTAACGAGGCAAACACACTTACTCTGGATCCAGAAGTATCCACCCCTTGCCTCAATAGCTGAGACCGAAGTGATGAATGTGTAAGGGGGAGTGTTATGAATGAGGGAGGCCTTTGGCCTCCCCTCCTTCATTACCCATTCATTAGGCCCCCATTACTTAGAGTTAGGGGTGTGCGGGTCCGGGTACCCTGTTTTTTTAATATTACCCGGACCCTACCCGGTAAGGGACCGGTTCCTAAAATTTGGACCCGGAACCTACCCAGTTGGACCCCATACCCGGACCCTACCCGGACCCTATGGTTCCGGGTAGGTTCTGGGTACCCTGTAAAAAAATCTAATTTGTGATGCATTACGAACAATGATTTCCAAATGATCTGTGCATGATAATTACCTCAAATACACATGACTAAAGATCAATCTGGAAATAAAATATTGTCTCTAGTCTTTTTCTTCAGTGATAAAGGTATACTGATCAGTCATTTCTACTAGATAAAGCTAGACATATGGAAGAATGATTCACGTTTACCTCTACTGCTCTTTTGGCGCATAAGAGAACAATATGATCTTTGATTCAAATGCATTGTTTAATGAACTTACGCGTTGCTCAGAACTTCAGGATGCAAGTTGTACTCCCTAATATTATAAGTTCAAATTAGATACATCCAAGGTGGATCACTCTTATATATTTTGATCATTAATATTATAATATATAAAAAATAAATATATAAAATATCGGTTCCGGTTCCGGGTACCCGTTCCCTATAAACGGGAACCGGAACCGGACCCGATACCCGTCGGTTCCTAATTTTCCTACCCGGAACCTACCCGGAACCGATAACTATCTACCCAGAACCTACCCGTTCGGGTAGGTTCCGATCGGGTATCTGGGTACCCTGTACCCATGCACACCCCTACTTAGAGTAATGGGGACCCTTGGTCTCTTAGAGGCTTTTGGCCTCCCCACTATGAGATAAATAAATAGAGCACCATGGCTTTTAGCTAGGGTGACTTATTCTTAGCAATGAAATTCTCTCTCTCTCTCTCTCTCTCTCTCTTGAGTTCATTATCATATAACATTTTTTTAATTTTTTCCCCGGGAAAACACTCTCCAAAAGAATCAACTTTTGTTTTTCTTTTGGCCATCTAAAAATCTCTATTTATTCTGACCATGCGTATAAGAAACCTTTATAAATATCTAATAGTCTTCATGCCTTCTAAAATCGAGTTAAACGTGTGATAAGAGTTATTCAATGTTTTCTTAAAGATTTGAATCAATAAACTCTAGCGAAAGGGAGTTGCAATGTGCTCAAACCCGGTTGCTGATCTCTACAGAGATCACTTTACACACGCCCAATCAAATTATAAAATCATCTTCTACTTTACACTCAACACAATATACCAACATTACCTCTCACCTCTCCAGTATCATCCCGCATATCCATCTTCTTCTCCGCCAATGGAGTCGAGCCACTGCTCCACCACCCCGCCCCGCCCCTGCACTCAACGCCCCACCCCGCCCCTTCCCATTCGTCATCTCCCACTCTCTACATCCTCTTCCTCCTCCAACTATTCATTCATCCTAGGGGCGGAACCAGGATGAGATGATTGGGGGGAGGGGCAGGGGGAGTAGGATGAGATGATGGGGCAGAGCGACGATGGCTCATTCCCTCCAATGTCAAACGGCGTCGTTTGGAACACTCTTTTTTTAATTAATACGTGCCCTAAAAAGACATCTTTTCGGGACATCGAATATTTATTAAAAAAATATGCGCCCTAAAAACGACTTCGTTTCAGGACGTTTAAAAAAATTAGAGAAGTATAAATGAGATACGAACCCGTGTCCATAGAGACGTATGATTGAGTCTTTATCAATTAATTACTGCACGAACGAACTCTGCCAAATTTTATGTAAACTTAAAATCTAATATTTCCAATGTTATTTCTCACAAAATCAAAAACTCGAAATCTAATATCTCCTCAATTATTGATGGGGTTTTTTTGATATTGAACCTGTTACGACCCAAAGATCGTGGGAGTCCGACTCCCGTCCAGATCCGCTGGCATACCTCATTGACTCACCCCTTTGCGAAAGCGCCGCCGTCCCGGAGGTCCGAGGCTACACGGGAATGGGCGCACCTCGCAGCGCTCCCCCCTCCCGGCCGAGGCGTACAACCGCTATCGCTCGGCCCGCCAGGGGCAGTGCGCCTGGGGAGCGCCCAGACAGCGCCGCCGGGGATGCTGACAGAGGCACGTGCATATCCCTCTCTGCCGGGCCGGACAACCCCCGAACAGGACGACCCGGCGGGACCCCACGAGCCCCGCCGCCGGGGATAGCATCGTCGGACCTTCAATTCCTCGCGCACGACAAACAACCTAGTGCAAGGACACGACTGACACTAACGCCGCCCGACCATCTGACAAAGCACCCCTGGCCGCTGAGCCTCCTGACACTTAATGCTTTCGGTCCTGACACCCTGACAAAAGCGCCCCTGGCCGTTGCGCCGTCTGACAAAAGCGGGGCAGACACTCCTGTTCCTGACATCCTCGTCCGAAGCTTCCGCTGACAGCCGAGCCAGCTCAGCACGTCGAGTCAGCATGCCAGGTCAGCCCCACCTAATCATCTCCCATCAGGTATAAATACCTACTCACCTCTTACGGTAGGGGGGTTGGCAAATTCTCTCTCTCAATCCATTATTCACACACGAGAGCAAAGGTCGTCCATATCTTTGTTCTCCCACTTATAGCTCGCCACGTACGGTCAACACACACTCAGTCCGACCGGCGTGCCTAGCCCCCGTTTTAAGTCCTATTACTGACTTAGGCATCGGAGGGGCTAAGGGTTGGACCCCAACCCTGCCCTTCTGACGAGTTGCTCATGGTGCAGGAAAGCTCGCCCCTTGGTCGACGTCAGCCTTTGGCTCCCGCCACCCGATCTTCTTCCGTCGTGTCCGGTGAGATTTGACTCCGTGGCCACCCCCGACGGCAAGTCTAGCCTCTTCACCCCACTAATCACTTGTTAAATAGCCCACCTAAACCCTCTTATCAACATAACCACCGTGCCCTTGGTTCCCCTCAATACAAATTCATTGTACGCGAGTTCCACCTCGTAACAATTGGCGCCGTCTGTGGGAACGAAGGGTCACACCCATGTTAGACTCCATGCCGATCACTCGGAACCTTGACCACGGCAAGGATCCCGTGGGTCAGGAGCCACTCTCTTTACTAATCACCCCGGCGCCCGACCCCCCTCCGGGGATGGGCGCCGAGACAGACCATACCTCGGCACGCGCAATCCTGAAGAGCTTCGAGGCCGTTACTCAGGCGATGGGAAGCTACGCGGCGGTGGGAGAGGAGCCACCGCCCGGCCCCTCGGAGCCCCCGAACGTGAGACGGAATCTCCACCTTCAGTTCGAGGAGGAGGGGGGAGACAGGGGGCTCGCCAAGGAGGTTGCGGCCCAGCAGAAGCTCCTGGAAGAGGAAATGGAGGTCGCGCGGCTGTGGAGGCACCGGGAGAAGGAGGCCGCCGCGCAAAGGCATTTGGACGAAGCGGCCGAGACCGCCCGGCGGGCCTACCAGGACGAAGAAACCGCCCGCCACCAGCTCAGCTTCATCATCGCGGAGCACGAAAGGCTAAGGAGGGAGAACGAAGGCAACCAGGAAATCCCGGAGGTGGCGGCGACGGACCGGTGGCTCGGGGGCGGGCGGGGCCCGTTGTTGGCCAGGTCCCCACCGGGAGGAGGGAGTCCGCCTCGCCAGCACCACTCCCCCGATCGCCTGCATGAGGAAGCCGTTTGTCGACAACTACGCTTCCTCACCGCCGAGCGCAAAAGGCTTCTGCGGGAGAATCAGGAGCGGATGGAGACCCGGGGGAGGCGACCGGAGGGCGATGGTACTGGGAGAACCGTAGCCCGCAACCCGTCGAATCCTCGACCCGGGGAAGGAGCCCCGCCAGGCGACCGTCACGCTACTCCCCGGGGCGGGAGGACCGTCGGCGGCCGAGGCGCGACCGGAGCCAAACCCCCGAATGGCAGAGAGGGGATGCGCCCGAGCGCCCTACCTACCCGGAGGAGGCCACGCCGCTTGCGCGGTGGATCACGTCCACCCTGAGGCCAGTAAGGTTCAAACCCCCCCACCTGGCCACATACAACGGAAGAGGCGACCCCCTCACGCACGTGCAACAATACCAGGGGGCGATGGAGGCGCAGAATGTGGATGAGGCGTTCCTGTGCCGGCATTTCTCCCAAAGTCTGAGGGACACAGCGTTGGATTGGTACTTCGGCCTACCCGCAAGATCCATTGGGAGCTTTGGCGAGCTGTCCCACAAGTTCTGCCAAGAGTTTCGGGCTGGGCGGACGAAGAAGAAGCCCTTGGACTACCTCAGCACGGTAGTCCAAGGAGAAGGGGAGACAACGGGAAGATACATGCGCCGCTTTCAGGAGGAGAGACGGGCGGTGGTAGCCTGCGGCGACGAGGTACTCATGCTGGCCTTCAAGACGGGATTGCGGACTCGGAGCCTCCACAAATCCCTGCTCCGAGATCCGCCGGCCGACTATGAGGCGCTGGTCGCTATGACGGAGAGGCATGCATTGGCCGAAGAGACCCTCGGCCCGAAGGCCCTATTTCCCCCGGTGAAACCGCTTTGAGGCGAGCCCAAATCACCCCCTCGGCCAGGGCAGGAGGAGGGGCGTCGGGGCCGCGACCAACTGGCCCGACCAAGGCGCGACCCGACGGGGCGTCGCCCACATGATCGCCCTGATCCGGTCCGAGAGCTTGCCCCAGCCCAAGGTGCCGCCCGAGCCATCCCAAGACAGGAAGGCCCCTTGCAGGCACACTACACACAGCTCAACGCCCCCATGTTAGAGGTTCTGGCCGCGGCGACGAGGGCCGGACTACTGCCGGAGCCTCCCGAGGGGATGAGGTCGGATCCGGCAAAGCGGGATCTCCGGAGGTATTGCCGATATCACCGTGACCACGGCCACGATACCGACCATTGCTACACTCTTAAGAGAGAGATCGAGCGGCTGATCCAGGCGGGCCACTTGGGAGGCTTCGTGGGGGACAGGCGGGCAGTACAAGGAGAGAGAGCCCCCCGGGAGGCGCGGGGGCCGGAACCGCCAGCGGACCACGATCAGGAGGAGCCACGCCCCCCGGGGCGATCATGCGCATAGAGATGATAAGCGGGGGGCCACCCCCAGAAGGGACGTCGCCCACGATCTCGGAGGCAGGTGCCCGACAGGTGATGGTAGCGGGCGCCAGCAGCAGGCCGAAGCGGAGAAGGACAAACAGACCCCCTATCACCTTTACCGAGGGAGATCAGCGGGAGGTTGGGAGTCAGTGCGATGACGCCCTCGTCGTCGAGGCTCGGATCGGGGCGGTCGTCGTCAGCCAGCTCCTGATTGACACCGGAAGCTCCTGCGACATCCTGTTCCTGTCAACGGTCGAAAGGATGGGGTGGGGGCGTGCGGACCTAGAGCCCTGCGCGGGCCCCATTGTCGTCTTCACCGGCCATATGATCCCCATAGGGGGACGATCACCCTGCCGATGACTCTGGGGGAGAAACCGAGGGTCGTCACCAGGGGGACACGGTTCGTCATCATCGACGTCGCGTCGGCGTACAACGGAATCATAGGGCGTCCATACATGACGGCCATAGAGGCGCTCCCCAGCCTGCTACACCAGATAATGAAATTCCGGACCCCGCAGGGGGTGGGACTGGTACGAGGAAACCAGGAGGTGTCTGGGGGCCGCGACAAGGGGCCAGTCAGGCGCGTGAGCCCGAAGCGGGCCCTGACGGTCCTCATCCCCGACGAAAGGGAGGACTTCTGCGACCAGCGGCCGACCCCGGCCGAGGAGGTCGAGGATGTTCCCGTAGCCGTGGAGGAAGAAAGAACCGTCTCCATCGGGACGAAACTCCCGGCCGCCCTGAGAGCTGCCGTCGTCGGCCTGCTCCAGGAAAACACGGGTATATTCACCTGGTCACCCGCAGACATGCCGGGGGTTGACCCGACGATGATCTCCCACAGGTTGAACGTGGACCCAGAAGCCCGACAGGTCCGATAGAAGAAGAGAAGCGCGGGGGGCGAAAAGAAGAGGGCAGCCGAGGAAGAAGTAGAGCGGCTCCTCGAAGCCAAGTTTGTCCGGCCAGTGGATTACCTGGACTGGCTCGCCAATGTCGTTTTGGTGAAGAAGCCCAGTGGAAAATGGCGCATGTGCGTCGACTTCACCGACCTCAACAAGGTGTGCCCAAAGGACAGTTTCCCCCTACCCCGGATCGACCGCTAGGTGGACCAGGCATCTGGTTATGAGTTGTTAAGATTTATGGATGCCTTCTCGGACTACAACTAGATACCTATGGCGGAGGATGACGAGGAAAAGACGTCCTTTGTCACCGATAAGGGCACCTTCTGTTACACCAAGATGCCCTTTGGACTAAAGAACGCCGGGGCGACCTATCAGCGGATGGTAGACCAAATATTCAGCCCTCATGTGGGGAAAAACTTGGAGGTCTACATCGACGACATGCTGGTAAAGAGTAGGAGGGCCCCAGACCACCTTGCCGACTTACAGGAAACATTCCAAAGGGTTCGCCGATACAACTTAAGACTGAACCCCGCAAAGTGTATCTTCGGCGTGCAGTCGGTAAAATTCATAGGCTTCATGATAACGAAGCGGGGGATCGAGTCGAACCCCGATAAGGTGACGGCCCTCATCAATATGGTGGAACCCCGGACGATCCGGGACTTGCAGCGACTGAACGGCCGGATCGCCGCTCTGGGGCGATTCCTGTCGAAATCTGCGGAGAAGTCACTCCCCTTCTTCAGGGTCTTGCGCACTGCCTTTAGCGAAGCTAAGGACAAGAGGAAGGTGATCCCATGGGACAACAACTGTGCACGGGCGTTCGCGGAGCTGAGGGCTTACCTACAAAGTCCACTGCTCCTTGCACGGCCGGAAGAAGGCGAACCCCTAGGGTTGTACTTGGCAACCAACGAAGAGGCCGTTAGTTCCGTCTTGATCAAGGAGGAAGGGGGGTGCAGCGCCCTGTTTACTACGCCAGCTGGATCCTCCGGGAGGAGGAGACTCGCTACAGTCCCATCGAGAGAGCCACCTACTGCCTAATCACCACAGCCCGAAAGCTCCGACCATACTTCCAGGCCCATCCCATCGCCGTCCACACCGACATGCCCCTCGAGAAAAACCTGAAGAGGTTGGAGCGGTCGGGGAGGATACTCAACTGGAGTGTCGAGCTCAACGAGTTCGACATAACGTACAAAGCCCAGACGGCGATCAAGGGCCAGGCGCTGGCCGACTTCGTGGTGGAATGCACCGCAGGGGGCGCTCCGGGGGACCAACCAGAGCCCCCATCGGCAACCGTGTCCCCGCGGGGGACCGGGGGGGCGAACCCTCAAAGCCCTTCCGGATGGACGTGGACGAATTATGGACCATCCACGTCGATGGCTCCGCGACAGGATCCGGGACGGGGGCGGGTATCGTCATTCAAACCCCCGACGGGTGCTCGTTGGAATACGCCCTACGCTTCAACTTCCCGGCAACCAACAATGTCGCGGAATACGAGGCCGCGGTCAACGGGTTGAAGCTCGGTAGGGCGGTGGGGGCGACGAACGTGTTGCTCCTTAATGACTCACGGCTCGTCGTCCAACAGATCCAAGGAAGCTTCGAGGCCCGAGAAGAAACGATGAAGCACTACCTTAAGCGCATCCAGATCGAGCTCCGCAAGTTCAAGAAGGCGGACGTCCAGCACCTGCCTCGCTCCAACAACCTCCGGGCGGACGCCCTGTCTAAGCTGGCCTCCTCCTCCACGACCGAGATCGAGAAGGCCATCTACGTCGAAAGCCTATTGACCCCAACCATTGACGAAGAAGAACTGATGTGTGCGGGCACGGTGACGACGTGGATGACCCCCATTATGAAGTACTTGGAGACGGGGGACCTGCCCGAGGAGCGGATGCTGGCTAAAAAAGGTGGAGAGGCGGGCCCTGTCATTCGTACTCCTCGACGGAGTGATGTACCGCCGCCGCCGCGCCAACTTCGACGTCCTGCCCTATCTAAAGTGCTTGGGCCTGGAGCAGGCTGAGCAAGTCATCCGCGAAGTGCACGAAGGCTTCTACGGAAACCACCATGGCGGTCGCACCATCGCCCACAAAATAATGCGCCAGGGGTACCATTGGCCGACAATGATCCGGGACGTGGTACAATACGTCAAGAGGTGCGAGGCGTGCCAGAAATTCTGCCGACGGACGACTGCACCTCCGGCCAACTTGATGCCCATTGTGAGCCCGATCCCATTCGCCAAATGGGGACTCGACATCCTTGGGCCTTTCCCGAAGGCCTCCGGGGGAAGAAAATATCTAGTCGTCGCCGTGGACTACTTCACGAAGTGGGTGGAGACAGAGCCACTAGCGCGTATCACGTGGACGAACATGAAGGGCTTTATCTGGCCATCCATTATATATCGCTTCGGGATACCCCGCTCGATAGTCACGGATAACGGAAGGCAGTTCGATTGTGAAGGCTTCCGTGACTTCTGTTCGGGCTGGGGGATCAAACTCCATTTCGCGTCAGTCGCCCACCCGCAGTGCAACGGAATGGCGGAGGCTAGGGGTGGACAAAGATCCGATTAAACGATTGAATCCACCCGATCCAATCCGAAAAAGTAGATCGGATATCCGATCCGATGAAAGTGACTTGTTATTAATAAGCAGATCCGACCGATCCGTTTGAAACTGATTCGGATTCGGATTTTAGTTTTCATCCGACAGAATGTGATCCGATCCGATTAGGTTTTGAGCGGATTGTGTTATTGTCTAAGTTCATCCGAATATCTGATTCTCAATCCGATCCGATTGTTTTTCACTACTACCTAAAAGCCCCTGAATCAATGCATCATAGCTATTGGTTAAGAAGACTAACAGACTCAATTGCATCCCCACATCGGTCCCATCCGGTTCCCTAGACCCATGCAGATGCAGTGCATCCTCGTCTCTCTCTTCTCTCACGTCTGTTCAGTTTTCATTCATGTACTGTACAACAGTACAAATAAAGTATGCTCTCCTCGTCTCAACATGAACTTGGGACATTGCCATTTGCCAAGCAACAAAGCTTTTACGCATGAAGAATTGAAGATTGTCAGCAAGCAAAGTAATCGGATTTGATTTTGATTTGAATGCTCAGTCAAGGACTCAAGGCTAGCAAATAGCAATCCTCATTCCTTAGGTACTCATGAGGAGACTAAGACAGCAGCAACAACTACTGAAAATTGATATCGTTGTGGAAGGAGAGCTCTGATTTTTTTTTGTTTTTTATCATTTTTGCTAGAAGGAGAGATCTTGGTTGTCAAGCTCATCCTTCTTGAAGTTGATGCCAAACTAGTATGAAGATATTGCAAACAGAGATAGCTTCTTTATGTTATTCTAGCAATTTGTATTTTGTAAGGATATTTCGTTTCGACATTGGAATTGACTTCAGTGTTTAAAAGTTAAACTTTCAGAATCTAATGAAACGAGTTACTAATTGTGGCATCAATAACTTTAAAATTTCAATAAAGCTAATATTAATCCGATCCGAATCGTATCCGATCCGAAATTCTAATCATCCGAATTTTCAGATTAACTTTTTTTATTAGTGGATGCGGATCGGATTTTTCATCATCCGATTCAATCGGATCGGATGGTGGATTGAGGCATAATCCGATCCAAATATTCAGATGCCCACCCCTAGCGGAGGCCGCGAATAAATGCATATTGAACCATATGAAGAAAAAAGTGGACGCCGCCCTTGGGGTATGGGTCGACGAGCTGCCGGGAATCCTATGGTCCTATCGCACCACCCACAAGACCTCGACAGGAGAAAGCCCGTTCATGCTGGCATACGGATCGGAGGCGGTCGTTCCTGTGGAAATTGGAGAAGAGACGCTCCGACTAAAACTCTTCGACGAAGAGATCAATGGAGAGGGACTCGGCCTCAGTCTTGAATTGATAGACGAGGTAAGAGACCGGGCCCTGACGAGCCTCGTCAAGCACAGCCAGAGGATGGCGCGACACTACGACTCCCGGGTGAAGCAGCGGACTTTCAGGATCGGTGACTTGGTCCTCAGAGATGCCACCTTCAGCCCCGAGACCGCCCTGCGGGGAAAGCTGGCCGCCAAATGGGAAGGGCCCTACAAGGTCATCGATATCGTCGGACCAGCCACGTACATCTTGGCAACCCCAGATGGGAATGAGCTGGCCCATCCTTGGAATGCAAAGCACCTGCTAAAGTTCTACCAATAGTTGTGAGTTTTTCTATTATATATACGAGATACACATCTACCCGATTTCCCCAACATTGTTGTTTCCACATAAGTGTTTCAGCATGAACCTCCGAACCTCTGGGGCAGGGCCAACCCTAGCCACCCAAACCAGAGAAGGGCACGGGCCGGGCTACGCGTCTGCTCCCCCCCTCAAGACCTCTGGGGCAGGGCCAACCCTAGCCACCCAAACCAGAGAAGGACACGGGCCGGGCTGCGCACCCGCTCCACACTCGAGACCTCTGGGGCAGGGCCAACCCTAGCCACCCAAACCAGAGAAGGGCACGGGCCGGGCTACGCGCCCGCTCCCCCCTCGAGACCTCTGGGGCAGGGCCAACCCTCGCCACCCAAACCAGAGAAGGGCACGGGCCGGGCTACGCGCTCGCTCCTCCCCTCGAGACCTCTGGGACAGGGCCAACCCTCGCCACCCAAACCAGAGAAGGGCATGGGCCGGGCTATGTGCCTGCTCCCCCCTCGAGACCTCTGGGGCAGGGCCAACCCTAGCCACCCAAACCAGAGAAGGGCACGGGCCGGGCTACGTGCCCGCTCCCTCCCTCAAGACCTCTGGGGCAGGGCCAACCCTAGCCACCCAAACCAGAGAAGGGCACGGGCCGGGCTACGGGCCCGCTCCCCCCCTCAAGACCTCTGGGGCAGGGCCAACCCTAGCCACCCAAACCAGAGAAGGGCACGGGCCGGGCTACGCGCCCGCTCCCCCCCTCAAGACCTCTGGGGCAAGGCCAACCCTAGCCACCCAAACCAGAGAAGGGCACGGGCCGGGCTACGCACCCGCTCCCCCCTCAAGACCTCTGGGGCAGGGCCAACCCTAGCCACCCAAACCAGAGAAGGGCACGGGCCGGGCTACGCGACCGCTCCCCCCCTCAAGACCTCTGGGGCAGGGCCAACCCTAGCCATCCAAACCAAAGAAGGGCACGGGCCGGGCTACGCGACCGCTCTCCCCCTCAAGACCTCTGGGGCAGGGCCAACCCTAGCCACCCAAACCAGAGAAGGGCACGGGCCGGGCTACGCGCCCGCTCCCCCCTCAAGACCTCTGGGGCAGGGCCAACCCTAGCCACCCAAACCAGAGAAGGGCACGGGCCAGGCTACGTGCCCGCTCCCCCCCTCAAGACCTCTGGGGCAGGGCCAACCCTAGCCACCCAAACCAGAGAAGGGCACGGGCCGGGCTACGAGCCCGCTCCCCCCCTCAAGACCTCTGGGGCAGGGCCAACCCTAGCCACCCAAACCAGAGAAGGGCACGGGCCGGGCTACGCGCCCGCTCCTCCCCTCAAGACCTCTGGGGCAGGGCCAACCCTAGCCACCCAAACCAACGAAGGGTACGGGCCGGGCTACGCGCCCGCTCCCCCCTCAAGACCTCTGGGGCAGGGCCAACCCTAGCCACCCAAACCAGAGAAGGGCACGGGCCGGGCTACGCGCCCGCTCCCCCCTCAAGACCTCTGGGGCAGGGCCAACCCTAGCCACCCAAACCAGAGAAGGGCACGGGCCGGGCTATGCTCCCGCTCCCCCCCTCAAGACCTCTGGGGCAGGGCCAACCCTAGCCATCCAAACCAGAGAAGGGCACGGGCCGGGCTACGCGGCCGATCCCCCCCTCAAGACCTCTGGGGCAGGGCCAACCCTAGCCACCCAAACCAGAGAAGGGCACGGGCCGGGCTACGCGCCCGCTCCCCCCCCAAGACCTCTGGGGCAGGACCAACCCTAGCCACCCAAACCAGAAAGGGCTACGCGCCCGCTCCCCTCCACCAGACCTCCGGGGCAGGGCGTAGGCAAGGCCGCGTAACCACACCCCAGACTTGGCAGACCCGTGACCCTTGAAAAGTCGAACCTGGGAAAGAGGACAAGGGCACGTAAACCGGGACAAAATGGCGTCAGTTCCCGAGGAGGCGGCCCCGATGTGACTCGACGAAACGAAAGGACGCTCGAGAAATACGCCACCATTAATGATACACTCCAAAAGAGGTTCCATAAGCGCCACCTGGCAAAAGCGGCTTCCAACGGGCGTGATTCCGAGGAGCCCATTAATAATGCCAACTCATCGCAATAATTATGGAGGAAACCGTCAGCAAAACCCCCCTATAAAGACACCACTCACCCTCCCGAAAGAGAAAAGAACAAAGAGTCGAAAGATATGAGAAATCGGTACCGACACCCCCCACCCGCTAGGAAACGGGCCGAGATGCCTCGTCCTAACAAAAGGGAGGTCACCGGCCACCAGTGGTTCCCTCCTCCCTGGGCGACGGTCGCTACATCTCCACTACCTCCGATGGGATATTCCCCTTACAAACGGATCGCCAATAGGATATTCCACTTACACAAGGGAAATCCACCTTTCACTCCTCCGTCTGGTCTAAACAGGACGAGTCGGAGAAAGGTAGGCATCCGCTCCCCACCGGCAGGAAAGGCAAAAGCCCCCCGGGCTTGCAGGCCTGTACCTCCTCGCCTTCGACCTCCGGACGGGGACCTCGGCAAGGCTGCATCCCCGACGAGCCCAAAAGGCAAGTCATGGCATGTCAGCCCGCCCCAGCACAATCGGGACCCGAACCCCGCCCTCAAACCCAAACCGCGAGGCGTGGAGGGGAGGCGGCCCGATTGTCAAGATCTCCCCTGTCCTCAAACCCAAACCGCGAGGTGTGGAGGGATATGACAAAGCAATGGAGGGGAGGTGGCCTGATCGTCAGGATCCCCCCGGGACAAACGCCACAGCAAGATAGCTTCCATACCGCATCCACCTGGGCGAGGACACCTTGCAACCCGTCAGCACAGAGGGCGGAAGCTCGCCTAGGCGCCAAGAACAACTGAAGTTAAAAAGGCCCACCCGGCAGAGGGTAACCCATAAATCCTGAGGTCGTTCACCGCAGGCGAGGACAGCTCAATAGCCCGCCCCAGGGCCGGATCTTACCCCCCCAACGGGCGATAATCTAAGTACTCTTGTACGAACCATAGAAGAGTTCTTGTAAATTTAAATGAAAACATTCATCTTTATCAAAGTCGCTTTAACTTTCTGAGAATGCCATAGCATGAAGCGATCCCCCTGCCAAGGGCCGGGCGAGCTCACGAAACGGAACCACCCCTCGCGGCGGGGAAAGTAGGAACGGAGCATCGCACTCCCCCCGTACTAGCTTAGGACGCCCAGTAAGTTCACACCAGTAGTTCGAACCCCCCGATACTACGCTTCAAACCGAGACCCCTCGCCAACTAAAATCCGCGATACCTTTCAGTCAAAGGGGAAAGGGTTGAACTGAGGCCTGCCCTGCGGGGCCACTTCTGCCCGAGGCAAAATCCACTGGTGACGGACACCCAGGGGTCGCCTATACAGGGGGTAGCTCCTGTTCGTGATAGGGCGGCATGTCTCATTCCGAACTTATCCGGTGATTCCCCGTCCCGCCCAAAGACAACACATAGACCATCAACATCCCCTTCCCCCAAACCTCGCGCTCTCGGACAAGGGAATGTTGGGGGCAGTAATTGTGTACTCACGCAAGAAAACAAAATAGGTAACACCGGCGATAAAACACGGCAAAGACCGACTTTCCAGTGACGACTCGCTCGCCTCGGTAGGGGCTACCCGGTTCGGACCGCACATCGACCAACTACCCAGGGCCGGCCTCCCAAACCACATCTAGATTCCCCCGCCAGATTAGGCCCACGATCCTCGAAAACTCAATCCTGAGAATAAGGACAAGGACACGTAAACTGGGGCGGACCGGTCGCAAGCCAGAAACCGCGAAACAATGCCTGTCGGGTATACGGCTGGTCCCGATAAGGCAGCGCCATGATGCGACTCGACGAAACGAAAGGACGCTTGGAAAACACGCCATCAGCAGCAACACGCCATCATCAGATGCGACTCGACGAACCGTGTCAGGTGCCGCCAGGAAAAAACGGTTCCCAAAGCGCGTGATTCGGCGGAGCCCATTAATGGCACTAGTCCCTCACATTATCCAAGGCGAACCCTTCCTCAGAATCCCTCTATAAGTACCCCCCCCTCCAGAGTTTAGGGGGGAGGAGAAGATACACGAGAGGGAATCGCATCCCCTCACACCGGGTATGAAAAAGCCCTGGACACCCCACCGAGCTACGGAGAAGACTGATATCCACCGACGGGCCTCACTTCCCCCACCGGTGACCGCCTCCACTCCGCGACCTCTGATAGGATATTCCCCTTACACATGGGAGGCCCCACCTGCCAGCCTTCCTCCTGCTCTTAACCAGATGAGACAGCAGGTCCGGAAGGCTAGTAACGGGCCGCCACACCCCAATTAACATCCACCCCACGGCGATCCCTACCGGGTGTGAGGGTGGAAACCCCCAACGGGTCTCCCCACGACCCACCTGCCTGCCCCCAACCTTCCCCGCGAGGCCGGCCCGCCGGACTCCCCCTCCGGAGGGCAACGCTACCACCTCCACCTCGTCCTCTGCCTCCTCCAGGTACGGGATCCCCGGCGAGGCCGGGCAACCATCCAGCACGGAGACAGCGAGACAGAACGCGATGAAGCAATGGAGGGGAAGGAAGAAGATCCACCCGACAAACGAGGGTCAGCCCTCCCGAGGGGGGTCACCGCAGGGCTGCATCCCCGATGAAGCCAAACGGTGATTCATGGCACGTCAGCTCGCCCCCAGATAGCGAGGCTGAAAGAGTTCAGCGGTCAGTAGAAAGGAAGACCGCCCCGCAACAGGGACCTGCTCACCTCGATGCAGCGGGCGACGAGTTAAAACAACCTCCCGCCCCGACCACGGGTTTGGTCACACCTGCCCTATTGTTGTAAATACCATCTAGATCTCCTGTAAAGGCTGATGAATAATATTCTTCCTTACGGACCCCTCACCCTAAGCCCAAGCGCACAACAGTTAGGAAATTCACCAGGCACAGTGCGGCTAAAGCACCGCAAAAATAACAACCACGTCCGGTAAACACATCACAACGAAAACCATGGCCTTCTCGAAAAAGTCGGGCTCCCCCAAAGTTCGACCCAGCCGCCACATACAATGGCACGTCGTTAAGGGGTAACGCCCCTCCCCAAATCGCAGTGTCCTACCTCCTCGCTTGGCTCCCACTCGGGACGAGATCTCACGATCCCGCAACAGCGGGCAATACTCTGCGGGAGCCGCGTCGCCACTCCTGAGCGTGGACCCAAGTCCGAACCATGTTAGAAGGGAGGTAGTGTTACGCCATCCGAGCCAAGCCGGGCTTCCGCCTCGCACTCGAATGCCGGGGGCAATTGTTACGACCCAAAGATCGTGGGAGTCCGACTCTCGCCCAGATCCGCTGACATACCTCATTGACTCACCCCTTTGCGAAAGCGCCGCCGTCCCGGAGGTCCGAGGCTACACGGGAATGGGCGCACCTCGCAGCACTCCCCCTCCCGGCCGAGGCGTACAACCGCTATCGCTCGGCCCGCCAGGGGCAGTGCGCCTGGGGAGCGCCCAGACAGCGCCGCTGGGGATGCTGACAGAGGCACGGACATATCCCTCTCTGCCGGGCCGGACAACCCCCAAACAGGACGACCCGACGGGACCCCACGAGCCCCGCCGCCGGGGATAGCATCGCCGGACCTTCAATTCCTCGCGCACGACAAACAACCTAGTGCAAGGACACGACTGACACTAACGCCGCCCGACCATCTGACAAAGCACCCCCTGGCCGCTGAGCCTCCTGACACTTAATGCTTTCGGTCCTGACACCTGACAAAAGCGCCCCTGGCCGTTGCGCCGTCTGACAAAAGCGGGGCAGACACTCCTGTTCCTGACATCCTCGTCCGAAGCTTCCGCTGACAGCCGAGCCAGCTCAGCACGTCAAGTCAGCATGCCAGGTCAGCCCCACCTAATCATCTCCCATCAGGTATAAATACCCCCTCACCTCTTACGGTAGGGGGGTTGGAAAATTCTCTCTCTCAATCCATTATTCACACACGAGAGCAAATGTCGTCCATATCTTTGTTCTCCCACTTATAGCTCGCCACGTACGGTCGACACACCCTCAGTCCGACCGGCATGCCTAGCCCCCGTTTTAAGTCCTATTACTGACTTAGGCATCGGAGGGGCTAAGGGTTGGACCCCAACCATGCCCTTCTGACGAGTTGCTCGTGGTGCAGGAAAGCTCGCCCCTTGGTCGACATCAGCCTTTGGCTCCCGCCACCCGATCTTCTTCCGCCGTGTCCGGTGAGATTTGACTCCGTGGCCACCCCCGGCGGCAAGTCTAGCCTCTTCACCCCACTAATCACTTGTTAACTAGCCCACCTAAACCCTCTTATCAACATAACCACCGTGCCCTTGGTTCCCCCCAATACAAATTCATTGTACGCGAGTTCCACCTCGTAACAGAACCTAAATCTAAAATTGAACTAACTGAGGGAATAAAAGATGGAGAACTTACTCAAAATCGCAAGATAGAGAGATCGGCATTCCCTTCAAAATTCCACCGCTTGGCCCTTCGGGATCCCCCAAACGTGACTCTCGAATGATCGAAGATTCGAGTCCTAGATTCTCAACCCTAATTGACGGGATCAACTTGATTTTTTAAGGCTTAATGGGGAAAAACTAAATAAACAGGTCGACTCGGCCATTGGCCGAGAAACAGAAGGGAAATAATGGGTCTCGTTTACTCCTCTCTCTCTCTCTACGTCTAATCATTGTTGGACTCCCTAGAAAATATAATGAACTCACTTTTGATGAGGTTTTTTCCGGATTGGTTTTCTTTCTGGGCCCGTGGGAGAGAGAGTAAGAGAATGTTGGTTCCGTTGAAATCCGTTTTTAAATAAATTTTCTTACTGTGCACATGGACTGTATTTTGATTTCAAGGGAAGGGGGAGGGGGACCGTGCACATCTATTTAATTTCACAGATATGCCCATCATACATAGATTGGGGGGGAAATGGTGGTGCATTGGGAAAATGCCAACAATACACATGTTAGGGGGGGCGCCCCCCACATGCATGCGTCCGCCCCTGATTCATCCCCCTCCTCGCTTTCTGTTGCCACTCTTCTATCATCGTCACCGTCGACGCTACAGCCAAGAAGAAAAGGTGATGTATAGAGCGGGGGATGAAGAAGGGCTAGCGATGGGGTTGACGCATGGGTTGAAGCACGGCGTGCGACGGCCGGCATGACTGGGCATGATGTTGGGGCAAGATGATGTGGCGCCGACGGATAAGAAGAAGAGGGAGATGATGGATGTGAAAGAGAGGTGGAAGGTAAAAGATGAAAAGTTTCAATGGCAGCCCTGTAAATTTTTAATGACAAGCTTGCAAATAAGTGGTCTGTGTAGAGAGCAATTAGGTCTATGCATATAGTAACTACCTTATCGAAAAATTAGTGTCAACCAGCTATATCAACATGTGAATGAACTTATGACATATTTTTCTTAGAGTTCGATGTAACCAGGTGAGTAATTTTTTTAAAATGACGATTTTCTGGAAAAAAACCCAAAAATTATCAAAAATTATCAAAATAGACCAACTTCAAAATTATTTATGAAATAGACCAAGTTTTGGACACGTCCGTGTTCAACGCGTGCGTAAGCACTGACTAGGATCTGCTGGCTTTTGGCTACGGTTTGCAACCACGGCCAAACTTCACACATAAGCCACAGCTAGCAGAGGATATCATTTGAACCACGAAAAAACGCATCTTCTCCAAAAACCCAGCACGATCGACCAGGATTTTTCGAGAAAAAAAGCTTGGATCAATCCATTACATTCAAAGTCACCCGAGCCGACACTTTTTGGCACCAGATAACAAAGAAACAAACAGATCTAGCTTGATTACCCATCATTGTATGTTTTTTAAAATCCACAAAAGAAGAAATTATTTTTAGTTTGGTTTGAATTTTTTTATATAAATGGGTTATTTGAAGTGCGTATGAAAGAAAAAAGTGACTTAATTTTTTTCTTATATCTGCTTTTAATTAGTGCATAATTATGAAGGTGTTTGTGCAAAGTAATAATAATGACACGTGAATGGATTTTTGTCACATGTTATTTTGATAGAGATTTATTGGTGACAATAACAACTCGATGTATGTCGAGGGACCGGAGCCTAATTATTGTGAGAAGACCTTCATTGTATTCCGAGCAAGTAGATCGGATATACATGGCACAAGGATAAGCAAGCATGAGCATGCATTGAATCTGGTGTGCAAATGGCCTATAACGGATCACAGGGTTACATCTGTGAAGATATCAAATGACGATGATATGTAGATTCTATTCAGATTTTGGGAAGTTCAACGATCAGTTGAATTTTAAGTTAAAAAGAAGAAATAATCAACACCCAAGTGACTAAACCACACTACACATTTGCTTGTATGCTGGATAAGAGTAATGACTCGGCAGACTTTATGCCAGCTTGTCCAAATTAGGAGTACCAACCTATAGAGAACATGGCAGGAGAAGGATGTTCATACTACCTACAAAAGGATGCGTAAGTATCGACATTGTTGAAGTAATACATAAGTTTAAGTGATTGCTATATAAAGTAAATTTGATATTCTAAAAAATTCACCTTTTTACATAACATTGGCAGGTGGAATGTTGCGGGACATGGATGTTGTCACGCCCCGCTTCCCTAAAATGGAGACGAGACGTGAAAAGGTCCGCACGGGAGTGGAGCCGTGAAGCCCCAAACCCGATAAGCGTCAATGAAACATAAGCAGGTCCCTGTAACCACAAACGAAACAACAATAATAACACGAGGAGAGACAGGAATAAAATCTCAGAATTTGTCCAACATTAAAATTAAGTTCAACATCCAGAAAAGCCACCAGGCTAAAAGAAAGAGTCTAAAGGCCCAGAACAAGGCCAACAAGGACAAACATAACAAAGTATTGGTGCCACGCACCGACAACAAAACAGTCTAAACAACAACACAAACAGTCTCTACGACTGATCGCCCGTGTCCACGAAGTCCTCGTCAAACACAGGCTCGGGCTCGGCGTCTGCAAACACCTCGTCCTCAACAACGAACTCAGGCTCAGGATCTAACATGTGTCACCCAAAAGAGTAAAGGGGCACATGTCAGCAAGTCTAAAAGACTTGGGCAAGGAAACTGAAAAGGAAGACAAACTAACAACCTAGCAGTTTTAGTATGCATGACATGGCAAGTATGGCATGAGTGCATAAGTAAGACATGGTGAAACAATAAGTGCAAGAGAACAATTATCAGGGCATGTCAAGAGTAGCCAAGCTACTAACAATCTCAATCTTTTCACTAGTCACGTTTCAAGTTATTTGTAGATGTTTACGCCTTACAGCTGAACTGTTGGACATTCACACTGATTGGCCGCTTAACACTACCCCAGAACCCAGAGTTTACGCCTTACAACTGAAGTTGCTGATCGGGCAGACTCCCAGTTGATTGGCCGCTTAACACTTACCCCTCCCACACGTAAACAAGCCAGGGTCCCTGTACACGATGCTCAGTAAATGAGCCAGGGTTGCCCCGCACAAGAGCTTGTTATTAGGTTCACAATTTGGCATAGGGTTGTGCCCGCTAAAAGCAGGTGCCTAGCCTCAAACATTTCACAAGGTGTAGCGGTGCTACGCAATCACGGGAACATTTAAAGAATGCAATGACATGACAATTAATTCGCGTACCGTTAATTGAAATTAAACATGACATGGTAGTTGTGCAACATGATAAATGTCGGATCTAGCTTCGTTGTCAAGCTAGTTCCTGAAATTGCGCCTAGGCGAGTATCATTTCATCGCCTAGTCTCTTTTACGCCTACAACAAGCAAATGGCCTAAGACATGGCCAAAAACCCTAAGTGGCAAGTTTCACTTGACTAGCACCGATGATGACGATCAACGAGGCCTTCACACAAATGCTAACTACGGAGATGAGATCGCTGCCATGGCAAAACAATATTAGAACAACATCCAACCTAGTTTTATTAGGGTTTCACAAAAACACAAATGGGCCATGAGAATATTAAGAGATCGATTTATTACCGAATCGTTAGCGGAAGAACGATGCCGAGCAAGCACGGCGACGGAAGAAACGATCCGGGGAACCTACGGTTCAGATCTGGAATGGATGGGGAAATCTGGAGAAAATGGTATTTTGGGGGTTTTGGGGGTTTTCCGGCGACCTAGAGGTGATGGCCGGCCTAAATGGAGAGGGGGAGAGGCTCTTGATGAAGGAGGAATGGCTAGAGGAAGGTTGGGGAAGATCAGAGGTCAAGGGGGAAAGGAAATGGCCAAGAGAAGAGAAAGAAAGAAAAGAAAACGTTTGGGGTATTTATAGAAAAAGCTGGCGGCGGCTGGCAAAACCTAGGGTTTCGACAGCGGTTAGTCGGTCAAAGAAGGTTGGCTGACCGACTAGTTTGAGAACTAGTCGGTCGGTCGGCTAACTGTGACCGACTAAATCCAAACAGCGAAAGTAGGGAAAAATCTGGGTAAAAAATTAGTCGGTCTGTGAAGGCCCGTCGACCGACTAGTTTGCAACCTAGTCGGTCGGTGAGTGTTCATGGACCGACTAACGATAAACAGTAACTTAGGTGAAATTTACTGACAGAAACTAGTCGGTCTGAGAGCAAGTTCTGACCAACTAGTTGCGCATCTAGTCGGTCGGTGATTGTTCCTAGACCGACTAAAAGTAAACAGTAACTTCTGTATAATTGATTCAATGAACTAGTCGGTTCCAGTAGAGTTCCTGACCGACTAGATCTCAATCTAGTCGGTTGGTCCCCCTTATTGAACCAACTAAAGTGCACTAAAAGTGCCGAATCGAAGCGCGAAGCTTCGGGAAGATTCCTACAGCTTCTAGGATCAACCTATCACTAAGATATGAGCGATATGAAGCTCGTCACGAATGACTTACTCCAAAACTCGACGATATAAGGAAGACGCTAGAAAATCACGACGAAACGAACGAAACCACAAACGAAAACGGAAGCTACGGAGATGGAAAACCACACATAAGGAGAAAATCCACCAAAACATATATATAATATAAATAATCCAGATACATGAAAACCAGTCGTTACAGATGTCGTGCAAACTACTCAACTTATATGCAAGGTCCATATGTACCAGAGTCAATGCCCAATCAATCGAATACGCTTACTGAAGATATTGGTTGACCCACAAATATTGGAGCATCGTCGTCTATGGCAGCCACGTGGATGAAGAAAGTGATGGCACATATACCGATGAACATACTGTTGTAAGGGATGATAGCATGCATAATGCTGCCGATCTTAATGTAGATGATACAGAATATATACATCAATCTGTTACTTGACAATACATATTTGTCTTTTGAAGACCCGATGCCAGATGGATACGAGGAGGAGCAATGAATCAATGTTACAATTGTGAGAAATACCCAAGAAATACATATGGAAGATCAATGGTTCCCAACATGAGTGGATGGTTCAACGTCAGTGAACTATATGATACAAAGACCAAATCGATGAAAGCAATTACAGAATGTAGCATCATGCACAATGTAACAAACAGACCAATCAAGTCAACCAAGACATGATATTCCGTGATATGTGCCTAAATTCTGAGGTGAATTCGCAAACTCATGATGAGGCGAGTCGGAATTTTCATTAGAGAATCCATGCATCGGTGGGAAAAAGAACAACGTGGATGTTCAAGATAACGAAAGTAAGCGAAGAACATAATGCAATAATTCCACGCTAAATATAGATCATAATAAAGCCACATCAGCTTTCAGTAGTAACAAAATTATGATAATGGTGAAGCCAAAACTTGATATGACATCGACAAAAATCCAAGATGCAATGCACACTATGTTACACATAAGAATATCATATTACAAAGTATGAATGGCTATATCGAAGTCTTTATCGATGATATTTGGCGATTGAGAAGAGTTATACCAGAGGCTCATACAGTACTTAGAGGGCATCATGGAAATCAATACTGAAACAATGTATAAGATTACATTCGAAACTATCGGACACGAATGTCATAGTTTACATGAATGTTTCGGTCAGTTGGACCATCAATTGAAGGGGTTAAGCATTGCAGGCCGGTCCTAAGTACAGGTGGCATACATTTGTGAGGAAAATATGCTGGGTGCTTGCTGGTGTATACAAGAGTGGATGCAAATGGTGGACTTTTTCCGTTAGCATTTGCAAATGTAGTGACTGAAAATGTAGAAAATTAGAAATAAGTTTTAAACTGCATGTATGCGTTGTAAACGTTGATACCAAATGCTCGTAGAAACCGAACCAGTAACCAGCTGTATATTTTCAAAAACGCAAAAGAGATACATTAACATTTTTCTCAAATACAGTAACTATAATCAGAAAACCGGGGGAAAATTGCTTCAAAGATCAGCCAAAACAAATAAATTAAAAAAATTAGATCAAATAGAAAGAAGACGATAACACATACTTGAATCCGTGTTTATGGGGCCAATCTGAAAGCACGTCAGCCCCTGAACTCCACAGGCTCCTTGCTGATGCAAACCACAATCCCATGCCACCCAAAAACAATCCCTTTATTTTTGGCGGACAAACCTATATATAACCCTTTCCCCCAAATATCTCTTATGCGATTTTGAGCCTCACGCGTCAAATCCCTCGATTTTTTTACTCTCTTCTCTTTTATCTTCTCAATGGAAATGGCCATTAATTTCTACAGCTCCGCTAGAACTCAAAATCCTTCATTCGCCACAAAACCTAACCATAGAGAAGAGACTCTCCCCGGCAGCAGCTTCTTCTGCTCAACCTTTGCCGTTAATAGGCGGCGACGGAGTTGTTGCCTACGTCTGAGCCCTTTGCATCGAAACGCCGCATCCATCAAATGTTCAGTCTCTTCGACAAAAGAAGCTGCTTCCGGTAAAATATTTGTTGGAACTTGCAAGTAGTTGGTTAGATGATCGATTCTTTTTTGGGATATTGGGAATATTATCCATATATTTGCAGCTGAATAATAATTTAAAAAATCTTTTTTTTTGTGATATTGAGAAAATACCCATATAGTACAGTTATACCTCAAGATATAAGAAGGAAGAAATGGAAATTGGCTTATTTACTCATGATTACGTAGAATACTCGGATGCATTTAGTGTGTTCCTTCAATTAAAATTTTTATTAAGCAAATAATGTTCTGCTGCATTAATCGGTATAAGTTTATAAACTCTGATACTATACCTGGTATAGTTTGCTTGTAAATATATTTTTTGGTATCAGTAGAATCAGCTGTTGTTTTGAGTTTGAGACCCCATCCTTTCTCCATCTCTCAAAAAGTCTGAAAGCGTGCAAGTTGATAAGGTTATCATCCAACCAAGCAGGATTTAACCTGCTTGAGATGGCGGTTGTAATTCTTTTTGAAGTGTTTTAAATGATTGTTTTAATTCTTTTTGAGGAAATAATTATGCAGAATTAGATGTATTTTGTCTGTTTTCATATGTTCTGGCAAATTTGAGAATATGCTATTGTGCATATTTTCTCTTATATGTTCTTTGAAACTGGGAAATGCTTTGCTAAATTAACTACTTTGTCTTACTCATAGTCTTTTTTAAGCAAGTACTAACAATCATGACTTATCAAACAGTAGAGAAAAAGAAGTTGGCGACAAGAAGAGATGTGAGGAATATAGCTATTGTTGCACATGTCGATCATGGGAAGACAACATTAGTGGACTCGATGCTGAGGCAAGCAAAGGTAACTTCAAGTATATAAGTCCTGGTTGATTTCTCTATCTATCTCTCTCTCTAATTGAAATGATTGTTTGATTATTGCTGTTTGGATTGTTTCACCAAATTGAAAATGTTTTAACATACGGTTGCAACTCTATTTAGTCATTAGAATATCGCATGCAAGCATCTTGCACAAATACTGTCAATTTGACTCCAAAAGTTGGTCCTATTTAGTAGGTTAATAAGAGTAATGCTATGATAATATGTGCATTTTTTTAATTTCCATGAAAACGGTGTTGAAGCCAGTGATATGTGTTGTCAACGGAACTATAAAATGTCACCCTTCTCTTAAAATTTGGCAAACACACCAACTTTAACATGAATGGTTTCCAGTATTAGGACAAATAAGCCGATGCTTGAATTTATTACTGTTGGAAAATTTAGCGCTAGTTCCTTCACAATAACAGATTTAGTAGACGATTATACTGACTTATGTGGAAGCGGAATCTGCAATAAATCTGCTGTTGCTATTCTGGATTATCTCCATTGACGATTGACCTTGATGATTTGACAGCAATGTTGAACTATAACGTTTCTTGTTTAACAGGTGTTTCGTGATAATCAAGTTGTACAAGAGAGGATAATGGACTCGAACGATCTGGAGAGGGAAAGGGGAATCACAATACTTAGCAAAAACACATCAATTACCTTCAAGGGGACGAAAATCAATATCATTGATACACCAGGTCACTCTGATTTTGGCGGGGAGGTAGAACGTGTCCTCAATATGGTTGAGGGAGTTCTTCTAGTGGTAATAATAACCCCTTTTATTCAATTTGATTATTTATATAAATCGTATACCACCCAGATGGAGTTCATGTAGTTTTCTTGTTGACTTTGTATCATGATTGTGTGTCAGTCTCACCTTTTTTTGAGATGCTTATTTACCATTTGAATATTCATCCAACGCTTAAACTTTGAAGGGCATGGCTTTTGGCTTACATAAGCATGAATGATAACGCCCACCAGAAGAATAACAACTCTTCTTACTAAGTCTCCAACCACAGCATCATTCATTTTAGTCCAATAGCACCACTGTTTTTATAACTATTATTGAGATATTTCTTCCAATTTCAAACTTGCTGGCAACATGCACTGTGTTATTTAGATAACTTTCTGTTTGATGCTGTTTTGAGAGAATGAAATTATCATATATTTATGTAGGTAGACTCTGTAGAAGGGCCAATGCCACAGACAAGATTTGTTCTAAAGAAGGCATTAGAGTTTGGACATGCTGTTGTGGTAGTTGTAAATAAAATTGACAGGCCTTCAGCTCGACCCGAATTTGTGGTCAATTCAACCTTTGAACTTTTTATTGAACTGAATGCAACAGATGAACAGGTATGTTTTTCAATATTATTTTCTTATAACATCAACTTTCTTTTATAATACTGTAGGGTCGAGTACATAATCAATCAAGAGTAGCCTTCACCTTACGATTATGTTTCTGTAGTGTGATTTTCAAGTGATATATGATTTTCTTATAAATGTCAACTTGCTTTTATAATACTGCAGTGTCGAATACTCAATCAATCAACAGTAGCCTTCCACTTACACTTTTGATTTATGCAGTGTGATTTTCAAGTGATATATGCTAGTGGCATTAAAGGGAAGGCAGGGCTATCTCCAGATAATCTAGCTGATGATCTTGGGCCACTGTTTGAGGCTATTCTTCGATGTATACCAGAGCCTAACATTGACAAAGATGGTGCACTGCAGATGCTTGTATGTGGTTTTTGTGTACTATCTTTTATGTAGTTAACTGAAAAAAATTTGGTGTCTATATGGTTCTTTTTTCTTACGTTTCCTAACGCTTCCATTACTGGATCTTTTGCTTCATCTTGATGCTGCGTTATGGATTTCCCCCCGAAATGCTACTCATAGAAGCAACTGTGGGACCATCACTTAATTAAAATTCCAATGACTAATTTCAGGATAATTAGGTTGTAAATATGTTTATATGCTCCAGCAAAAAACAAAGCCTTTCCCCAAAATCTGCTGTTGGCTAAATACGCTTACTGTGGTAGGCTAAATACGCTTATTGTGGTAAAAATATGAGCATAAGTTTATTAGAGTCTATGTCTGAATGTTTCATCAAAGTCCAAAAGTTGGATTTAATCTCATTACAGTATTATACTTTATAAAAAGTTCATCTTAATATTTTGATGTCTATACAGCATTGTTATGTCTGTTTTATTAATAAAGTAGTAGTTTTTGTTGATAGACTCTTTATCTTGTGCTATTCAAATCAGTTTTCCAATGTATAAATTCCTCAGTCATTCCATTTTATTAATTGTAGGTAACAAGCACCGAGTATGAAGGGCATAAAGGGAGAATTGCTATTGGACGCCTTCATGCTGGAGCGCTTCAACGAGGCATGGAAGTGAAGGTAAAAATATTTGACCTATCATTATTTGTTTCTGGGAATGCTACAGTGGTGCTTTATAGACAAAATTTTTACTTGTTGCCATCTCCATCGGACTGCTCCATCCAAAAGCCAAATTGCAGTCAAATAGTTTAAGAATCATAAAACTATTCATTATCACTTTCACTTAGGTGTTCACATTATAACAAGAAACTGGTTTGGATATCTAGATCATTGTCATTGTTGCTATCAAACATGATAACTAAGCCTATATTTGTAAGACTTAACGTATCATGCAGTTTTCGCTACCAATTGGATATATATTTATATGCCTAAAGTACATATGCAGTTGGCTAATTATTCTAATTAAATTGACTTTTGCAGGTTTGCACATCGGATGAAGCATGTAGATTTGGAAAAATTAGCGAGCTGTTTGTGTATGAGAACTTTTCCCGGGTTCCAGCTGAGAAGGTGGAGGCCGGTGATATATGTGCAGTCTGTGGTATCAGTGATATAATGGTGAGTATAATTAAATCTTTTCATCGGTGATATAATGGTGAGTATAATTAAATCTTTTCATCACCAATTCTCAGAGGTCTATGCAGTGAGTTATTGCTTTGTCTCCTATTCTGGCAACTGCATACGAAAAAGTATGATGGTACCTTGTTTGCTATGCAGATTGGTGAGACAATAGCTGATAAAAGTTTTGGTAAACCTTTACCTGCCATTAAAGTGGAGGAGCCAACTGTGAAAATGTCTTTCTCCATCAACACTTCACCTTTTGTTGGCCGAGAGGTATACTTATTCTATTGTAGAACTTTTTTTTAAATAATTTAACTGGACGTGCGACATCAGCAACTCATTGGTACATTACTGTTGAGAATGTCATTTGAAAGATTACAATGTACATCATATATCGACTATGTATGATCAGCTTCTTAATCACACACCTGCATTAATTGTATGCTAAAAAATTTAGTGGATTAATTAGCAGGATATCCCATGAAGCAGTAGTTCTGAAAAACATAAAGTAGAGGAACAACACGAATTCTTTCAATTGAGTGGAACATTACCATCATGCTGAAAATAGAAATGCATTTGGCTGTTTTATTAATTTTATGCTTTAGGGATTAATGAGGTTCCTTATTCAAATCATATTATCTTACTCTTTGGTTCGATCTTTTCCCTGCATCGGGAGCATTTCAAGGCTCACACGAGCTTAAACTGCAAGTCTAGAGAAGGGTAGAAAAGATAGGACTAACCTGCTGACTGCTATCTATATTTTAAGGCCTTACACTCTGTTTACCATACTTTATCGTAGATAAAAAAAAGACCTCAGTAGGGTTTCAAGTAGGTCAATCACAATCATAAGAGACTAAGTTTTTATGAAGCTTCCTCAACTTTGAGACATTCTCCATAGCCAATTTGTTAGATCCACGGGTCAAGGCCCAGGCCGCCGGCCCACCAAGCCCACGCGCGCGCACCCACTTGCCTTGACACACTAGTTTCGATTATTTATATGGGGGCTAGCCGTCGTTTTGTGGGTATGCTTGATGATTGATATTTCTCTTGAGCATCCTTAGGTAGATTTAGATTAAACGAGTGCGGACGTCCTCTATTGACGTCTTGGGAGGAGAATACACCTCTTTTGTATTCACTTATCTAGTTCTTGATATAATTTCTCTATAAAAAATTGCGCCTTTTTGTTAGATCCCAACAATTTGGTATCAGAGCGTGACGATCCATGGCGACGGCGACGAGATCGAAGGATAAAATCGAGGCGTTGGAGGAATAGTTCATGGGGAAAATTGAAAGGGTAAAGAAATCGGTGGCATCAGTGGTGGAATCCATCGAGCAAATGAAGGCAAGTCAAGCAAAGAACGACGAGCAATTTGCAAAAATCCTCTCCCTCTTGGCGCCTATTTCACAAGGCGGAGGAAACCCTAAATCGACGTCAAAGGCGACACCTTTGGAGAAGGGAAAGAAGAAAGAAGAGATTGTTGACCCGGATCGTTCCTTCGAGGTGGAGAAAATTGACGAAGATGAAGACGAGGAGCCGGGAAGGAAGGATTATCGCGAGGTGGTGCGGCGAAGGGCGGAAGAGGCAAGAAAAGGGGCCGGCCAACCTAGCCGTCGCCTCCCAGATTGGCGCAAGGCAGAGGGGCTCCCCGCGGAGCCCCTGGACATCGGCAAGGGGGCGGTGGCCCTCCTCAGTATCGCCAGGGGCCGGTGAATCCACGTCGGTCCCCGACAGCCTTCGGCGGGCCTCCCCTCAACCGCGGGGGCCGGAGGAGCATCACCAGGCCCGCACGGGCTTGGGCGAGCATCCCCAGGCCCCCGCGGGCCTGGGCGGCCACCGCCAGGCCCCTGCGGGCCTGGTACAAGGCCGCGGGGGCCCTGGGCAGCAACGCCCAGGTCCCACGGTCCATCAGGCCTTTCGAGGCCCCTTTCCCGAGCCTTGGCAGGCCCCCGATGCGTCTGACGAGCAGCGTGGGCGACGACAGCCGTTTGAGAGGGGTTTTCAGCCCTATTTGGAGGACCCGGAGCGTGATTTCGGTGGTGGATTTGACCCCGGAGAGGGACATGGGTACTACGATGGCGGGGAAGGTTATATGGCTGAATTTGGAGATGACGCGGGATGGTACAACTATGAGGGTAGGCGTGGAGGTCACCGAGGGGACTATGGAGACCGCGTGAGAGTGCCGCCTAGACAGTACGAGACCCATGATGAGAGACATCACTACCGTCCGCATCACCGTGTTAAGGGGAGGCCCGAGCGTGGCACTTTGGAGGAGACTGCAGAGTGCGGAAGCTGAAGATGCCGCTATTTACGGGGGAGGATCCACATGCCTGGTAGTTCACAGCAGAGAGATACTTCGCGACGCACCACATGACCGAGGCACAGAAGCTGGAGGCGACAGCCATTTACATGGAGGGGCGAGCCTTAGGGTGGTTCCAGTGGAAGGAGAGGAGGCAGCCGATTCGATGCTGGGAGGAGCTGAAGGACCTCGTGTTGGAGAAGTTCAGAGATCCCCGTTTGGAAAACCTTCACGAGTAGTTATATGCCCTCAGGCAGGAGGGACCTGTGCGGGAGTACATTGAGAGGTTTGAGACCTTGGCAAGGAGAGTACATGGCGTAGCGGATTAGTCACTGGAGGGCACCTTCTTGAAGGGGCTGAGGCCCAGTCTTCGAGCCGCCTTGCGACCCTACAAGCCTCGGGGGCTTTCAGAGGTCATCGAGATGGCGCAGATGGTAGAGGACTCTCGGACTGAGGATAAGAGAGGCGGGAGCAGCTACAGTGGACAGATACAGCGGGACACCTCGTCTGGAGCAGACGGAGCAGGCGGAGCGGGGGTCACTACTGAGACAGATCAGATGGGATCTGAGAAGACGGGTGAGCAGAACAACCCACCACCGGCTGGGGGCCAATTCCAAAGGATGTCCGATGCGAAAATGAGGGAGAAGAGGCAAAAAAGGCTCTGTTTTAGATGCGACGAGCGCTTCACTTCCGGACACCACTGTGCGGGTCGCAAGCTGCAAGTGTTGATCGTAGAGGCAGACGATGAAGAAGAAGTGGAGGACGAATGGATCGGAGGGGAAGACGACTCCCACTCGGAGCAGCACCGCCGGTACTTTCATGCACCACCTTGAGGACACGGTGGATTTTCAGGGGCGGAGTAATGATAGATCCACGGGTCAAGGCCCAGGCTGCCGGCCCACCAAGCCTACGCGCACGCATCCACTTGTCTTGAAACCCTAGTTTCTTTTATTTATATGGGGGCTAGCCGTCGTTTTGTGGGTATGCTTGATGATTGATATTTCTCTTGAGCATCCTTAGGTAGATTTAGATTAAACGAGTGCGGACGTCCTCTATTGGCGTCTTGGGAGGAGAATACACCTCTTTTGTATTCACTTATCTAGTTCTTGCTATTATTTCTTTATAAAAAATTGCGCCTTTTTGTTAGATCCTAACACAATTCTAAATGGAACACGTTTCAGATGATGGCAGTGATCCATGATAAACCTACCAAGACCAGTATGCTAATTGTTTCATCGAGTCTCGCTACTAATTCCTAAGAGGTATAAGGAACACTAATTTGGTTTCTCTAATTCATTTTTTAGAGTCATACTGTTAGCCAGACAAGGCAATAAATTTACTACATTTAATTATGCAAGAGCAATGTAGGAATCTTATTCCATTTGCCTCATAGGCTTGTGGTGATTTTAACTCCTTATATAAATCACAGTTAATTCTTTGTCTACACCATAGTGGTCTAAGAGAGATAGGTTGTTCCTCCTTACTGTATTAGCTTTAACTGCATGATCCGAAAAGGTAGTTCAACCTACCAATCTGTTGGCCGAGGCTTTCTGCTTCCATTGCACATGTTGCCTTGGCCAGGATATAGGTATCTGGCACCCATACACGATGCATGGTTAATGGTCTATTGTCAAATAGTGGTCGATATTCCAGGAGCTTTTCTAGACTTTTGATGCATCCTTCATACCCAATCCCCCTTCATTGGAGAAAAAGCTTAGGTGATGATAAATAATTGGGGAAAAAATTACCTGAAATCAGCTGTGATGCAGTACACAATAGGTTCTCCTTGCTAATAAGTAATACCACTACAACATCTTTATGAAAACTTCACTGATTGCTAACTGATATGGCTGTGAAGGATTGATATGCTCCAGGTCTCAGTTGTAATTGTTAACTGCCTGACACTGATGTGTGCTGATCTGTGGAAATGTGTGTTTTCAAATAGAATCGTCTCTTGTTAGGTCACAGGTGCACACGCAATAAGTAAGCACATGCACTGTCCTTTAAGCTAATCAATTTAACTAATGATATATGCTGTAGTAATCATGCAATATTCCAGTATGTTTCCTTTAAAAAAACAAAAATAAACTAGGCATGCAATTTTTAATCCTTAACTGAAAGATGTGAGATGTATAAACTACATTTCTAGGTATGGTGAACATGATGCTAATCTGACTCGACCTATTTTTTGTCATCTGGTTCGAACTTGGAATCTCTACTTGTCAACATTCCATCACAGACTTCTAGTGCCACCCTTTTGATCATGGTGAATCTTAGTTAGAGCATGTCACCTACCGTGAATTACCATACTCTTTTAAAACATCTACAACTCCAAAATATATACATACTTGAGTTTAGGTTAATTATCTACTTGTCAACATTCCATCACAGACTTCTAGTGCCACCCTTTTGATCATGGTGAATCTTAGTTAGAGCATGTCACCTACCGTGAATTACCATACTCTTTTAAAACATCTACAACTCCAAAATATATACATACTTGAGTTTAGGTTAGTTATCCATGCAGAATCATTAATTGAATTGTGCTGATTGGGCCTAGTCAAAATTAGTGGTAGCATGTGTTGGAAGTACGGTTTATAATGCTTGGCCCTGGAAAGCTCTAAATGGGCTTTAGCATTCAAAATCAAGTGTTCTCATCATATATGACGCTTTGTTTGTTTAGAACCTAGATTATGGGTTTTCTGATTCAAAAAAGAAATTTCAGGTGGAACTGGGTTAGTGATTTACATGAATTTTTCATATGGTCTTAGTTCACCAGAAATAGGAGTATGATTAGTGGCAGGAAGTTCGACCACTCTATACAGAGTTAAGTTTTTTGGATAAGAATATTGACTTTCACGTCATTCAAAATTTTGGGTCAGGATTAAGATGAGGTTTGACTTTCACGGGCTTCAAAATTAAGGGGTTGGATTTGTAAAAAGGTTTTCAGAAGGAACAAGTATATCCCCATATTCGCATTGGAATGGATATGAGATGCCGATATGGTATGATACATGTATCTCAGGATGCAAATGCAACAAATTCTAAAAAATTCAGAGTGGGATACGCCATGAATATGGTAACATAGAAGTTATGTACTCATGCGAGCTAACCTTACTGTGTGTTTTTAAGGTTAAACGGTTCGAAAAAACACAATGACTCAGGTAATATAGCAGATTCCCTTGTTAGATAAACAATACTTACGAGGATGATCACAATTCTTCATTAAGAAAGTGGCCAAATTTTGAAACATTTTCCGAGTCAAATGGAATTGTAGGCATATCTTTCATGCATTAGAATTTTAACATCTTGGACTTGGATACATCTATGGTACATCTTGTTTATACCCAGAATACATCATAAATTTTTGGACATATCTGGGTTTTCAAGTGTTGGATTTGCATTCATATACTTCTTCTTTTATCAAACCGTGCACACAGTGCACGTCGCAAAAAAAAAACCCACACGAACAGAATGCAGTGCACGCGTCCAACCGAAAAGGAGCGAGAAGTGTGGATGAGTGTGCCGGTATCGTCGGGGGGCAAAAGGTGCAAAAGGTGCAAAAGTCAAACACGTAAATAAGTGGTTGGGGGTGTTTTTTGGGTTTTTTTGGGGGAATGACAACTGTGTAAATAAATGGGTTGGGAGGGTTTTTTGGGGGGCTGCTGACTGGGCTGTGTTTGTCCCAGTCAGCTTGTGACTGGGACAAATCTAGTCAGCAGTCCTTGTTTGTATAACAGATATCCATGCAATATGCATGTATGAAATTAATTTACAAGCAGATGTATAACTTAGTTGACCATTCTAAAAACTAATGATATGCTTTTATCATTAAGGGAAAGAAGCCATAAATAATGCCATTATCCTTCCTGTCATTTACAAATTTTCGGGTTCTTCATGCTGCGAACTCTTTTTGATAAGGAGTGAGGATGTTTAAGGCTGGACATGTAGGGCTGATTGTTTTTGTTTTTGTTTCGTTTTGTTTTTTGTGTGTGGGTTTTGGTTGGGGGGTAGTTCCAGCTTACGGTTTAAAGTTGTAGAACAAGGGACTACATGCAAGTCAACAGATTTTTGGGGATTCCGGATTCGTTGACAGTTCTAAGAAAGATGATGGTTCTAGGGAAATTTTATTAAGTTGAAGAGAAGCATGAAGGCACATTGGAATCACCGCAATCGATTGGACTTCCTCTTAAGGGATTTCTCAGCATCACACCAATGAAGAATACAAGGGAACCTCGATTTTATTCATTAATGTCTAAACTTACACATGTCATTCTACTATTTATGTGCACATATGAAACTTATAAAAAGAAAAGAAGTCCTAGAAACCACTACAGAAAGTTAAAAAAACAAGAAGATGTAAGGATTGAGAAGAGTGGGTTTTTGATGAGATCATCACATATCAACGAAGGCATCACAAGGATCGCGGGATGAAGAACTAGGCTGAGTGGCATTTTTGTGATATTTTGGGTATTTTGCAATGTTCGGGTTGTGGAGGGGGTTTTGTGTAATTTTGGTATGGGCTACCCTTATATGTTAGGAGAGGGTTTTTCATTGTCCCTTGTGCAAAACTTGATTGTTTATCCTCAGTTTAGAAGAGTAGAACCCTAGATCTAGTGAGAGTAAGCTTGCCCTCTTAGATTCAAGCATGGAGAGTGGGCTTCCTCTCAAAAGAAGGCTCTATCTTGTATTTCTCTTGAAGTTCTATAAAAATCTCATCTTTTATCTTCCCAAACCCTAGCTTTCTCATCAGTTTTCCTCCATTTCTTTATTTATTATTATTATTATTATTATTATTATTATTATTATTGTTTCTTTTGGGGCCAGGGGACAGTTTGAGTGGGAGATTTTATGATTAATCAAATGGAACCCATTGCCTTGCTTCCTCCCTCCACTTTTCCCCGTCCTCTTACATCTTACTTTTTTAATCTCCAAACCTTTTAACCTATAATGTAAAGTCCTAACCTAATAGCCCCTAGTTTGTAACCAATAAGATGCCTTTTAAAGAAAAGGTGGATAAATCCCACTAGTTTCACTTAAAGACTATGAAGCTAGTTCATTATATCATCATCATCATCTAATTCCAAAGCAACACCACTAGAAAATGTGGAAACCTATCATAAAATGAAAGTAAAAAGATGTTTCCATGTGATGCCTTAGCAAATTGCCAAAAAAAATGATCACATTAATAAAATAAATATTGAAAAAAAATCCAGAAACTATCCTTAACTGAGAATTACTCCTGTGAGTTCTGGCTTGATATAAAGTCGTGATTCATTTTGTTGAATGATTTCTCCAAAATCTTCTATGGAATGAAAAAGATTCACACTCTTCGAAACACCTCAGGTATACCTTGGAAGTGTCCTTTCCCTCCTCAAATGCTCCTCATATAAAGTATATAAGTAACTGCACACACATAAATACATGTCGACAGATGGTAAGCTCTGACATAATTGCAACAGTTTGGTGATATTTTATTGTGTCCATACATTAAGTTACATGCATTGGTCATCTTGTTTATTTCATATTTTAGCATGTTTGTATCTACTTTAGAACTTGAAATCTCATGTATTTCTTTTCAGCGAAGCGTACTAATTGCATCACATATATTCACAACACACTGGCTAAATTTAATTTATATCTTGCAAACTGTCAGGGAAAATATGTAACCAGCCGAAATCTTCGAGACAGGCTCTATCGTGAAATTGAGAGGAACTTGGCAATGAAAGTTGAAGATGGCGAAACAGCTGACACATTTATTGTTAGTGGAAGGGGCACGTTGCATATCACCATTTTAATAGAAAACATGTAAGTATGTAGCTCATTTGTTCAAGGAGTTAACATATAAACCTTTCCTGACAAATGACTTTTATGTACTTTTCCAGGCGTCGGGAAGGATACGAGTTTATGGTAGGGCCACCCAAGGTTATAAGTAAGAAGGTGGACGAGAAATTGCTAGAGCCTTATGAGGTATTATGCCATTTAAACGATTACTAATAAACTGGGTGAGGAAGATGCGAAATTATGAATACTGTTTGCCTCATAATAAATTCCCATGTGTCACTCCTATAATGTTGTCCACTTGTGCTTGTCATCGAACTGTCTTGTTTGCCATCTGAAGGACCGAAAAACCTCTAGTCTGAGTTCTCATATCAAATGCCTTCAATTTGTATTTAATGTAGATTGCTACAGTGGAGGTGTCAGAAGAGTATATGGGACCTGTGGTTGAACTTATGGGGAAAAGGCGTGGGCAAATGTTTGATATGCAAGGAGGGTTGGTATTCTAACTTTTCTGCTATGCCTTTTCCTACTTCTGATGCTTGTTTATATATTGATGTTGGGAAGCATGACCTGATAGACGTGCACAAAATATTCTTAATTTTATTGTCTAGGTCTAGTTAAAACTACTCTAGTAAGATGACTGCCAAATTCTTGAAATCAGCAAAAATTTAATTGCATATTTTATCTATAATTCACCAATCTTCAATTGAAGGAGATACTGTTAGAGACCCAGCCCATACTAGGCCCCTAACTTAGCCTATTTGTTAGAGACACATCTCATACTAGGCCCCTAACAACTAGCCTTGCTAAGGACCCATCCCATACTATGCCCATAGCATTGGACTCACACCCCAATTGTTAAGTATTAGCTAGCATCCAACCCAAAACCAATTGATATTAGGTGGAGATGTCCTCTAATACTTAAGCATTTCTTTTATTTTGTTCAATTACGATGTGGGACTAATGGGATTATAACATACCACCACACTTCCAACCGCCGTCCACGGCGGCCCACTCCAGGGTGTCCACTTTAAGTGGCCCACTTTGACTCTTACGAGGTCGCCCCTTCCACATGTCTCATGTTGGCAAAAAAGCCTATCCGGACAGGCCCGGTCAGGCAAGTCCGGGCTGTTGCCAAACCCGGCCCGGCCCGGGTAATTTTAAGTTTTTTAAAAAATTTAAAATTTAAATAAAAATGAGTAAATTTTTTTAAAAATATATAATAAATAAGAAATAATCTAAAAAATTCATATATTTGTTGTAAAAATATAAGTAACTTAAAAAAATTTATATATTAAATGTAACATGTTAAGTTCTGGAAAAATATAAGCAACTTAGAAAATAAATTAATAACATATAAAAAAATAAGTATCTTATAAATAAATAACATATAAATTTATATAGTAAATGTAACTTGTTAAGTGATGGAAAAATATAAGTAACTTATAAAATAAATAAGTAACTTATAAAATAAATAAGCAACATATTTAATTTTTTTAAAATATAATAAATAAGGAATAAATCTAAAAAATTCATATATATGTTGTAAAAATATAATTAACTTATAAAAAAATTTATATAGTAAATGTAACATGTTAAGTGTTGGAAAGAAATTTTTTAATCCTGAAATTCTCGAAGGTCCCGGGATGAACATTTAAATTTTATTAATTGATTTTTTTGAGGGGTGACATATGTTGGCCAGCCTTACACCTCATACACTGGCAAAAAAAGAAATCTAATACACATAAAAAATGCTGATACAAGTAAAGAAATCTAGTATCAAGTCTCTTCTGCTGCTGCTGCTTCTTCAGAGTCTTCAGAAAGGTCATTTTCATATTGGATCCTCGCTTCAGCCTTGAACTAATACTTCGCACAAATCGTCGCTTCGAATATATCTTCCTTTAGCCTTGACCTCTTGTTGCTAAGAACGCAATTACTTGCACTAAAGTAGACTCCAAATCAACAGTGTATATTGATACAACTAGCAAATCACGAGCCATGATGGAAAAGATTGGATAACTAGTTTAATATTGTTTCCACCATGACAGAAGATCGAAATGCTCACTATTCAATTCTTCTCCAGTAAAAGGACAAGCATTTGTCAAATACTTAGACATTTCACTAGTAGAACTATTTGTGACTAATGTTCTTTGTTTCTTCTTCCCCATAAGCTGACGGAACCTACTTGGAGTATAAGGAGATGTTTGAACAGAAGAGACGAGTGCAGAACTCCCAAATCATGTCTCATATAAAGAAAAAAGGGACCTTAAGCTACTCTTAAAACTAGCTATCTGTTCTTCTGCATTAATTCTCATGTTTTCGTAATATGTATCTAATAAGTCAACTACACCTTCCTCCTTAATACGTGGATAAAAAACCTTAGCTAACGAGTATAGCAAAGGAACTGGATTCCCGTACTTAAGGAGTTTTCTCTCCATTTCTTCAATCATTTTTCTAATGTCCAGATAACTAGGGGTCACATTATCTCTATGTTTTTCTATAACATCAGAAATCAAAACTAATTGTTCTAAGCCTAAAACTGATTTGGGATAGTATACTCCAGAAATTTATTTGTAAGTAAGTAGAATATTTTAAAAAAATCATACAGTTCATCTATAATTTTCCACTCAAAATCACTAATGTCATAATCACTGTTATTTGCAAGGTGTGTACTTGCATAATCACTAAGTTGAGCTCTATTGATTTTCATGCAACACATCATCAGATACATTGAATTTCACCTATGTGAAACACTAAATTTAAAGGCTCTATAGGGCTGCTGGTTACTATGACATAGCTGTTTGTATTCCATCTTCCTTTGTGCAGAAGATGCAATTAATAACATTATGATTTTTCTTTTTCAAGATAAATATCAGTAGTTTTATGTCTATCTTGAACTGCTAAGTTTAAAATATGACATGCACAACGTTGATGAAAAATTAACCCATCTAGATCATGGTTTAATTGACGTTTTAAATAAGAAATATCACTATTATTATTGAATGCATTATCAAAAGTAAATGTGAAATTTTTTCAGCTATATCATAATCACGGCAAATAGAAATCAAATGACTAGCAATAACCCCACCTGTATGCGCATGCTCTAACATTTTAAATCCTATAATTCTTTTCTGAATTAGAAATTCCTGATCTACATAATGAGCCGTAAGACATGTAAGAACCACCACATTTCGTAGACCATATATCAGAAGTTAAAGCAATTCTAGAGTCTGGATAAATAAAAATTTGATGCATGTTAGCTTTTCCTTCGTGAAAAGCATTCAGACAATATTTTTCTAAGAGTGTTCGTAGACACTCTTCTAAAAGCAGGGTTACGTGCCATTTGGTTGAATATCTCTAAGTTGGAGATTTCACCATAGTTTAATGGCAGTTCTTGGTTTAAAACTAATCTAGCCATCTCTTTTCTCATTGTTTCAGCAGAATATGAGGAACCAGTTAGTGAGGTAGATGATGCAGATAAATTTAATGTGGTTTGTGTAGCATCTTTTTTGCGTTGGATTTCATGTGTCTTAATAGATGAGATGTGCCGACAGTATGTGCGACATCAAAATTAGCTCTACATATATTGCAAAAAGTCCGAATGTGTTCGATGCCTTCTTTATCTTTTACTATTTGACGTGTAAAGTTATCTCAACCACTAGACTTTGTTGCTTTTTTGGGTTTCTTGTGTAGGAATATGTGCATCAAGAGAAGAGATTTGTGCTGGTGAACTAGAGTAAGTGTGTGCAGTATGCGAAAAAGGAGACGGTGTAGTCCCAAATATGACCGTGCTAGGATTATTGCCATCTATAGAATCCTGATTTTTTTTGTGTTTCTGCGTCTTCCATATTAGTCATGGTGATATTACCAAAGAAAGGTGATTCTAGTGGGTTACATATTATATTAACATAATATTCAAGCTCAACAGTATTATCAAAATTCAGGTTCAGATTAACATTTTAGAGCCAGAAGGGCATGCCATTATGCTAAATTAAAATTTATACTAAAGTAACCTGATTGAAGTCTGATAGAGAGCCGGATGAAGACCCGGTATTTGCGAGAGATTTGAGCTTGATCGGAGCTTGAAGAGCCCGGTAGTAGCGAGAGCTGTGCGATGGATCGGAGCTTAAAGAGCCAGATAGTAACGACTGGCGAGTAAAGAGAGCGCGATCTGAGATTGTTGCTAGGACCGTAAGAAACTTGATGATTTGAGAGGGGTAAGAGATGTGTGTAGAAAATAAGAGGGGTATTTAAAGTGATTTTTAGGGGTAAAAATTTTTTTACAAAATTTTTTTAATTAAAATATGCCCAACGGGCAAATTCTTGCCCGTTGGAACCGGGCCCGGGTTTGGGCGGGCCCCGGGCCGGCCTGGGCTAAAACCCGGGCCGGGCCGGGGTGCCTCGTCCCATTCGGCCTCGGTCTAGGGCCCGGGCTGACCCAGAAACCGGGCTGGGCCGCCGGGCTTTTTTGACACCATGACACAGGTCGTCCCTTCCGCAACGTGGGTCGTAGCATGTGGCTTGCTATGATACCATTTGTTAGAGACCCAGCTCATACTAGGCCGATAACCTAGCCCGTTTGTTAGAGACACATCCTATACTAGGCCTCTAACAACTAACTTTACTAAGGACCCTGATAGATTCGGCTCTCTTTTGGGAGCTTTGGGCCCATTAGGGGCATTTTGGTGATTTTATATTATAAATAAGGGGAAGCCGGCCGACCTTAGGGGTGTGGAATTTGAGAATGATTTTGATAAATTGAGGAGAAGATTCCTCGTTCTATGGGCGGGTGCGGACATCCTCTACAATCGGCGTCTTGGGAGGACGATTACCCATACAATTGTAATCATCTATTTTTATCATTTTCAGTTTAATACTAATAAATTTCAGATCTTGTTCGGTTCCTATCATTTTGATATCAGAGTAGTTAGATCTTGATGGAGGAGTTGAGATCCTTGATGAAGGAAATACAGGAGTCGACGAAGGAAGTGCATGAGTCGATGAAGTCAATTTACGAGTATCTTGATAACTATCGTCGCCGTTAACACGAGGAGGCTAGAAAAGCTGCGGAACTTTCAGATATGAAGAAGACAGAGACGAATGACGCAGATCTGAAGCCTACAACCGTCGGTGACTCAGATCCGACGCTGAAGGGGAACGTCGAACCCGATCTGGCCCCAGCGAGCCCTCAAATGGTCACTGCAACTCCGGCGAGTAGCCAGAAGACCACGGTGAGCCCCCAGGAGGGCACCGCAGTCACATCGAGCCCCCAGGAGGGCACCGTAGCCACGACTACCCCTGGAGGGCCTCGCCGGCCTCGGCGAGCCCCCAGAGGGCCTCACCGGCCTCGACGAGCCCCCAGAGGGCCTCCCTGGCCCCGGCAAACCCCATTGGGGCTTGTGCGACTTGGAAGAAACCCTGAAGGCTTAACGCGTCGGCTTTTGAGCGACGCTGGTGACGCCTCTGGCGAGACTCGCCCCACCATCGCCACCAAATACGTCGCCCCGTCGCGACGAAGCCAATGGACCAAAATTCACTGGCAACTGTCGGTGAAATCGCCAGAAAACGGCACCGGCGTCGACGAGCCGCCTCCGCTACAGGGGCGGCTCGAGCCAGCCACCCCCGCAGCCAAGCCGAGTGGAGGAGTCGGCTCAGCCGAGCCGGCGGCATGAGCTGGCTCAGTCGATGAACAACGCGACTTCATCTTTTTGGAGGATTTTGGGCGAATTTCTGCTGTTTTTCTGCGCAGTTTTCGTATTTTGGCGATTCCGATCCGTTTAGAGTCCAAATTCAGAATGGAAAGAGCTAGGGCAAAGAAGACTCAACGGCGGACGCTCTCCCACTCCGGTGGCAACATGTCGAGGAGGACGGAGCTCGTGGGTGACCGTTCGATCCAGGAGGAGGCGATAAGACATGCTCCAACACTCGGCAAAAGCGCACTCGTGGATATCATGCACCACCTTGAGGATAAGGTATATTTTCGGGGGCAGAGTAATGATAGATTCCGCTCTTTTAGGAGCTTTGGGCACATTAGAGACATTTTGGGCATTTTGGTGATTTTTATATTATAAATAGGGGGAGCCGGCCGGCCCTAGGGGTGTGGAATTTGAGAGTGATTTTGATAAATTGAGGAGAAGGTTTCTCGTTCTACGGAAAGGTGCGGACGTCTCCTACAATCGGCATCTTGGGAGGGTGATTACCCCTACAATTATAATCATCTATCTTGATTATTTTTAGTTTAATACTAATAAATTTCAGATCTTGTTTGGTTCCTATCAGACCCATCCCATACTAGGCCCATAACATTAGGCTCACATTTCAATTGTTAAGTATTCGCTAGCATCCAACCCAAAACCAATTGATTTAGGTGGAGAGGCCCTCTAATACTTAAACATTTCTTTTATTTTGTTCATTTCCGATGTGGGAATAATGGGATCGTAACAAATACATTGCCCAGCTTGATTTTTATCATTATGCTATTAGATCATTTTTAACATTTCATGTTTCAGTTCATTTTGTACTTTGACATGTTCATGAAGGCATAGTGTAAATTTTGTGGTCCTTTTCTTGCACACAATGGCAATAACTTTTTGCACATAATTCTATATACTTACGGCACACAACATGCATAATTTCTGTTGTTCTTTGCATACTACATGAAATTAGCTTGGCTAGTAAAGGAGTGTTATAAATTAGTACACGATTAACTTGTTTTGGTTATTACGTGCTGCATTAATAGAGTAAACTTACAGATAATGCATGTGGCTACCGGAACAGGAAACCTGAACAATCCATGTATATGTAATGTTACTTAATTTGTATGGTTATTTTGCAGAAGTTTGGCTATTATGCATTTCAGGTCTTATGTCATATATTTTACTTAAAAGAAGCCCATTCTCTTATGTAGGTCTGAGGGGACGTCATTTATAAAATACAAGATTCCAACTCGTGGTCTTCTTGGATTAAGAAATGCAATCCTAACAGCTTCTCGAGGAACAGCTATTCTCAACACTGTGTTTGATTGTTACGGACCATGGGCTGGAGACATGAGCACAAGGGATCAAGGGTCATTGGTAAAGCATCTAATTTAACATCAGTGTTTATGTTTGCATATAATTCATCATCTCCAATTTCCTAAACAATGAGGTGCATTCTATCATAGGTGCGTTATTTGAGAAATGAAACTTATTGTATAGGTTGCTTTTGAAGAAGGAACTACCACTTCCTATGCTCTTTTTAGTGCCCAAGAAAGAGGTCAGCTGTTTATTGCCCCTGGCATGGAAGTGTATAAAGGACAAATAGTAGGCATTCATCAGCGTCCTGGTGATCTATCACTCAACGTGTGTAAGAAGAAGGCGGCAACAAATGTACGGTCTAATAAGGAGCAGACAGGTAAGAGATGATCAAACTTTATAATCTACAATAGTATCCAACAGGATGATCTTATTCTTATGGTCTATGAAACCTTCATGCTTCTAGTTTTGTGCATAACACCATTCTGTGCTTCCATCTAATGCATAAAATGACCATATCCATGATCAGTAAGGTTTTGGAGAAGATATGAGAATAAATTAAGCTGTAAAGGGGTCTTGCATGTCTGGGAGGGTTACTGGAAGGAAATTTTTGATTAGGAGTCATTGAAAGGGGTTGTTTTGGGTGTTCAGATTCAGATCCAAACAGTTCTGACCAGAGCGAAAAATTATAAATAGCAGCAACAGCAGGACAACTATCAGGAGATTATGGTTCTTGAGCTAGAACATAGACTGTCTTTAGAAATTAAAACAATAGATAATAACAAACTGAGAGTCACATCTAGATCCACCCATCGCAAGTTGTAAAGTCAAAGGAAGCATCTCACTTCATAGAAATTGATCTTTCAATTGCAACAAAAAAACACACAACTATTAGCTGGAAACCCTGTTAACATTATATAGGGCCGGATTTATAAAATTACAATAATACCCTTGAGTTAAAAAGGGGGCTATAAACAGTCTAAAAGGGTATATTAAGAAATTCCTAAAAATTTAAATAAAAATAAGTACACATTATATGTAACTGTTGTGGAAATTAGAGATAGATTATTTGGTGGAAGGGTTCAAGAGAATTAGATTTTTTTCTCAACCCATGGATCTTCTAATTATAGATTTCCCATAAAACAATCTTAGAATAAAGCACCATACATATTTTACACCAAATATCATATACAATGTATTCTAACACACCCCTCAAGCTGATGCATATGTATCCTACATTCAGAGCTTGCTATAAACAGAATACAAATATCCCCAATAGGTTTAGTAAATAAGTCCGTTAACTGATTTACCGACGATACATTAATAATTTGCATATTCTTTTTATCTAAAATTTCTGTATGCTTCTTGCGTTCATAAAAGATAGTGTTGTTTGCAATGTAGATGTCAGCATTATTGTCATAATATAACTGCATTGGAATAGGAATTGTTAATTGAAGTTCTGTCATAAGATCATTGATCCACACCAATTTATATATGACATTCACCATAGCTTTGAATCCAGATTCCATATTAAATCACGAAACCACCATTACCTCTTATTTTTTCATATCACAAGATTTTCTCCAACAAATATGCACTACCCTATAACAGGCATCCTGTCAATGGACGATCATACACAGTCAGTATCAGAAAGACGTCTTTTGTCTGGTGCTCCCTTCAAGTAGTATACTATTCGGAGTATGGTCTCCCAATGATTTATAAATGAAGCTTACATGAATTGGCTGATTACACTAACTAGACATGCGATACTGGGTCAAAATGCAGTGAGGTAGTTGAGTTTTCTTATAAATCTTTTGTATAGTTCGGGCTCATTTAGGGGTTCCTTTGATCTTGTAATAATTTTGAGTTTGGATCTATAGGAGAATTGATTAGTTTGCACCTAGATGGTTCTATTTCGGTAAGAATATCCAGTACATACTTCCTCTGCGAAAACACTATACCTTCACGTGATCGAGTTACCACTATACCAATAAAGAAATAGAGCAAGGTTAAGATTCGTGGTCTGAAAGTGTCGCTGCAAGTATGCCTTCAGAGCTTCAGTTTCCCCATCATCTCCAATGATCCCTATATTGTCAACATAGACTACTAACAAGATACGTTTTTCCTAAAGTGTTCAGAAGAATACTGATACGATTTGGATCGTATCAATGGAAAATCAGCAAACAAAAGGGATAAAAATTGGAAAAGATTGGATTTTTATTGGGTTTTTGAGAAGAAACAACTACTAATAGCAAGATAACTTGAGCCCTTTCGAGAGGAACTCGCTCTCCTAACTTTGATGAACGGATCAAAGTCTAAATCCCTCACAAAAGACACTTACAATGTTTCTCACACAATAAGCATAAAAACAAATAAAGACGGCTAGCCCTAATTTATAGAAAAGTGGGGAATTACTAATCTAGTCTAAAATGACTAGAATACCCCTAACTAACCCTCCTACGTGCTACCGCGCCTCCTACGGCGCACGTAAGTGACTAGAGGGGGGTGGGTCCCCCCTAGATAGCCGCCGGCCTCAAGTGGTGTGGGTGCGGGCTCGGATCCGCATCAATACCGCCCCCTAAAAGAGCCACCTTGTCCTCAAGGTGGAGATCTGGCTTTGAAGGCCCTCGAGGGGAAACAGAGGCTAGGGTCACCTGTCAGAACCACCGTACGACCCCCCTCCTGGAATTCCATCCTAAGCTGCTTCCAATTCATCTTCACCTCACCCAACCCCCTCAGCCACTGCACGCCCAAAATCACATCGATATTGTCCAACTCTAGGGGCAAGAAGTCCTCCACGATCTGCACCCCTTGTAAGGTCAGACTCAACCCCTTGCACATCCCACTGGTCTCCTCCCTCCTTCCTGTCCCGGAGAGGACCGTAAACGTCTCCAAGGTGCTCACCTGCAGCCTATGACGATCCACCAAATGTCGAGAGATGAAGTTGTGGGTAGCCCCACTGTCTATGAGTATCGTCACCGGCGCGTCGTCCAATTGCCCTGACAACTTCATGGTATGGTTCGTGGTTACCCCTACCAAGGAGTTCAGGGACACCTCCGCCACATCCAGATGTGCGTGCTCAGCCTCGCTCTCTTCCGTCATCACTGGCTCTCTCTCCTCTGCATACTCCCCCTCGTCTGGCATTATCACGATCTGCATCAGCCTGCTCGCACACCGATGACCGGGACTGAACTTCTCATCGCATCTGAAACAGAGGCCTGCGGCACGCCTTGCCCTCATATCAGCCTCAGTCATCCGCCTACCAGGGATCACTGGTCGGGTTTCCTCTTTCTTCATTTCCACGTCCCCTGGTGCTACTGTAACCCCCGGAGGTGGGACCGGTGCCGTCTGACTACGCTGGCTCTGGGCTCCCCAAGTTCCCCGAGTGCTCCTCTCCTCCGCATGCTTCTCCTCCGCCTTGTGGGCCAGGCGAAGGACATCCTCCAGTGTCCCCGGGCTCTGCATCCTCAGCTCTGCTCGTATGGAGGGCTTCAGTCCCCTCATGAAATTCCCGATCATCACCTCGTCGGTCACCCCCTTCACCCTACTATTCAGCATCTCGAACTTCTCTACATAATCCCGGACCGTTCCCTCCTGCCTCAGAGCAGATAACTGCTCGTAGAAATCTCCCCCTGGAGTATCCTGGAACCGGTCTAGTATCAGTGCGGACAGCTCCTCCCAAGTGCGAAAAGGTGTCCGGGCCGCCTTCCACCTGTACCATGCCAACGCCTTCCCCTCGAAGTAGATCCCTATGGCTCTCAGAACCTCCTCCTCTGTCAGTCTCATCACCTGGAAGTACCGCTCCGCCCGGTAGATCCAACCGTCCGGGTCTGTGCCGTCAAAAATCGGCATCTTCAGCTTCATGAGGCGGCGGTCTGCATTAATGTCCCCCTGTGGACCCCCATCTCTACCGCGGTCTCCCCCACGGCCGAATCCCCCGCCGACTGTCTCAACGGGCCCTCCTCCGTCAGCCCCGTACAGCTCCTCGGGCCACCCGGGTCGCTCCCACGCCTCGGGCTGGTAATGGTACCCCGGAAACTCCTGATGTCGCGCCCACACGGGCCCTCCTGCCCCTCTGTGTGGCTGTACCGGTGCTGTCCGTCCTCCAAAATAGCCTCCCGGGCCTTGTCCCCGCCCCGGAAAGCCATCAAAAACCTGCCTGGGATCAACCTGCGGCCTCGGTACCTGTGGGTGAGCATCTGGTCCCCAAAATTGGGCTAGTGGAGCCCCAATCGTCGCGTCTCGGGCCCATCCGCCTTCGTTTTGCCCCCACGGGGCTGTTTGTGCTGCTGCGGGCCCCCAGGGGCCTGTCGGCGTCGTCGCGGGCCCCCAGGGGGCTGTCTGAACTGCGGCGGGCCCCCATGGGCCTCCAGCGGGCCTGTTTGGGCCTGCCGTGACTGTGGCAGGTCCGAACGGGCCCGCAAAGGCTGCGACAGGCTCGGCCGGGCCTGCAGTAGCTGCGGCAGGCCCACTGGGCCCTGCCGCAGCTGCGGCAGGCCCAGATGGGCCTGTCGCAGGCCCTGCAGGGCCTGGCGGCTGTGCCGCAGGCCCTGAAGGGCCTGCAGGTACAGCCACAGGCCCTGAGGGTCCTGCCGGGCCATCCGCAGGCCTAGGAGGGCCTGCCGGCCCAATTTCCTGCTGGCCGGCCCTCCTAGGGTTTTGGGGGGTTGTGTTTCGCTCCCAAATTGTTGTCGTAGCCGTCATTCCCTCCGGTTGTTCCCAAATTGCTGATTCAAGGGTAGAATCTCCCTGATTTTCTCCTCCTTGAATCCCCTTGCCCCGATCTCTTCCCCTCTCCATTGTGAGGGCTTGGAGCATAGCCTTTATCTCCGGAATTGACGATGTAGCTTCCCTCAAAATTTTCAGATCTGAAGTTGCCTCTTTCAGATCTAAAGTTGCCTCCTTTAGCCCTTGGATGTCGCGTCCCGCTTGCGCGGCATCCCTCCTCATCGCCCGAAGTTCGACTTGGATGTCCTCCTGTGAATGCGCATGGTCCTTGATGGATTCCCCTAGGGTTTTCTTCAACCCCTCGATCTCCCGGTTGAATTCTTCCCGAAGCCCTTGTACCTTCTCATCCACGCCATCCGCCTTTGACCTAGTGCTTGTCGCCATCGGATCTTAATGCTCTGATACCAATTTGATACGATTTGGATCGTATCAATGGAAAATCAGCAAACAAAAGGGATAAAAATTGGAAAAGATTGGATTTTTATTGGGTTTTTGAGAAGAAACAACTACTAATAGCAAGATAACTTGAGCCCTTTCGAGAGGAACTCGCTCTCCTAACTTTGATGAACGGATCAAAGTCTAAATCCCTCACAAAAGACACTTACAATGTTTCTCACACAATAAGCATAAAAACAAATAAAGACGGCTAGCCCTAATTTATAGAAAAGTGGGGAATTACTAATCTAGTCTAAAATGACTAGAATACCCCTAACTAACCCTCCTACGTGCTACCGCGCCTCCTACGGCGCACGTAAGTGACTAGAGGGGGGTGGGTCCCCCCTAGATAGCCGCCGGCCTCAAGTGGTGTGGGTGCGGGCTCGGATCCGCATCAAATACACAGATTAATCCTTCTTTGCTTCATGCATTTCAAACTCCTAAATCACAACAATAAATCTTTCAAACTACACACATAGAGATTGCTTCATGTCATACAACGAGTGCTTCAACCGATAAATTTTTCTGGACGCTCTCGGAACAATAAACCCTGAATGTTGCTTCATATAAACTTTTTCATCAAGATCACCATTAATGAAGACATTCTTGATATCCACCTGATGTAGTAGTTAGTGGTAAATGGCTGTAAGAGAGATAAAGAGGTGAATAGAAGTTAATTTTGACACATGAAAGTTATCCAAATAATCAACACCATAGACATAGGTTTCAATCTGGCTAATGTCTTATCAGTATTGAGCTTCACAATAAAGATACATATGCATCCTATTGCAGACTTGCCTGGAGGTAGGTGAACCAACTTCCAAGTATCGTTTTCCTCTAATGCTCGCATTTGTTTTTTCATTACCATTTGCCAACCTGTGTGTGTAGGAGCTTCAGACTTAGAAACTGAACAAGTATCAATGGAAAAAAAAACAAAAAACCATGATATCTAAAAAAGTGATGTGTAAAGGATACATAGTTATAAAGTAGATGACGCGTTTCTTTGCAAAGAAGAATATGAACAACAAGATTTGGTGGGTTAGATGACTCACCTAAGGATGACTATATAGAAATGTGTGCAACAAAAGTTGATACAATAGCAGTTGTTGGCATATAAACAGGGGTCTTAGGGCTTCTGGTATATACATACAACTATGTTTGGATACTATTGTATATTGGTCTATCATATCGAAAGTATTAGTTTGTACAGTTACCTTATCGTAAGTATATATGAACAGATGAATTTCATGAGAGACTCATTATTAGAAATACTCTCAGAATGTATGTTGGGAAAATATGGATGAGAGTTAAAAAGGCAACTTCTGCACACAGTATATTTTGTTTGGTTTGTGGATATAAACATTTATATTCCTTTTGTATGCGTGAATAACCAAAAAAAAAATACATTTAAGTGACTTTGGGTCAAGTTTAGACATAATAGATCGCAAATCATGAACAAAACACACACACCCAAAAATACAAGAAGAAAGAGAAAATAAAGAAATATCAGGTAACAACGATGAACATGAAATTTTATTATTAAGCATTGATGATGATATTAGGTTAACCAAGTGATATGTAGTGAGAACAACATCAATCCAAAATTGTATAGGGACATTGCGATAAATTAACAATATACATGCAACTCCAAGTAAATGCCTATTTTCCGTTCTGCTATGTCATTTTGTTGTGTTGTATATGAGTAAGATGATTTATGTTTATATCAGATTATATCATAAACTTAGTGAAAGTGGAGCCAAAATATTCCTAGCATTTTAATTTACTGCTCTGTAAAACACACATAAATAAACCAAATTGAGTTCTAACCTGAGCAAAAAACTTCGAAAAATAGGAAAAACTTCAGATCTATCTTTAAATTAGTAAAGGCATGTAATAAATTTATTTTATCAAAAATTGGTATAAAATATAGAAAATTACGTTTTAATTGTACATGACATGGCAGCCCATACATCAGAATGGACAAGAAGTTTAAATGATCTGTTACCTCATTTATTAATTTTAGAAGAATACGACATGATGATGCGTTTCTTTCTGATATGACTCACAATCTAGTCTTGATAAATAATTTAACCGAGGAACTAATAATTTTAAATTAGCTAAAAAAGAAGCCACAATTGACTATGGTGTCGATTGGAGACATGATAATAGATAATACAATCGAGTGACAAAGCCCATCGAGATGATATAATTTGTCAGACTCATGTATTATGTCAATCATCTTCACTGTTTCAATCTCCTAAAAGATTCAATGATCATGTAACAAGGTTAATGAGCAATTAAATGACTTTGTAATTTCACTAACTGATAGGAAATTAAATAGAAAATCATGCAAGTGGTGTTGACCCGCCCCTCAAGGGACCTGAGTCATCCGTTGCCTGCTCGAGGGCACTCAGCTCAATCGAAGCACCTTTTGGGCATGAGATGATTACTATTAGTCGGGGTCTGTCCTCTTGCAAGAGGACCCATGGTTGGCGGTTGATCACGCGCAGAATTTCTCGATGGCTATGTATTTGTTGATTTGGCCCACTAAGTACGCAAAGGTCGAAGATCTCTGCTTGCTGATCTCGAACTGCTGGTCAGATCCGTCACGAAAGCCAGCCTGAAGTGCCATCTTGACGATGTCGTCGGGACAAACATCGATCGCCATATGAGCACTGATAAAACCAGCAAGGAAAGCTTGTTGGGACTTGTCAGGGCCCATGCTTGATGGAAGTCAGTGTCTCGGAATACCTCTTTGTCAGATAGTACTAACAGATTACGTGTTACTCATGCATTGTTAAGGTCACGCACTAAAGAAATAGATCTATTCTGTTAAAGTAACACTAGGCAAGGAAGAGACATTCTAAGGAGAAACAATATTAGGATATATAAACAGTCATATATCTGATCCAAAGTCTTCCTCCACAAAATCAATTATCTGATCCAAAGTCTCCTGAATCTATTATCTAGTTTCTTAGCAGTAATGAGGAAATAAAAACAGTCGAGTTATCGGTTTTAGCAAGTGTAGTAACAGCAATTGTAGCAACATGGGCAACAAGGGCAGAAGATGAAGAGGAAGCCATGAACCCCTGAAACTGCTGGAATACCAGCTATTTGTCATACTTCTCTTTGGATAAACCACTCATATATCTGATCCAAAGTCTTCCTCCACAAAATCAATATGTGCAAATTGAAGATTGAACATTTTGTTCTGTAGCTCCCAATATGTCTGCTTTTTATGTCCCATTATTTTATAGTAATGACACACTTTAGTGTTATCATGAGACAGGCTCCCACGGGCTAGTTCAAGAGGGCTCCCATGATCCCTTCTAATAGAGCCTTTTTGGCCTACCACAATTGGCGCTCGTCCACAACCCCTGCAATGATCTGCTCATGTAGTAGTATCATAATCTCCATATGGTTTGGTAGGCAATCTTTGCCTAACCGCCAAAGCAGTATGGTCCTATACCCCTTTCATACCTAGCATGTAAGAGTCAGCTGAAAATATATTCCGAAGCAAGCTAAAAGTCTTTGACATGTAGTTGACTACTGAACTCCCGATCACATGTAGTTATGCAGATGCATAATTCAATGGTAACGCTCATAGGAACCCTATACAAATATCTGTTTCCATTGTATGTTCTTTCTCTGAACATCTTACTCACTGGGAATAATAATTTCAACTCTTTGCACAATCGCTTGTAGTCACTGTAGAATTGTGTAAGTCCAATCCTCCTTATAAATGTTTTGAAACAACTTTGTGCAGGTTGTTGGTTATGTGTAGAGCTCTATCAGTCATTCATGACTCCGTAATTGTCGCTGTATATAGCACCAAGTCCTGCACCTGTAACTTCATGTTGTTCACTATTTGATTATAGAGATATACATTATCTCGCATTCATTTCGTAGTTTTTATGTTTGTATGATCGTCTATGAGGTGAACCGCCTTCCCTCCAATGATTATGCGATTCTCGATAAGGTTTCTTCAATGTAGGAAATTGGTACCATTTGCCAGCAGCTTTCGATCAATAATCTTCACAGATAATACAAACTCCTGAACCACAAGACTAACTTCAGATTTCACCTCATTAGCCGTAAGTTATTGGCCAACCATCTAGATCAAATTTGATCCCTAACATATCTAACAAGAACAAATTTGATCCCTAACATGCGATCCCCTGTCACGATCCTGCCCCAATCAACTCACATATTCGATCATCCCTTGAGATCCAATACCAATATCCAAGCTAACTGATACTCACTTAGGAGCTGAAGTACATATTAACAGGAGCATACAAAACTATATTTATTTATTTATTTAATTGCTATAGTAAAATGTGTTGTATTACAATATACTTACACAGTTTTCATTTTTTGGGGTTGTTGTTTTTTGTGTTTTTGACGGGGTTTATGGGTTTTTATAGTTTCAAAGTTTTACTGAAAGAAAAGAAAGGAAATACAAAAGAAAGAGGGGATAAAACGGTCATGATGAGCGTTAGAGATGCTTGGAGAGAGCTGAGGTTGGATGGGGAGTACTCGATCTCATCGGAGGAGCTCGGGGTTGATTGGAGATGTTCGGAAGACACTTAATCTTGTTGGAAGAGCTCAAAGATAGCTTGGGGTTAATCGTAAATGGTCGCAGGATGCTCGATCTCGTTGGAGAGGCTCAGAAATAGTCTGATCTGATCGGAGGAGCTCCCAATCTGATCTCAGAGGCTTCGATTTTATCTAGGAAGCATCAATCTGCTATTGTCTTTGTCGATCAGGACCGATCGTGACTAAAACTAGTTGGATGGTGGCCGGAAATGCTGGAACGATGGCGGCGAAGGGGTCATCCAATGATGAGGGAGGTCGGACCACCATGGCAGGGGTAGTGGTATGACTGGGGGGTGAATGTGGCAGAGACGTGTGGTTGGGAATGGCAAGCGAAGAAGACGAGTGAAGAAGGAAGAAGGTGGCGGTGTAGAAGACAATCCACTTTTTTTTGTTTTTAGCTAGGGTTAGGGTTAGAGTTTTTATGGCTATGATATCATGTGGAAATTAGAGATACATTATTTGGTTGAACGGTTTGTGAGAATTTGATAATTTCTCTCAACCCAGATATCTGACATCTTGTTATTTATAGAATTCTCACATTTCAATCGTACATAACGAACCCAATGCACTTTACACCAAACACCATAAATAATGTATTCTAACAATTATTAACTGAAAAAACTAACAATAAATTAGTGTCACTGGTTTCTGGTACGCTTTGCGATGCAGCATGGTATGTAACATGGTAGTTAACTGGTATGCAGTATGAGGGGGTACAGTGAGCCGGTTTGTTGTTTCGGGTCGTGGTATGCTCGGGTCGTTTATATACAGACACGTCTCCATGCGTAGGTATATATAGGTATATTGATATGATTATCACATACGAGAGGAGGCACAAAAAGACGAAGGAGTAATTGCTAGGCGCACCGACGATTTGAGGAAGCTTCTTTATGCATTACTAGTTTTGTTATTTTTGTTGTACGCACCATGCCTAAACATTATATAAGTGAGGGCGTGGGCTAGGGTTAGGGCACCGAAGTTTGTATCCGTCATTTGACGTTTTCCTAGAGTTCTCCAGTGGGATCCTAGAAGAGAGTTTAGGCTGTTCTCTTGGCAAAAGTTAGGAGATGGGCCAACTCTCCCAAAATTGGCTATTTATCTATTGTAAACCCCAGCACCAAGATCATCTACGACAAAATCTTTGGAGGAAAGGCTAGATGTGGAAATCGTCGAGAGTAAGAAAGATATGGCGGATCTCATCGAGCAGATCGCTGCTGTTAGATCTGATCTCAGATCTGATCTAAAGGAGAACATAGAGCAGATGGAGCTAGAGCAGACAGTCGAGGACAGATTGGCAGAGGAGTGCCACGCCAGGGGGACTTTTTGGGGGGCAGTTTTCCCGACCCCAGACTGTTCCGACAGGAGGTACCCCGGTAGGAGGTACACCGATAGGGGGAGACCAGGAGATGTGAGGCCAGGCGGGCCTTACAAGAGGATGACAGATGCAGAGATGCGTGACCGAAGGGCAAAGTGGTCGTGCTTTAAATGTGATGAGAGGTTTATGATGCGGGTGCACCGGCGGGAGCACCGGGGCCCTCTGAGGATGGAGCACGTAGCGGTGGAGGCGTCATCACCTACGCACGTCGCAGGAGACGCGGGAGCGCGGTTTAGGCCATTTTCTTAGTGGGAGGGTATTTTGGTATTTTACCAAAATACCTCCTCTTTCTTTATATTAGGTCTAGCCGTCATTGTGTGTTTTTATGCTTGTATTGTGAGAAAACTCTCAAGCGTCATTTGACGGTGCTTAAGCTTTGGTCCGTTCATCCAAAGCGGGGAGATCGATCTTGTCTCTAAGAAGATCAATTATCTAGGTTCTTGTCTCAATCAAGCAAAAATAAAAACTTTTTCCTCTCTTTTAATTTTCCTCTTTAAAATTGTGAATCGATCTACGACGATTCACATCAATTGGTATCAGAGCTCTACGAATCCATGGCAACGGGAACGAGGGCTTCCGTGGATGAGAAGATCCAAGGTCTACGCGACGATCTCAATCACGAGATCGAGGGTTTGAGGAAGGCGATGGAGGTGTCGATCAAGGATCATGCACACACCCAAGAGGACATTCAATCAGAGCTTCGAATCATGAGAAAGGAAACCGCGGAGGCCACGGCGGCTATTCCGGCGATAATGGAGTTGTTGCAAGGATTGACCAAGGAGAAAGCGGCGGATCGCGACAAGGGGAGAATAACGGAAGAGATCCAAGGCGAATCCGGCGTCGTCTCGACAAATCAAGGACCCCCGAGCCACGGGGAGTCACATGCGGCGGCGGCGGCTACAACCCTAGCCGGCGGGCTAGGGTTTGGCGCGACAGGGCCCGGATCTACCTCCACGGGCCCTGTCGGGCCAAAAAAAGGGCCGACTGACCCGCCCGGCCCAGCCATGGCCTGGGCGGGTCAGGCCGGCCACCCCAGAGCCGCGGCGGCCCAACCTGGGGCCGCCGGAGGCCCGGCACCCCCTGGCGGGGGTGCCCAGGGGCCGCCGACCCCCTTTGGGGGCCTGGCGGCCCGCGCGACACCCGCCTGGGGGTCGGCAGCCCCAGGCGGGGGCGGAATTGGGGGCGCGGCCCCAATCTGGGGCCGGGCGGGTCCGCTGGACCCCGGGCATGGGTCGGTGGGCCCGGGCGATTGTTCCGGTGGCGCGACGAGCACAGGAGGGGTGTTTGGTGGTGTTGCGGGGTTTGTACCCCAATCTGGAGGGGTTTTGGGGGCACCGAGAGGCGGATGGGCCTCAGGAGCAGCTATTGGGGCCCCAGCGGGCCAGTTTTGGAGAGCAGAGACCATTCCGCCTGGGCAAGGGCCCAATTTTGCACGACCGCCAGAGTTTCCGGGGCACTACTACCAGCCCGAGGCGTGGGAGAGACCTGCATGGCCAGAGGAGTTGTACGGGGGCGACAGGGGAGGCCCGAGGGAGGCTCGGGGTGGCGAGATGGTCAGGGGGGTTGACCGAGGCGGAGATAGGGGGCAGCTAGGCGACATCAACGCAGATCGGCGGTTGATGAAGCTGAAGATGCCGACCTTTGACGGCACCGACCCTGATGGGTGGATATACCGGGCGGAGAGGTATTTCCAAGTGATGGGTCTGACGGAGCAGGAGGTCCTGAAGGCCATCGGGATTTACTTTGAGGGGAAGGCCCTGGCCTGGTACCGGTGGAAGATAGCACGGTCCCCTTTTCGCACCTGGGAGGAGCTATCAGCGCTGATCGTAGACCGATTTCAGGAGACAGCAGGAGGGGACTTTTACGAGCAGCTGTCGGCCCTGAGGCAAGAGGGGACAGTGCGTGACTATGTGGAGAAATTTGAGATGCTGAACAGTAGGGTGAAGGGGATGACCGATGAGGTGATGATCGGGAACTTCATGAGGGGACTGAAGCCATCTATACGAGCGGAGCTGAGGATGCAGAGCCCTCAGTGTTTGGAGGACGTCCTCCGCCTAGCCCACAAGGCGGAGGAGAAGCAGTCGGAGGAGAGACGCATTAGGGGGGCTTGGGGGGCGCAGGGGCAGCGCAGCCCAGTAGCACCAGCACCACCTAGGCCAGCTATCGGACCACCAGCCCCAGTACCACCTAGACCAGCTGCAGGGGAGGTCCGCACCACCGTACCGGGTAGGCGCATGACGGAGGTTGATATGCGGGCACGGCGGGCGGCAGGCCTATGTTTCAGGTGTGACGAGAGGTTCACCCCCGGTCATCGATGTGCGAGCAAGTTGCTGCAGATCGTGATTGTGCCCGACGAGGAGGAGTATCCGGAGAAGGAGGAGCCTGCGATAGTGGAGGAGCCTGAGGAGGAGCATGTGCACATGGACTTTGCGGAGGTGTCGCTGAACTCCGTGGTAGGGTTCACTCCGAACCATACTATGAAGTTGGCAGGGACATTGGGAGATCAGACGGTGACGGTATTGATTGACAGTGGGGCGACCCACAACTTCATCTCGAGGCGGCTGGTAGAGCGTCACGGGTTGGAGTTGAGCACGATGGAGAAGTTCACTGTGTTGCTGGGCACAGGGAAGATGGAGGAGAGTAAGGGGCTCTGCAAGGGGGTGTTTTTCACACTGCAGGGGCTTCAGATAGTGGAGGACTTCTTGCCGTTGGAGCTGGGCAACGTGGATGTCATATTAGGAGTGCAGTGGCTGAAGAAGCTCGGGGAGATGAAGGTGAACCGGAAGCTTCTTCGGATGGAGTTCCAGGAGGGGAGCAAGACGGTGGTACTGACAGGGGACCCGACCCTCTGCTTTTCGGTAGTGGCCTTCAAGGCCATTACGCGAGCGTTGCGGGAGGAGGGAGAGGGGTTTCTGGTGGAGTATCAGGGGTTGTCCGCGGAGGAGGAGCAGCAGGAGGAGACCCCGATGGAGGTAGATTCAGTACTGGAGCAGTACCAGGAGGTCTTCCAGAGCCCGCAAGGGCTACCTCCGACGAGGGGGCATGAGCACGCGATAGTATTGCGTGACGGGGTAGCACCGGTGAGCGTGCGTCCCTACAGGTACCCGCATGTGCAGAAGGATGAGATAGAGAGGATGGTGCGGGAAATGCTGCAGGCTGGCGTGATCCAGCCAAGTGTGAGTCCTTTTTCTTCTCCCGTACTACTGGTGAAGAAGAAGGACGGTAGTTGGAGATTCTGCGTCGATTACCGGGCGCTGAATAAGGAGACTGTCGCCGACAAGTTTCCTATTCCGGTAATCGATGAGCTGCTTGACGAGCTGCATGGGGCGGCGGTCTTCTCGAAGATCGACCTGAAGGCGTGGTACCACCAGATCTTGATGCGGCCAGAGGACGTGCCGAAGACCGCTTTCCGCACCCATGAGGGACATTACGAGTTCCTGGTCATGCCTTTCGGCTTGACCAACGCCCCTTCGATATTCCAGGCCTTGATGAACAAGGTCTTCCAGCCGTACTTGCGACGGTTCATCCTAGTCTTCTTCGACGACATCCTCATCTACAGTAGGAGCATGGGTGAGCACATTGACCACTTAGAGGTAGTATTCAGGGAGTTGATTGCACATCAGTTATATGCCAACCGAAAGAAGTGCAGTTTCGGTCAGGCAAGGGTGGAGTACCTGGGGCACGTGGTGTCAGCTGAGGGGGTGGCGGCCGACAGAGCAAAGATAGCGGCCATGCTGGATTGGCCGGTGCCCACTACTTTACGAGCACTGCGAGGCTTCTTGGGGCTGACAGGCTACTACAGGAAGTTCGTCAAGGGGTACAACACTATAGCGTGGCCTCTCACGGAGCAGCTGAAGACGGATGGGTTCCACTGGGGGGAGGAGGCCACCAAGGCCTTTGAGGCCTTGAAGGTGGCGATGACGACGGCGCCAGTGCTCGCTTTGCCAGACTTTGGCAAGGCTTTTGTGGTGGAGACGGACGCCTCAGGGTATGGTCTAGGGGCGGTACTCATGCAGGAGGGAAGACCCATAGCCTATTTCAGCCAGGTGCTATCAGCTAGGGCACGGCTGAAATCGGTCTATGAGAGGGAGTTGATGGCCATAGTGTTGGCAGTGCTGAAGTGGAGACCCTATCTGTTGGGTCGAGAGTTTGTAGTCAGGACGGACCAGAGGAGCCTCAAATACCTCCTCGAGCAGCGGTTAGTCACAGAGGAGCACCAGCGTTGGTTATCCAAGCTGGTAGGATACCGCTTTGAGATAGAGTACCGGCCCGGGTTGGAGAACAAGGCTGCGGATGCCTTGTCTCGACGAGAGGAGTGTGTGGACTTGAGGGCATTATCAAGGCCCATGTGGCTGGACTGGGAGCCCATGTTGCAGGAGGCGGAGGGCGATGCGGAGTTGCAGCAGATCCGCGAGCGGATCCAGAGGGGGACGGACGAGCCGACAGGATATGCTTTGGAGGGGCGCCGACTACTGTACCATGGGAGATTAGTGTTGCCGAGGACCTCTGCCTTCATACCCGTGTTGTTCCAGGAGTTCCACAGCTCCGTGACAGGGGGTCACTCGGGGGTTCAGCAGACTTATCAGAGGATGGCCAGAGAGGTGTACTGGCCAGGCATGCGGCGGGAGATTGCACGCTTAGTGGCCGCTTGTGACGTCTGTCAACGTCACAAGTACATGGCGATGGCCCCAGCGGGACTGCTTCAGCCGTTGGCACTACCAGAGAGGGTGTGGGAGGATATTACCATGGATTTCATCGACGGGCTACCACGTTCAGAGGGGTACACGGTGATCATGGTGGTGGTGGATAGGCTGAGTAAGTATGCACACTTCATCCCCCTGAAGCATCCTTACACAGCCGTATCAGTAGCAGCGGCATTTACGAAGGAGGTGATACGGCTACATGGGATACCGGCGTCCATCGTGTCCGACAGGGACAAGGTATTCATGAGTGTCTTTTGGAGGGAGCTGTTTAGGGTACATGGTACGGTCCTGAAGAGGAGTACCGCTTACCACCCACAGACAGACGGTCAGACGGAGGTCGTCAACCGCAGCCTAGAGACGTACTTACGGTGCTTTGCTTCAGACACGCCTAGGCAGTGGTACAGGTGGTTGGCGTGGGCGGAATATTGGTACAATACCTCGTACCATTCGAGAGCAGGGACGACGCCTTTCAGGGTGTTGTACGGACGGGACCCTCCACCATTGGTACGCTTTGGAAACAGTCAGACTCCCGTGTCACGAGTTGAGACGTACATGGAGGAGAGGGATGGGCTGTTGGAGGAGCTGCGGAAGCACCTATTGCGGGCTCAGCAGGTGATGAAGGCTCAGGCGGACGGGCATCGACGGGACGTTAGCTTCCAGGTGGGAGATATGGTTTATCTCAAGCTACGCCCCTACAGGCAAAGGTCGATGTCGAGGAGGCCGAACGAGAAGCTGGCGGCTCGCTACTTCGGTCCATATCAGGTGGAGGCCACGGTCGGACAGGTGGCATACCGTCTGAGGCTACCAGCCACGTCGGCGATTCACCCTGTGTTCCACGTGTCACAGCTGAGACGGGCGATTGGGGACTATGCTGTTTCCTCCACTCTTCCCCCTACACTTACGGAGGACATGGAGGTGTTGTTAGAGCCTTTGGAGGTGCGGGCGGTCCGCCAGGGAGCGGGACGGCGGCGAGAGGTGCTGATCTATTGGGCAGGGCTACCAGATTGCGATGCTACTTGGGAGGATTACGAGGTGGTCCAGGCGCAGTATCCAGATTTCCACCTTGAGGACAAGGTGGCTCTTTTAGAGGGGGGTATTGATGCGGGAGCACCGGCGGGAGCACCGGGGCCCTCTGAGGATGGAGCACGTGGCGGTGGAGGCGTCATCACCTACGCACGTCGCAGGAGACGCGGGAGCGCGGTTTAGGCCATTTTCTTAGTGGGAGGGTATTTTGGTATTTTACCAAAATACCTCCTCTTTCTTTATATTAGGTCTAGCCGTCATTGTGTGTTTTTATGCTTGTATTGTGAGAAAACTCTCAAGCGTCATTTGACGGTGCTTAAGCTTTGGTCCGTTCATCCAAAGCGGGGAGATCGATCTTGTCTCTAAGAAGATCAATTATCTAGGTTCTTGTCTCAATCAAGCAAAAATAAAAACTTTTTCCTCTCTTTTAATTTTCCTCTTTAAAATTGTGAATCGATCTACGACGATTCACATCAGTTTACCCCGGGGCACAGGTGCCGCAACCAGGCGTTGCAGGTATATGAGGTGCACACAGAGGAGTTGGATGAAGAACAAGCAGAGGAGGGTGCGGCAGAGCATGAGGAGGACAGTGTGCCTCTACTTTTGGAGGCAGCCGAGGTCTCACCTAGCTCCATAGCGGGACTGGCGCGAGTTCACACTATGAAGCTGGCTGGTCGAGTTCGTGACTTGGACGTGGTGATCCTGATCGATAGCGGGGCCATACACAGCTTTGTGTCCCCAAGGGTGATTGAGGCGCAGTGGATCCAGCTTAAAGAGACGGAGGGCTTCGGGGTCATGTTGGGGACCGGCACAGTGGATTGGAGTAGAGGCATTTGTCGGGATTTGACAGTGTCCATACAGAGGGTGCTGATCACCGGTGATTTTTGCCCCTGACATTGGGCAACGTCGACCTGATTCTAGGGATGCAGTGGTTGCAGTCATTGGGAGAGACGAAGTTTAATTGGAAGCTGCTGTGGATGGAGTTTCAGGTGGAAGGGGGGAAGATGGTGCTGCTGGGTGACCCGAGTTTGTGTTGTTTGTCTGTGTCCTACAAGACTATGTCGAAAACCCTTTAGGCAGAAGGGGGGGGTTTCTTGATTGAGTTGCAGGGGCTGATCCCTGAGGGGACAGAAAGCACACCGGAGGTACCACTAGAGGTAGAGCAGCTGTTGCATGGGTGTGAAGGGGTGTTCCAGCCTCCTAGTGGCCTTCCGCCACCACGGGATCATGAGCATGCCATTGTGCTGAAGGAGGGGGTGTCCCCGATTAGCGTGCGTCCGTACCGATACCAGCATGTCCAGAAGGGTGAGATCGAGAAGCTGGTTCAGGAGATGCTGCAGGCGGGGGTCATACGATCCAGTGCGAGCCCTTTTTCTAGTCCAGTGCTGCTGGTAAAGAGGGACGGCAGTTAGAGATTCTGCATCGATTACCTAGCTCTCAATAAGAAAACGGTCCCAGACAAGTTTCACATCCCTGTGATCGACGAATTATTGGATGAGCTACACGGAGCGGTGGTCTTTTCGAAGATCGACCTGAAATTTGGATACAACCAGATCCGTATGCGGGAGGAGGATATCCAGAAGACGGCCTTCAGGACTCATGAAGGCCACTACGAGTTCCTCGTCATGCCGTTTGGGCTGACGAACGCCCCCGCCACGTTCCAGTCATTGATGAATAAGGTCTTCTGGCCTTATCTGCGGAGGTTCATTTTGGTCTTCTTCGACGACATACTAGTATACAGTGATTCACTGCAGGATCACTTGGGCTATCTGGAGATAGTATTGAGAGAGCTGGAGGACCACCAGCTACATGCCAATCGAAAGAAGTGCTTGTTCGGACAGGTACATGTGGAGTACTTGGGGCACATCGGCTCAGCGAAGGACGTGGCGACCGATCGGTTGAAGATTGCAGCCTTGTTGGATTGGCCGCAGTCGAGGAAATTACGAGCTCTATGGGGATTTCTGGGGTTCACGGGTTATTATTGACGGTTCGTGAAGGGGTATGGCACCTTGGCGTGGCCCCCTTATCGAGCAATTGAAGAAGGACAGTTTCTGTTGGGGTGAGGAGGCGACGAGGGCATTCCAGGCCCTCAAGGAGGCGATGACGACAGTGCTAGTACTAGCACTCCCGGATTTTGAGAAGCAGTTTGTGGTGGAGTCTGACACGTCAGGCTTTGGGTTGGGGGCCGTGCTGATGCAGGAGCAGCGACCGATCGCCTACTTCAGTCAGGTCTTATCATTCAGGGCCAGGCTGAAGTCCGTCTATGAGCGAGATCTGATGGCGATCGTGCTGTCGATACCGAAGTCGCTGCCATACCTGTTGGGAAGAGAGTTCGTGGTACGGACAGACCATCGGAGTCTGAAGTACCTCCTGGAGCAGCGCATGGTGGCTGAGGAGCACCAAAGGTGGTTGTCTAAGCTGAGCGGGTATAATTTCGAGATTCACTACAAACCCGGCATGGACAACAAGGCAGCAGATGCGCTTTTCCGACGAGATGGGGGGGTACATGTGGTAGCTCTTTCTATTCCGGTGACGTTGGGGAGTGACGCCCTACTAGCAGAGATTGAGGCAGATGAGGGTTTGCAGCAGATAGGGAGGCCATTACACAGGGATCAGGAGACTTTTCTGGTTACACATTGGAGCGACGAACACTACTGTACCGAGGGAGTGTGGTGGTTCCCCGTACTTCTGGACACATTCCCACTCTTTTCCAGGAGTTCCAGGGCAGCGCCGTGGGAGGCCACTCGGGAGGGTATCGGACGTATCAGAGGATGGCTCGGGAGCTCTATTGGCCGGGCATGAGGAAGGATGTCGCACAGTTAGTCTCGGAGTGTGACGTATGCCAGCGCCATAAATATCAGGCGACATCCCCGGTAGGTCTCTTACAGCCATTGGACTTACCAGAGAGGGTGTGGGAAGACATCTCGATGGACTTCGTGGATGGGTTACCACGATTAGAGGGCTTTACTACGATATTTGTGGTGGTTGATCGCCTCAGCAAATACAGCCATTTCATTCCACTTCTCCATCCATTTACTGCAGCGTCGGTGGCAGTTGCCTTTTTGAGGGAGGTGGTCAGGTTGCATGGGTATCCTCGTTCGATCGTGTCGGACATGGATAAGATGTTTCTGAACACTTTTTGGAAGGAGATGTTCCAGCTACATGGTACAACGTTACGACGGAGCACCGCTTACCACCCGCAGACGGACGACCAGACTGAGGTGGTTAATCGGAGCGTGGAGACATGCCTATGGTGTTTTGCTTCAGAGACGCCCAGGAAGTGGACCGGGTGGCTGATGTGGTCTGAGTACTGGTACAACACCTCGTACCACTCAGCAGCGAAGATGACACCGTTTCGGATTGTGTATGGCCGAGACCCACCCCACTTAGTACACTGCAACCGGGGAGCCACCCCGGTGTCAGGACTGGAGCAACAGCTGGAGGAGCGTGACCGGGTGCTGGAGGAGTTGAAGCGCCATTTATCACGAGCCCAGCAGATTATGAAGGAGAAGGCAGATGCACATCACAGGGACGTGCAGTTCATCGCAGGAGAGCGGGTTTATTTGAAGCTTCGGCCTTACAGGCAACGCTCGATGGCCCAGCGGCGCAATGAGAAGCTAGCAGCGAGGTACTATGTGACTTACGAGATTGAGGCCCGGATTGGCAAGGTGGCTTACCAACTGAGGTTGCCTCCTACTACCCGGATCCATCCGGGTTTTCACGTCTCACAGTTATGCCAAGCTATCGGCAATCATGCGGCATCTGCTACATTACTGCCGACTCTCACGGTCGACGTGGAGGTATTATTGGAACCCGAGGAGGTTACAGGCATTCGCGCAGGAACGTCGGGGGCACGGGAAGTATTGATCCGTTGGTCAGGATTGCCAGAGTGTAAGGCAACTTGGGAGCTTTATGATCACATCTAGCAGCAATATCCTGATTTTCACCTTGAGGACAAAGTGAATCTCCTGGGGGGAGTAGTGATACGATTATCACATACGAGAGGAGGAGCAAGAAGACGAAGGACGACGATTTGGGGAAACTTCTTTATGCATTACTAGTTTTGTTATTTTTGCTGTACACACCACGCCTAAACATTATATAAGAGAGGGCGTGAGCTAGGGTTAGGGCATCGAAGTTTGTAGCCGTCATTTGACGTTTTCCTAGAGTTCTCCAGTGAGATCCTAGAAGAGAGTTTATGCTTTTCCCTTAGCAAAAGCTAGGAGAGGGGTCAACTCTCCCAAAATTGGCTACTTATCTATTGTAAACCCTATTTTTATTCAATAAAATCCTCAATTCCATTCTACAAACCCTAGTCCGCACCATATATGTGTGCAGATATGTTTTATGCATGTGTGCACGCACACATCTACATTACTATAAATAGAGCGGCTTTGTGTTTTGGTTCTGTTCTATTTGTCTGGAACTACCAAAATACCTTTGCTTAAAATGAATATCAACTGTCGAATCTTTTTGATAAGTCTTGGCCACTGAACTTATATTATATACTAATTGATCAACACAAACAAATCAAAAGTGACGTGGGTGCAGCCCTGGTTACTCGGATATGTGCGTCCTCACTATGCCTTATGGGATTAAGCTTTTGAATCCTGAGCTACAGAAACTTTTAATTTTCCTTTATTTATGTATTTATCTATTTTTATCTTTACTTTGCACTCCTATTCTCGATTTCAATACCGGGCTCCGCAAACTATTATTGTTTCTTTATTTTCTTTTAACTCTAATTTATACTCCTCTCTCCCCCTCCTTTATCATATTTCCTCCCCTTTCGTTTATCTGTTTTTACTGTCCCTTTTGGATGGAAGTAAGCATCCACAATTTTTGTTAATTTTTTCTTTATTTCTTTTCAAATTTCTATTTTGGGCTTTGATTTTTTTATTTTTTAGAGAAACCTCTCAAATTAGAATTTAGTTGCTAAAACTTTTTGTTGTTGAAATCTTTAATATATAGAATCAAACACCTATAATGTTTGCTATTTTTTCATTCTTTCTTTTCAAACCTTTTATTTAAGGCTTTGATTTTTTTAATTAAAAACACTCAATTTCAGTTATTAAATTTTAATTGATTTGAGTCATTCAAATAATTATAAAGAGCTTATCAAAAAGCTTCAAATTAGAAATCCATTATAATCATGAAACTTTATTTAATTAGTGTATAGTTATTAACTACGAATTCCTCATATATTAAAAAATTCATCACAAAATAATCTAAAAATACTTTATTAGAGCCAGCCAATTAGTTATAACCTATTATTTGATTAAGAAAACTACAGGTTTGAAAGTCAACTATGATTAAGAATCGTCCTAAATTGTTTACTAGAGAATTTCTAACCAATTATTAATTAACAATTATTAATAATTCAAAAACTAATTTAATTGAAATTTTTTATAGATTGGTTTTAGAACGGAATCCTGGTTTGAATAGAGTTTTCTCTCTTTAGTAAGATAAATAGGATTACTGTTATAAACGGGCTTTTGGAGGCCCAACCCGTTAGTGGGTATCCACCCATTATGTAATCCTATTACTATAAATACAGGGCTACGGGGTTTCGTAGACGCCATGGTTTACAACACGTTATCAGCACGCTCGAGGCTGAGCCGAACTCTTGCCGACGGACGAACGTGACGCGAACGGGCTTCCTTCACCGAACGTCGCTAGATCCGGCGGGTAGGATTTAGAGGTAATTTTTTCCATAGATCTAAACTTTTATGCGCATACGATTAGATCTACATGCTTAGATCTATTTTTGATTAATTTAGATCGGAGTTTTAACTTAGATCTACATGCTAAATCAATTCTTCAATGATAACTCGACGTTTTTATCAACAAAAATCAAAATTTTACGATGAAAAACGTTTTGAAGACTAAAAATAGTTCTTTTAAATAAAAATCCTATTTTATGATCTTCTTCCCCAAATCTTGAAACCCTAGAGGGGATCTTCTCGCCGGAACGCGAATCCCCCCAAAACTCGCGCCAAAACCCTCCGCCCGCCGCCCGAAGCGGCGGCGCCCCCCTCCCACCCCGCCGTTGCTAACGGCGGGCGGCCCCGCCGCCGTTGGCGGCGGGCTCGACCCGCCGCCTGCAGCGGCGGGCCCCCCCCCTCCGCCGCCCGCAGCGGCGGGCCCCCCTGGGCGGCCGCTCGTATCGGGCACCCCCGGTGCACGCTCATGTCCGGAAACCCTAGCCGCCTGAAGCGGCAATCCGCGCGACCAAACACCCTAACTAGGGTTTCACCCCGAAAATTCACTATTTTCAAACGATTTTCAGATTTAAATTCGATTTTCCCTCGCTATAATCTGATTAATGCCTTATAAATCATCGCAATTTTTTCTTGGATTATTTGATTATTACACGTTTAATAATTAGGAAGATCCTGCGACCGCTCTGCCGTTAGTTAACTAACCTAACGGTGTATGACGTTGCCCAGTGGTCCAATAATTATTAAACGAAAAATTTTCATTTCCATTATAAAATTTCTGTGATGATTAAATGCATGTGTAGAAATTTATATGCCTGCCGCATATTTAATGATTCTGTGATGTATATTTTTATTTAGCATGCTAAAATCACTATGACATAGTTTAAATGCATGCAGCATATAAATAGCATGTGTATACATCATACTTGTTTCAATTTTAGTTAATTGAGCACAACTTTTTAGTTTACTAGATTTACATTATATGTATGATGCGCTCATGATATGACAACATTATATGTCAATAAACCAATAATGATTTCAAAAAGTTTAACATCATATCCTAGTTGACAAAATGAACCTGAAGTTCAAAACCAACATGAACCTGAAGTTCAAAATCAAATCAAAAGTCAACACCATTTCACACTAATAAATATTAACAAGTACGATGGCTTAAACGAAAAACATTTATGCGATTTCTTTTAGAAATACGCATGTCGCGGTAAATAGATCTCTCAGATCTATGGTTTGTATAAACCAATATTGACACCAGCAGTTGTCATAATAACGCCAAACTCTTTTGAGTAATCTCACTTTACAAGGTATGATTTTTGAATCTAACCTTATTTTTTAAGCGTACGCCCGAAGTCGTGGCTTAATAGATAAGTGAGAAATTATAAATTTCGTACCCACGTAATTGTTTCCCCTAGAGCATGATTCTATATCCACACAATACTTGAACGACTCAATAGAAATGGCCTGAAGACCATACTTGAGTTTTCTAATAGACTTTTAAAAGTCTCATAAATTAGAAAGTGGAAATATAGAGACTAACTCATTTCCCTTGTATGTGTCTACTTCGTAAGACCAATATTCATTCTCCCTTATAAATGACAATAAGGACGACTGAAAACAGGGGAAGTCTTGAATAAAAATGAGAAAGGGAAGATATGATGTACCTCGATATGGAGTATGCAATGGCAACCCAATATCAGACCAGAAGTTCTGACAAGACCCATAATGCTTTTTGCAAAATGAATGGGCATTAACCTATGCCATATAAAAATATATACATATCTAGTCTAAACGACGAAAGTCTAATTGACCTCATGTATATTTAGCTACTCCCCGAGGACAAATAACTTTTGAAAATAAATTTGATCTGTTGTCATAATATGAGTCTAAATGAGCACAATTGTGGCCGTATATTTTATAGAACACACATCAGACTATGAAACTTGTTGCTCTAACATAATTATTAGTAGTATTCTCTTGCAGTATATATGTGCTTTTTACGCATTTTATTTTACTGTAAATAATTTGTCATCCTGAATACTCCTAAAATGAGGATGCCATGTACTCTCTGAAACATATAAAATTTCAAAGGATATTCATCAAAATGAAATCCATAATGACTCAAGAAACAAATAAAGCCTGAAGCTTTATCCAACTATGATCCGCATAATAGTCATTGTGAAGATGTAATCCTTCACAGTTTGAACAGAGTTCACCCATTACCGGACAAAATTAACTTGAGCATTTTAATGGACGTTCAAAAGTCCCACATAAATTCGAACAGAGGAATTAATTTGGAACACCAGAAGTGTCCAGAATCGACCAACTTTGGATCGATGTCACCCTGGATTGATGATGCAAGATATCATTAACCAGACGAACCCGAAGATTCTTCACAAAAAGGGTGAAACTCTCATTACCCCATTCAAAAGGGAAAAATGATTACGAGATCATCTCCATTCACGTGGACATTGACTCTCCTCACTTACTCAAACGAATTTAAGATGATATACTATCATTAGATGAATGAGACCTTTAGGCCTCTTGAGAGTATTTGAGGGATAAAAGTGGACTCACACACTCCCTACATATGACTGATGATGTACCTTAGAGTACTCATCTATATATCCTCTTAAAATGGTCATAATCAAAACCTTGTTATCCAACCGCAGTCTAGATTATTATTAATCACAACGGACATATTGCATTACTGGGATATTGGTTGGGCTTTTACTTACCCTCATACCACCCTCAAAAATGCCGCAGTGGAACTTAGTCATCGGGACTAACCCTCCTAGATGAATATGTTCCGAGATCCCCTAACGGGGGAGGCATTAGAGCACATCTTATAGATGGAGCCTTGATGGGTTCATATCCCTAGTTCTATGCTCAACTTCATTGAAGTCGAGCTTATTGCGGATTTTTGGGATAACACTGTGAAATCAATTTAACAACTGGAAGAAAATTGAACACCCTGAAGCTTTATGTTCACACCCAGTAATGGGTTATATGTAAATCATTAAAATGATTTAAACGGATTACTTGTCCATTAGAAATCCAGTTGTAGGTGACCATATGGGAGCATGCAAACCATCAGAACGCCTCCTTAGAAACTATTTATATGAGCCTGATCACCTCATATAAACAGTTTCCGAGAACCCCTAACGGGGGAAGCGTTTAGTGCACATCTTATCGATGGAGCCATGATGAGTATACATCCCCATATCACCACTATGGACCATTTAAAACATTAATACCTATGATCTGATTATCATGAATAGTGATGAGATCCTGAAGATCCACACTTATGAAACTGTTAAACAGTTATCAGACATAGCTACTGACAATATAAATATTGTCAAATTCACACATCCCTGCTATTAAAAATCCAGCTATGATTGACATACCAACTATAATGGATGCAATCTACCAGTAGCAGAAGTGTATATCCTCAATGGATGAGAGGACATACCACGAGACCCTAAAACAATACCACCACAGGAAAGTGAGCTCATCTTCATATCCTCTCCCTTTCCAGAACCTCCAGAAGAGATAAATCTGGAATAAACTGAATAATGTACGTACACGGAGAGGTATTTGGATAAAACACACTTGTCGACAATTACTCACATTTCATTTTGCCATTGATATCGTTCACAATCTCCGTTTCCTGAAGCAAACGCAGAAATTTGGCCAAATTATGTGGAACGAGGCAATAATAAGTTGAGCTGGACTCACTTATGAAACGTGAAGTGTTTGGACCTGAAGTCCTGATATCAAAAGATATCAAACCTGTGGGCTACCGAGTATTGTATAAATAAATAAAATCGTATGCTATAAGCAAAACGCTATAGCCTTAGAGGCTTATTCCGCAGAAACCAGGAAGTAACCATGTAAGATGAGTTTAACTCACTTACAAAATTAATCAAACTGATGCATCAGGCTCTCTGGTCATGATTGCGAAACCCATGCGATTAGCAAAGATAATTTTAGGCTATGTTGCTATGGATGATGTGACAACATACCTTTATGAATAATCATCCCGAAGATGAAACCATCATCCCGAAGATGAATAATCATCCCGAAGATGAAACCATCATCCCGAAGATGAAACCTTCATCCTGAAGATGAAACCTTCACCCTGAAGATGAATAATCATCCCGAAGATAAAACCATCATCCCGAAGATGAATAATCATCCCGAAGATGAAACCATCGTCCTGAAGATGAATAATCATCCAGAAGATGAATTACCATCCAGCAGATGAATTACCATCCAGTCGATGAAGAAATATGGAAAATTGCAATCCACCAATACACCTACTGGTTGTATGGATGCACATTAAGACCCCTTCCGTTCGTTGGAAGAGGGGAAGGATATCATAGGTCCTGAAGTGCCTTACTCAAATGTCTTTTGCACACTCCTTTATCTGGCAGTAAACACTTTAACCAGATACAGTGCAGCGCCTGCAGCGCACCACTGGACCAGATATATGTAGCTTCTGCGCTATCTCCAAGGGTCAAGGATCATACAACATGTTAAATATATTTGCAGATACAGGTTACAGATCATCGCGATGACTGCAACAAAGAAGCGACCAACTCCTGGAGACCAGCAAATCATACTTCCAAGGCAACATCAATCCCACCATCCCGAGAGGCTCATCAATCCAAGAAGCAAATCATAAGTACGCACAGCCAAGTTCTGCAATACCTCGCAGACACAGTGACGACTGGGTCAGAGACGTGATGCTACCTACCGAGTCTGCAGACCACTCCTCTTCAGGAGAGATCCATCAGATTCAGTAGCTGCCATAGATGAGCGATACTTGTATAGATGAGAGATGTCTTGTATAGGTGAGCGATGCCTTGTACTTTGTACTTATTATCGGAACACTGTAAGAGATTGATGTATAGATGCCTAGGAGATCTGCAAGCCTGCAGCTTGTACAGATCAGGGGGAGTCAAATGTAGTGTTGTACTCTTTTCTCTTGGCTATTGGTTTTTCCCACTGGGTTTTCCATAGCTAAAGGTTTTAACGAGGCAAACCTCATTGACTCTGGATCCATAAGTATTCACCCCCTAAATACTTCCACTAATCAGGGGAAGTTACAGAAACTGTACTCTTTTTCATTGGCTATTGGTTTTTCCCACTGGGTTTTCCATAGCTAAAGGTTTTAACGAGGCAGTTATCCCTAACTTAGGATCCAGAAGTATCCATCTCTAGTGATATCCATCAATCAGGAGAAGTTACAGAGACTTGTACTCTTTTCCCCTAACCATTGGTTTTTCCCACTGTGTTTTCCTTGGCAAAGGTTTTAACGAGGCAAGTACTCTTAAACTTGGGATCCAGAAGTATCCATAGACCCATGATCAGATAAGCTCTATGAACCCTGTTCATCACGGCTTACAACAATGGATGGATAAGTGGAAGTGTTATAAACGGGCTTTTGGAGGCCCAACCCGTTAGTGGGTATCCACCCATTATGTAACCCTATTACTATAAATACAGGGCTACGGGGTTCCGTAGCCGCCATGGTTTACAACAATTACGTATTTCTTTTGATTAATAATTCTGTCTCCAAAATAGGATTTAATTGTCGAAATATGAAAGATATGATATCTAATAAAAACATGCTATTATATTATCGTTGACTCTTTTTTAGAGAGAATTATATTTTGGTGTTATCATTGTTATCGTTTTGTCATTGTCATTTTTAATATGATGACCAATTATGACATTATAGTTACTATTTTTTAAGAAATTGCACTCGTGAATCATATGGGCCTAAGGGCTAGTATATAATATGTGTAAATGAGAACAAGATAGAGATCCACATGCAACTATACATAATTAAATGTATATGACTGAAAATGATAAATAATCAATAAACACTGTACAATTGTTTCTTTTCAAAGTATCAATTTTTATGGTATATTACATGATAGTGACTCTAGATCTATTTCTTGATATATTTTCAGATCACTCGGATCACTGCTTTTTTATGATGGATTGTGAATGACCCACTAAAGCGGGTGACCCGCAGTCAGATCGTGGATACACTAGAGAATACTATACTAAACACTAAAATCCGATAAAAAGAACCCTTGGACCTTTTGGTGGCGCCTTGAACATTATCAATTATTTAGCTATATGCAAACTTTAAAAGGATGCATTTTTATCTCATACTTCCATGGAGTAAATTTCAAATGCAAAGCATAAAATTTGGAAATAGGAAGAGATTGCTGTCAATTTTCACTCATCACAAACAACTAAATATTAAATCAGTTAGCAATATTGTTCATCACATTGAAGTTCTTGTGATGCTATATTAGTGTCCTTGTAAATCCAAAAAGTCAGTGTGTTTACTCTGTAAATTCTAAGGAAACCCGTAGGATAGGTTTCTTCCCGACAAGTTTAGACATCACGAAGGGAACTCTGGGAATTCCGGTGCCAGAATACAGAAAGTGAAAAGGAGCAAACCTTTTGTTTGTTTCTTCCTTTATATAATACAAATTTGGTAGCTATTTAGGGCTAATTTTTAACATTAAATTTGTTTCTTCATGTTGGTGTTATTTCAAACAAAAAAGCATATTGGAATCCGCTCCAGACCCCAAAATTGTTTGATTCTATAGATCCTCAACAGGAAGATGCCTGACAAATAGTCAGCAATTCCACCACCCACCCACCCACCCACCTCACTGGGCACTAATATAACTGTGTCAAGAAATGTGTTGGGGTTGGTGTAGGTGGGGAACTTATCATATCTCGCACCGGTGGAAACTAATTCACTCGTATGATACGCCCTAGTGCTTTGTAGAGGAGGATTGGAGGGTGGAAACTAATTCACTTGTAGGATACGCCCGAGTGCTTTATAGAGGACATGGATGAATTTCACCAGGGATATCCATCTTCACTTTGTTGATGTCGACTGCACTGATTGCGAACCGGACATTCCTAGCTAGGGGCATGTTATGGGGATATTTTGGCAGTTTCCTGACTACCAATGTTTCACGGATAAGGAAAAGCTGACATAGACACAACACAAACTGGTAACTCACATACAGATGATATGCATCCATCCTTCCTGGCATATCTGATATCACGACTTGATGATATTTTCATTAATTTACATTTGTGATCTATGTTCAATAAATATAATCGTATGTCTGGTACTTGCTGAACCTCAGTTAGGCCCTTCCAATTGTTATATTTTGTGTTTCATTTTCCTATGCCTTGCCAAGTTCCGATGATGTTTAACACATCTAAGCTGATAGAAATTACTTGTGCTAATCAATTTTTCTCCTTTTGTGCAGTGGTTCTTGATTCCCCACAAACGTATAGTTTAGACGATTGTATCGAATACATTCAAGAAGATGAAGTGGTCGAGGTTACTCCATCAAGCGTACGGATGAGTAAAAATCCCAAGTCCGCCAAAAATAAGTATTAGGTTCGAACTCTTGGAGCGGGCAGCTATGCTGCCGAAATTTTCAATTACAGTTGTCTGCATGAAGTTTTGTGGATCGTAAGTCCGTTCCGACCAATGCCTGGTGGAATCAGAGCATGATACGATACACATTGTTCGCATCAACATGTAGTTAGCAGGTGCAAAAGGGTCATAACATAGAATCCCTCAGAAATTATAGGCATACTGTAGATTGTGAGGTAGATTCGATATAAAAGATGTAGATGATTTATTTTTTTGTTCTAGTTCTCATTATTATTTGTCCTAATACGGGCATTTGATTAATTGCGGATCAAACTTTTTCACTGTATATTTAGCATCATGAAGTTAATTATGAGTATATGTTTTTCCCATTGCAAAACGATGTTCCTGTTTATTATGTGCAAGTTTAATCGTTGCTTAGTAATCGTAAAACTGCAGATTTAGATGCATGCACGAAACTCATTTTGCGCATGGTCAGTTGCAATCAGCACTAGACTATTGAATCTGCATAACGTTGAAAATATTCGCTGGCATTCATGTGTTAAATCAAGAGGAATGAAGTTTTAGGTTGTCTGTGTTTTTTTTGGTGTGGGTGGGTGATCGGCCCCCGGATATACACCCGGGAGACAGTTGTATTACCGCAAGCGCACGGTGTAGTGGCGAGCGGGTATCGAACACGAGGAAGTGGTGTTGGATCCAATCTATCCTAGGTTGGTTCAACTACGAATGTTTTATTGGTGAAGATGATTATGATGTGATGTAATGACAATGGTAATGGATGTCGGTGCGGTGATAAAGATGTTGGATAAAATATTGATTCAATTCAATATAATAAAAGTGCATATGGCTAGGGAATCCCCACTGCGGATCGTCATTCATCTCTGTGAATCGCGAATCTCAATCTTGCAAGACTTGAATTAAGGTGAACTAGTCGTAACTAAATAGAGAACCAAGCTCACGCTCTCTCGCTATTGCCGGTCTATAGCAACCTAGATTAGGGCGCACTCTCGTGCAAACCCTAACCTAAGCCACTAGCATTAAGATCGACATCATCGTTCAATCGTCACTCGAGCCCACCCTCGTACAAACTCGAGTTACAATCTAGATTGTGATAGCTCGTATTCGTCCAATCTCTTGCAAACGAATATGTGTATAGATTTATAATAAAAATGCTAGCTTTGGTCCAATATCTTGCAAACCAAGTCTAGTGAATCTCGATTATAAACTTAAATCGAATATCTAGACCTTCCCATCGATTAGAATCCAATCTCTTGCAAACTTCATATCGATAGAAATTCCTAACTATTCGTAATAAATCAATCACAACCTAACCTCCTATCAATTCTAGCAACTTAGAAATTCATTCTTCACAAATCTGAAATTAGATTCATATGGTTCATCCCCATGCCCTAGAACAACGATCAACCAAGCATAGCAATAACGATATAGGAATCAATAAAAAACATTGCTTGCATACAAAAAGATATCAAATCAATGATTCAAATAACAAGAACAAAGATACTTAGCTTTGATGAAGAATTCCAATCCAATTACAAGCTTTTAGATCCAAGAGGGGGCCTAGGACATGGCCTAACCTCTAAAAAAGTCTTCAAGAAAATAATATGAACTCCTCTCTAATGATGGCTACAATCCCTATATATAGTCCCCCCAAAACCGTTGCAAATAGCCCTAGAAACCCTCTGAAATTCGTGCCCAAAGTCAGCTCTGGCCACAACTTAAGTTCTGGGCCCACGCTAACTCGACTGAATAGCAGTTTCAGCACTGCAGCGTTAACTTGAAGAAATTCTCTAGATTCATCCGACCTCCGATTGGCGCTTTCTTGGCGGCGTTGAAACCGTCATGAAGTCTACTATCCATAAAAAATATGAGAAAAATACTTTGCCTGCTGAAAAGATAGCAGATTTCAAAAGAGTGAGAGGCTGTCTGAAAATCTGGGCGCTCGTGTCATTCGGCCGAGTGAAAATATGACTGGGCCGAGTGAGAAGTGTGACTCGGCCGAGTACGTCAGTCTGTAGATCATCCAGAAAAATAGAGAAGTCAGCATGGCTCTCTTCGAATTCTTGGCCTTCACTCGGGCGAGTGGAGTTCTCTACTCGGCAGAGTGGAATTAACCACTTGGCCGAGTGCATTATGGTACTCAGGTCAGGCAGATGTCTTTGGTCAGTCTTGCTCGACCGAGTAGGCTGCTTCACTCGCCTGAGTGAACTGCCTTGCTCGGCCGAGTGGCCTGTTTCAGAGCTCATTTCTCATCCTCCTTGCTTCCTCGTTGATTCCTTCGACGTTCTTCTTCTTCTTCCACTCATCCTTCAGTGCCGTTAGTTCCTTTAGCCCATTTTGCTCCCGATTGCTCCATATTTCCTGAAATCAGACGAAAACGAGAAATAGTGAAAAGTAACGAAATATCGTCGAATAATTGTGAAAATCGCAATATGAGAAATCGAAATGGTATGCAAACATGCAGAAAAAAGGTGTAAAATATGGACCGATCAGTGGGTGGGCGGGGTGGGTGGGGGTGTTAACTCAAGAGGAATGAAGTTTTAGGTTGTCTGGGCTGTGGGGGGGGGGGGGGGGGGGTTGTGTGGTTTTGTGTTTCTCAAATAATAAAACTTCTCTGGAATTTTTTCTCAATGATAAAAATTAGTGTTACCTAATTTTATCTTAATCAACCAAAATAACTTGTGGTTTGGGGGGGGGGGGGGGGGGGGGGGGTTGTGTTGTGTGTTTTTGTGTTTCTCAAATAATAAAACTTCTCTGTAATTTTCTCTGAATGATAAAAATTAGTGTTACCTAATTTTATCTTAATCAACCAAAATAACTTGCAATGATAAAGATACGCAGTGGAAATGAAATGTAGGTAAAAGAGAGACAATGCCACACTTTCCAAACACACCAATTTTATGCTGGCTCACCCCTTCAGGGCCACATTCAGTACTAAAAACTCCGTTGGGCTTTGAATCCGCTATTTTTAACAATAGTTACAACACCTCACATACAATGACGAATTTTCCCTTGCCTCCCGACGAGGTCTTCTACAAAATATCTAACCTCCAGCAAGAATTTACACTTACCAACCCAGGGGAGAATACTTGCAATGATATGAAGTGTTTACAAATACCTATATCCTTGAATGAAGCTCTTGATGTGATGCTATATGTGAGGGATCTTGATCTTCAAAGAGTACAAGTGAAGCTTTAGGAAGATCAAAATGAATGTCCAATTCAAGATGGAACTTTGGAAATAGCTTGGCCAAAGGAGGGGTTTTGCTTAAAAACTTTGGGCTTTGAAAACTATTTTTCCCTTGAAAATATGATCAATAATGTTGGCAAACATCCTAGCAAACATAGCTTATAAAGGGGTGAAAAATTGTTGTAAAACTATCCCAAAACACCCACCCAACAGCTCTATTTACAGCTTTGCGAAAATTGCGGAAATGTGTTTTTTGGGTTGAGAGTAGTACAATAGTCAACTACTTTGTTACGTGTAGTCGACTATTTATATAACGGTAGTTGACTATCTATACTACTGTAGTTGGCTACTAGGGGGTACGGAGAAGATTCACTTTATGGTAGTCGACTACATTACAATGGATAGTTAGCCACCAACTGATATACAAGATATTAAGTTAAAACCACATGAAAACATTTTAAAAACATTTTAAAAACAGTTTAAAATTATTTTTAAGGTGATCCTAAGTGTGTGTGAGCTTCTAGCAAGACATTAATATTCTAAAACAAAGAAAAAAATACATCGAATAAAAATCATTCCAATGAAGTCCTACGATCTATTTTCATGCTCCAAGCTCCTTGTCTTGCTTCCATGGTTTTTTGGCCTTGTTTAGCTCACCAATCTCATTGAATGCTTCTTTGATTTACTTTGAATTCCTACACTCACATGTTAGAAGACATGTTTGCTAATCATCAAAAGGATGACTCAATATCCAATATCCAACACTGATGACATTTTACAAAGATTTCTGCCCGGAGCTTCAACTTAAAACAAAATAACCCTTGTGCTTTGTTTCGAGTGCTAAATGGCTGCTATTGAGTGTCATCTGTCATGTGCCGACCAAGTTCTTATTGATAATCATGGTCTCTTGGTCAATAATCTTCATATCATTCTGAACGTTGTATCTCACATTAGATGCATTTGAGCAACTAGTGATTGGACGGTTTGAGTTCATCTGAAAATCTATAGCAAGTTATATCTCACTTGAATTTTGACTAGGAATAACATGTGTACACCAGCAGATTTTGTTGCAGTCAGCTTGTGACTGGGACAAATCCCGCCAACTGGGACAATATTCCCAGTTGGACGTCCCTTGTTTGTATAATAGATATAAAATATCATCAACTCGATCTAATGGGGACCTCTATTTTACTTCTCCATGGTGATTACAGTTTCCTTGGTTTTCTTTCTTCAAAGTTTCCTGGTATCATCACGCAAGAGCTTGGAATGCAAACGTTACCGACATAAGCTTGGAATGCAAACGTTACCGACATAAGCAGATACTTGAACATAGCTTGATCTTTGATTCTGTTAAAGTGTGTGACCCGAATCCGGTTTAGTGACCCGACCCGAAGAGCTCGCGGTGCGACATTTATTGGGAAATTTTCAGGGCTCTGTGGTGGTAGCGGTATGGACCTTTTCTGTTTTCCCCATATAAATATGATGTAATCTAGGGTTTCGGCTTTAACCTATTTTTAGCCGCCGCACTTCTCCCCCTTTTGTACCAGATCTTCGATATAGTGAATTTCTCTCCTCTGCCCGTGGTTTTTCCCCGTCTTGGGGTTTCCACGTAAATCTGTGTGTTTTTGCTTGTGTTTTTCATTGTCTGTTCTTGATCAAACTCGTAACAAGTGGTATCAGAGCAAGGTTCGATTTTTTCGCTAATGGCAACAATGAAATACGACATTCCGCTTTTGGATCGCAACACCAGATTTTCGCTATGGCAGGTCAAGATGCGGGCTGTTCTCGCACAGATGGATTTGGATGATGCGCTGCTAGGGTTTGATAAGATGCCCTCGTCTTGGACGCTGGAGGAAAAACATCGTAAGGATCGAAAGGCCCTATCTCAGATTCACCTTCATCTGTCGAATCAGATTTTACAGGATGTTTTGAAGGAGAAAACCGCCGCTGCTTTGTGGTTGAAGTTGGAGCAGTTGTGCATGACGAAAAGTCTAACCAGCAAACTGCATCTGAAGCAGCGATTATATTCTCACCGTATGTCTGAAGGTACGTCTTTGGATGAACACTTAACTATCTTTAAAGAGATTGTTTCTGATCTTGAGACATTGGAGGTTAAGTATGATGAAGAAGATTTAGGGTTGATTCTATTATGTTCGCTGCCTTCTTCATATATGACTTTCAGAGATACTATTTTATATAGTCGTGATACTCTAACAATAGATGAAGTTTATGATGCTCTATTCTCCAAGGAGAAGATGAAGCAGCTTGTGACAGGATCTGAAGGTCAGGGAGAGGGCCTTATTGTTCGAGGGAGGCCACAAGAGAGAAATTCAGGGGGTGATGTGAGAGGCAGATCGAAATCTAGCAACAGAGACAAGATCTGCAGGTACTGTAAGAAAAAGGGGCACATAAAGTCTGAATGTTATAAGTTGCAAAATAAAAATAAAAGAGCTGCTGGCAATCAGAAAGGAAAACAACAGGAAAATTCTGGTGAAGCTGGTGTTGCTGAAGATAATCACAGTGATGGAGAGCTCCTAGTTGCTTCTGATGGTGACTCCAAACCTTGCGAGGATTGGATTCTTGATTCAGGTTGTACATTTCATATGTGTCCTAACCGGGACTGGTTTTCAACATATGAAACTGTCTCTAAAGGTGCAGTGTTGATGGGAAATAATGCATCTTGCAAGGTAATTGGCATTGGGACTGTCAGAATTAAGATGTTTGATGGAATTGTCAGAACACTTGGTGAAGTGAGACACGTTCCAGATCTGAAGAGGAATCTTATATCCTTGAGTACTCTTGATTCTAAAGGGTACAAGTACACTGGTGAAGGTGGAGTTCTGAAGGTTAGCAAAGGTGCCCTTGTTGCAATGAAAGGACAGAGAAGATCTGCAAACTTATATGTCTTGCAGGGTTCTACAGTTACAGGTGATGCAGCAATAACTACGTCTTGCTTGTCCGATGGTGAGGTTACTAGACTTTGGCATATGCGTCTTGGACATATGAGTGAGAATGGAATGGCTGAATTAAGCAGAAGAGGACTTCTTGATGGTCAGAGCATCAGTAAATTGAAGTTCTGCGAGCATTGCATTTTTGGGAAGCAGAAGAGAGTCAGATTCATGAAAGGCATCCACAATACAAAGGGTGTACTTGATTATATACATTCTGATCTTTGGGGACCGTCTAGGGTGCCTTCTAAGGGAGGCGCTAATTATATGCTCACCATCATTGATGACTTTTCCAGAAAAGTTTGGGCGTTCTTCTTGAAGCAAAAAAGTGATGTGTTAGCTACATTTAAAGAGTGGAAGATTATGACTGAGAAGCAAACAGGGAAGCAGATAAAATATCTCCGCACTGATAATGGCTTGGAGTTTTGTTCTGATGAGTTTAATGTTTTATGCAAATCAGAAGGAATCATGAGACATCGTACAGTTCGTCATACTCCGCAGCAAAATGGTGTGGCAGAGCGCATGAATAAGACATTGATGGAGAAAGTACGTTGTATGCTCTCTAATGCAGGTTTAGCTAAGTCTTTCTGGGCAGAAGCCGCTTCTTTAGCTTGCTTCCTTGTTAATCGCTCTCCTTCTACTGCTATCGAAAAGAAGACTCCACAAGAGGTATGGTCCGGTACTCCTGCTAGTTATTCTGATTTGAAGGTTTTTGGTTGTCCTGCATATGCTCATGTTAATAGTGGGAAACTGGAACCTAGATCTATAAAGTGTGTCTTTATTGGCTATAAACCTGGTGTTAAGGGATATAAATTATGGTGTCCAGAAACTGGAAAAGTCTTAATCAGTAGGGATGTTATCTTTGATGAAACTGCTATGCTTTCTGACTCGTCTTCTAGAGATACTTGTGATAAAACCCCACAGAAATCAAGCACGCAGGTTGAGTTTGAGATTCAGTCAGGACTTATGCCAAACTCTACATCTCAGTCCAGTTCAGAGATGCAGGATGGTGCTGCTCCCTCACCACCACGAGTCACACCACAGTATTCTATTGCTAAAGACAGGCATAGGAGAGATATAAGGCCTCCGCAGAGGTTTGGTGAGGCTGATTTGGTTGCTTATGCCTTAAATGTGGCCGAAGGTATTGATTCTAGTGAAGAACCTTCTACCTACTCAGATGCAATTAATTGTAATGATTCTGGCAGATGGATGATTGCCATGCAAGAGGAGATGGAATCACTTCATAAAAATGGCACATGGGACTTAGTACGATTACCTAAGGGTAAGAAAGCTGTTCGTTGTAAATGGGTGTTTAAAAGGAATGAAGGAATACCAGAAGTTGAAGAAGCCAGATATAAAGCAAGACTAGTTGCAAAAGGCTATAGCCAGGTTCCAGGTGTAGACTTCACAGATGTGTTTTCTCCAGTTGTAAAGCATAGTTCGATTCGAGCTTTGCTTGGTATCGTTGCCATGCACGATTTTGAGCTTGAGCAGTTGGATGTGAAGACAGCTTTCTTGCATGGAGAACTTGAGGAGGACATATACATGCAACAACCAGAGGGCTCTATAGCCTCAGGAAAGGAAGACTTTGTTTGCCTGTTGAAAAAGTCTCTTTATGGCCTTAAGCAATCGCCTAGGCAATGGTATAAGAGGTTTGATTCATTTATGACTACTCATGGGTTCAATAGAAGCAGTTATGACAGTTGTGTCTATTTTAAGAAGAGTGTTGATGGGTCGTTTGTTTACCTACTCTTATACGTTGATGATATGTTAATAGCAGCCAAGGATAAAGAAGAGATAAGAAAGGTCAAAGTGCAGCTTAGTAAAGAGTTCGAGATGAAAGATTTGGGAGCGGCAAAGAAGATACTTGGGATGGAGATTCTGAGAGATAGAAAAGCAGGAAAATTGTACCTTAGTCAGAAAGGTTATATTGAGAAAGTTCTCTGCAGATTTAATATGCAGAAATCTAAACCTGTTACTACTCCATTAGCAGCTCATTTCAGACTTTCATCTACTTTATCTCCACAATCAGATGATGAGATTGATTATATGTCACGAGTTCCATATTCTAGTGCAGTGGGATCTCTCATGTATGCTATGGTCTGTTCACGTCCAGATTTATCATATGCTGTCAGTGCAGTTAGCAGGTACATGGCAAATCCTGGTAAAGAACATTGGAAAGCGGTCCAATGGATTTTCAGATACTTACGTGGCACTACTGACATTTGTTTGCATTTCGGGAGAAATAGAGATGGAGTCATCGGTTATGTAGATTCTGATTTTGCTGGAGACCTTGATAAAAGGAGATCACTTACAGGGTATGTTTTTACTGTTGGTGGCTGCGCTATCAGTTGGAAAGCTACTTTGCAGACTACAGTTGCACTGTCAACTACAGAGGCTGAGTACATGGCTATTACAGAGGCTTGTAAGGAAGCTATTTGGTTGAAAGGACTGTTTGGTGAACTTAGTGAAGATTTACAGATTACAACAGTCTTTTGTGACAGTCAGAGTGCTATTTTCCTTACAAAGGATCAGATGTTTCATGAGAGAACAAAGCACATCGATGTGCGGTATCATTTTGTGCGTGAGATTATTGCTCGTGGTGATATTGTAGTGAGCAAAGTTAGTACACACGACAATCCTGCTGATATGATGACCAAGTCACTCCCTATAGCCAAGTTTGAGCATTGCTTGGACTTGGTAGGTGTTCGTTGCTGAGTTAAGCCCTTTGGGGCTTTTGTGGAAGAGATGGAGATCAGTTTCATCGAAGATTGTGCGTATTATTCCTTGCATTGGAATTCGTGTCAAGGTGGAGATTGTTAAAGTGTGTGACCCGAATCCGGTTTAGTGACCCGACCCGAAGAGCTCGCGGTGCGACATTTATTGGGAAATTTTCAGGGCTCTGTGGTGGTAGCGGTATGGACCTTTTCTGTTTTCCCCATATAAATATGATGTAATCTAGGGTTTCGGCTTTAACCTATTTTTAGCCGCCGCACTTCTCCCCCTTTTGTACCAGATCTTCGATATAGTGAATTTCTCTCCTCTGCCTGTGGTTTTTCCCCGTCTTGGGGTTTCCACGTAAATCTGTGTGTTTTTGCTTGTGTTTTTCATTGTCTGTTCTTGATCAAACTCGTAACAGATTCCATAAGTTTGTATTCTCCAAACTAACATATTCACACATCAAGAATATCTTGCAAATATTATCTCCACACACACAAAGAAAAAAAGAAAAGGAGAACAAGAAAACACAACTGCAATATACAGCTTAAGTGTGTAGATTGTCACACAGTTTAACACTTAAGTACTAATATGGGATCCAAATTCTGTACATACTGAGTATAAAAGCTCATGAAAAGAAAGTAAGCTCCAACTTCATCTTTCTTGCCATCAGGTCCATCCTGCAAAATAAAAACATAATTTTCAATGGACCTTTGTTAGGGTTTCTAGCATCATTTTGCCGACTAAGCTTAAAAGTCTGGTTTCTCGGTATGAATACAAAAATATATTTGGAAATTTCATTCGTTACCGTGTATGTAACGTGAGCGTGGCTGTGGGAGTGCATGCATGGCGAGAACATATCACATTGCAAGTACCAATTGAAATGTGCTAAACCATCCCGATGATGATGATGATGATGATATGGTAATTTCTGAGGTCAATTAGGAGCTTAGAGTACAACTTACCTAGTAGTCCGAACAGATGATGCACATGCTACCTCATGTTAAGGTTCCTTTAGAGGCACTCTTTCGATGGTTACAGCTTGTTCATTGCCATCAAAAGATGGTTTGATGACGACATTAAAGATTATGTTGTTGAAAATGGTAAGAAGCACGAGCGCAACAGCAGTATATGAAAGGTATGATCCTGAAAGCTCAGGCATTTCCTCGGTACTCATCCCAGTCATTATATCTCTCTCACGACTGGGTTCTGCAATTTCAGTAGATAATTGTATGTATTAGAAATGTAACACCCTAACATATAAGAAGTTCTTACATTTCAGTTCTTATGTAAATTATATTTCATCTAGAATTTCAATAAACAACACACACAGACATTACAACAACACTCATCAAGACTACAGTATGTTAAAGATATTCTACATGCTGATATTGATATTGTTTACTATCTGGTTACAGGCTCTTACAAGCATGGATACAGGTATCGGCCGATACCACCCGGTATCGGCCGATACCACCCGGTATCGGCCGTGTCGTATTGGTCTCGGTGGCCAACGAGACCGATACGTATAGGGTTTCTCAGTATTAGACAAAACCCGAGGGTTTCGGCCAATATAGGCCGAAACCCTAGGCCTTCACCATGAACTGAGGAAGAAGATGACGAAAAATCAAGTGTACAGAATTCCAGAATGTACTGCTATGGCTGATCCAACTATTGTGATGCACAGAAATCCCGTGAAAATTTCTTCCTTCCCTGTGAATGTAGTCCTCCTTGTTGTGGATGGCAAATAGAACCTAGAGGGAGGGGGGGGGGGGGGGGGTAGTGTCCAAAGAAATATTAAAAGTTTCCTCTAAAAATAATTCAACTTACGTTAGCAAATGGTGTTGCCCAAATCTAACTTAATCAACAAATTATCTCAAGCAATTTAAAGTATGCAGTGGAATAAAAACAAGCTAGAGAATTAGTGCATCACAAAAAAGTGAATCAAATGCAAACACGAGTAAATACCTTGGTTCAGATACCCAAATCCCACTTAGCCACTGTATCCGACTCCAGCCACCCGAGTCCCACTCGGCTCAATTCACTATTTTCCAAATAGTTACAATGCTTCTTTCCAAGAGATCATTCTTACAACCAATTTCTTCTCAAAAAATTAAAACTTACCACCTCAACACTTTGAGGATTTTCTATTTTGATGAAGACTTACATTTTTTCCTATAACCTTGCTTTGAAGCTTGTAGAGTGTGTGATGGCTATAGTGTAATCTCCAAAGATGAGGAAATCAAAGCATTGGTAGATCAAGAAAACTTTGGCTAAAGAACTCAAAAACTTTAGAAAATAAGCCAAAGAAGAGTTTTTTGAGAGCTTTGGAAGAACTTAGAAAATGCTTTTAAAACTCAATTAATGCTCATAAATTCATACCAAAAATCTTAGCAAACAAAGCTTAAGTAGGGGTGGAAGAACCATAGAAAATTGTTCACCAAATACCCTTTAAATGGTTGAAAAAACAAGATCCCGAAAAATCTGGAAATCTGTCGTCAAAGCAAAGTAGTCGACCGTCAAACAACTGGTAGTCGACTCCCCAATGTACTGCGGTCGACTTCCAGTTGAACTGCGGTCGACTCTTTTGAGGTTCAGAGAGCAAAGCTTTTCTCCCATTCAAAGTAATCGACTATTATCATAAAGTAGTCGACTCTTATCTGATATATATGGTTTTTAGCTATAAAAACTTCTCAAAAAATTTTAAAACATTTTTAAAACATTTTGTGTGATCCTAAGTGTGTGAGCTTCTAATAAGGCTTTAACATGCTAAAAAATAATTAAAAATACATCACCGATATTATTACATTGAAGTCCAACGTGATGCATCTTCATTCTTCGTGCACATTTCTTGCTCCTTTTTGGTTCATGACCTTGTTTGCTCATCACTTAATCACTTGAGTGTTATAATATGATTTCTTAAGCTCCTACATTCAAACGATGTTAGATGCACTAATTGTTGCTCATCATCAAAAACATTTTGGGTGAGACTCAATATCTCAACACCCGTGAGCGTACATAAAGCTTGTGATGAAGAAATTTCTATAAACGAGACCAAAGAAAGCATTCTCATCAAGGAATCAAGGAATTGAAGAACAAAAATTTCTTATCTGAGAGGTCGAAGGCTTAAGCACGTTGATCTCCATCACTTAACCGCTCGACATTGATCGCTCGATGATCTTTAACTCCATCGCTCGATGAAGGTGAGTATTTAATTTTTTGTCGCTCAAATTTTCGCTCGATCAGAACGTTGGCTGCTCTAATCATCGACTGAAAATTTTAGGGATAATGAGAATTTTTCACCACTCAAAATTTCCCTGGGCACTGCTCAAAATTTCCCTTATCGCTAAAATTTTCCATTTTTCCTAAGAGCTCGAAAGCTCGCCACTCAAATCAAACCCTAAAACTAACTGAAAATTCACCGCTTAAACTACACTAGGATTCTCAAAACTTCAGTCATCCATCAATCCCCGTCAAAATTATGCCCAAAATACACCGTTTATTTACAAGTTTGCCATTACATGTAAACTTATGTAATACACGGAATGTCAAACAAGTTATATACACGGTAAATTAATATATGCTTACAAGTTTACAAGTTACATACATGTTATATACTTTTTTCTTAAATTGTTTAATATTTTACACTATAACTGCATGTATTTTTCACTACAATTTTACATCGTTATATGTTGCTTTCATTTTTAAACATAAATTAAAATGTTTCGAAGAACTCCAAAGAAGAAAGTGTTGAATATTGCGTGGGCTCATTGTAAAATGGTCGGAAACGACCATAGACATATATGATGCAACTATTGCCAAAAAGAAATACATGGAGGCATGATGCACCTTAAGGAACATTTGACAGTAATTTCTGGAGATGTGTTGATATGTTCCGAAGCACCGAAAGAAGTGTGTATAGAGATTTAAGGCACACGTATTTGAGAAGAGGAAAGAAAGAAGATGATTGATGATGAGTTAAGGACACACACACACACACACACACACACACACACACACATATATATATATATATAGTGATCTTCGGTTGCGAAAAACGGGGTTTTCGCACGGTGCGAAAACATTTTTTTTATTTTTTTGAAATTTTTTTTTTCAAAATTTTTTTTTGATGTTTAATCCATACAAATATATACCCCAGGGAAAATAATGGGTGAACCCGTTGGGCATTAGAGCACACATCCACCCGTTACAAATTTAACGGTCTCAAAACGTGCGAATTTGATGAAATGCCTTAATCGAAGGCCAAATGACATTATTTCTCAATGATTATTTTTTGAGGGGGGTATAACAACATATAATGAGGGTGGAAAAAAGAATTTTTGAAAAAAAAAATTTCAAAAAAAAACTAAAAACATTTTCGCACGGTGCGAAATGTTCTCATTTGAAAATTTTCCTCTATATATATATATATATATATAGGCAATCTCAGATGACTTAGGTGAGGATGAGAATGAGATCGAGGCGAGAGAGCTTGGAAGAACTCTTAGAGCAAGTAGGCACGAACATACCGAAGAAGAAATTAGACAAGCCAGCAAAAGGATGATAGCAGTATCATCTGGGACCTCTGGGCTAGCCAGACTGGATAGTCGTACCGATAGAATTGTTGGTATATTCGCTTGTGGTTCTGTTTGCGATGTTGAATAATCAACCGGTAGATCGGTCGGTGTTTTCAAATCTGTCGACCTTTTTCTTTAACAAAGAAGGGTAAAACCCAGTCAAACATAAAGACTGCATTAATGAGTGGCATGAAAAATGTCAAAGTCATTTGTCAGCAGAAGTTTTGTCAATTTTTTGTAGTACGATCACATTCCATATAATATGATCAATAGTTCATATTACAAGCCTATGATAGATGCTTTTGCGGAAGTATATCGTGGTGTTCCTCCACTAATGCTTGGAAGTTTTTCCATACATATTTGGACTTGGAACTTGAAGAAACCAAAAAATATTTTGAAACATTTTATAGTCACTGGGATGGATATGGTTGCACACTGATGTGTGAAGGTTGAACAACACAGAACAGAAGATATATTATTAATTATTGTATCTTTGACCTATGTGACAATGTTCCTGGACTCGGTGGATGCAACCGATTGCTTCTAGAATGGTCCATATATATTTGAACCGACGGACAAATATGCAAAAATAATTGAAAAGTATAGAATCATCGAAGTAGTTATCAATAACAGAGTAAACTACAAATCAGTTGGGTAGTTGTAGATGCAAAAAAGACATCTGTATTGGACTTCATGTGCGGCACGTTGTATTCACTTGATATTTTTTGATAAAAAAGAGGACATTAAAAATATCGTCGTACAAAGTCAAATGGTAACAAGATTTATATACAATAAACGTTGGTGCTCAGCCTGATGAGAAGAGAGACATATGAAAAGAGTTGATTAGGCATGCGATCACAAAATTTGCAACACATTTTATTGCATTGGACTCTCTCTACGTGTATCGAGATGATCTAATGAGAATGATCACCTCAAGGGCATAGTCCGAGAACTTTTCTAAGCTCAAACCAAAATTAACCATGATCGTAACAAAAATTCAAACCCTAGGTACACATCGCCATCGTCACCTCCTCTTCATTCTCATTATCACCAATTTTAATATAAAGTAACTTATATCCTTATGCTAACATTCTAAGTTTTTAACCCATCTATCACATCACTAATTTCCCCATTTCTCATGATCTATCGTCATCACCCCTTTTCTTCTACTTTCCTCATTATTTCTACCATCACTATCTCTTCCATCACTAAAACAATCATCCCACATCCAAACCTAAACCATGCCTTTAATCTTAAGCTCTAACCCATAATCCAAATTCTTAAAAATAAATTATATCCATAGCTAATCAAAATAAGTCTACATATGTTATTAGCTTAATCTTAATTCTTGGAAGCTCAATGACACTTATTTACATATAAAAGTTAACAAAACCATTAACCATGCTTAAACTAGAAAATAATAGTATACGAGGTTTTAAGGTAGAACTGCTAATGGTTCATATGTGTTTAGTCTAATGTCTCCTTTATGATTATAACCCATGTACTAACCCAGCAACATGTCCTTAGCAACATAAATACATGCTATAATTGATTTTATATTGGCAATTGAACTTCACTTCAAGGAAAATTACACTAAAATACTATAACATATCGAGTCTGTTTTCATTAAAAACCTAACATTTCAAAACATTCAAGTTGATACCTATTGACGGGTGAAATCGTCGAACAGTGAGGTGGAGCTGACGAGGATGCATCTAGTGACGTGGTCCTTCGTCGGCTGAGGAGTGGTACCCGCGGTGGGTTAGTGCTGGTATGATCACACCTAGGTTAGGGAGAGCTGAGTCCGAGCCACTGAGATGAAGCCCGACATAGCTCTGAGTCGTTGCGAGTGGTCTGCCGAGTTATCTGCAACACAGACACATTGTTAGGAGGGTCGGATCTGGGTTCCGATCCAAATCCCCTCTGATACTTAAGTCAGTGAGAGACTTAAAGAACGCTCAAGGCAGCTAGGGTCGACCTAAAGGGAGGTCGTTCGATAACTGTTGCATCGAGCTTTGAAGGAAGAAATATAAGTGGAAGTGAAGAAAATAAGTTATCAGAGTACAGTAGTCTTGAGTATCTCTGGAGTGTCCTCTTCTGTTGATGTTTAGGATTATTTATAAGTGATGGAGTCTTCTCAGTGCCGTTGGTGGGTAACGTCCTTGCAGTAATGGTGACACGATCATCCTTGAAAGAGAGGCGTAACCGCTATCCATTTATCCCACCATGAATATCCAACCGATCCCTTCGAGTTAGGACCTTCAACAGTCAGACATGGCCTGATCTGGACAGGACAGGCGGTTGGCCTTCCATGTGGAGTTCATAGGCCTACTGGGTCACAACATCTCCCTTGTGGGCTCCTTTATTCAAGTGAAAATATCCCTCTCGTCTTCGAGGGCCGGCCCAATGTTGTAACAATACCAACCACTTGCATTGACTAATGGTGATAAGTGCCATTACGTGTTGACCAAAATATTACTATTGTTTCACCCTAATCATCTACTCTTAATTATTGTGTAAGAAAATAAAAAATAGATGGGAAAACATGAAGAAAAAAGTCTCGTATGGCCAGCTCACCAATGCGGGCATACTCGATGGTGACGGTGAGTGCCACTGTATTATTGTTGTGCCAATTGGGCCATTTGAGAGAAGAACTTGAGTAAATTTTTTAATTAAAAAATTGGGTAACAAGTCATGATAAATTAGAAGCAAATGGTGAAATTCCGATTGAGATGAGATCCCCACCAATTTGAGTGAGAGAGAAAAGGGAGACAATTTAAAAGTGAGACGAGATCTAACTCAATTAGAAAGATAAGAAGAAAGGGAGAAACTGAGATTGAGATGAAATCCAATTCAATTTGAGAGGTAGAGGAAAGGGAAATACAATTGGGGTGTAATTGGATTTATCCTTTCCCATCTTCTATATCTTCTTAAAGCTCTCTTTCCCAGTGTCTTCTTAAAGCAACTCAACAAGGGTCTTGTGTAGGAGTGATTACCTATGAGAATAGTAGGATTTATTTAAAATTGAAAGAGTTGTTAATGATTAAGATGGAAATAAATCAGAAAAATCTGCCAAGTAAGATTAAATTAGAAGAGAAGTGAACAAATTTGAGTTTGAGATGAGATTCAAACTAAATTGAAAGATAGAGTATGGATGTGTTGGGTTGCAATGATGGTACTTTGGTAGAATGAGCAAATTATGGTCAAATTTGTTTAAAAATTAAGCTAGTTGGAAATTAAGGATGCTGGAAGAATACTTGAAGGGTAAATATTTTATTTTATTTTTGACAACCAACTCATGGTATTCAGTTGGAAGGGTTTAAACAGTATTTTATTGAAAATAGGGTCAACATTTGCGGCACTTTACTGTGATTTTCGCACATTTCAATGTTGGCAAACGATGCCAAATCAAAAACATGTCAAATTAATCGTAGCAAGCTATTTTGAGAAAAGGCTACTGGAATTCAAATGGGTCAAAAGTAATCCCGATCATGAAATAAATTGTAGAATGGGCTAAAGATTACCAGAGTAAGGAGAAGAGGGTCTTGGTGCTTTTGGGAGCTGGGTCTGTTGCCGCTCCGATAAGGACTGCAGCTGCTGGTCCAGCTTCTGCAGGGCCTCTCTGGCCTTGGCCTTGTCGAATTGCAACTGCGCCTGGGGCTGGGACTCTTCTTCTTTCTCAACAGCGCTACGAGGAGGATGATGAAGACGACGGCGATGCCTGCTGCTGCTGATTCTTCTTCTTCTTATTGAAACTGAGAATAGATTGATTGTAGAATTGTGGGGAGCGAGAGAAGAGGATGAGGATGAGTGTGGGAGGATCGCAGGCAGCATTTCAGAAAACATCATCCCCGCTCTCCTCCCTGTTTTCCTTCTTTTATGTGGTGCCCGTATGGTATGATCCCCCCTTACTGGGCCAGCCCAATCTTACCTTTTAGCAATCCATGAACTGTTTGGGGCAAAGGAAGAACTCATGGGCCAAGATTGGGCCGGAGAGCCCAGGCCCCGTTAAACACAAACTCACTTCACAAAAAGATCAAAATAAATGCATGCAGGCAACTTCTTTTGTGGATGACTATTTGATATTTTATTCGATGGTTGTTGTAGAAATAAGAAAGACAAAGATTTAACTTGGTTCAGCTTAAACCTAGCCTACATCCACACAGAGAAGAGAGACTTTCTTATTTCAATTCTGTTACAATGAGAAGGGTAGCCGTCAATATTTATAAGGCTAACAAACCCTAAAAGACAAATATGTTAACAACATATGTGCTCATCAAACATCAACCACACATAGAATGGATCCAATGGTCCATAGGCTCTCTTTTTTCCAATACTCCCCCTCAAGTTGGTGCGAAAATGTCGATAGAGCCAAACTTGGACAATATCTCTTGAAATTTAGCAGCGGATAAACCTTTGGTGAAGATATCAGCCAATTGTTGATCACTACGAACAAATGGAGTGCATATGATATTGGCTTGTCTATTCTCTCGCACAAAGTGACAATCTACCTCAATGTGTTTAGTCCTTTCATGAAACACGGGATTTGATGCAATATGAATCGCCGCTTGATTATCACAAAACATCATGGTAGGTCGAGACGAACCCAAACCTAAATCATTGAGAAGAGCCCGAAGCCAAATTATTTCACTTGTCGTGGAGGCCATTGCACGGTATTCAGCTTCTGCACTTGATCGAGCTACGACATTTTGCTTTTTACTCTTCCAAGTGACTAAATTTCCACCAACAAATGTGCAATAACCTGTTGTAGATCTTCTATCAACAGGACATCCAGCTCAATCGGCATCAGTATAAGCAGTAATGTCAGTATGTCCACTCTTACGCATCCAAATACCTCTTCCAGGTGAGCCCTTCAAATACTGTAATATTCTATTAACAGCATTCATATGATTAACAGTAGGAGCAAGTATGAATCGTCTTACCAGACTTACATCATATGAGATATCCGGGCGAGTAATAGTAAGATAAACCAGTCGGCCAACCAAGCGTTGAAACTTTCCAATATCCGAATATAACTCACCATCGGCATCAAGCTTACCACCACTATCAGTAGGCGTGTCTGACGGTTTAACACCCATCTTTCTTGTTTCCTTCAATAAGTCAAGAACGTACTTCCTCTGATTAAGAAACATACCTTTATCGGATAGGCAACTTCCAATCCAAGAAAATAGTTTAATAATCCCAAATCCTTGATAGCAAATCTTCTATGCATCAATGCTTTCAGTCTTGAGATTTCTGCTTGATCATCACCAATGATCACAATATCATCTACATATACCAAAACGATAATGATGCCAGGCTTATTTCTTTTAACAAATAAGGTTGGATCTACAGCGCTTCTCTTAAGACCATTCATCATGAGAACCGAACTTAGTTTAGCATACCAGGCCCATGGTGATTGCGTAAGCCCATAAATAGCTTTCCTTAATTTGCAAGCTACTCCAAAAATGGACACTTGTGGATGTCCAGGTGGAACACTCATATAGACTTCTTCTTCTAGATCTCCATGAAGGAAGGCATTTTTCACATCCATCTGAAATAGCTTCCAACCATGATTTACTGCTAAGGACATGAGAACTCGAAACGTGTTCATTTTGGCAACTGGAGTAAACGTTTCTTTATAATCTTCTCCATATGTCTGAGTAAATCCTCTAGCAACAAGTCTTGCCTTACGTCGTTCAATGGTCCCATCACTCTGATATTTGATCTTATAAACCCAACGACACCCAACAGTCTTCTTTCCGAAAGCTAGTTTAACAATATCCCATTTATGATTCTCATCAAGAGCATGTAACTCTTCCTTCATTGCTTGTCTCCAAACCGGAGAGGAATTAGCATCTTTGAAATTACTCGGCTCAACTTCACATAACAATGCACACAGAAAATCAGAACATTTTTTGGTAACATTATCGTATGTTAAATGAGCCTGTATTGGATAGGAGACATCATTATGATAGGTAATATGGCCTTTCAACATAACAGAAGGACGCTTTTATCTATCCGAGCGTCTTGGAGGCTGATGATCTGTATCAGTTTCAAATTCAACTGTTGGCGGAGCAGTTTCAATTTCAGCACTATGATCTGTATCAGTTACTGGTGTAGCATCAGATGACATTTCAACTACCGAATGATCTGCATCGTCTCAATACTGTCATCTATGGAGCTAATAATCGGAGGTGACGCCCAAAAATTAGACATATACTCCCCTTGGGACCGACTCCCATACTTATCCTCCCAGTCGAAAAACGGTTCATTTTCATAAAAACGAACATCTCGAGAGACAACTATCTTACGAGCGGAACTGGCATAACATATATATCCTTTCTGCGTAGAAGAATAACCAAAGAACACACAACGAGTTGCTCGAGGGTCTAACTTGTCACGATTAGTAGACGGTCGATGCACATAGCAAACACACCCAAACACTCGCAGATGGATAGACTAGGTTTACGATCTTGCAAAACTTCCAATGGAGACTTGAAATTAATCACTCTACTAGGCGTCCGATTAATTAAGTAAATTGCAGTCAAGACTCCGTGGGAACAATATTTCTTCTACACATTCATCTGAAGCATGATAACTCTTGCTGTTTCCAGAATATGTTGATTCTTCCTCTCTGTTATGCCGTTCTGTTGTTGTGTATCTACATAACTAGTCTGGTGAATAATACCGTGGCTGCGAAGCTATTCACCAAGAGAATGGTTGCCATATTCGGTGCCATTGTCAGACCTGAGAATTTTTACTTTTGCACCAAATTGAGTTATTACCATATTATGAAAATCCTTAATTGTAGCACCTACCTCCTTTTTAGATTTCAGCAAGTATAACCAAGTAGCACGTGATCGATCAACAATAAGTAACAAAAAATATTTATAACCATCATAAGAATCAATGGGGGCAGTACCCCCATAAATCAGAGTGAACTAAAGCAAAAGGTTCATCAGATACGGACATAGAGTTAACAAATGGTAAACGAGTTTGTTTAGAAAACCGACAAACATCACATAATATTGACTCAACAGGAATGGAAGGAAATACAAGACAAAATACGATTGCATGGATGACCTAATCGTTTATGCATAATTTGACTCTCAGTCACGGTGCTAGTATGAAACGCCCCTTTACTTGGATTGAACAAATAAAGTCCATGAGAATATGTTCCTTCACCAATCGGTTTCCTTGACTTTCGATCCTGAAAGATAACCGAATTAGGAGAGAAAATAATATCACAGTCTAAGGAATTAGTAATTTTTCCTACAGAAAGAAGCTGAACCGGGAAAGAAGGAACAACAAGAGCATCAGAATTAGTAGTAGGAAAGAATGTAACTTTACCACTACCAATAATAGGGGTCGAAGCCCCATCAGCCACATAAACAGTACGACTATCAAAGGTATGATTGAAGGAATGAACAGACGAGAGATGATTAGCCAAATTATCAGTAGCGCCAGAATCTATAATCCCAGTGTTGGATTTTGAAGAAGTTGAAAAGGCATGATGGTTACCTGAAGCATGGGTAGAAGGATGGTTACTTGTTGAGATCGACATCATGGCAATTGCTGCTTGCACCTTCTTTTTCCATTTCTGACCATACTTGGCCTTGAGACGAGGATGAAGAAAAAAACACCAATCTATAGTATGCCCTTTCTTGTTGCAATGGTCGCAATGAAATTCTCGGGTACCTTTACTAGTGTTAGCTGCTAGTGCACTAGAATTACCTTGGTTTGAAATAACCTTAGGATCATCAATCATAACGGTTTTCCGAGTTTCTTCACATTGAATGGTTGCACAAATACTAAAGAGAGAAGGTAGTTCAGAATTCATCAATACTTGACTCTTAAGTTGCTCCTAATCTTCTTTTAAGCTGCTCAACAAGGCAAAAATTTTGTCCTCCTCGGCCCGCTTAAGAAGGGTTTTTGCATCTATTGTATGAGGCCGATAGATGTTCAGCTCATCCCACATTCGTTTCAGATTCCCATAGTGCTCAATGAAGGGCTTATCCCCTTGATTTGCATTAGCAATTTCACGTTGCAATTGAAAAACACAAGCTGCATTATTCTGATTTCCATAAAGTTCTGACACAGAATCCCATAAATCCTTTGCAGTATCGGAAAAAGTAAAGATTTTAGAAATTTTAGATTCCACGGAATTGAGAAGCCATACCATAACTATTTGATCATTAGCAACCTATTCCTGCATCTTTTTTGGGATCCTTCTCGTCGGGAGGATCGATTGTCTCATAGATATATCCAAGTTTTGATCTTCTACCTAGAGACAAAGTAACAGCTCTAGACCAAGTGGCATAATTAGTCCCATTAAGAAGAATAGAAGTTAACCTCATAGTAGGATTCTGGTGTGAGAAAAACTGATCAGAATCCGACATGATTGACAAAAGAAAACTGTTTATCAGAGGATCTCGCTGCTGCCGATTGGATCTGATCTCAGGTCAATGGATCGGATCTGATGTGACGCAGGACGGCGAAGTAGCACAATAAAGATTTGAGGAGCCGCAGAAGATCTGATCGCTTTGGAACTCAGAAGCACGGTGCAGAAGCTAAGACCGCCGCATTTGTGCAAGCATACACAAAAAATGGAAGAAGCCGACTGCAAACCGCCGGATTTGAGGGTCCGTTGTTGCAAATAGAAGCAATCGAAAATATTGGAAGATCGCAGATAGAAGCAATCGAAAATACCTCAGATAGATCGCCGGATTTGTTGGGTGAAGCCGACGGAAGTATTGGAAGATCACTGGAGGGAATTAACTGGAAGCAACTGGAATCGACGGATTTGGTGGAAGCCGGATTCGATGCCGGAGGGAATCAACTCCTATGCCGGATTCGATGCCCGCTCCTATACCGGATTCGATGCCGAATCCGAATCTGAGGAAGTCGGATCCGTTGCCACAGATAGAAGAACCCCCTGCAGATCCGATGTCGCTGGGAGAAGCCGTCAGAAATATGTCGATAAGTCGCCGGAAGAAGCCTGTAACGACCCGCTCTCTGGGGCCAGTTACGTATTTGATATTTGCGCAGGCCCTGCAGTTAACAAGTGAAACCAAAATAGTCATGATGCAGAGATATACAAAAATACCCAAATAGTGTCCAATTATTACAATCTATACTGTACAAATGTTCCAACAATGATACATAAAAGAAAGAAATTACATAGCAGAAATAAAACTGAAAGTTGCGGTCTCAGGGTCGAACTCTGGCGTTATCAACCCAAGATCATCTACCTCCATATGTACGTCGTCTACGGTCCCACAGAGATAGGGCGCAGCGGCGGAGCAGCGGTAGGCTTCGGGTACAGCTCGGAGGCGGGGCGCTGCTGTGTCGGGTTCTTCACCAGAGTAGGACGGGGGCCGTTCGTCGGTGCTGGGAGGGGCAGAGCACGGGGTCGGAGGCGAGCCGCGGTCAGGCGACCGTCAGCCTCCGGAGGGCATTGGTGAGGGAGAGCGGGAGAGAGGGAAGTGAGGGAGAGCGGGAGAGAGAGCGAGTGAAAGAGAGAGGAAGCGTTAGAGAAAGCCTGGGTTAATTGCAAAAGAGGAGAGAGAGGGTTTGAGTTTTGTTTAGCTGAGGGAAATGGGTTGTGTTTCGAAAGCTGAGTGAGGAGGAGAGAGAGCATGTGTTGCTGATGAACGCGGGGGGGGGGGGGGGGGGGGGGGGGGGGGGGGAGGGGGGATATATAGGGTAGAAAAAGGGTAGTTGTAGGATTCCACGGTTAGCTGAGAGAGTGAGGGTTAGATGGGGATGTGGGTAGCTGAGGTTAATGTTAAAAGGTAATTAAGGGATAATAATAATAGTTAGAGCGGTATTAGTCAAACAGAAATTACGATTTTGCCTCTAGTAGTAAACGTGTCCGAAAAATTACGAAAACATACCCACGGGATAGTATCGTCGCGAGGATCGCGAATACGTAGTCCGTTTCGCAATCCGAGCTACAGAGATACTAGTTTTGGGCCAAAACATTTAGGAAGCGGGTTTGAGAGTTCTAAGTCAAAATGATATCAGAAAATTACGAAATTAATGTGGGGATCCCTAAATGATCATAGGATGCTAGTGTAAAAGTTTGAAAATGTTTTGAGGATGTTTGTATAGAAAATTAATTCATTAACTCAAAACGGTAATAATTGAAAATAAATTTTTATCAGATTATTTAGAGGTATTTGATGAAACCCGAACTTACTAAAATACTCCATAACTAGTCTGGTACTAAGAAATTTTTGAAATTGTAAAACTCCTGACGAACCTTTATAAAATAATTTGAAAATAGGTTAAACACGTAAATAGTTGTGTTGATGAAAACATACCGTTACAAAGCCGCTGGATCTGCTGGATGATCGGAGGATCGGATCCGGATCTGGATCTAATCGAACAGGAGCCCTTCGGATATGAGGCCGCATCGTTGGAAATGAGGCAGCAACGTCGGACCTGATCAGATTAGACACGTCAGATCTGATCGCAAATCTGAGGCGATGGGAAGAAAGGAACAAATGGAGATTAATCTTGAAGGTGAAAAAGAACGAGTTAAAGATCAACCTTCTATGATACCATGTATAAATAATCAATCAAGAAAGACAAAGATTTAACGTGGTTCGGCTATAAACCTAGCCTACATCCATAGAGAGAAGAGCGACTTTCTTATTTCAATTGTGTTACAATAAGAAGGGTAGCCGCCAATATTTATAAGGCTAATAAACCCTAAAAGACAAATATGATAACAACATATGTGCTCATCAAACATCAACTCCACATAGAATGGATCCAACAAACCCTAGTCTCTCTTCTTTCCAATAGTTGTTAAAGAGTGCATCTTGGCATTGGTTGGATGCTTGGGATAAAAATCCTATGCACTACATGTTAGATGATAATCACACGGGTTCTAAAGTTTCAAATTTCTTTGGATTATAATCGAAAACGTTGGTATGGATTTCACAATAATTATGTCATATATGTTATGAATAAGACCCATTGGGCCTATTGGGTATCCACCCACATGAGTACCCATTATGAATACTATATAAAGGAGGCTAGGGTTTTCCTAGCCTCAACCCTTCTCCAAATCTGTTTCTCGTTCATAACACGTTATCAGCACGATCACGCTCATAGGAGGAGACGGCGGCTCACGGGGAAGGAGATCCATCAATCGCTCAGATTCAAGAAGATCGTAATCTTCTCAACGGGGAGCGAAAAGGGCATCCTTCACCAACCGTCGACTAGATTCCTTTGTCGAATCTAGAGGTAAAAATCAAAACTTTTTAGATCTAACTTGCTTTTCACGTTAGATCTGCATGTTTTTAGGATCAAAAAGTTTAAAAACACGGTAAAAATCACATTTTTTAAGATCCGCATGCCTAAAAACAATAAAAATCTGTTTTAGCGATCTAAATCCTTGAAAAATCCGGGTTTTACCCCTCTTTGATCCAAAATCTCCGCACGCCGTAAGGCAAAACGGCGGCGCCTCACAAGCGCCGCCGGCGGCAAATAAACGCCGCGGCCTGAAGCCGCGACAAGCAGCCGCGGCGGCCGCGGCCTCAGGCCGCGGCCAACAGCCGCGGCCCCGTGCCGCGGCCCCAGGCCGCGGCGGCCGCGGCCCGCAGCCGCGGCCCGCCGCCGCCACGGCTACCGCGTTCTGTGCAGCCAGCCGTCGCGGCGACACGCCGCGGGCCCCCCTAGGGTTTTCCGAAACCCTAACCCTAAACGGGCCAATTTTTCGGGGGAGGCCCAAATTAACCCTAATGGGTTGTTTTCATGGCCCAAAAGGCCAGAAAATTAGCCCATTTACATAAATAAATTTTCTTCTTTTATTTTTGGCCCTAAAAAGCCCAAAATAATTAAAAGAAAATTTAAAGGGTTTTAAAGCGGTAAAAAAACATTAAAATATGGATCAAAGGTAAAAGTTTTTCAAAATAAATTTTTGCACGTCACAATTTAGATTATTTAAATTAATCTTTACATGACTGTGATTGATTATCTGCGTGGTTATATGTTTCCAATATATTATCTGCGTGGATGTGCAAATTAGGCTATGTTTTTAGGGATCAGCCAGGTTTCCGACACCTTTTAAATTCCTGCAATTTTTCTTTTTTTTTGAAAGAAATTTGTAAGTGAGGATATAAATGTAAAAAGAAGACCGAAGGACACCAAAAAGGAGCTGAAGGCGTACACACAATGAAGATAGGGGCTTCTCTCTGAAGTTTCCGAGTTGTATTTTATTCTTTCATGCTATTTTTGATGTAACTTCGGACTGTACTTCTTTTTATTTCGGTGTCGGCTGGCTGATCCCCATAGTCCTAAGTCATTTTCGTTTTCATTGCTTATGCATTAATTGCGTGGATGTTAATTATTTTAATACCATGTTAATGTTACAATGAAACTGTCAAAAAGCATGCCAAAATCACTTTGATATAGTTTAACGCCTATAGCTAGACTATATATCTGCGATAAGATTATTTAAATGCCTGCAACATATAAATAGCATGTGTACACATCATACTTGTTTCAATTCAGTTTAATTGAACATAATCTTTAGTTTACAAGCTTTACATTATATGTATGATGGGCTCATGATATGGCGATATTTATGACAATAAGACAATAATGATATCATATCCACTTTGACAAAATGAACCTGAAGTTCAAAATCAAATCAAAAGTCAACACTCTCTCTCCCTAATAAAATAAATACGATGGTTTATGCGAAAATTATAATTGCTATCTTTATAAAAGATGCACACTTTGCGATAAACAGATATATAAGATCTATGATCTATATAATCCAATATGGACACCAGAAGTTTTCCATAATACCGCTAAACTCTTTAAAAGAGTACTCTCCTTTATTTTTACAAGGAAAGATTTTTTCTAGCCTTGAATATAAGCATACGCCTGAAGTCGTGGCTTAATGAATAAGTGAGAAATATATTACGCACCCACGTATTTGTTCCCCTCTGAGCATGGTAAACTATCCACATAAAATTTGAACGACTCAAGTAAAAGGCCTAAAGCTATACTCGAGCATTCAAATAGACTTTTTAAAAGTCTCTTATTGATTAGAAAAGTGGAAGTATAAATAATTTGCTCAAACCCATGCTTATGTCTCCTTAGCAAGACTAATTTTCATTGTCCTTTATAAATAAGGAATATTGAAATCAGGGGAAGTTCAGTATCAAACATGACCTGAAATAAAAATAAGGAAAACTCAAAACAGGGGAAGTCTTGGATTAAATGGGAAAGGGAAGATACGATATACCTCGACATGGAGTAAGCAATGGCAAGCCAAAATCAGACCAGAAGTTCTGATTAGAGCCATAATGTTTTTGCAAACATGAATGTGCATTAACTTATGCCATATAAAAATACATACATATCTAGTCAAAACGACGAAAGTCTAATTGACCTTATGTATATTTTGCTACTCCCCGAGGACAAATAAACTTTGAAATCAAAAATAATCTGTTGTCATAACATAAGTCTTAATGAGCATAATTATTGTTGTATGTTTTCAAGAGCACACATCACACTATGTCACTTGTTGACTTATCATCAGTATTATTCTCTTGTAGTTTTAATACATTTTATTTTACTGCGTATGTTTTGCTATCTTGAATACCCCTAAAAAAATAAAATGAGGATGCCATATACTCTCTGAAACTTATACAGTTTCAAAAAGGATATTCGTCAAAACGAAATCCCTAATGACTCAAGAAATAAATGAAGCCTGAAGCTTTGTCCCAAAATGATCCGCACAATAGTCAAAGTGAAGATGTAATCCTTCACAGTTTGAACACAGTTCAACTATTACCGGACAAAATTAACTTGAGCATTTTAATGGACTTTTCAAAAGTGCCACATAAATTCAAAAGAGGAATTATTTTGGAACACCAGAAGTGTCCAGAATCGACCAAATTTTGGATCGATATCACCCTGGATTGATGATGCAAGACATCATCAACCAGACGAACCCGAAGATTCTTCAAAAAGGGTGAAACTTTCATTGTCCTATTCAAAAGGGAAAAATGATAATGAGATCATCTCCATTCACATGGACATTGACTCTCTCCACTTCCTCAAATGAATTTAAGATGATATACTATCATCATTAAAGATAATGAAGACCTTTAGGTCTCTTGAGAGTATTTAAGGGATATAAATAGTCTTCGTCCACTCCCTTAACCGGACTGATGATGTATCCTTGGTGTACTCATCAATATATCCTCTAAATAAATGGTCATTATCCAACCACATTCTTTTATAAAATGGTGGTAACTTTGGATAACACTGGGAAATTTAAATGTTTTACAACTGGAAAAATAACGAACACCCTGAAGCTTGTGTTCACACCCAATTATGGGTAAGATAAACCATTAAAATGATTTAAATGGATTTCTTATCCATTAAAAATCCAGTTGTAGGTGACCACATGGGAACATGCAATTACATTGCAAACCATCAAAACGCATCCTTAGAACCTATTTATATGAGTCTGATCACCTCATATAAACAGTTTCCGAAAACCCCTGACGGGGGGAGCGTTTAGAGCACATCTTATAGATTGTGCCATGATGAGTAGACACCCCCATATCACCACTATAGACCATCAAAATGCAGAACTATTTATCGGAAGTAAATATCCCAGATAAATAGAGTCTGAGCACTCTGAACAGGGGAAGCATTTAAATTCACTTCTCCTAAGACGTGCATCGATGATCCTATTTTAAAGATTTGATGAGATCCTGAAGATCCCTCACAAATTTAATGTCCCAGAATCAGTTTCAACAGAAATACTACAATCATCCAAGAGCCTGAAGCTCAAATGACCATTTAAATCATTAATACCTATGATCTGGTTATCATGAATTGTGATGAGATCCTAAAGATCCACACTTATGAAACTGTTAAAACAGTTATCAGACATAGTTACTGACAATATAGATATTGTCAAAACTTTCACATCCCTGCTACTAAAAATCCAGCTAGGATTGACATACCAAATATATTGGATGCAATCCACCAGTAGCAGAAGTGGATATCCTCAATGGATGAGAGGACATACCACTAGGCTCCAAAAAGAGAGATCTACTCCTGGAGACCGAAAAAACAATACCACCACAGGAAAGTGAGCTCAAATCCAGAACCTTATTGCAACTTGGTTGCTAAGGACCAATTCTGGATCTGTCCATATTCTTTACCCGTCCCAGAACCTTCACTTCTTTAACGCGTCGTGAAGGAGACACCTCTGGGAGAAATCAAATGATTATAGTACGTACGAGGTGAGATTTGGACAAGAAAGAACACATTTTGTCGACAAATTCTCTCATATTTCATTTTGCTAGTTAAATATAAAATATCGTTTCCACAACTCTGCTTTGCCTGAAGCAAAGATAGAGATTTGGCCAAATTATAATAATGTGGAATGAGGCAATAATAAGGTGAGCTGGACACACTTATGAAATATGAGGTGTTGGACCTGAAGTCCTGGTATCAAAAATGATATCAAATCCTGTGGGATAACTGAGTATTGAAGGAGAATTAAAATAAAATCGTTAGCTATAAGCATTTTAATTTGCTATAGTTTTTAGAGGAATAAATCGCTCAAACCAGGAAGTAATCAAGTAAGATGAGCTGAACTCACTTATAAGATGAATCTGATGCATCGACTGGTTTATGTCAAGGCGTAACCCAACGAATGGCAAAAAGAGGGAATTTTTGGTTGATGTTGCTATTGGATGTGACAACATCACCGATATAAAATTTCTTCAACTGCATGTACAAATTTTTTTCTCTTTGCTTTCCTTTCTTTTTGGGACACATATTAATAATATGATTAAAGGAAAGACAACCTAGACAAAGATCCTTAAAGGACTCATACTAAAAGGTTGTTGTTTGCACCTCTTAAAAACAGTATTGTTCTTAAGAGACCAAATTAAAAGAATTGAGATTATTTTAATAACTCAAAATATTATCGGATCTCCTGAAGAGAAATTACCGAAATATCTGTTAAAGCATATCTATCAGATATGATATGATATGAAAGCCCTAGCTAGGCATAAATTCTAGGCTTACAGAACATTAATCATCCTGAAGATGAACAATCATCCCGAAGATGAACTATTATCCTGGAAATGAACTATCATCCTGAAGATGACGTTAATTAATCATCCCGAAGATGTAAACTTCATACAATGATGATTGATGAAGAAACATTAATTTCATTCTCCACCAAATACACCTATTTGGTTGTATGGATATATATTAAAAGACCCCTTTCCGTTAGCTGGAAGAGGGGAAGAATATATATGGTCCAGAAGTACCTTAAGTGTCTTTGAAACACTCTTCTACCTGGCCAACTGCATGCGTCTCTTTTGAGCGTTAGCAGTATAGCTATTAGCCAGGTACAGTGCAGTGCCCCCAGCACGCCACTGGACCAGAGATATGTAGCTTCTGCGCTATCTCCAAGGGTCGAGGAAAAATCCTCTATGTTAAATGTATTTGCATATGCAGCTTACAGATCATCGCGATGAATGGCATAAAAGGGACGTCCACCTCCTGAAGATCTACACAGAATCCTTCCAAGTCAACATCCTTCCACCATCCCGAGAAGCTCATCACCCAAGGAGCAGCTCAAGGACATACAATGCCAGGTCCTGAAGTACCTCACAGACAATGACGATTGAGACGTGGAGCTGTCTACCAAGTTTGCTAGCACTCCTTTAGTTTCTGCTAATGCCTTATATGAGTGAAACTTGTATAGATGAGTGATGCTTGTACTTTACTTTTGCTTTCGGAATGTTGCAGATGAGATGGATGTATAAACACAAAGGAGATAAATGTATAGATATATAGGAGATCTGCAAGCCTGAAGCTTGATCAGATTAGGGGGAGTCAACTGTAAAGTTGTACTCTTTTTCCTTGGCTAGTGGTTTTTCCCACAGGGTTTTTCATAGTCAAGGTTTTAATGAGGCAACCACATTGACTCTGGATCCAGAAGTATCCACCCCTCGACACATCCCCAAATCAGGGGAAGTTATGGAGTGTTGTACTCTTTTCCCTTCGCTATCGGTTTTTCCCACATGGTTTTCCATAGCTAAGGGTTTTTAACGAGGCAGTTACCCTTAACTTGGATCCAGAAGTATCCACCCTTTAAGATACTCAGTACTACTAATGAATCATTCAGTATTCATAAAGTCGAGTATACCACGTTGGTTGGATAAGGGGAAGTGTTATGAATATGACCCATTGGGCCTATTGGGTATCCACCCACATGAGTATCCATTATGAATACTATATAAAGGAGGCTAGGGGTTTCCTAGCCTCAACCCTTCTCTAAATCTGTTTCTCGTTCATAACAATATATCATTAAATTTTAGTTAAGAAGCATCTTTATAATCAGAAGAAATTATTTGGATTAGAAAAAAATGAATAAGATCACACAAAAACGGAATCTCATACATGAAATACGAAAATGGTCACTTTTTGGAAATATATATAATATCATATACAACACAAATAGGAATAAATTCTGAGCAATCAAAGAGAAGCATGGTTTCTTACCAAGGAGTTAAATAAAGGAGGGTCAATTGGGTAAATAACACTAGTCAACGATGAGTTTTAATATCTACCACCCAATTTAAAAAGTTTGCTAGAATACCATCCCCCTTAAAAAAGAGACTAAAATACATTCTTCTTCCCAAACACTAAAACCCAACAAAATCAAATCCCTTTGCGAAAACAAGTGCAGCGAACGACGTTCTCCCTCTGGCGAGCGAAGCCCAGCACCTCGCACCGCATCGAACTCCCCTCGACAGCCTCGACACCGCTCATCGCCGCCATCCCACAACCCAACGCCGACAACACCCCCCATAAACGTCTACGTCGACGCCGAACTCCGACCACCCCGCTTCGCCGTACTCCGACCACCCCGAATCTACGGCAACGCCTCACCGTACTTCGACAAAGCCATATGAGGCAATTTGCGCCAATATGCGCCAATATACGCCAATATACGTCACGAAACGTGACGTATATTGGCGTATATTAGCGTATATTGGCGCAAATTGGCGCAAATTGGCTCGTAGGGTTTTGTCGGAGTACGGCGAGGCGTTGCCGTACATGCGGGATGGTCGGAGTACGGCGAAGCGGAGTGGTCGGAACCCAGAACAAAATTCAATGAAGGTTGAATCTACAGTTAAGTTATAAAGATCTAAAATAAATTAGTCCCAAAAATAATCAAAATCGGATCTTTGGGCATAGGGAGAATTAAAAGATGAAGGCACTTACAGTTGCAAACCTCTTCATATGACTTGGAGATCTGCTCAATAATTTTATAAAAGATCCCTCTGAACAATCAGAGAAATGCGCTTGCTCCTCTCTCAATCAAGAACGCCATAAACGAGAAAAAAATCAAAGTGATTGATAGCCCTCAGAGAGAGAGAGAGAGAGACTCTGGTCTTCACCCCAAAGAAGAAACAGTTATGGCTTTGGAAATGGCCTTTTGTCTTCGGCTGCCTTTCTCACTCCCCCATTATTCGTACTCCGACCATCCCGCATCTACGGCAACGTCTCGTCGTACTCCGACAAAGCCATACGAATCAATTTGCGCCAATTTGCACCAATTTGCGCCAATATGCGCCAATATACGCTAATATACGTCACGTTTCGTGACGTATATTGGCGCATATTGGCGCAAATTGGCGCAAATTGCCTCATATGGCTTTGTCGGAGTACGGCGAGGCGTTGCCGTAGATGTGGGGTGGTCGGAGTACGGCGAGACGTTGCCGTAGATGTGGGGTGGTCGGAGTACGGCGAAGCGGGGTGGTCGGAACCCAACGCCGACAATACCTCTACGTTGACGCCGAACTCCGACCACCTCGCTTCGCCGTACTCCGACCACCCCGCATGTACGGCAACGCCTCGCCGTACTCCGACAAAGCCCTACGAGCCAATTTGCGCCAATTTGCACCAATTTGCGCCAATATACGCCAATTGGCGTATATTGGCGCATATTGGCGCAAATTGGCGCAAATTGCCTCATATGGCTTTGTCGGAGTACGGTGAGGCGTTGCCGTAGATTCGGGGTGGTCGGAGTACGGCGAAGCGGGGTGGTCGGAGTTCGGCGTCGACGTAGACGTTTATGGGGGGTGTTGTCGGCGTTGGGTTGTGGGATGGCGGCGATGAGCGGTGTCGAGGCTGTCGAGGGGAGTTCGATGCGGTGCGAGATGCTGGGCTTCGCTCGCCGGAGGGAGAACGTCGTTCGCTGCACTTGTTTTCGCAAAGGGATTTGATTTTGTTGGGTTTTAGTGTTTGGGAAGAAGAATGTATTTTAGTCTCTTTTTTAAGGGGGATGGTATTCTAGCAAACTTTTTAAATTGGATGGTAGATATTAAAACTCATCGTTGACTAGTGTTATTTACCCAATTTTCTCAATAAAAGAGGGTTAAAAAGAAGGCAACTCATGGTAACAAAAAGGCAAAAAAACAAAGGAAAAAAAACGCCAATCGTAGATTTAGAATTAGAAAGGAAAACACAGTTTAAAAAAGACAATTTATTCTATGTTTAACCTAAACTTGTCCAATCAGTAATAACCAACACCTGAGCACTCCATTATTTCTTTTAATACATATATTACCAGGAGATGCCTTTCTCATCCCATAGAAAGTGACACGCATTCAAGAGGAAGAAAGCCAAGTCTAAGTCTAGCTCCTAAAATCCCAATTTGCTACAATCCAACTAATGATAAGCTTTGACGTATTAATAATAATCCACACACCAAACGCAACCTTTGGAATCAAACAACAACAAAACCAATACATAATCCAAATTGATGACCCTTCACAGTAATAATTTACCCAACTTAAGAAAAGAAAGAGGCATCCCCATCATTTGGCTCTTTCCCTACACCAAAGTAGACCAAGCAGCAGAGACCTAGTCATCAGAGCAACAAGAGAGAGAGAAGAGGAGATAGAGTCATCAAATGTGTGCTCTGGGTCTTTGACCAAGTTTCTCTAAGACCCATAAATCTTTTCAGAACAAGAAGATCACAGCAGATAGAAGTTCTTGAATACCAAGAAGCAAAGAGGGGAGAGATGGGCAATTGTTGTGCAACCCCAGTTGTCAAAGATGAGAGCCCCAATCCCAAGAAGGGGAAGAAGCAAAACCCATTTTCTCTGGACTACAACAAGTCCCCAAATCCATCTGGAGTACCCAAGCTGGCAGTCCTCAAGGACCCAACTGGGCATGAGATTGATAAGCAGTATTCATTGGGGCGAGAGCTCGGGAGAGGTGAGTTTGGGATCACGTACCTGTGTACCGACAAATTCAATGGCGAGGTCCTGGCATGCAAGTGTATTTCAAAGAACAAGCTGAGGACTGCTGTGGACATTGAGGATGTGAGGAGGGAGGTTGACATCATGCGGCACTTGCCTGAGCACCCAAACATTGTGAGCTTGAAGGACACTTATGAGGATGATGGGGCTGTGCATCTTGTCATGGAGCTGTGTGAGGGCGGGGAGCTCTTCGATAGGATTGTTGCCAGGGGGCATTACACTGAGAGGGCCGCGGCTGCTGTCACTAAAACAATTGTTGAAGTTGTTCAGGTTCTTATCTCTCTGTCTTTATCTCTGTATATTAATTTTGTTTTGATATGATGCTACACAAATCAGTACCATACCGATGTCATGATCCGCAATTTGACCTAGATAGTTTCCAGAATTGAGTGGGTTGGATTCATTGTACTCCAATTCAGTTTTTTCTATCACAAATTATGTAAAATCTAGGAGAAAACGAATGAATTGATGTGGCATTTCCAAGAAATTCTTCGACTTCTTTCGGACCCAAATGATTATTCATCTGCTTCTCCAAAAAGGCATTTTGGTAATCGATTTGATTATATCCCTCTTTGGTCTGTTTAATGAAAGGAAGTATACCAAAGAAAACGGCTTGGGTTGGATGAACTCATAGATGTGTTAGCCTAAGGAGACAATATAGTTAGGTCCATGCTTGCCATCTTCTTTTGGTATGACTTAGTTCATTGGAGTTAATTTGTTGACACTGGTGTTGCTTCTTTCATCATATAGATGTGCCATCAACACGGAGTGATGCATCGGGACCTGAAGCCGGAGAACTTCTTGTTTGGGAACCAGAAGGAGAATGCGCCGCTCAAGGCGATTGATTTCGGGTTGTCTGTGTTTTTCAGACCCGGTACGTGCTGCCTATGAAGCTCTCGTTTGTCAAAAATATTGCGTGGTAAATACATAAGATTTAGTCCTGGAGAATTCCTCATGACAAATGTGAAGTTGTCTCTCTGTTTGCCACAGGCGAACGTTTCACTGAGATCGTGGGCAGTCCATATTACATGGCTCCAGAAGTTCTGAAGAGAAACTATGGGCCTGAAGTAGATGTGTGGAGTGCAGGAGTGATCCTCTACATTCTGCTTTGTGGTGTACCACCATTTTGGGCAGGTAACTTCTCTTAAAGAAAAGATGAAGCTGTATTAATTCATCATTAAGTGAATAATGAAGAATATAACGAGTTTAGGAAATTATTAGAATGTGATATATAGCTATTTTTTCAAAAATATTTTACATAATCACCTGGTTTTTTTCGAAATTATGCAGAAACTGAACAAGGAGTAGCTCAGGCTATTATTCGTTCAGTTCTTGATTTTAGAAGAGATCCATGGCCTAAAGTTTCTGATAATGCTAAGGACCTTGTCAAGAAGATGCTTAATCCGGATCCAAAACGGAGATTAACAGCTCAAGAAGTGCTAGGTACTGTCCACGTTTTTCTGATTTCAAAAATGTGGGATAAGGGCTTTGTTGTTGTCGAGTTATATAACCCTTTCTCTATCAATTTGTTTAAATTCTACTTCTGGACTCGTCAATCATTCATGCTGATTTGTATGCTTAATTACTGGGATCAAATTTTTATGACTTCACTTATTCCACCGAGGACATGCATATATCTGTTAGTAATGATACATTCTATATTTGGCATTTCAGATCACCCCTGGCTGCAGAATGCCAGAAAGGCCCCAAATGTTCCGCTTGGAGAAACTGTTCGAGCAAGACTCCAACAATTTTCTGTGATGAATAAGTTCAAAAAGAGAGCTCTCAGGGTAAGGCTTTGAAAATTTTACATGAAGCTAGAATAAGTCTCTATCCTTTGATCGAACATGATTATATGGTAATTGAGGAGTTTTTAATAAGGAACTTTGTTTGGTCTTCTTTTCTTAAAAGAATATTAATGAAATACTTCCTGACATTTGCTTCAGGTGATTGCTGAACATCTATCTATGGAGGAAGTAGCAGATATGAAGGACATGTTCCGTAAGATGGACATTAACAGTAATGGGAAGATAACGCTGGAGGAGTTGAAGAATGGCCTTCATAAGATGGGGCATCAGATCCCAGATGCAGATGTTCAGATATTAATGGAAGCTGTAAGTCTTGTTCCTAGTACGCTTACAGTCTTATGTCAGTACTTTTATGTCATTAAATACTAGTTGTTGATTCAATGAGATCATATTTTTAAACTTAGCTGCTCCGGTGTCATGAATATTCCGATAAGATAAACTAGAAGTTCGGTGCTATCATTATTTCCGAATATGTCACTTATACTGTATAATTCTTACGGTTCGACTGCTATCCTTCTTTTGATATCGATCCTTATGATCATACATGTATACATACATACAAGCTCAAATTCACTATGCTACTAATATACACACAACTTATACACAGATGTATGTATGTACACATGAATGTGTGTCAGTTAAATTCATTTACTCCTCTATGTTGCAGGTTTCCATAATTTATGGGGGACATAATTATGTCATGTAGTTCAATGCTACTACTAACCATCTGCGGATACAGAAATAAATTTTGTTACGCTAACATGTTGCAACATATTCTATGTTATGACAGGCAGATGTTGATGGAGATGGGACCCTTGATTATGGAGAGTTTGTTGCTGTATCGATTCATATAAGGAAGATAGGGAACGATGAACACTTGCACAAAGCTTTTGCTTACTTTGATAAGGACAAGAGCGGATACATAGAAATTGAAGAGCTTAGGGATTCCTTGGCTGATGATTTGGGTCCGAATTACGAGGAAGTCATCAATGCAATTATCCGTGATGTGGATTCTGACAAGGTCAGTTAGAGACTTTTTTTTCCTTCTTCCTCTTTCAATATTTTCCCTTTTGCACCCTCTGAATTGGTTCTTCCTTTGAATTGCTTCAAATGCGTATCTTTTGCTTACTAATATATCCTTGCATATCATGGATTTATGATATAAAACAAAATTAACCATGCAGAAAAGTTGCAGCCTCTACTCACTTTCCTTTTAGCCCATCTATAGCTAGTATAGCCAAAACCAAAGTTTAGGAAAGTCAGCTGGTACCAATATGTATTGGCCTTTGGATTTTGATCATGGCGATATGATGAAAGCCCCAAAAGTTTGTATGCTCCACTATACATCCTGCATTGGTTGGTAAATTGGACTGGACCGGTACAACCGATACACTACTGATACCGGTCAAAAAATTTTAATTGTTAGAAGATATTAAAAAATAAAACTGGACCACAATTGATTATTAAAAAAATGATATCCTCTAAATACCATGGTTAACAAAAAGCCAAGTATAGAAGCGATACTAGAAATATGTGGATTGACAGGGAAACCTCAATAAATTAAAAGTTCAATGGATTAAAGATAATAAAATTTAATTTTTAGGCCACAAATATGCAGAATTAGCATCATAATTGATTTAACGTAAAATCTGAATGACATACATAAAACACAATACTGTTAAAGTTTTAAAAATAGTCTGAAACTAATTTCAATCATATCAGATTTAAACCTGAATCTTTGCCACTTAAGTAATGCCAATGCTAATATGATATATACATTAGCGGTAGGTGGACAATCAATTCCTATCCTATGTGCGACTGAAGTTTACTAAATTCTTTGTAACATATTTATCTTCTCTATTTTTGTTCATTTATATATGATTATATTTGTTGGATTGTTACTCAGATACCATATCTCAACTGTATCAGCTTTCTATTCCCCACCACTTCAAATCTTCTCCAGTTGGTTAAAAGAAGTACTAAAATGTCGCTAATTTCTTCACAGCTTGTATAAAAATAAAAAAATTGCAGACTGTTGTATTGAAAAATTGTTATTCCTGATCTGTGAAATCACCAAAATTTCCAAGACTTATGATACCAATGGCCAAAATGAGCTGCTTAGTACTGATACCCACAAGAACCTGCCTATATTGATACCAAGATTGGAGCTGGCCACAAACCTTGTTCTCGTTTTACTGTGTTTCCTTTTAATGCATGCTACCTGGCTGTTATATGCCTCGACTAACTCAATGGATGCTTCTAAATTTCTAATGTAATGTTTTTTGTCATCCATATGATCCATCCTCAAACTTGCTGCTTCCTTCACGTATGCTTAAACTGCAATATCCATACACTTTTGACGTGCATGCGTCTTCTTTTATTACCCCTGATGATTAGAAAACGCCTGACAATAGTAGAATCTTTTTATCTCAGGATGGAAAAATAAGCTACGAGGAATTCGCCGCAATGATGAAGGCAGGTACAGATTGGAGAAAGGCATCTCGCCAATACTCACGTGAACGGTTCAATAGAATCAGCTCGAGGCTGATAAAGGATGGATCTCTACAGATGAGAAATTGATGGTGGACAAAAAAAGCAGATGAGAGATCTCAGTTCATTAAAATGGGAAGTTGAATGAATACTTCCTTTTTGTTAGCTCCAACACAATTCCATTCTTTTCTTTTCTTGGTCTTTGATTCTTTACCATTTATAGTCGTCCGCAGCTGAGTGTGCATGTTTCCTGTGAGCATGAAACCTATAGAGCTCTTGTGTATGTAGCATCGACGGTAGAAGGGAAACAAAGGTGCCAAATGACAAGCTATGATGTTTTTTTGGCTTTTCTTTGTCAAGTAAATGATATGAATCGAAGATAATTTATGCATGTTTAGTTAATTTATGATGTTTAGTATTTGATTGAATTAATGCATGCAGTGCATGTTGTATTTTGTATTTGATGGTATTCGTTTATGTAGTAACGAAATACAACCGTCCTAGAAATACTATAATTTAAGCATGTGCTCCATATGCTCAAGTCTTCTTACTTTGAACGGTGGATAGCCTGCTTTCTTGTATGAAATGAACATGTATGTCAAATTTACGTACTACATTGTTGAATCATCTCATTATGTCATACAATAACCACCCGATGCAAAACCTCTTATGAAATAATATAAACAACCTATTAAGTAAAATGTATCCACTGATTCATCTCCATCTGCCAGCATTTCACTCAAGTTCTTCAAACTCACACAAAGAGTGAAAATAGGTTGAATCAGTCAAGCCTGTAAACTTTGTTATCTCTATGAACTGGGAGGGTCAAAGACAAAATTTTTGTTATAAATGAAGATGGTGAGGGTCTGTCATTGGCCTGCTTGAATCAGTCAAGCCTGTCAGAATCTGAACCGTTCCACACTGTCGAAGACGCGACCCACAAAATTAAGAATTAGATGAGCAACAGCTGCAGGTGGATATTTATGTTTGTTTGGTGGTTAGGTTCAGTACTCAAACCAGAACAAGTCTCGTTTAACTTTGTTGATGCTGATAATAATACCAGTGTTCGGTTGGATGTCTGCATCAACGAGCCAAGCTTTCTTCCTCGGACCTTTGCTTTGTTTGTGTATTAGTTGGTCTTGATATTTCTGAAAGATTTAGTTAACCGTCGTAATCTCTACCTAAACTTGTAAGATACTTGACAGTTTCCAGTCCAATTGCCGAATTGGGTGGTTTAGTAGTAAGCAAAACAGTAATCAAGATAGGCATATAAACATACACATTCAAATGCATTTTCGACCGATTTCAGTCGTCTCTTTTGATTGTGGGTTGGGACCTAACAGCCACCGTGACTGTTGGAATTTGGACCAATTGATTGATGGTAGCTGCTATAGAAATTGAGTGGTGATATGTCCACATGATTCTTTGCTGAAACAGTCAACAAGGGGACGACCCAGTTCATTTCAAATTCAAGGCCATTTTGTTAGGATAATGAGACGAAGAATATGTTTACTGATCAACGACAAAAAACCGCAGGGAAATTGATTTGAAGACCAACTCCCGTTGAATCGTTCCACACTGATCTTTTATTTCAGCAAAAAAAATTTAAAAATTTGGATAACAAGCGAATCCTATACAGTGTCACACTCGGGATTCTTATTTCACAATCATGCACCCTGCAAGAATAATGCAAAGGAAACTACGCATCCGGGCGTTGCTTGTGACGCGGCAAACTTGCACAAAATACATAAACAGGAGCAGGAGGATAGACGACTATAACGCAAGTGATCGAGCCGGAACTAACTACGAAACGATGTCGTTTATCGCAAGCGCACGGTATAGTGGCAAGCGAGTATCGAACACGGGGCAACGGTGCTATACTACCTATCTACTCCTAGGTTGAGTTAGGTTTGCGGGTTTATTGATGTATGTGGAGTATGGAGAGTTATGATGGTGGTGGATGCAAAGGTTGTGTCACTCAACGTCGCATAAAAAGCGCTAGGGCGTTAGGGATCGCCGTTAAGATCGTTGGGGGTTGATGTTGGATAGGTTCTTCACGTTACATTAGGGCTAGGGAATTAATCCCCCAATTCGTACCATTCTCGTGGGTTAGAATTGCGGGGTATTTCGGTGGCTCTCGTTGACGCAATGGCGGTAGCCGTCAACGTAGCGGTATAGTTCGTCGATGGATCCCCTCAAGGCACGAGCCGGGCATGGTCACGTGCCTTGATTTGATCCACCGATTTCTCTATTCGAATCCCTAGACACCCCTTAAGCACATCAATTCTACAGACCGTGAGCATGATCTCAGTACGGGTTATCTACGGATTCGGTAGGATCTACCGAAATACAACCCTAAATCCCCAATTCAACATAGGGATCCAGATCTATATTTCCCCCACAAAATCCTAGGGTTCACCCATCAACCCTAGAAAGATCTACTCATACATGGCGATAATAACAGATAAAAACACCATTTTTATTAATGAGAACATCATAGCAATTGGTAAAATAAAGATCAAAAACTTACAGAGCGAATAACAGATCTCAAGAGAAACTCAGATTCCAAGAACGCAAGAAAATAGCCAATAAGCTTCAATAGAATTTGATCCAAAACGTCTTCAGAAATTTTAATCCAAGTCTAACAATTATCCTATCAAAAGTCTCTCTAAAAATTCTCTCTAAAAATCTCCCTAAAACTCTCTACCCAACTCCCCCTGGCGGCCGCCCAGAAAATCCCCCTCAAAACCATCGCCAAACAAAAACCCATGATCTGGATGCATGCGTGGGCCCACGGCGACTCGGCCCGAGCAGGAAGCTGCTCGGTCGAGTCGTTCGGCAGCTCGGACCGAGTAGTAGATGCTCGGTCCGAGTTTTACAGAGAATCCAAGCCTCTTCAAAAATGTTACTCTGTCAACCCGGGCTGATTCGGCACTGCTCGGTCGAGGCTACTCGGACCGAGCAGGAGGCTACTCGGACCGAGCAGGAGTTTGCTCGGTCTGTGTAGGATCGAACGGTGGCAAATTCAGCCAAAAACAACTCTGCTCGGCCGAGCAGCAACTCTGCTCGGTCGAGCAGCCCAACCTGCTCGGTCGAGCAGAGTGCTCTGCTCGGTCGAGCAGGTGTCAGGTAGATTTCAACACAGCTCCATCAACTTCCAGAAATTCCACAGGGCTCATCCGACATCCGATTGGCGCGTTCTTGGTGGCGTTGGAACCGTATTGAAGTCTATTATCTGGGAAAAATATCAGAAAAATAGTGAAAAATCCCAGGTGATAGCAGATTTAGAAAAGGTGCACGGCTATCCTGTTTTCAGCACTTCGGGTCGCTCGATTCCTTCGCCGCCTCATAGTTCGATCGAGCGACCTTCTCTCTTGCCTCTTCCTTGCTCCAGTATTCTTCTTTGGCACCTCAAACATGTCATCATGAGTCTCATTGGTACTCTCACGTTGCCAACCGTCTTATTGGCTCCAAATTGCTCCAATATCGCCTAAATCACTGAAATGGACATAAACGCTCCGAAAGTCATATTATTCCAAATAATAGCGTAAAAGCGTATAATTAGTATAAGGGCCGTCGTAAAATTTAAAACCCCCTTAATTCAATTCAAATGACAATGTAGGTACTCTCGGCGAGGAAGCATGGAAAACAAGAAGCAAACGCACGGTTGATTAGGCGAAGTATCAAGAGTTTCTCCAGAAAGATTGTAGCGCTCGCTTGATGAAAAATAGCATGATTGGGGAATTTGAGAACTAAGGACCAAACAGATGAGCTAGCGCATGTTGTTGATTCAGTCAAGTAGACTACATGCGGGTCTGCGTGGAGCAAGATCTTACCTACACCTGATATGGCTTCAATGTGATTTGCGGCTAAGGTTTTGGGTCTAGTTATTTCCCTGCTTAGGTTTGCATGTTTGTAAAGCCATCAGATGAGTCTGCAAACATGTAGGATTCATTGAAGAAGGCGACTTGGTTTAGAAGCCTATTCAAGGGGGCTTGAGTCACCAACAAGCAATCTAGTCACCAAATACTCAAGCTAGGAGATTCACTTATTATCTCAAGAGAAGGTCATAGGCTGATACGTTGCTGCTATCGGGGATACTCCGCATCTGACGTGCTCCGCAAAATCCACCATAACTACTCTTCAGATGGGCAGGCAAGAAGCATATCTTTCACGCTAAGAAACACATCGGCATCAGGATGAAAATCCATACATTGCCATCGATCCCGGCGAAGCTCTCTGCCAGTGTCCCCCATTCATTCTCGTCAAGCAAAAGCTTGAACACCGGCGCTATGTTTCCAGATCCATTCATTTGTACCACGATCGCGATCATGCATCATCCACACGAGCATCTCATCCTTGTGATTCTTATTTCTTCAAAGCTCTCTTGAATGCTCTCAACAACTCTCTTTTGATTAACTGTGCCCTATCACCTCTCAAGCAGCTCGTTAAATAACCCCTAAGAGAGCAAGAAATCGTGGCACGTGGATGCTGTGATTGATGCTGGTGTAAGCTGGTCTTGTTGCTGCGATCGCGGACATAGAAGAGTCCGGACATGGCAGGAGGCAGGCTGTGCTTGACTTTCCACTGGTCGGAGATGAAGGCATGCCATGCTTTGCAGACGGAATCGTAAGCGATATTTGACCGGCAGTCGGGGGTCTAGATTGTGTACGAATGACTGGATTAAAAAAAAAGAATAGGTAACTAACGGTCTATCGTGAACGAGTCTGAAGGGAAATTCAAATGATCAATGGTTAGTATCCAGAGTTTGGTCCAAGGTTGTGCTCATCAAGAAACAGATCACAGCGTTTTAATGGGCCAGCTGTAAGTAAAAGCTCTAGAAAATGTTATCATTTGTTGAACTTTATGAATCATACATGTGTTTCCAAAGCATAAAATTAAAAAAAAAAAGACATAAGCACATAGATACATGGTATCAGCTGTCAATTGCCATACCAAGAATTCAAAGAGTATTTCCGTAATTAAAAAAGGTAGACTAGGATTTATGCCTCAGGCACAATGTAGCTTTGTTAATCATTATAATGATATAATTTGATTTGCAAAAGCACAACAAACGAATGACATAACAAGGTTGATCTTAAAAATATGGAGAAAATTATGTTATCTAATAAGATTGTTGTGTCCTTCCATCCAAAAAAAAAAAATGCTTCAGTGTAGTACATGGCCATATTCATACTCACCACGAAAATGAGGGAGTAAAAGAATCAGCTGGCAAAACATGTAGGTGTGCTGAATTTTTGCACGTATATGTTTCCTTTGTGTGTTCTGATAACTACGCTGCCAGAGATATAAACCATGAATAGATGTTAGTTAAGAAATTTGGTTAGGAAGTATCCACTGAACAACACCAACACAAAACAAAGAATTTTTTCCCCCCAAATGATCTGTGGAATTAAAGAGCATAATCGTGAAGGCTCAAAGAAATTCTTACCAAATTCTCATGAATATTAGCAGAAAATTGGAAGCAGATGAGTGGGTTCAGGGTGAAGATATTTTTTTTCTAGTCGGCATCACCACTTTTGAATGTCACTCCTCCACCTTTCGAATTACATAAGTCATCTACGACCTGAAAATACAAGAAATACACTGATTGGCGCAGAAATGTACAATGGAAGTTTTTATCACCTAAACAGTACATTTTAAAAACTCTAATATAGGGAGAATCAAATCAAACATGCAGACATTTTTTAGGCTAAAAGCTCCGGGAAGTCCAAGAATACTAACCCATAGGTATGGAAGTTCACAAACAGAATTATCACTTTGCCATGTCATGCTACACAAAAGTTTGTGGTGTTCAGATTAATGGTAAGAATTAATTACAGAAAAACATGGGTAGAGAAAAATTAAGTTGTATCATGCACCCAGTTATCACTTGGAGGTTTGGTGCACCACCCATGCAAATGTCCGAGTTGAGCATCCTACTTTTAACAAAGGCATGCATGTATTTTAACAAGTTTACAAATGATTACTGACTGACTTTAAAATAATGGTGCTCAACTGACACAGATAATTAACATAAATAATATGGCACACTAACAATTCAATGGAGTTTCATTGTCCATGGACTTTTAGTAACACAAAAGAGTTCAGAGGCAAGATTTAAGAGGAAGAGTTCGACGATTTCATAAGTGAGATATAAGAAAACATGTGAATTATGTATTATCAGAAGTTGAGATCCCAGAACAAGGTATCCCAATATATCAGTTAACCACAAAACACTTCATTGTATGCAGAAGTTATTTTGAAACAGGAGATCGACTAAGAATATAGTTAATGCTGAGCACATGTTTCAAGAGTCACCAGCACAATAAACTAAATTAAGGTTTAGCCATCAAAGAAAACAGAGAAGATGTGATGGCTATGATATGCATCACTTCTATAACTCATCGAGACATTCAGATGTGCTTCTCCAAAAAACCCTCTGCAAAACATGCATGTTTATTCTGTTTGAGAGAACAAAACAGAAATTTAGTAAAAATCTGTCTTTGCTCGACTTTTGGCTGTGTGCGCCTAGGGGTGGCAAAATGAGCCCGACCCGACCCGATCCGACCCGAACCCGGCATCCTTAACCGGGTATGGGTAAAGGCCAATTCGGGTCAAGTAGGAAACGGGTTGACCCGATCCGGATAAAATCCGGGTCGGGTATGGGTTTGGCATGTCAACCCAGATGACCCGAATTCGACCCGGTTTACTTTCTCTCTATATATAAAAATTTATATAATAACTTCAATACACAGTTGCAATGGGAGTTGTGCTTATACGATTTGAATTGTTGTCCTCTTCTTTAAGAGGACTTGGATTCAATTCTCTTTACATATAACTTTTTTGTTAATTTTATTACTTTCGTTAATAAAATGGTAACATTAATTATACTTCATTGCTGTCATCAGTGTAGTTTAAGCGACGAGCTACTAGAAATTATGCAACACTTAATAAATTGTCGGTGGCTCTTAATAAATAGCTGGATATCGAAAAAGGAGCAGTAGTGTATAAGTCAAATCTTAACCCGACGAGTTAACCCGAACCCGAACCGGAAATTTTTTGGGTCACCCGAACCCGACCCGGATTCTATCCGGGTCAGGTTAGGATTTACCCCTATCCGGGTCGGGTCAAATATGACCCGACCCGAAACCGAACCCACCTGACCCGTTTGCCACCCCTATGTGCGCCCGAGTTGAATGCATTTTCATGTAGCAAATTTATCACCTTTTTTAATTTCTTATATATGTCTTCCCTAGTCTAAGAGAATTCAAAAGATGTCGACTGGGATTTCAGGTTAAGCCCTTAACCTCTCTCTTTTTTGTAAGTTTCTTGGCCAACAAGTTGGCTCAAATCTAAAGAGGGTTCACGTCAGGTCAAGAGCATATTCTTCCAAGAAAAAAGCGAAACATAATCAACCTGAATTTGGTATAGCTATTTGATATATTTGGGACATGTGATTTGTTATCTCACGTCTGTCTTTCATGGAAAAAGGACCACTTGAAGGGGAGGGTTTCTTTAAACAAGAAGCGGACTCAACCATTCAATCAAATAATATATCCTCGAGCATGTTTCCCGTCTCTTCTCGAGAAATAAGTAGTGCATTTCTCTTTGCAAAAGTGTGCTCACTTTAACAAGTTGGAACTCCACCAAAATTTCTTTGTTAGTCGGGAAAAAGATGCTCCGTTTTCATCACAGCTTGGTCGAATAATGATTATATGATGCTAAGGAGAACAAGACTGAAAATTTTGAATTATTAAAATTCATAAAAAATAAATGAACAATTAGTTATTGATAGTCTGCCGCTATGAACTCAAAATCCAAGTCTAGAATAAAGAAAGGGAAGAAATAATAGAGATGAGCTCACAGTCATGGCAGGGCCGCAGGAAGGCCAGACAACAGACTAAAAAGCCATGGCAAAAAAACCAAGAACAGTCACGACAGTCACGACATAGCTAAGGGTCCCGACAGCACCCGAGTCTTGCTCAGAACCATCAGCACAAGCATATAAATGGAAATCATAAGTTTAAAACCAAAAATTAAAGAATTTGAGTGATTTACTAAAATTTGAGAACCAACGGAGGAAACTTGGCATCGTTGCCTCGCCGGAGGATGGCTGTAACTCCTCGGCAGGGATGAAAATGAGATCAAATGCAAAAACACTAGCTCAAGCTGAAAGCCCTTTGAAAATAATTTTTCCGAGCAAAAACCGAAACCCTAAGCACAACCGAGCTTTTATAGAAGAAGAGGGAGACCTAGTGTCCTTAGGAGAAGCCGTGGTTTTGCCACGAAGTCAATCGACCGCGGATCAAGAGGAAATCGTGTCAAAACCCTAGAGTTTTAGCATGTGAGGTGATAGGAGGCCGTGACGTGTGTCTCGTGAGGTGGAGAGAGGAGAGGGTGCTTCGGTAACTACATGTGAGGCTTCCTTCTTACCGAAGGAAATGAAGGCGTGAGGGAACGAGAGAGGTCATCGCCGCCTCAAACGATCAAGCGAAATCGAGAGAAAGAGAAAGATGGAGAGGGGAGAGGGGAGAGTGGGAAACGTGCGTGGCACGTGTCCGGGGATAAGTGGAGGGGGAAGTGCGATGCGGATGGGTTGCGCTACAGGGTAAAAGAAAAAGAAAAGAAAAAGAAAAGGAGAAAGAAGGATGGCCCGGCCCCTTTATAAGAATTTGCTTTTACATTCAACACTCATTACAAAAATTCCGTCTTCGGAATTGCAAAATAAAACTAAGATACAACAAACAAGTAGGGATAATGCTCACGCATCTCCTCTTCTCTTTCCCAGGTGGATTTCCAGGCAGTCTCAATGCCACATTACATACCATGCACTTTGTCATGATTCGTGCAATGCTCCTCTTCATGCCATGCCATCAGTAATGTTGCCTCATGTCCTTGTACATTTTGGTTCCGCTTGGATGAATGGAATATGAAGAACTATGAGCTTCAATCAATAATTCTTCTCGAATATCCCTAGACGGTACACAAATTCTGTTTCCATAATGCAAGGACCCATCTTCGTAATTTGGAATTTTGGCATTTGTTCTGCCAACGCCAAACTCATAATCCTCTGCAGCTTCTCATCACTCGCATGAGCGGCCTTTATTCTATCCATCAGAGTTGACTGAATCTGTATATTCTTCAATGAGGCAGTCAACCCAGGCAAAATCACATCTATCTTCATTTCCCTAATAGTCCTGCTGATTCTACACTGAGTCGTAGGTGTCATTACTACTTAAAGAAGACTCAGTGCATCTGGCACAACAGTGACCTTCCCAGAATGAATTGAATGTCAATATCATAATCTGTCATCAGCTCAACCCATCGGTGCTGCCATATGTTAAGTTCCTTCAGAGTGACGATATACTTCAAACTCTTATGATCTATTAATACATTCACATACTCACCTAACAAGAAATGGCTCCAAATCTTCAATGCAAAAATAATTATTGCCAATTCCAAGTCATGGGTAGGATAGTTCTCTCTATGGTTCTTCAACTGTCTAGATGCATAAGCTAAGACTCGACCGGATTGATGTAGTACACATCTAAGTCATCTACCTGATGCACCATAAAACACCTCAAATTCTTCGGTCCGATCATGAATAACCAAGATTGGTGCGGAGGTCAATCTCTTCTTCAGCTCCTAGAAACCTTCATCACATACCTTAGACCAAATGAAGACCACATCCATCCCCCTTAATCGCATTATAGGCTCCGCAATCCTTGAAAAATCCTGAATGAACCTCATATAGCAACTGACCAATCCCAATAAGTTACGAATCTCAGTTACTGACTGTGGAACATGCCAGTCCTGAACAGCTGCTATCTTTTCAGGATCTATAGAGATTCCCTGTCCAGACACCACGGGCCTAATCCACCTTGTTCAGCCAGAATTCACATTTGTTGAGTTTGACGAACAACTGATGTCTCCTCAAAGTTTTCAAGATCTTTCTCAAGTGTTTAGCATGCTCCTGGGCGTCCTTCGAATATACCATCGAGATAGACAACTTAGAACTTATCCAGATACTCGTACAACACTTAGTTCATGAGGCTCAAGGATACTGCTGGCGCATTTTCATGCCAAATGACATCATCAAGAACTCGTGGTGCTCATGTTTGGTCATGAATGTAGTTTTGTGGATGTCATCCCTCTTCACCCTAACCTGATGGTATACTGCCATCAAATCTAACTTTGAGAAAACGATCGATCCTATGAGTTGGTAAAAAATGTCATCGATACAGGGACTATGATACTTGTTTTTCACTATTATCTTCTTTAGTTTCCTGTAATCAACACACATACGCCGAGATCCATCCTTCTTTGACATCAACAATATAGGAGCACCACAAAGGGATACGTTGGACCGTATCCATCCCTTCTTCAGCAGTTCATCCAACTGGGCCCGAACTTTTTCTAGCTCTGGTGGCACCATACGATATGGTGTCTTGAACATAGGCTGAGCGTCTGGTATCATATCAATGGAAAACTCAATAGCACGTTCTGGAGGCAATCATGTAAGATCGTCCGGAAACACGTACATGAATTCTCGCACTACCTCTGGTATCTCTGGTTCTTCAACTTTTATGGCACTTACCAAACCTCTGCTGGTATGGGCCCTAAATTGCACTGGCTCCTCAGATCTGCTTCAGCTAATGAACTCGAACTTCGGATGATCAGGCATATCGAACACTACCAGTCTTTGACAACAGTCAATGGTAGCATGAAATGTCCCAACCAATCCATTTTAAAGATATCATCAAAGCTTGACATCTCTATCACAATGAAATTCACGAACAACTCTCTTCCACAAATCATCAGAGGGCATTGAAGGTACCCACCAATGGTCCTCATCATACTGCTGCATGTGTTGACATTTCAACAAGAAGCAAAGGGTTCGACATGAATAGGATGGGTGCTAATGAATTGGGTGGCTAAGAAGCAATGAGAGACTCTTGATGGTTGTCGATGACTAGTACAACACACAAGGTCAAAAATACTAAAAGTAATAAGGCCGTTTCTATGAGAGATGCTTCTGATGGCTGTCAAGGAAGGGGAACGTAGTCAAAGGACGGAACATAACCTCCTAATTGAAGATCTAGGAGTTTAAAGGGGAAATAGTGGAAGGAACTTTTGCGTGTACGTCCTATACATGTGAAAGTTTAAGATGTCTTGTTTTCATGAGATTATAAGTATATTATACAGTACATCCTACTGTTCCTATACTGTTCAGGAGGTGGTTAGCATGGACTTGCATGTGCCACCATAAAAACATGTCATGCCTCGCTTCCCCGGGCGTGCCTGTTTTTCACATGTGATGCATGTCCTGCTAGTTACAAAGTGAAAACAATATATGCTATGAGCAGAGACATACCAATATATGGAATTTCTCATTAACTATTACAGGAAAATGTGGATACTTGCAACTTTAAGGCCAGGAGTCTGTGGACACTACATCAAAGTCTGTTTCCTCAAATATAAGGGCCTCCTTTGGTTCTGTCTGAGCACATAGTGGTGCAACAAAAATGAAAAACCACCTGATAAATCACAATAATTCTATAACTTTGAAATTAAAACATGTGAGCATGAGTAAAACTAACAATCAGGAACTAAGATCAGGTCACAATTTAATTAATATTAACTAACAAGCAGACACTGAAATTTAAGACAAACATGCAACTCAGTTTATAATTTAAAGCGATAATGGTCCTATCAATTATACCAATCCTAGGCTGTGAATCATATTGGAGAGTACATCGTAAAACATGGCACTAACCTGGGCCAAGCCAAAAGAAGGCTCAGTAGGGGATATGAGTCCAAAAAGTAACAGTGTGGAACGCATTAATTAAGTCCGGCGATACATTAGGGGTCCGTCGGATTAATGATGTGACCCGGTCGGAACATCTGATGCGGTCAATGTTAACAAGAGCATGGCTTCAGTTGCTCCCGCATTCTCACTAATATGATTTACCCCAAAACCCAGGAAGTCTGAAGTGTCAAGTGTATATCAAGTGTATGTCTCTAAATGTCTTAGTGATGCGGTCCATGTGTAATTCTAAATTAGTAAAATATTTATTCATTTAAAACACAATTTAGGTAGCAAAGACGTGGATTAAGTTTAGGCACGCATTTAAACTAAATCATATGATGGTATGCTATGTCATTCCAGTTCCATTCATTTTTTGAGATTTTATTCTATCAAGCATGTTTCAACAGGACAGTAACAATATATATTCTATGACATTTCAATTCTAATTGGTTTCCATAACACACTCAACATATCAATTATTTCTAATGGTATGAGCAACTGTGCAAGATGTGTAATAATCATTAACACTAGGAACATGTGACATGAAATACTAAAAAAAATAGTACATTTAGCTTGCAAAAGAAGGTATGCTACTTTAAGCATATGACATGGAATCACACAGGTATTATACTAATTTAAACATGGGGCACATGCATGGCAGATAACACATAAAATATTCTAAACATGCTAGAAAATCTAACTTTAAAATATAAATAATAAATTCGAGCTAACCAGAATGCCGATGTAGTGAACGGTGACACACTTTAAAAATATGAAGGGACATACAATGGGAGGATGGACAACTATGATGATCTTAGATAATTTTCATCGTCGATCATTTTTCGGGACTTAACCATGTGTTTATGGTTTTATATGATCCTTCAGGCAGTGGTTTATGATCACACATGCGATAAACTATGATCTATCAGGCAGTAGCTTTATGTATGATCCAACAGGCAGTGAATCCTATAACTCCAATGGCATTTAGAGGCCAAACCCTCATTTATAGTCATCGGGTAACTTACACCAACTCCAACATCTAGGGCAAAATCCTGAGGTCTCTATACTAAGACACGGTCATCAATAAGCCTGGACACTTAAGCCAAAACTGTTGAGTATTGATTCCCCGGATTTGGTTTTGATGATGAACAAACATAAATATCGTGAACTAACTCTTTGTGAGCGCAGTTATGGAGATCGTCGCCAAAATTCTACGTATGTCAAAAGCGACGTCTCAAGACTTCTCAAAGCGCGTGATCGTGTGCCTGAAGCTTCGTTGAAGCTCTAGGAGCATTATTGAAGTCAAGAGATTCGGATTGAAGTTTTGAAGACGGTTCGTCAAGTTTAATTTATAGTCTTCTAGCTTCTTTTCGTAGAATGTTAAGCCTTGAATAGGACTTACATTATAATCTTCATAACGCTCATATCTTAGAGCTAAGATTATCGTAGAAGCCCATACAAACTTTTCCGAAGCCTTACGCTTCATTTCGCGGCTTCTAGTGCATCTTAGTTGGTTCAAGAAGAAGGACCAACCGACTAGATTGTCATCTAGTCGGTTAAGAATCCTTCTTGAACCGATTAGATCTCCTTGCTCAATTCAGCCTAGGCACTGTTGACCAATTAGTCGGTCCAAGAAGGTTCACCGACCGACTAGTTGTCAAACTAGTCGGTTTGGAATCCTTCTTAGTCCGACTAGTTATACTTCCTTCTTTCACAGCCTAGCTACTGTTGACTCGTTAGTCGGTCCAAGAACAACTGTCGACCGACTAGTTGAGAAACTAATCGGTTGGAATTTGTTCTTAGACCGACTAGTTCTCTTGTGTTCAGCCAATTGTAATTCAACTCTTAGTCGGTCAAAGAACACTCACCGATCGGTTGGCAAGTCTTTTTAGACCGACTAGTTCTATATCTCCTGAACTATCTTTCTTGGCTGTCAACATCTTAGTCGGTCCAAGAAAAATCACCGACCGACAAGTTGAGAAACTAATCGGTCAGTGATCCTTCTTAGACCGATTAAGCTGCTTCAGAATAGAGCCGTTGTGCATTTAATGCCACGAATTTTGTGACCGTTTTGTCTATTCCCTATATATGTTTGAGGGCTTCAAACCAGGGATTCAAGGCTGATAATAGAGACATTTTCACATCCAAGAGAAGAGCCACTCAATCTCATTTCCAAGCTCTCTCTTCTCACAAGAATCTCTCCCTCAACTTCTTGAGCCCTAATTCCTCAAGAGAGATTCTCTTCATTGTGAGCCACTCAAGCCAAGAGCTTGATTCAAGGTCACCAATCTCTCCCTAGCCATCTATTGCTGGTCATCTTGGTGGAGCTAGGGTTTGGTGCCTTCTTCTTCCTCAAAATCCTTCTTGCCCTAAAATCAGTAAGTTTTACTCAAGGCATAGGATTTTGTTGGTAAGTGTTTTATATTTCATTTACTTTGATATTGCAAGTATTTCTCTCGGTTGTGAGAGTTGTGTGTGATCCCGGGTTGTGGGAGTCACATTTTCATTTGTGTATGATTTGGTCTTGTGGAGGTTTTCTACAAGAATTTCATAGTGCAAATTTCAGTTAGAGGATTCTAACTCAAGTATCCGGAGGGGATCCGGGTGGTTGGGACGTAGGATCACCGGGAACAAGTCGGGGAGGCTTGGGTGGATCCGAACCCGTTATATCGATTGTTTGCATTGCTTTATTCTTGTTGTTTGTAGTTATTCCGTATTGTTGTTTGTGTTTGCTTAATAATTAGGAATTATACTCTTGATTATTTTAAAGTACTATTCACCCCCTCTAGTACTTATGCAGTAGCTATCAGGGCATTACAAAAACACCACTAAAACAATAATTACAGTCACCATTCAAGGAAATCAGCATCATAGACAGTCACGGCCTATGGCATGGTGCCTAAAATTAGTCACGACCAGGTCAAGGGAAGGCACAATGCCGCCTAAGGGGGCAACATGTCATGACAAAGGGGCTAGGGGCCCACAGGTCACGACAGAGACAAGGGAAGGCCAGGTGGGGCTTAAAAGCCAGGATAGTCACGACAGGGCCGTAGGAAGGCCATACAACAGATTAAAAGGCCACGGCCAAAACAAAAGACCAAGAACAATCACATCACATCTAGGGGCAGCGGCGGCGGTCGTCGCCAATCCCCGACGCCACCTGAGTCTTACTCAGAACCATCATTGCAAGCATATAAATGGAAATCACAAGTTTAAAACAAAAAATTAAAGAATTAACGTGATTTACCGAAATCTGAAAACCAACGAAGGAAACTTGGCCTCATCACCTCGCCGGAGGATACTTCAACTCCTCGGCAAGGAGGGAAACGAGATCGAACGCAAAAACCCTAACTCAAGCTGAAAACCCTTTGAAAATTATTTTTCCGAGTGAAAACCAAAATCTTAAGCTCAGCCGAGCTTATATAGAAGAAAAGGGAGACCTGGTGTGCTTAGCAGAAGCTGTGGTTGTGCTACGAAGTCAGTCAGCTACGGATCAAGAGGGAATCGTGTCAAAACCCTAGAGTTTTAGGACGTATAGGTGATGGGAGGCCGTGACGTGTCTCGTGACGTGGAGAGAGGAGAGGATGCTTCAGTGGTTGCGTGCGAGACTTCCTTCTTGCCAAAGGAAATGAAGGAGAGATGGAATGAGAGAGAGGTTGTCGCGGTCTCAACTGATCAAGCGAGATCGAGAGAAAGAGAATGAGGGAGAGAGGAGAGTGGGACAAGTGCGTAGCACATTTCGGGGTTAAGTGGATGGGGGATGTGGGCTGTGGTTGGGCTGGGCCGCAAGGTAAAAGAAAAAGAATAGAAAAAAGAAAAAGAAAAAGAGAAGATGAAAAAAGGACGGGCCGGCCATTTTATGAGAATGGGCTTTTATAGTAACCAAGAAAACCACCTTGTACCATGCGACGCTCACCCAAGTCGAGTCCAAACAAATACATGAAAGGGACTAATGATCCATATGATAATAATAGTATATCTCCAAATAGATTCATGAATGGGGCTCAGTCGGATAATAAATACAATGATGGGATTCTACCAATACGGTCAAAATCATGGCTCCAGTTGTTCCTATACTATTTCTAATATGAGTTAACCCAAAATCCCCGTGAATCTGAAATGTCAATTGTTGTTTAAGTTATATAGTTTTAGGGTCAATGTGGGTGTTGTTTAAATGATGTTTTAATATCAATTTGTCATGTTGTAGCAACAATTATCTAATCATGTAATCGTTGTGATACTTTCATTTCTCTATTGTGAGGGTTACTTTAGCATGCATCATACCAATTGAGAAGAGACAAAGTCTCTCAACAAGTCTAAGTGGTCACATCATGATTAGTATACATGGTTAGGGTGCTATGTGTTCTAAATCCATTTAAATCCACGATTCCAATAGTTTTAAGGCTCAGAGCATTACACATATCAACAAGTCCATTTATCCAACAATGTGCCACATATGGAAACAATAAAAATTTTCAACATCACATTCCAACATAGCCCAAATTCCAACATGTATCCTAATTGATGTCAGAATTACTTTCAGATCATCTGGATGCATAGAAGTAATTCCATAATAATTCAAGAAATGGTGTCAATTTGTGATCTCAGAGGAAAACTCGTCGTTGATCACTTTAAGGGGCAAATCCACATATTCATGCGTTTCATTTCCGGCTCACATAATGTAATGGCATGAATTTTAAATAAATTTTTGGAAATTTTCTATGAATTTTTTCTATGAATTTTCTTTATTTTCTCCTTTTTCATCCATTCATTTCTTCATTTCTTGAATTTTTTAAAGTTGGGCCCATCCCACTCTTCTTCAACATCAGCCCCCCTAGGAAAATTAAAACCTTAACTCAATAAAACCTCATCCCTCCTCTTCCTTGGTAGTTACGCCACCATCCGAGCCCTCAACCGCACACGACAATGCTGCCTCTTCATCAGCGAGAAAAATCCACCACAAAATCAGTTTCTCCATGCTATCTTCTCACGTGTTTCCCCTTCGTACCCCTATCCTCTTATACATATGTTTTACTATTTCTAGGGAGTTTTATGCAAAAAAACATTATCTCTTGGATTTGAGTTTTTTTGATCTCTTTCCGGACATAGTTTCCTTCCTTCTCCTCGTGGATCCAGCAACCACCATCGATGGAGGGCTTGAGCGGGAAATTCTTGGGATTTTAGGCCGTCTGTAGTGCACGGTAGATTATTTTCTTACTCCAAGTTTTTAATTTGGTTTATGCTTGAAGATTGAATGTTTGGCTAAGGAAAAGTTATTTTCGTTCTCTATCTTTATTCTATGAATTAGAAATCATTGTTCATGAATCTTTGCGTTAGAACTTGATTGGTTTTTTTGGATGGTGGGACGCGATGATTCATAATATTCTTGAGTGTTGTGAAGTACTTCTAGGGAAGATCCAATGCCTTTATTTATATGAGAATATGAAAGAGTTCGTACAATAGTGGAATACAATGTTTAAGTAGGATTCAAATTCTTAATCTGCTAGAAGATAGGATTGGCCCTACATGGGCCTAAGATGGGCCTACATCACACCATTTATAACACTCCCGTTTATCCAGCCATAAATATGAACGCATACTCATGAATACTTCGAGATTCCGAGTATTATGTGTTAAGGTTTCTATCATGCATAACTAGTTTATATGCAGCAGAAAAATAGAAACCTACCAAGATCCGCGCGTTTCAAATTTGATTCGATCAGATTGCTAACCTTTGTTGACGATTCTAATGTGTCGAACTGCAGGTGCTGCTCTACGAACGACCACACTCTATCAGTATCCACACGTGAACGTCACGAACAGGAATTGCTAAGATGCTAGCTCCTTCTCTGTAACTAGGGTTTCTCTCTCGATCTTTGCTTTTCTAAAAAACGGGAGAGATAGATTGAATGCGTGAATTAACTGAAAATCCTCTCTATATCATATATAGAATATCACGTTAATCCTTTAACGTGTTTCAGTTACGCAACGATTACAATATCTGACAGTTAAGATATTTCGCCTTATTTTGAATTTCAAATCAGATTCGAACTCTCGTTTAAACCATATCCCATCCATTACGCTCTTTGTGTGCGACTCAATAGGCTCATATCAAATTGGCAGTGCGCTTAATCACATTAGAAGCACACAAGTCATAATTGGTCTCTAGCAAGACATTATGACCCTAATTAATATGAATATCGTTAGTCCAATATTAACCTAACCAATATAACATGTCATAATCCTTTTGTCACACGATATCTGATTTGAACATGAGTCATGGACACTGTCATACTTATATTGTTCAAACATTTAATTTCTCGATTACTAAGTAGACTCCGATAAAATCAAATGACATTTATTTGAGTACGACCATGCTTTTCTCAGTCCTACTTATCGAGGGGCCCATTAAATATCTTTATCATAAGAGATGGACAAATTCCATCTTGTTCCTTCACTTTACTCTGTATAATTCACACCATGTTCAATCATAACCTTTATGATCATCTGATTAAAGATAGAGTTTGGTTATGACAAAACATGATGCTCCTTATGTAGGAAACTGTGATGATCTCAGGTCTAAGGATTCTATGACATAACTATTATGAGATCATTTATGACACCGATCCATGTAATGATTTCTTAGCGAGTCTATCCAGTACATTGTTCTTTAACAAGTACATATAAGTTTGATTTGTATCACAATACATATAATTATCTCATAATTATCAACCAAACTCATACTAGTCTTAATTCATCATTATACCCTTAACGATAAATGACTAGTGATGCTTAGAATAATATAAAACATCTATTCAAACATTATTATAATGAAACATATAAGCAATTTAACAATAACATTAAGAGAAACATTTTATAAATGGAAAAACGACATAAAGGTCCAAATATTTGGCCTAGGACATATCCACTAACAATCTCCCACTAGCACTAGGCCTAATCATACAAGTATCTAATATCCATAGACCGCATATGTTTATCATGTTTGGCTTGTGAGAGAGCTTTGATAAGTGGATCAGCAATGTTGTCATCTATTGGTACTCTGCATATCTCGACGTCTTTATTCTTAAAAATTTCTTAAATGAGATGATAACACATGAATATGTGTTTGGATCTCTGATGGGATTTGAGCTCTTTTGCCTGTGCAATAGCACCATTATTGTCACAATAAAGAACCACCGGATTTGTGATACTAGGAACTACTCCTAGTTCAGTAATGAACTGCCTGATCCATACTGCTTCCTTAGCTGCATTTGATACTGCAATATACTCAGCTTCTGTTATAGAATCTGCAATAGTGCTTTGCTTGGAACTTTTCCAGCTTACATCACATCCATTTAACAAAAACACATATCCAGACTGCGATTTAAAGTCATCTTTATCAGATTGGAAGCTTGCATCTGTGTAACCATTTACTACTAGCTCATCTTCCAATCCTCCATATACGACGAATGCATTCTTAGTTCTTCTCAAATACTTAACGATATTCTTGACTGTTGTCCAGTGACTTTCACCGGGATCTGACTGGTATCTGCTCGTCATGATCAAAGCATATAATACATCTGGTCGAGTACATATCATGGCATACATGATAGATCATATAGCCGCAGCATAAGGAATCTTAATCATGCGATCTCGCTCATCAGATGTCACTGGACATTGAGTCTTGCTAAGAGAAATGCCATGCGACATTGGCAAGAATCCTCTTTTAGATTCTTGCATGCTGAACCTATTCAATACCTTGTTTACGTATGTACTTTGACTCAGACCAATTATCCTTTTAAATCTATCCCTATAGGTCTTAATCCCAGTGATATAAGCAGCCTCGCCTACATCTTTCATTGAGAAAGAACTTCTTAACCAACTCTTGGTTGTTTGCAACATAGGGATGTCATTTCCAATGAGTAATATGTCATCAACATATAACACAAGAAATACTACTGCACTCCCACTAACCTTCTTATACACACAAGGTTCATCTTCATTTTGTATGAATCAAAACTCTTTGACTGTTTCATCAAAACGAAGATTCTAGCTCCGAGAAGCTTTCTTTAATCCGTAAATGGATATTTAAAGCTTGCAAATCTTTGTAGAATTCTTTGAATGAACAAAACCCTTAGGTTGTGTCATGTACACATCCTCGAGTAAATTTTCGTTAAGAAACGATGTTTTGACATCCATTTGCCATATCTCGTGTTCATAGTACGCAATAATGTCAATTAGAATCCTTATTGATTTAAGCATTGCGACTGGCGAAAAGGTTTCATCATAGTCTATACCATGAGTTTGCTTGAACCCTTTTGCAACAAGTCTTGCTTTAAAGGTATGCACTTTGCCATCCATGTCAGTTTTCTTCTTGAAAACCCAATTGCACCCAATGGTTTTAACTCCTTCAGGTGGATCAATCAAGGTCCAAACTTGATTATCATACATGGATTGCATTTTGGATTTCATGGCTCATAGCCATTTCTCAGATTCTGGACTTGACACATTTTCTTAATATGTAGTAGGCTCATCTTGATCTATGAGTAGTACTTCACGAATGTCCGTTATGAGAAATCCATATCTCCTGGGCTCGTGTCATGATCTATCAGATCTGCGTGGTGCTTGTGTAGCGCGTACAGGTTCTACAACTGTTTGTGGAACTTGTTGAGCTTCCATCGTTGGTTCAATGCTATCTTGTGGTTCTCAAAACTCTTCGAGGTGTACTTTGCTCTCACTAGTTCTTTTAGAAGTAAATTCCTTTTCTAGAAAAACACCATTTCGAGCAACAAACACTTTGCTCTCCGAGGGATTATAAAAGTAATATCCTTTAGTTTCTTTAGGATATCCCACAAAAAGGCATTTATCAGATTTTAGGGCTAATTTATCTGAAACTTGTCTTTTCACATAAGCCTCACAGCCCTGTTAGGTATTGATGTTTCATACCAATATTATTTTGATGATGATTACACCATTATGTTGTTGCTAATGCCTCTCATGTTTTAGTCTCATGTTTATCAAATGAAGAATAGCATGATTTGGAGACTAATAGCTTGGTGCAAGGATGGACATCAAGGGGAGCAATGCCAAAGCTTGGACTCAAGGGGTGCCAAAGCTTGGAGATGATGGGGAGCATCAAGGTTGAAGCCATAGACTATACGGGAAGCAATGTAATCCATGTAATTTCATTTAATTGCTTCTCTTTTTGAGTCTAAGTTTAATGTAATGCCTTGATAGATGGTCTACTCTTTCTATGCATATAATCATCTTAGTGAGCCTTAAGATTATTATAGAATCCAACCCAATAAGTTCATCATCGCAGCTCAATGGTGATTGGCACTTCCTTCCGTATCGTGATGGAAACGGAGCCATCCCAATGCTGTCATGATAACTGTTGTTGTACGCAAACTCAACGAGATGCATGTGATCTTCCCACTACCCCTTAAAGTCTAACATACAAGCACGCATCTGTTAATGGTGGATAGACTTGCTATGAGATCATTACATCGATTCGTGTCATAAATGATCTCATAATAGTTATGTCAAGAATCCTTAGACCCGAGATCATCACAGTTTCCTACATAAGGAACATCATGTTTTGACATAACCAAACGTTATCTTTAATCAGATAATCGTAAAGGTTATGATTGAACATGATGTGAATTATGCAGATGAAAGTGAATGAACAAGATGGAATTTGTCCCCTCCTATGAGAGATATCTAATGGGCCCCTCGATAAGTAGTACTGAGAAATGCATGGCCGTGCTCAGATGAATGTCATTTGATTTTATCAGTCTACTTAGAAAGCGAGAAATTAAATGTTTGAACAATATAAGTATGACACTGCCCATGACTTATGTTCAAGTCAGATATCGTGTGACAAAAGGATAATGACATGTTCTATTGGTTAGGTTTATATTGGACTAACGATATTCATATTAATTGGGTAGTCATAATGTCTTGCTAGAGATCAATTATGACTCGTGGGCTTTTAATGGGATTAGGCCCACTGCTAATTTGATATGAGCCTATGGGTCGCACACAAAGAACATAATGGATATGATATGATTTAAACGTGATTTCGAATTTCATTTAAAATTCGTAATAAGGCGAAATATCTTAACTGTCAAGATATTGTATCTCGTTAAGATATTATCCCTAAGATATCGATGCATAACACTGTGCTAAAACTCAATTGCGTGCCTAAGAGTCCCAGCAAACTCTTCCAGAAGTGCGACGTAAACAGAATATCCCTGTCTGAAACAATGCTGACAGGAACCTCGTGCAGTCTCACAACTTCCTCCATGTACTTCTTGGAAAGTGTCTTCGTCGACTGTCCTACCCTGAAAATGAAATGAGCCGACTTGGTCAACCGGTCAACGATTACTCAACCGACATCATTATGCTTCACACTCCGAGGCAATCCAGTCACGAAGTCCAACATGATGTGCTGCAACTTCCACTCTGGAATAGGCAAAGGCTGCAATAACCCAGCAGTACGGTGATACTTGGCCTTCACCTGTTGGCACACAATACATTTGGCGACACTCTGTGCAACACTCCTCTTCATCCCGTGCCACCAATAATGCTGTCTCAAGTCCTTGTACATCTTCGTCCCGCCTGGATGAATGGAATATGTAGAACTGTGAGCCTCCCTCAACAATTCCTCCCTGATGTCTCCAGACGACACACATATCTTGATGTCGTACCTCAAGGACCCATCCTCATGAATTTGAAATTTTGGTCTCTGTCCAGCCAGCAATACTTCTCTGATCTTCTGCAACTTTGCATCCCCTGCCTAAACATCCTTGATCATGTTCACCAAGATTGACTATATCTGAAGGTTCATCAAAGCAATCGTTCCTGGTGACATCACTTCTATCCACACCTCCTTGATTTCCTACTGAAACTTCCACTGAGTCGTATGAATCATCACTGTTGGAAGACGACTCAGCGCATCAGGTACAACATTGACCTTCCCAGGGTGGTACTGAAGATCAATGTGGTAGTCTGCCATAAGCTCGACCCATCGACGTTGTCTCATGTTCAACTCCTTCTGTGTGAAAAGGTACTTCAGATTCTTGTGGTCTGTGAACACCTTCACATGCTCTCCCAACAAGAAGACCCTCCAGATCTTCAAGGCAAAAATGACCGCCGCCAACTCAAGTTCATGAGTGGGATGGTTCCTCTCATGGATCTTCAGCTGTCTGGACGCATATGCCACGACTCGACCATGGTGTAGAACACAGCCGAGACCCTTGCCAGATGGGTCTCGCCAGATGCATCACAGAATACTTCAAATCCTCCGATCTGATCTGAAATACTTAATATCGGCGCAGTAGTCAACCTCTTCTTCAGCTCCTCAAATACATTGTCGCACGCCTTGGTCCAAACAAACATAACATCCTTCCTCGTCAATCGCGTCGTCGACTCCGCGATCTTCGAGAAGTCCTGAATGAACCTCTGATAATGTCCAGCTAGCCCCAAGAAGCTTCGAATCTAAGTCAC